>CM056551.1:19478936-20151436 GCA_029721515.1 Synanceia verrucosa | reverse complement strand
GTTCTCTCATTTTCTATTTTGTAGTAGTGCAAATCACCCTGACAGGAAAAAAAGAAAGCTCTTCTCCTGTAGAGTCTGATAGCTCATTAGGATTCAACACAACAAGCCCAAACAGCAAACATATTTTCCCGCTGTTACAATTCTGTGCCTTTGTGATGACAGTGTTTCTGTGACTCCGTCTTAGATTCAGATTCAGGGAGAGCAGATGAAAAGAGGAGCAGAAAGGAAGGAAGGAAATGTGGGGAAATTTACTCTACATATTAAAAAAAGGAGATGGTAAGGATTTAAAGACATCTTTGTTCTACGGAATGATAGATAAAAAGATAATGGAGATGCACATATATAAAAATTAAAAAAAGAAACCTTGCCATTGTGATGATTGATTAAATACATGTTTGCTAGATATGTGATGAGGACTGAAGATATAATGCGCACAATCTATTTCTGTCCATCTATACTTTTTTTCACCCCCATATCTGATAACGAAGCTTAATTACTTTCTTATCTGTGTCTCATTCCTCTGCCAGCCATGACTCAAGAATCCATCTGACACCCACACAGTTTTCTAACCCTTTCATTTGAATGTTTTTCACATCTTCTTCCCTTTTTTCTCTTTTTGCCCTGGACATTACTGTACCTCTCACACACCACACCATTGTTCGTGTTCTGTGTGAAACCAGAAGTTAACACTGTTGGCTTATTTTTTATTTATCTTACTTACAGTAAGTAGTTCATAGTTTGTTTCCTGTGAAGATAGAAGTTAACTGTGAAAAGTGCTGTATGTATGCATGTATTCCAAATGTGTGGAAATTGACACCTTCTTGGTCATTCCTAGGAGAACGTATGAAAAATTAAGATATTTTCTAGAGCAACCATACTTTAACCTGTGCTGCGGTACCACCGGTGGTACTTGCGCCCCCTGCTGGTGGTACTTAGAGGGATCCCTGATTTAAAAAAAAAAAAAAATTAAATAAAAGCAAAAACAAATTTCTGACGTTGTTTCTTATGGACACTTCTACCTATTGCGGGAGCCATAGTTTTCTGCAAGATAGTGATGACAAGAAAACCGAGGTATTAGAAAAGTGTCTCAGAATGGGAGGGGAATATTTCCAGCAGCAATGAAGTTCAACAAGTGAACAAGTGAACGAAGAGGAGAAGACTGAACCAGCACAAGCTGAGGCTCCTCCAGCAGCTCAATAGCAGTATGCACAGCCACAATTCCTTCCAGTGCTAACAGCAATAGACTTAGCATTGCCGAATCAAGTATCACGTGTGCCGAGAATTTTGTGGAAGTGTTTGCTAATTCTAGTGCAGAGATCTGCACCCTTTATGATCAAAACAGCCATTTTTTCTCCCCTTCGTCCAAAATAACTAACCAATAAATGTATGGAGCCTTATTATATTATTTAACTGTGAGTTCAAGTGTCATTTTGTGCACTTACCGTACCACCAATGTTAAGTTCATTTCACAGATTTTTGTGAGCTCAGGCTCGAAGGAGGCACAGTAGAGGACCTAAAGAGCCACGTGGGTTACCCTTGTTCCAGTGCTAAAATTACCAATAAATAATATTATTACGAATTTGCCTCCTGTGAACTTTGCATAGGTAGACCATATTTTCACAGCTGTCATATAGTGGTACATGGAAAACTAGCTACTTTCTCAAGCAGTACTTGGTGTAAAAAGGTTGAGAACCACTGTTCTAGAGCACTCTGACACTCCTTAGCCCAGACCACACTTCTACATAACTGCAGCAGAGTGATAAAAGTTGTTGTTGAACTTGTTCTGCCACCACCATGTTCTGCAACTGTTAATTAATAATTAGTTATTTCCACCAGGCTTAAGACTGGGAGAAACTTATTTGTATGGTGTATGTCTCCCATACAACTTCACAAATCTCTCTTTATACTCTAAAGTATGGTATGATTGCAATATCAGTGCAGATATATTTACAGCTCTCGCAAACAATCATACAGTTTAATTCTCCATGTTAGGGACAAGCTTAAAGCTATAGTCTGTCATGTTAGAAAGCTAGCAAGATTTGAAAGTGGTACCTCCTCTCATCCGCCTCTTAGCTCCTCCCCCTCCCGTCAGTGCCCGTCCAAAGCTACACCCCTTCAAACTTCAACATCAAAGTAATTTTCCCTTTGAAAACGTCCCATTCAAAGCTAATATATCAATATCATTTTATTACCTTTATAATGCAGACACTGGAGATATGGTCTAAATGTCATATCCTATAACCTCTTTAATACAAGCGGCACTGACGACCAGTTGACACGCACAGATAAGCTACTGTTAGCATTGAGCTGAAGGCCCAAACAAAGTCAGTGGAACCTAGACAGAGTGTGCAAAGCTCAAATTTTGGGACTGCACGGACTCCGCTCCACACTGTTGTCTCACAAAACACTCTTCACACTGACCCACTTTAAATGTGACATTGATCTTTCAATTCACAGAAATTTCACAGGAAACTACTAGCGGCAGTGAGCTCTGAGCTGAATGGACATCCAGATTCTGCTCCGCTCACAGTCCGCTGGAGTCTGTGAGCACCTTTATAATGCAGACACTGGAGACTATGGCTGTGCAGTATGTTCAAAATGTCATATCCTATAACCTCTACAATACAAGTGGCACCTACGACCAGCTTACACCCACAGAGAAGCTAATGTTAACATTGGGGTTGTGAGTGTGCTGGATATTTCCGGCAACAGTGAGGAGGAGGGAAGGACATGAGCAGGACGAGACATGAAGGCATGTGATTGGTTTGTCCACTCACTCCGAGTGTCAGTTGATTGGTCAGAGTTTTTACAGTCCTGCAGCTGCCACAGAGGTCTGATTCTTGTTCTGAACGTGAAACAGTTTGGAAAGATGAGGAGTTTCTTTTGCCTGGTCAAGTTTTTAAGCTACAGACTGTCATTTTGTTCTGAACACATAATGTACTGATTGCTCTCAGAGTGGAAGGACCATTTCACCCAGTAGAACAAAAAGTGTTTCTGAACAAAATGACAGTCTGTAGCTTAAAAACTTGACCAGGCAAAAGAAACTCCTCATCTTTCCAAACTGTTTCACATTCATTACTTTATCTGGTGTTGAACAAAACAAGCAGACAGAAAATGTCTTATTTCAACTTCCTGCTTGAATTATTATTCATTGCAGTGTAACTCAAACTCTGAAGAAACAGAGCTTGTTTTGCCAAAAAACAAAAACAAAGGCTTGCTTTATAGTTTGTAGTGCTCTGCTTTATTTCACTAACATAGATAAAAAAAACAGCTTAAACAAACTTTTAATCAAAGATACAACTCATTACATGAATAATATTTGTAATATGTCACACGGTAGTGTTTGTGGTGTCAGTGTGTGATGTGAATGTAGTTTAATTTTATTTTTACAGCTCAGCAGTGATGAGCGTTCAGACGTTCAGTCTGGCTGAATCATGCTGCTCATTACACATTCTGTATGATTTAAAAGCATTAGTTTGACTCTGATTACTCTGACATCTCTTTCCTCATAAAAGACCTCCAATAAAGAGCTTCTGGGTCTTAATGATATCCCTCACACTGATAACGAGACAACTCACCTTAATGAGCTAGAGAAGGAAGGTAGACAGACATTTATTGCCTGAAAATAATCACACATACTTGTCTGAGAGAAAATAAGCAGACAAAACCCGGAGAGAAATCTTGTCACCTGAAAAACAAAGACATATGCTTCAGAGAATCTTGATTTTATAAGATGAACATGAATTGGGATGGAGACCTTGATTCCAAACCAACCACTGGCCATGTAAATAAATGTTTTAAAGAAATCAAAATACATTTTTTCACTGCCTTGGATTCTTTGTTTTTGTTTCTTTTACTGAAGATACATCATTAGTGCATCGGTAGGTCTGTAAGGGGATTGAATTGCACTCAGAGATTGGCTGAGAGCACAAAAGCAATTTGGCCAATAAAACACAAAGAGCAAAGTTGCTAAACTTAGACAACATTTTAATCAAAGGGCCAAACTCTCCTGCTGAGAGAAAGAGAAAAAATGAACTTTTTGAGGAGATTTTTCATCTGCCTGCTCTGCGTCATGTCTAGCCAACTCTGAGACCTGAAGCTAATCACGAGATAACAGCTTCATTTCCAAGATAAAAAGAGGATAAAAAAGAAATGGAGGATGAATCAGTTTAACTCCCCTGTGTTTTGTTTTGAGGAGGAGGTTCAATAATTGGATTGTAGATAAATTAAAGGTACATAGTAGGAAAAAGAGGGTTTAAAAAGAAAATGATATAAATGGTTGTGGTGGTGGGTTAGGGTTACAAGTGACCCCTTCTTCTTATCCACATCACCCTCTGCCCATTCCATTTCTCATTCTTTCCTCCCTCCTTACCATCCTTTAATTTTCATGTCTTCCTCTTTCCTTTTCTTATTCTCAATGCAAAGTTCTTCCTCTCTGTCTTTCTTTTTCAGTCTTCTCTCTCCTCCCCTCCCACCACTTCTTTTCGAACCTGTCCTTCTGTTTCTGTTGCATGTATTATCTTTTCATTCTTTCACTCTCCTTAGTTTTTCTTTCTTTTTATTAGTCATCTCCTTTCCTCTTCCTTCCCTTCCTTCATTCTCTGCCCTTTTGCTCTTGGGCTCCTGGCCAGTGTCAAGATGTTTTCACATCTACCCTCCCTTTCCTCTCTTTCATCTCCCTCCATCACTCTCTCTCCACTGTTCTCTCATTTTCATGTGGCTTGCTGGGCAGTCATGCTCTGCGTCTTTATCTCTGTCTGTGGGAGAGGAGACGGCCTACTGCCAGCAACTAATGGACTTTTGAAAAACACAGACAGCCATGCATCACCGTCCGGAGAACGAGGGAGAGAGGGCAGAAGGATTTGGAATGAAGCCGAAGGCAGGGTGGTTTCAGAGAGAGAGATGGAGGAAGTCATGGAAAGACAATAATGGTAGAGAAGGAAAAGTTAGAGTTAGAGGTTCCTTAAAAGTAACACAAGAAAAAGTAAAAGGTTCCCAGTTCCAACCTCTAAGTCGCCAAATACAGATGCACTGGGATCAGCGAACTGTAAATATTGAGGCAACAGTTGATCTGTTGCTATTGTATGTTTTCTATTAAGGTGTGGCAAAGAGAGAGAGACAGACAAAATAATCAGTAAATTTAGAGCATAGATCATTAATTCTTTTCTTCATGACACCTTTGGACAAAAAATCTATGTTGTGTATTGAATATGTGTGCAGACTTTCATGCTTACCAGTTATTACAGGTGTTTCTTTTAAATGTTTGTCCTTCTACCTTTCAAACAATAATGGTGCGACAGGTTGCCATTCATTGGGAATTGAACAACCAAATAACATGTGGCACTGCCCTCGATGATACAGGACACAAATGTTGCCCAGTGGCACCATCTGGAGAAACTGAGAGGCTTCAACTTTTCAGTGTCTTCTGTCAAGTAAGATGGATGAACGAGACACAACCCATTGATTTGATTCATCCAGGAGGCTGTTTCCTACTCAATCAGAATCAGAAGTAGCTTTATTGCAGAGTAGATTCTCCTTGCCTTAAAACTAAAATACAAAAAACGGACTACAAAAAGTGAATGAAAAATGTATTGCTCATGTAGGAAATTGACTACCAGTGTGGCAGCAACAGGAAAAAATAATCAGCCATTTAGAGCTGAGTTTATGTTTTATACATACAAACTTCCAGCTCATCAGAGACATGAGTGAGCCTGTTCCTTTAAGTCTCTGTATGTAAGAACAAAGATTGATGTTAACATGTTAAACTATGTTTATGGTGCATTTTCCAGACCTCTATAATACCAGTCCTACTGGCTCAAAATGTGGGTAGTTAGTGGGTAATCCATGAGGTTATAACCAAATTGCTGAAAATTAATAGAAACTCAGTAAGCAGAAGCCCTGCTCACACTGTATCACAAAACTTTTCCATTAACACAAACTCTGACCACCCAAAGAGAAAAGAGAAAAACATCTTATGAAGTTTCATAGCTTTAATGGTCAATGCATCCGCACTTTTTTCATGTTATTTTCAGATAACTAATGTCACAATGACATCCACTCCACATCAACCTGTTAAGATGTGCTCTTTTTTTTGAGAAGAATTATTTCTCACCAACACTGTTTGGCATGAGAACACCAGTACTGAGAGAGAGAGAGGACTGTTGTAGTTTAAAGCCTGGTTTATACTTCTGCGTCGCGGCGACGCCGTAGCCTGACGCGCACCTCCAAAAAATCCTGACTACACGTCGCGTCAACGCGTTGAGACGCAAACGGCAAGGACTGTGGTTGGTCCGCTCAGAACATAATTTCCGGCGGTTGGCGTCGGGTCTACGCCATAGCTCCGCCGTCGCCACGATGCAGAAGCATAAACCAGGCTTAAGGCTGAGTAGGTGGAATAATGTCTAGTGTCTGGGTCACATTTAAAGTTATGGACGATACAAAGCACACACACCCCCACACACAAACACACACACACACACGCACACACACACTATTTATTAGTCTGTAATGCACCACAGTCATGACCTCTATCTGCAAAGGAAGACTGAGTACCGGACACACAGTGCCACACACACACACACATATTTGCAGGGACCTGCACAGAAATCAGCATTCACTCCCTTCTCAGACTGCATGTGGGCAGGTGGACAATGAAATGTGTCTTTAATGGCCAAGTGCAGTCCTTCAATAACAAACCCACTCCCAGTTCTCACAGCAGAATCCATCACACTGCATGCATCTCCAAGTCTACCTGCAGCCTGTGAGGGCAGAAACTGTGATGTTAACATTCACCTCAGGCAGGTCTCAGTTGAACTCCAGGGCAGGTCTCTGTGAACCATACTTACTGTATATGTAGATGCATTCTGGGTAATCTGGCGTCTGATCTTTTCTTTCTGTCTGACAGGCAGTGATGTTGACAGAATGATTACCAACACAAGGGAGATTTCCGGGATTGTGCTGTTTACACACACAGTATGCAAGAGTGTGTGGAGGTCTTTGAGAGGTCAAATGTTCATCATCATCACTGTTGGACCATGAGTTATGAACAAGGAATGGTCAAGCAGTGATACAATAGTAGCTGCTTTAAAAGTTAGGCATATTCATGGGACTGTGTGATCTGGAAGAGTCCTTTTAGCAAACACCAGCTGTTCATTAATTTTGTGTGAGTGTGGCTGTGGATCCACTCAAATTAACAGAACTGCTGTGAAATATTGACACAGTATGTCAGTCAGCCTGCTAACTGATAGCGAGGTTCTCCTCTCTGATGGCAGATCTGCTGTTTCAGGCTTATTGAACTTCATTTACTTCAAACGTATTTTCAGGTCTTACAGGTGAAATTTCTCCCAAAATTCATGTTATTCTGGGATAAATAGCAACTGTTGAGGAAAGAAAACAGTCACTCCATTTAATTACCCTCGGGAGTAGATGGAGCTGCAGTGACTGATGGTGTGAAAGTACTCATGCACCTAAATCTGTTGCTGGAAAAGCATCTGACTGTATCAGTCATCATTTTCTCGCTGTGCCTTCATAGCTATTTCTTTCCCAGATTTCCAGTTAAAACTCTTCCAAATCAGTCTGTATTACTTCCATATCATATATATATATATATATATATATATATATATATATATATATATATATATATATGCTGCGCACACAGAATCCATCTGCAGTGGTCCTCTGACACTGTACTTAGACCATTTGGCACACAAACTCACGCTGAAACCACTGCTAATGAACTTAATTTAGGAGGGCTGGCAGCTTCAGTGGGTCGAACACTGCCTGCATTTAATCAGCCATTTATATTCTCAAAACTGCTTTGGCAGCTAAGACGTGAAATTGGCAGAAGACATTTAGGATCTTGTCTTGAATATGAGGTTGCAGAGTTCAACCTGGGTTGTTTTGTGCCCAAGTCACTAATGGGAGCAAAAACATTTGATACTGGTGCAGTATTGAGGGACAACACTTTAACCAGCAGCTGTGAAAAAAGCTGCAAGATCAAGTGAGCAGCGTCAGTATAATGCTATGTTGACTTCAAGTGCTTGTTTTTGCCATTGACAGGCTCAGATTGTTATTGCACGGATCTGATAATAATATGGAAACTCCCGCACAACAAACTGACTCACACTGGCGTTTCCATCATGGATGTATTTCACTATTCCACTTAAACAACGGTGCCGGCTTGCCCCATTAGCAATGCTGTCTTCAGCACTCTCTCTCAATACTGGACCAATTTCATCAACAGTTGTCCACCAATTTATGTGGTGGTGGACTGTACTTTTAGTTTTGTTGGACTATGAGCTCAGAGGTGCAGTGATTTGCTGCTAGTTGTATTTGGGATCTGCCTTTGCCAGTCTTAAAATGTCTTTATAAAACATGTCATGTGCCCTCCAAATCAGGACTGGGCATCTCTTTGTAAGTGGATTTCATGTATCTATGCTGCTGTTTTTCCCAAGGGAATAATTGAACAGCCTGTGAGTGAAGTGCGGTCAGTGTAGACATGCATTCCACAAGGATTAAAAGGGTTTAGGCCATGTGCAGTGATAGCTGAGATGAGTTTGATTGTGGCAGTAAAGAGAGCCACAAAGCATAAGTTTTAAGTAACTTATTTTACTTATTTCTGGTGGTCATGAAATTTGGAGAGTGACCAGTGCTGGAATTTACGAGCTGCCAAATGAGGTTCCTCTACAGAGCATCTGGACTCATTCGCCTTGACAGGATGAGGTGCTCAGCAATCTGGGACGACCTTGAAGTCAGTCACTGATCCTCCACATTTAGAGGAGCAAGGTGGCAGACACGGTTCACTCATTTAGTGTGTCCACTGAGCTTGATAGAGTGGACGGGGATGAAGGGGCAGACCCATTGAAGTCGGGCTGGCTCACTGGGAAGTGGATGGAAGATGGAAAGATGGACAGACGTTCTGCCCTAGTTTTTCTGTGCAGGTGAAGGATCATGCCATGTTTTCACTATAGCATTACAAATACACAAAACTACAGAAAATGAAACATGCACATTGTTTTCCCATACAGTCGTAGGGATGGTTGAGAGGAGAGAATATGGAGCCTGAGAGTATCTGGGTTACTCTTTTCCACAGAGAGAAAATAAAAAAAACACATACACTTATATAGTCACAAAAAAAACTGGCATCAGAGTGAGAGGGGGCGATGCAAAAGCTCTCCAGACTACTTTAACTTCTGTATTTCAGTTTGAAAGCTGTCACGTGCGCAGGTTACATGCAGATAGAGGTGCATAAAGATCATGATTTGTGTTATATGTTGCGATGTTCAGTTTTTATGGTAATAATGCTGGATATTCATAGTGTCGTTGATGAGTTGATGATTGTGAGATGACGCCTTACAGAAACATGCATGTTAAGTGATAGTCCCTGTCTCTCTATTTTATCTGCAAGTCTTGTATTTTTCCCATTTAACTTGATGTCACGTCTGTCTCGCTCTGTCACCGTCTGTGTTTGTCATGGACAGATTTCACATCTCTTTCTTCTTTATCTTTCAATCTGTTACCCAAAGCTTTCTTCTACTTGGCCACCCTGCTGTGCAGTGATGCTGATGGAGCTGATTCATTAGTTTTTATAGCTTTTTTTTAAAAAGAATAGATCAAAAGAAATAAAAGAAATGAATAAATGCAAGTATTCATTTTGCATGTGTTTGCTAACCTTGGTATTTCAGAACTTTTACTCTTGCTGTGTCGTCATCTGCTGGTTTGTTAGTTAGAAACAGAGAAAGATTCAGGACAAATGTTTGGTGATTCTTGTTAGACAGAGGAGGTTCACAAAGACCTCTCTCCTTGTCTTTCTCTGTTGTTTTCACACTTTCCCTCCGGACAAAAAAAAAAATAAGAAAGCAAGCAATGGACCTGAGTGATGCAGTTATGCCATCTTCACTAATTCAAGAAATATACAAACTGTCAGATTTAAACAGTTTCCATTAAGTGATGCATTATATATAGAAGATTTCCAAAATACACAGGTTAACAGGGGAGGGCTGCAAGATTGTTTAATTATTTGGAGTTAAATTAAACCTGTTTCTATTAATTCTTGTATATATTCTGTTTCCACCGACTTTTCAATCTCAATTATAATAGGATTAAATCAGAATCAGAAACAAAAAAATCTTGCCATGTAAGTTTGCACAAACAAGGAATTTAACTTGGTATCTTGGTGCATGACATAAACATATAAATACAGTGCTCCAGTCCTCTGGTAGAGGACCCGAGGTTGATGACATGGATACCACACTACAAGGGTGAGAGGATTATTTTTTTTGGTGTTATACACAACAAATATCATCTGTGTGTGCAAAGGAGCTGCTTAAGAAAACAAGTATAGGAGACCACATAAAAAAAGAATCATACTTCTCAGAGACAAGCAAATGTAACACAAGACTTCATTATGAAAAATACAGTTGAACAAAGGGAAGATGAAAAGGAAACTGAGAGAAATAATATTTTTTCTGCCAGATCCTATTATGGGTGGCATCTTAGTTTTGGCTCACTGATCCGTCTCGGATGATCCGTCTCTCCAACATCTGTCTCCAATTACTCCTCTCTTCCACTATCACATCTCTCATCGGCTTAACGGGGTCTGAGCAAAGATTTGCATATAGCATGGCAATAGGCGATTAATTTCTCCCTCTTTTTTTCTTCCTGGAGAAACAAAGACGACTAATGACAGCTGAGGGTAATTAAACAACAGAGAAAACAAAGAGGGAGTGAAGAAGTTGTCATATTGCGTCTCAGGGGATGAAGGCGACTCACCAGAGCAAGCAGCAGGACAGAATGCCTCATGAGGGATTGATGCCACCTGCGTGCCAGGCTTTCATCATCTGAGATTTGGCCATGAGCATCTTTTATTTGTTTTGCTTCTTGTAAGAAGGAAATGCTTGATCATTCATCATGAGAGAATGACAGCTAAAGCAGTTTAGACTTGATGTGTGAGAAGATAGTACTGCACTAGTGTGCTGAACTCCAAAATAAAGATGTGATTAGAGGAAGAATGATATATTCAATAACAATGTTAACTGGATTTGGTGTTTTTAGTATTTCCCAGTTCAAAATGATCCAAAACATGCAAAGCTAACTATAAAGCAGTGACTCCACATATTTCCTCCATCCTCTTGATATCTTAGTGAGAAAATGATATCACAACACTCTCTCTACAGACTCTCTTCATACATTTCAAGAGCCGTTGTCCTGAAACAACCTTCCTCACGTATATTGATGCCGTGTGATGCATGGAAAGGGAAGTGCCGTGTCGCTCTTCTGTGCCTTGATTGATTTGCTTGCATCCTAATCTTATCTTTATTCAGATATCCACATATCTGCAGGAAGCCAGCCAGCACAGACTGGGGGAATATTTGGCTGGGTAGCAGCCTCTCATTGTAATGCTCTCTGATTTGTCAAATGAGGCCCAAACAAAGGCAGCACAGAGCCTGTGGGATGCAAGTAAAAAAGACAGAGAGGGAACGAGCCAAGAGACAGAGCTAGCTGGCTTAGTTTAGAAAAAATCCATTTGCAGGTCTGTGAGGATGTGGTGTGTGTGTGTGTGTGTGCGTCTTTGTGTGTGCGAGAGAGACTGAAAGAGACCAAGACTATCAATGAAGTTGATAAATTGGGAAAAACTGGATCTCGTGGCCTGAGATGTAAAGATAGCAGAAGTAGATTTGAGCTTCTCTCTGGGTTGTTGCTTTTGTCTCACATCATCCTATCCCTGTCAAACACATCAAAATCAAAGACAAACATACGCAGTGGTATCCAGTAGGTGTAGGCTGTGGGGAGGCACTTTAGAGCTTGGTACATTGTACTCATGTTCTTATATGAAATGTCCAACTGCACAACTAGAGTCAATTTGTTATTATGCCACATTTATGTTTTGCGAATCAAATTCTTCACATATTGCAATCTGCAAGTCTTGATCAAAACAAATTTCTTTCAGTTTGAAGCTGATAATTTTACTGGGAAATAAAAAAGTAATGGGTATGGACTTTGTTGTCTGCTGTGGGTATCAAGATGTGCTGCCACCATAAATCCATGTGGATAGCATAATGCTCAAAAATGAAATAATGCATGAATGAAAACTGGCAAAATGTTCTTCTTTATTGAGATGAGTTTTTCTTCTTCTGCAGCCACTTCATCAGCGTATTCCCATTGGAAAGAACAAAGCACAGAAGCTCCCATGTGTAAAAGATTCCCCATCCATTGCTTTAAGGCTAAATACTGAACATTTAAGAAATTGACTTTAGCACTCAGGGATCATTTGTTATGTGCCACTTTAAAACTGTTTGTAATCTAAAATGTAATTTATGGATGAGGAAAAAGTTGTTTTTTTTATGTATTTGAGTTTAAACTTGAAGCAAGATGAATAATCTTCTATTCCTTTTGCATGTTGGGTGCCCTTGAAGGGATTTTTCTGAGAGAGGGGAGGAGAGAGAAAAAGACAGAGTTAGACAGAGAGGGAGAGAGAGTGGACCCTGGAGTAGTTTAGCCGTTTTGAAGTTTCAGCATGGCTAGACCCTGAAACCAAACTATTTGAACTGTGGATGAGATAGAAGGACCTCTTGAAACCTGCCTAGACACTCTTTGGGCCGGTTTGGTCATATAATTGAAAAATAACGTCAAGGGAGAGTTGTATAAGTCACCATGAGTGTGAGCTCACTTTGAGCAGCACGGCCATATGTGGTGTCGGTAGCTGTCTTTCAGTTTAGAAGACCTCAAAGTTCACCCTTCACCTTTTATTTAAGTAGGTATTTAACTTCATCTGACTGATCATCAAGGAAGTGGACTGACCTCATTTTGAAAGTTTTTATTTATATGTTTTATGGATTTGTCTGCTTAAATTCAAAAAGCACTGTTTTCATGGCAAGTAGAGTATGGGTGAGGTATAGTTAATGTTAGAAAAAGAGAGTGGACTTGGTTAAATATTGAAAAGTGCTTTTGATCTAGCCATTTTTTTCCACAGCTCAGCCTCTCAAACTTTTTCTTCTGTTTGTTTCTTCTAAACATTTGAAACGTGCTGTTAAGTTATATGATTTGATGATAAACTTGCCCTGTTCTTCATTTTCTAATGTAAAAAAGGTTCATATGATGTTGTACACCAAGTCTAGGTTGACTCACAACCAGGTCTCTTTTACAAGACTATTTATAGTATAAATATTAGTGGAAAATTAGTAATTTGTTTCTTTTCAGCTATTCTGTATTTACTGCTTTCTGCCCTTTTTCCTCAAAAAAAAAAAAAAACAAGACTCTGAACTGCAGCAAAAATAGCTCAGGCTCATGGTTCAGCAGTGTTATGTTTTCATTAAATGAGCTCCGCCATTATAAAAACTGCTTTAACAATGATCAACAAGATCATAAACAATGAACAAGCAGCAGAATTAGTTTCATTTTCTCTCCTCCTATGTAAGGGAGGATGGGAAATAAGGTTGCTGGGGTGATAGAAAAAAAGGTGATGGAGTGGGAAGAGAGATCCTGAGAGGGTTTTAATTTAGTGATTATAGTTACTTGATTAGTGTGTGTCACTTTCATGAGAAAAAGTCCAATGCAGAGATTAGTATTCATTGGTTAAGTTGTGGTGTGTGTGTGTGTGTGTGTCTGTAAGTTGTCGTGCTGATGTGCTTTGATCCTTGTTAGGATGTGATTCTATGTGTGTGACTATGATTGTGCGTGCATGTGTGTATGTGTGTGTTCATATTTGAGATGCCACAGGAAGTGTTGCTAGCGTATACATCCTGCATGTGCATGATAACCTAATCTCAGAGTACAGACTTTTTCAAGCAGGTTAAAACCTCACTCTGAACACATTTAATGAAGAGTTCACTTGAGAAATACAACCACAGTTATTCTTCGACGGAATCAAAGATACGATAGCAATTCTCAAATGCTTCTGCAAATGAAAGTGCTAAAAAGTTCTCTGGATGCTATCTAATGACAGCGGTGAATGCAATAACTTATCTCTTGCCCCCCATTTGTAGGATAATAGAAGGTTTTATGAAACTCTAAAATATGCTGTTTAAAATACCATGTGAACTGGTGGGCTGTATTCACAGCGAGTATTTTTGGCTTTGTTGATCGAGGCTTTTGTTTGAGGGTTGAGCACAACATTACAGTGAGAGACAAGCTGTTCTCTTCTTTTGTTGGATATCCCCTCCTCTGAGAAGCAGCTTTTTTTGGATTTGATCAAGGCACCAGATACACAAGCCAGCAATTGAACCGGAAAAAACAACGTTTGTTTGAAAATCCTTCAATCCTGCTGAGACAAAGGTTTTCAATATGTTGTTTTTTTGGGTTGACCCGAAGGAGCCACAACTCTTAATGGTCCCTGTGTATAGTTTATACAACACAGAGAACAACTTTTTGTGATATCATATGCAGAACTTAACCATATCTGTGAATTAAAGTAGAAAGTTTGGACAGGCTCGTAAGGAAATGCAAAGTGATAGAGGGTGTTGGTAGTTTTATAAATTTAGGATTTTGAAGTGCTGGTATGTACATTTAGTACTGCAAATATGGTATTATACATAAATCAGAGTATGACTGGGGTGTTAGATGACAGCATGTCAGGTCCATTATTCCATAAATAAAAACCTATTCTATTCTAATCCATTAGCTCGTTTGCCTTCTATCCTCTTATGTGAACTGGTAATATCAAGTAAAATAGAAAAAAAAATATCTCAACCTCCCCCTCTTTTCTTACAGCTGTTACAACCTCTATCTATGCATACTGTACCTGCACCAAACTCCCTGGAGTGACTGCAGTTTGATGCTTTCTCCTGCAAGTCTTTTGACTTGTAGAGCCAGCCTGTTCAGAAGTAAGCCGCTTTTGTGTTGACATGAATATAGACATAGGAACATTCACATACTGTAAAAATCAGGTCATCCTATACTCCAATATTTATATAGTTACTGTGACCTGTAAAAATCTTGCATCTTGCTTTTTACCATTATCTGAAGCAGCAGATACGTATACAGAGGG
Source organism: Synanceia verrucosa (assembly GCA_029721515.1). NCBI lineage: Eukaryota > Metazoa > Chordata > Actinopteri > Perciformes > Synanceiidae > Synanceia > Synanceia verrucosa. Next base: position 20,136,450 of record CM056551.1, on the reverse strand, counting down.
GTTCTCGTATGTTTCATTCTCATGAATATTAGTTTAAGTGGAAACATGGAGACTCAATCACAGGGTGTCAAAGGTGCATGCAACTGTTTAACCTGGAACACCTTAATTTGAGTCCATTGCCAGGTTACCCTGTGCATGCAAATGCATCTTGTGAAGTATATAAAGCTGCCTCGCCTAGATAATCCCACTATCCTTAACGAACTGGAGAGCTCATCCATCTTGTTGGCCAGTGACCTTACATTTCCCATAGTGACAAATAGAAGCTAGAGTTAAGTGTCTGCCCTCTTTTTTCAGGAAGCTGTGAGTGTCAAAGCAATAGCATTGTAATTAAGTCAGAGAGCCGTGGAAAAAAACAAAATACAAGTTCAACACCATACAAGCTTTTTTTCAGGTCCAAAGTTCTCAGACACGAGACAGTTTCAAATTTGCTTAATCAAAGTCAAATTGCCTTTATGGCAATAAACCATGATTTTGTTCCTCGTAATGGACCAAACCTGAGGCAATATGCTCACACTTAGCCTGGACCCGCCCATACTCCCTGTGACGCCTCACAAAATTTCGCAACCAAGTCAGTCTGGCCAAGCTTCCGTTCTCTTCAATTTCAGATTCACCTAGATATGGGGACCAATGAAAATCTAGCATCAATCGGCTCGATTGAGGCGTGTTTCAGGCAATGACGCACTAGTTCTTTGGATCAACCAGTTTTCGTCGCTTCGTATACATCAGAGAAAAGAGTGGTCTGATTGGTTGAAGCTTCATCCAGTAGCACACAGAGGTATTTGATAGATGTGGGTTAAGCCTGTCCTCTGAGAAATCAGTTTACAGGGCAGCTTGGCCAGACTACGCTCGCAGAGCAAGTAGTCACGATAGCCAGGCTAGCTCACACTCATACTCGTTAAACTTCACCAATACCAAGAACCAATGCCCATTGCATGCCATTGCTTTTAACAGTGGCCTGTCATTTCTGTTGCATTTTGGGGGAATGGCTGCTGGGTGGAGCCAATCAGAAATAGTGGGGTTAGGAAAGTGCAACGGTCTACAGGAGAGTGAGACTGGATGACAGAAGCAAGGCAGAGTGCAAACTGTGTGCTGTAAAGATGTCCAGGGGAGGAAAGGAGAGTACGTTGTTCAATACGAGCAATTTGATAAAATAAATACATTGTATTGTAGCAGTGGAGACTTCCCAGATTGCTTTTGTGGCTTCATTTGTGGCTGTTGATGGAAGGATGATGTTATATGTTATATGTTTTCTGTTGTGTCTCTTCATTAGTCATGTTATTGTTTATGATGTAATTTTATGATGATAATACAGTTGGACATTATGAGTGAGACTGGTTGTGAGGTTCATCATGTCCTTGAGGGCTATAAACATATATATATGTATACGTATATATATATATATATATATATATATATATACGTATACATATATATATATATGTATACGCTTTTTGTTTTTTCGGCAGCGGGTCTCCAATCGCAGTCTCCCGCAGCCTGTGAGTAATATTGGAGCTTCTGGGATTTGTAGTCGGGACATAAAGAGATGTATACACCACAGAGATCAAAGCAGGAAGTGGAGATGATCGCGATTAGAGAGCAAAACAAACTGAATCTGGACAAAAAGTTGTGATTGTGGTGGAAGTGGCCTCTACTTTCGTCCAGATAAAACAAGAACTTAACAAGGTAAAAACAACGATTTTCATGATGAAATAGTTTCTCCTTTCATTTGAACTATTCTGTGTTTTCAGAGATCTGGTACAAATTATTCTGTGCATCATGAAAGATGACACAAAGTGGCCAAACAGGCTGGCACAACATACTTTCGGTTTTAAAACAGGGCTGGCTTTCAATTAGTTCAGTGCATTATAAATAAAGAGCAGGTATGGTAGGGACTCCTGGCTTTGCTGCATTTTCTGTTGCAAAGGTATTAGGATTGTTGCAACATTACATGTAATATAATTATTATAATATATAATTCTATACAATGATATCATATGATAATGATATGATGTAATGTTATCATATATAGTGCTCTATATGATATAATTCTTCCAATTCATTGCATCATGGCTAATAATTTGTGTGTGTGGCAGAAGTATCGGTACTTGGGATCAGCTAGTTCTCAGATCCAAGTATCGGTATCGTATCGGTTTCGAAAAAAAAGTGGTATCGGTGTGCACTCTTAATTGTGATGCTCTGCATGTATAGCACTTGTTCTGGCACAGTACATCAAATCAAGCACTCCCCATTCAGTGATACCACTGTCTCCTTTATGAAACACAGCTACAGGCAAGAGCATTTCCCCACACAAGCTCCAGCATCACTTTCATTGCAGGGATCATTCCTCTTTATGTGATTGTGTGCTATGCTGGCATTGCTATAATTATTTCAGTGTAGTTTAATTGGATTATAGCTTAAAGAAGGCACACAGTACTTGAAGTCGTCTTATTGTGATGCAAAGACTGGTACATTTGAGCTTATCTCAATAGTGACCACATGTGAAAGCCATGGATGAAAATAATATATGATCAATGGCGACATCATGGTTTACCATTTTTGGTTTTGAAAATACTAATGAAGGAAGGTCATTCTCTTCATCTCGTATCACTATCACTCTTTTTGTGCTTTCTTTCTTTATACAGATGAAATTACTGTATATAAGCCATCCATCCATTTTCTACCACTTATCCTTGTAGGGTCGCGGGGGTGCTGGAGCCTATCCCAGCTGTCTTAGGGCAGAAAGCAGGGTACACCCTGGACAAGTCTCCAGTTCATCACAGGACATATAGAGACAGACAACCACTAACACTCACATTTACACCTACGGTCAATTTAAATTAGCCAATTAAACTAATCCCCATGCATGTTTCTGGATGGTGGGAGGAAGCCGGAGTACCCGAAGAGAACCCACGCAGACACGGGGAGAACATGCAAACTCCATACAGAAAGGTACCGGGCTGGGAATCAAACCCGGTACCTTCTTCCTGTGAGGCGACAGTGCTAACCACTACACCACTGTGCCACCCCTGTATGTACAGTAATTCAAGGCAGTTATTTTCTTTCTCCATTCAGTTTCCTCTGAAATGCCTCCAGAGTAAGTGTTAAGCAGGATGAGTAACACATTAATCATTAATAATTGTCTTTCCTTCAGAGGTTTGAAAGGCATTAACACATAGAGGCTTTTGAAGCCGCGGGCATGCATGCTTTTTTTTGCCTGTCCTTCCATAGAAGTGGCAACTCAACATTGAAAAAAATTGAAAGGATAGTTGTTATCACTTTTAATTTGATTGACAGGCTTTTCATATTGCAGGGACAACTAAATGTATGTTATTGGTGCTTTTCTGATGGTGTTAAAGGGTTTGTTTACTCTAGTAGTTGTTGTAAACTCATCATTTGTTCCATTGTGGGAATTTGTACATTTAGCATGTGAAGTTTATAGATTCAAAAGGATTATTTTAATGACATTAGCACGAGGTCACCACATACATGCTGTGCATAATAATTCCTTTCAACCTTTTTCACCCAAATAGTGAGAAGTCCTTAATGTACAATGGTAAGCTGTTGAAACTGTTTCCTTTCCACAAAGCCCATAATATTCCAATTCAAAAGCAATAATGAAAAGCCATAAAATTATTCTTCGAAGTAATAAAGTACTCTTTTCACTCTTGTTAAGGTTGTAAAGAGCAGAATGAGCCAATCTGATGCCCCTGCAGTGAATTATTGCACACACACACAAGCACACACTTTTCAGAGGACTACAGACTGTGAAATTACCCAATCAGAGAGTCTTGTCGGTTTTCAGACATTAGTCATCACACATAGGCCAGCTGAGGTGATTCTCACACACACACACACACACACACACACACACACAGAGTGAAGACAGTTAGGTTTGAAAATTTCATAAAGCTCCATTAAAGTTAATGACACACCAAATCCAAAATAATGCATTAGAAGAAGTGTGTGTGTGTGTGTGTGTGTGTGTGTGTGTGTGTGTGTGAGCATGTGTGTGCAAGTGCAAGTTCATTTAAGTGAATTCTCAGAAGGTGTCAGGTTGTGAATATCACAGCCAGGTTCTTTGTTCTTCTTTTTTCATTTTGGTGTGAAAATAAATATTTATTGAATGTTAATGAGAAATCATGCTAACAACAGGCACCTCAGCTTCTATAAAACAAACTGTGATTCTCACCTTGAGTCACTTTGACCCCCTTTTCTCTTTTCAAGTACATGCTTTACACCTACCCCCACTTTGCCCACACACTAAACAAGGACAGGCACATGAGCATGTAAAACATCTCCAACACCAATACCCACATATGGTGCAATAAAGATGAGCCAACAAGCCATTACCTCCAGTCTAGAGCGGATGTTAAACAGTAAAGTTGGTGTGCTGTTACCATCCTACGGTAGAGAGTTATCTGGGTGCATTTTTGGGCATAAAATGCTGATAAACTTATGAAATATCTCTGGGCGGGTTTTAGATCACCTCTACTGTGCTTCTGCTGAATGTACTCAACTGTGATTCAGCTCTTCCACGAAGACACACAAACGAATAGGTTTCTTGAACATTTCGCAATGGATTAATGGATAAACTAAACTGTAGCTGCCCTTCACTTCTTATAGGCATATGTGATGAAGCGTCACATGGACACCATGAATGAAAGACCTTAATATATGGTTATTATTCTACGGGCTAAATATAGAGAGTAATTAGAAATTTATAGAGAGCTGTAAGTAGACATTTAGGAGATAAAAGGGAAAAAGGAGTGAAATTTGCAAGGAACAGATCATGTTGCTGCAATTGAAAGTCTGCAGCTCACTGCTTCTACAAATATATAGGTCAGTAAGCATCTTACCCTAACCCTAGTCTGTTGAATTAAACACTGTTTTGCAAAAGGAAATTACTTTTAAATACAAAGATTTTCTCAATGACTTAAATAATAATCTCAGTAATTTACAGAATGTTATTGTTACTTATGTATTATATGAGGTAAAGATGCACCTTCCTGAATAACTGTGTGTGTAAATGTCTTATCTTTCTTTTAGGTGAAATACGGTCGATTTGGCTTTGTGTGGGATGCAGCAGTGCTTGAGTATGTCGCTAATAATGACGAGGACTGCTCGTTCTACACTGTCAGCAGCAATGCACCAGACCGTGGTTATGGTATCGCCATGCAGCACGGCAGCCCCTACAGGGACATTTTCTCCCAGAGGTAAGAGTCATAACAGTAAACAACAGTCAGCAGCATCCTTGACTGCATTTTATTTCATATTTAAAAGATGTTCCACATGTGCATTGATGGAGCTGACATTTTCGTTCCATGCTGTTCATCTCAGTCATATTGTCTTCATTTTTAAGTTGATAGACGCCCCTTTACTTTTGAGAAGAGTTACAAAACCATGCATTCATATTCTCCTCTACTTCTGGAGTGGTTGTGTTCTTTTTACTGCTCCAAATTCATTTCAGCCACTCCCATAAAGTTTGCCTCTCTTCCTGCTTCAAAAAAATGTTCTGTAGGTCAGACCCCAAGTAAATAGCATATTAAATTGTACATCTGTCTTCGAGAGGAAAGAGTGTGAATGGCACTTTCACAACTTGGATGCAGCTGCCTTGCTTAACCTCAGCATGAACCATTTGTTCATAGTGAAGTTAAGCAACTCTGACAACACAGCCTCACAAATAAGTCAACAGAAGACAGCGTAGATGGATCCAAAGTGATTCCAGCTGTTTAACATGTTGCTGGAGCACACTGTGGGGGTTTTATTCTGTCAGAGAATGTCATGGACCGGGAAAGTAACCAAATTAATTTATTTATTTATTCAGTCCCGATTTATCTTGTCCCTTATGGCTATTGTGAAGCTTGGTAATGTCTGCAGACACCACACAAAGGCCAATCATTCATTTCCTGACAGCTGCTGAGCTCCTGTCTGTACTGTGCCTCAACAGTGCTGAGGTTTTGTTTGTTAGTTTGTTTGTGTGTTTACATTAATTGTTAATGCATTGCTGCTATAAACCACGTCACCAAATTGCAGGTTCAGTCATATGAGGTGAGGTGTTTCTGTTGCATCCTGTTGGCTTTATTCGTGATCAAGATCATTTCAGGAGGAAGGAAAAACAAAAATGTCTCACACCTTCATTATGCTAACATAATTTATATTATGTAAAGTAGTCTTTCGTTGTTCTTGTCTGTGTGTAGGGAGAGATAATATGTGCATAGGCGAAAATGTGTGTGAGTTGCTGGGCCTGTTCATCTGGTGGAGCGTTGCACTTCAGAATATTGCATATCATGGCTGTTATTAAAATAAACAAGCAATTAATTGACAGGCCATGTTTCCATTTCCCTCCTATTATTTTGGGGGCAATGTCACACTCTCGGGAAGACAGTTTCAAACAATTTACTCACACTGGTCCCCATGGTTCACACAAAAACAAACAAACAGAAATTATCAGGAGGAAAAAAATAATTACAGAGGTATAATTGTTTTGTTTTTATTTGCTGTGGTTTTAGCCTGACATTCTGTATTACGCAGATTGAGGAGGTTTACCAGGAAATGTATTAGCCGTCCGTGCCCTTACACCACAGAGAGAAATGTTTTACTCAGCATGATTGTCTGTGGTGGTCTGGTTATGCCAAGCTTGGAGACTTGATAATTACATTTGGATTTGTGTTTCCAAGCAAAATCATAGTTTAGTTTAGTTTAGTTTAATGTGTTTGATGCAATAACTAGACCCCCGCCTGTGCATGTTAGCAGAACATAAACTTCACTACTAGCAATTCAGTTGTGGGAGATTTCTTTCAATTTGATAGTAGATTTTCAAGAGTCAATCAGAATTTCTGTCTGCAGCAACAAGCCCAGGATGCTGTGACGGCACCTTTCCAAAATTCTGAGGGGAAATGTTGTGAAACTAACATACAGGCCTGAGTGTTATTAAGTCTACCAAATGGCACAGACTGCAGTATTTACAGAAATGACATGAGCATGACTTTGTTCTCATCAGTGAATTGCTGTGTGGATCTCATCCACTAAGGGATTTCTAAAGCAGTAACACAGTGCAGGATGGACAGATGGGGTAATGCAGGCCAAAAACCCCCAGACTAATGGGAGGAATTATATAAACAGCCAGCATCTGCTAAGCATGCATAACAATTCTCAGATACCAGCACAAGCTTATGTGTCAGACACCACATTCTCAGAGTAAAGATGCTGTATCAGTATATTCTGGCAGGCATTTCTTTTGTCTTTTTATAACTAATGTTTCACATCATGATATGACTATAGCCTCAGGCTTTTTTGTCTTTGTATTAGCATACTCCATGTTAAGGCTTTTGATTCTGTCTATCACAATAGCAATTTGATTTCTGTGGGTTTAGATTCTTTTTAAAACTCTTTCTTAGAACTTTCTGGTGCTGGAAACATTATTTTTGGTCCATGTTGACATGATAGCATCACTCAGTTGCTGCAGATTTGTCAGCTGCACATCTACATGTATGATATGAATCCGCCTTTACACCACATGCCAAAGGAGGTCTATTGGATTGAGATCTGGTGACTGTGGAGGCCACTGGAGTCCAGTGAACTCATTGTCATATTCAAGAAACTAGTTTGAGATGATCTGAGCTGTGTGACATGGAGCATTATCCTGCAGGAAGTAGCCATCAGAAGAAGGTCCACTGTGGTCATAAAGGGATGGACATGTTCAGCAACGGTACTCAGGTAGGCTGCAGCAGTTAAATGATGCTCAGTTACACCAAGTGGCACCAGCAGCCTAAACTGTTCATCCAAGGCAGGATGGATCCATACTTCCATGTTGTTTACACCCAGTTTTAATCCCACCATCTGAATGTTGCAGAAGTTTTCGGGGTGCATATACTGTATATTGATTTTGTACACTTTACTTTTCTAATTCAATCCATCAGAATACAAAGTTAGGGATCTCCATTCCTCTGAGGGACTGTAACATTTTACTTGTTGATGTTTTTTAGTTAGTTTTGATTAATGCGTGGGTGTGTGAGTGCAATGTTTATGTATCCATAATTTGTTCTTTTGTCCTTTTTTAAATGGCCTCAGTTAATAAATATTGAGAAGAGAACAGAAACATGGGAGATGATAAGTATACCAGTAATAAAGATCCAAATAGTCAGTGATTCTGTGGTGTAACTGAAGAGAGAAACTTCAGAGTTCCTGAGGAGTGCACACCATAAGCAGATACCTGGAGGTAATAAGAAAAAGGATTTATTTGCTTTGACACTTTGGAGAGAAAGAGAGAAGGGTGATGTCTGTAGAAACAGACAAACTGCTACAACTTCATTGTTTTCAGTTATTTTCAACCAATTTGTTTGTTGACAAAGTGTGTGTGTGTGTGTGTGTGTGTGTGTGTGTGTGCGTGTGTGTGTGGATCTGAGTGTATTTGTAGGCACTGTAGAACAAATGTTGTACAACTGTGCATGTGCTTATGTGTGGGAGCTGCTGTTTTCTGATTGATGGCCACAGCCTGCAGATTTACCAGAGTTAGAAAACAGTAGCATAAAGGGCTAGTCCGCTAATTTAAACTGACAGCTACTGACAAGTTGTTTTGAAGTGCTGCTGAAGGGGCACGATTGTGTAAGGAAAAAAAATAAGCCCTCTCTCCCAGGCATATATTATTTATGTCAGTGAGTGTCTGCAGGCATTGATGTGAACATTTAAAATAGAAGATTTAATCCATAGCAGATGGACATCTTGAGGGTGTTGCAGTCTAAGAAGATAAGCTGCGGGCCAGACCATTTTATTGTGCATATTGAACATGATTTTACATTTCGATTGCAAGACAGATGAGGTGCCTCTTTGTGTGTGATTATGGTCAGGACTGCAGACTGCATTTCAATCATGACACCATCTTCGGTGTGGTTGGAGCAACAAATTCAATGAAAGTAGATGATGAATGTCAGCTCAGAGAAAATGAATTATGTACTTTAGTATGATGTCAGGGTTATGTTGTTTTTCATAAGGATCTTTCTTTTATATGAAGGCACACATGAGGTGAGCAGAAAGTGCCAAGTCTACAATATGAATTTGATTATGGTCACAGCACTGGCTACTTAATATTCAGCAACCAAGATGCATTCATTTTGCTGTTTTATGACCCGGCTGCAGGCAAAGTGCTCATCAGTGGCCTCAGAGCTGATGTGTGAGTGCTTCTAAAATAAAGCAATGGTACGCTGTATTTCTGTGGGGACCATGGCAGTGCTGCATGCTAAAGGCACCAAATGATGTACACAGCAGCGACAAATCATTGCCGCAATCACGGACACATCGTACCTCAGAGACCGTGGGTTAGATTGTTGTGGTGAGCATGCAGCAGAGATTGGCTTTAATTCTCTAGAAATGACATTTTGCTGTTAGTCTGTGGTTTGTAATTATCCTGACTAGGGTTGTTGTAACTGCAGCAAAAAAATATCGCCCATCAGCTCTGATTGCCTTGCCAGATTAGATTTTAGACAGCTGTGAGGGACTGGAACTTTTTGATGGCTCAAGTGGTTTGTTTATTTTGTACCTTGGAAGGAATCGTGTTCTTCCACATAAAGAGAATAGTATCGTTTAGTTCTAAGATAAAGCTCATTACTGTGTCGTTGACTATGGCTTTCATGTGAGTAATGTGACTATGGAAGAAGGGGTCATTTGCTCCTGAGCCCAGCTAATGTGTCTCCCTGCCACATGTTTACATATAGTACATAAAAGATACAGCAAGGGCAAGGGGTATACATCTGTGTAAGTGATATCCATTATTTATTATTATTTATTTCTCTCTCTTTCCATCCTAATGTCTTTGGTGCAGTCTTAAGTCAGTAATCCCTGCTCCCTTTCTTCATTATTCCCTCTGCAGCCTTAACACTTTCATGCTTTTATTTCATATCCTATCCAGACAATAAATTAAAGTCCAAATGCAATAAGCAATGTGTCACTAATATGAAAGTAGTCCTCTACTAAAAGTTGTTTTAACGTGATATTAAAGTGCTCTGGGTCTCAGTGAATACCAAGTAAGCTGTATACAAATCATAAAAAAAAACATTTGTTTGTGATGCTCTCAGTATTCCGACAAGCTTTATATCTCCGCAGCACTCTTGACAATAAAACTGTCAGCAATAGTTAAAACAACTGTTGATGAACTGAATTGTGAAAGTTTGGTTATTGCAAACCTTGAAGTGAAATTTAATGAATCATGTCATGCAGTTTTTTTTCTGAAATGTATATGATAGAGATAAACCAAATGGCACCATTGAAGGACACATAAATAGCTTTTAAAGCTGCCTTTGCCCATGTAAATCTTACATTTTAGTCCCAGCAGAAGGGTCGTAAACACACCCTGCAGAGGAGGGGTATAACACCTGACCCAGTGCTGTTAGCTGAATAACCACTTTGACCGCATTGAAATCGGCTTTACTAGTCAACAGCTGTCAATACAGTAAACGTAATGTCTCTCTGATTGCTCTTGTAATAAGCCAGTACACAATGTCTTTTTACCTGAGCCTTTAAAAGAAATAATAAATCAGCTCTGTACTTCTGTTTGAGGAGAGCCTTCTAATAACTGAGCACAGTTTGACTCACAGTTTGTTTATCACTTTTCTGAATGTAACTGCAGTGAATTTTGTTGTTTACCTTCACAATAATGATGTACAAAAACTGAGCTCCACTGTACAGTAAGTGCTTCCCTGTTATCATTGGGCAACTGTGATTAATGACAAACTTTGAAGGGAAAGCCACTGCTCTGCTCAGTGTAGTTATCAGAAAATAACCACCATCACCTTACACACCCTTCAAAGTTGCCTAGAGCAGCTTTAGCTTTTTTACATAGTAGTCAATTATACTCTGCTAGAGGAATGACTCAAGTCTTCTACCTTCAAAATGTTTAATTTAGTTTAAAATACTCAATGAGGAAACACTTGCTGTTGTGCTATCATGGAGCAGGAGACATGTTGACTTCAGTCTTCGCATTTTTTTCAGTTGTTTTTTTTTTCCACAATCTTTTCGTCTGTCTGTCCCTTTCTTCTTTAAATCAGTTCTTACATTTCAGATTTAACAATGATGCTTTCATATCTATTCAATTATTTTGAATGCTTTAATTTTAGTCTGTTCGTGGTACCATTGTCTTCATATAAATAGATAAAGAGTACAAATGAAAATTCAGAATTAAATTAGAAGTTTGTTCATTAGAAGTGTATGTGTGTCGTAAGTATTTGCAAGCTTCTCTGTGTATTTATGTCACTTGGAATCACAGGTATAAATTGTCACATTTTGTGACCCATAGTCAGGAAATAAAGAGAAACAGAGGCGCAGCCGTTTATGGTGGTAATCATATCTGAAAAAGCTACAGCTACATTTGCTTACATCTTACGCCAATGTTGCTATGTTGCTGTACGATGTTGCTATTAATATTGGCATAACACTGACTGAAACATGTTTGTACTTGCAGTTTCACACTTTCCTGCATTCAGTAAACCTGTGGACAACGGATAACTGTTTTCGGAGTCCTGTGTGTATGGAAAGAGTTTAACTGGCTGTCAGTGTGTGTGCAGCGTAAATATACCGAAGACGGCACAACCATAATATCATGAGCCACGTGCATAATCGATATAATGCCTGATCAAGGGAAAAGAAGCCAAAAGCTGAAAAGCAAGTTATGTGAATCACCATCTCTCTCTACATTACACACACACGCACACACACACACACACACACACCTTCACACAGTGAGTTCAAGTTAAGATGGAGGCCCGAAAGCCCTCAATTTACAATCCATGGAAATCACGATCCATGGGGGAAAATAATGTGTTTTTTCCAAGGGTGGTGAGCAAAGATTGTGTGTGTATGTGTGCATGAGTGTTTCCAACACTGTGCCAGATAAAAAAAAAATAAAAATATGTCAAGTGTCAATCTAATCTCTCTCTCTCTCTCTCTCTCTCTCTCTTTAATGTCTAAACTCTCTCACTCAAAAGCTGTCACTCTCCTACCAATCCATCACAATGAAATTCAGCCCCCACATTTAGTATATTCATTAAATCTTTATTAATCACAATTAATGATGGGGATGTCTGTCTCTCTCTCTCTCCCTCCATATGTCTCTCCCTCACTCTCTCGGTGTGTTAATGATTGTTAATGACTGTTTGACTTGTGTGTGATGTTTATCATAGTTCAGCTTGATAATCTGTTCCAGTTCACCCACACACTGTGGCTTAATGGTGCTTAATTGAAAACTTTGTTGACAAAGTGTATGACATTGAACCCTGAGTGAGCTAATTGGAATAATTCATCTTTGCAAACTTTACTTGAGGGACTCATGCGTAAATGACCTGTCTTACACCATTCCTTGAACTTCCATACAGTGACACACTGTTAATTGAAAGGGCAACATGGTGGCTCAGTGATTAGCATTGACGGCTCATGGTAGGACAGTCTCGTGTTGTAACTTTGGCCCAGCTTGTTTCTCTGTGGCGTATCTGTGTTCCTGCTGTGTTTCTTTCCTCTGGTAACCTCTGCTCTTTTTGATTTTTAGGTCTTTCAAGGAGTTCATGTCGGGATTTGAGCCAGCCCTCACTGAATGACATCCTTGCTTTCGGTTACTTGTATTATGAGTGTACTGTTGCCTACCATAAACAGTTTGTCTCAGACAAGAGTTATATTTTAACTATTCAACATCATGGTGATGATATGTATATGACGATAGCCCATCACAGCTTTCAGAACCCTCAGTCCATGCAGCACATAAATAAATATGTTTAAAATAATCAGGATGTCTGAGGCAGTTAAACAGAATGTCCTCTGATGTGTCTGGGACAGCTTAAGTCTTTGCTGTTCTCCTTTAATGTGCACAAGCTTTAGAAAGTCAGCAAATATCCCACTGAGTTGTAGATGCAAGACAGAGGCCAGCGTGTTGTGTCTGCCACTAAAATGAGGCGACGAGGAAGGTCACTAGAGAGACCTGTGGTTCACTTGTTTTGGCACCAAAGTAAACCCGCTCAAACTCAAAAATACACCACCAGTGCCTGAATAATATTTCTTCTGTCTGCGACAGCTCCAGCGGTGTAGCTGTGGCTGAATAAACAAACTTTCCAGGGTATTGATGTGTGACTGTGGGTCGGCGTGCTTCAGTCTCAGCTTCTCTCAGCCTTTTTTGGACTAAAACACAGGGAGAGAATAATCAGGAGCAGGTGCACTTCTCTGACTGGGTCGATGCTGCTGAGTCTCTCAGATCCTGGCTAATGCTAACTCATGATCCTGCTTGCAAAAGTAGTGAAGCGCAGGTCAGCTTGTACACTCCAAAAAATCTGTTGGGTGAACATAAAAAAAATATGGAAAGTATTTCCACTCAATTATAATGTGCTAGTTTAGCAAGAAACTGCTTGTAAATGTGCTGGGTCAACATAAGATGTTAGTGTTATCATTACTTAATGACGTGGGGTAAGTCCAACGTAATAATCAGTTGTTGGGTTAACATAAAAAATTATGGAAAGTATTTCCACCCAATTATAAAGCGCTAATTTAGCAAGAAACAGTTTTGTTGAGTGAAATTAATGAAAATATGTTGAATCAACATAATGTGTTACTCAGTAATTCGGGGGTAAATCAAAAATAATAATAATTTGTTGGCTGAACACACAAAAAAATTTGGAAAGTTATTTCCACCAAATTATAATATGCTCATTTAGCAAGCGATGCAAATGCTAAGAAGCTAACCATAGCAAATAATGCTGCTATGATTAGCTACTAAGGCTGTGTTTCATCAACATTTGGTGATGAATATTAATAGAGTGGACAATAACAACTTATTTGACATTTCTGTGCAGTGGTTTACTTCGAAGTCAAAGTTATTTTAAGTCAAGTAAAGGCCTTAGCTTACCGTCTTCCACAACAAACATCGCCGACTCTCAGCATGTGTTTAGGACTGTGTGCTGAACTTCTGGAAGTAAAGTTTCTAAAACTCTCAGCTCGCACACTACTGCCACCTTCTGATCTGGAGTTGTACATGCAATTTTCTATCTTACCCAAAAGGCATTTGTTTCTGTCAACATAAATTAATTTACACAATGTTAAGTTATAACACATCATACTAAAATAACATTACTTAATGATGTTCAATCACAAAACATGACTATATATGGTAGAAGAGACAGATCACACAGCAAAACGCAACATAAATAATGTAATGATAATAGTCTCATTACCTCCGCCAAGGAGGTTATGTTTTCAGTTTTGGTGGTGATCGGATCTGATTCAACAGCGCCACCAAAAATTAATCAGTTTTAAGTTAGGCCACTTGAAAATCCGACCAATTCTGAAAATTTCGTCAAAAATCGTCCGTAACTTTTGGAGTTATTTTGCAAACCGACAAACCAACAAACAGACAAGCCCCAGTGAAAACATAACCTCCTTGGCGGCGGGGGTACTTTAAATAAAAAAGTTTCTGCCACCGTGGCGTAGGTCTGTTCTCTCTGAGTGCTTTTCTAGTTTATTTGTTGGTTTGAAAAATAACGCAAAAAGTTAAAAGTTAATAAAGTTAAAAGTTATGGATAGATTTTGACGAAATTTTCAGGATTGGTCAGAAGTGGCCTAACTTAAAACTGATTAATTTGGTGGTGATTGGATCCGATTCAAGGTCATTAAGGTCAAATGAAAGGTCACGCCATAGTAATGTATGGGAGATTTTGCATATTTCTGAAGTTTTACTGGTATTTTAATCTTTTTTAAAATTCAGGTTCAAATGTGTCAAAATATGAAATAGAGAAAAAATAAATCTTTGGTGTTGTGGGCTTGCAAGATTATACGCTCTCTCAAAATGCTGCCTCGGCGGAGGTCTGCGCTCTCTGAGTGCTTTTCTAGTTCTGTATTGATTACCCCTCATCTCTACAAGCAGACTGACCCCTAACTTGAGGTCACTCAGCATGGAAGGATTCCTCAGTGGGTTGTTGGCTGACATGGGTGCTTGAGCTCAGCTTAGTAGTTGAAGGCTGGCCTCCCTAATCACTGTCACTCTCATCTACACAGAGTAATTGAAATACCTGCACCCACACAAGGTTGTACCTTGAAAGGCCTGCTATACATCCATCTCACCTGTTTTATTGCTCATTGTCACAAATAATCACGTTTTCTCAGATATGCTTGAACTCTGACAGCAAAATGTTGAACTATTCTGACCCTGCTGTAATCAGAACTACAGTGAAAATAACTTCACTTTCACTTAATAACATGAACATTATTTTCCTGTTTTTCAGTGAGGCTAACACCAGCGAGGCAGCTGGTGTTCTCCTCATTTAAGGAGCTGACAGCCAACTGTCGTCTCAGAACAACAAACTCATTTCAGCATAACACCTCTGTCTCTCATCCCCCTGCCTTCTCCCCACACTGTCTGTTCATTTCATTTGACATTCTTCCTCTCTCCACTCATCTCATCATTTGTCTTTTCTCCTCTCTCTACTCCTCCCCAGCTCATTGTCCTATCTTGTCTCTCCTCCTTTCTCACCTGAGCTCTCCTTCCCACCATTGTATTATTTTGTTGTCAGCCATCCATCCAGAGTGAATTCACTGTCAGATTATTTTTTTTGGTCCCCTCATATTTTCACACTCAATTTTTACATCTTCCCTTATTCCCAGACTCACTCGTATCCCTTTCTCCCTTGGCCTCCACCTCTCACCTCACTGCAACATCCTCTTTTCACTGTTTCCAATTTAAAATTGTGTTTGCTGCTGAGGTGACAGTAGAATAACTTTTCAAATAAAAGAGCAAGTCTGAGTTGTAGTTAAGTTGCTGTCGACTTAGCCCGCTGTTCTCACACGGTGGTAAGCCCTGCGATGATGCAGTACGCCTCAACATGTCTCACAGAAGCAGTTAAGTTCTGAAGTTCACTGAACTGTTTCACATTATGCTTGATCATCTAACCCATCCCACTCTGCATTTTAACTGGCTACAGCTGCAGTAAAACCTGCTGCTGGGGAAAGAGCAGCATGGGACCTAACCTGTATTTATAGGGACCTTATGGATGAGCCTAGTGAAGACTGCAGAATCAACACAATGCATGTGCAGATAAAAGGGGCAATAAGAGAGATTTTTACTGTCCCATAGCAGAAAATAGCCATAATATATCTTGAGGGGGTTGATAGCCGAATTGATCAATACTGGTGATTCAACGATCAGTTTGCCAGCTGCTGAGATAACAGGCTTTCAAAACTCACTTTGTAGCCTGTATGTTGGCCTCACCATCCATTTGAGACAGAAATATACTCCCCACACCCCAGCAGTGGTGCAGCAACACAGTGTGAAATCTCTTAACAGTCCATTTTCACTCCAGAAGGGCTATCATTTATAACATTAAAAGCAGCTCATTAAAACTATTACAAATAGATGTTGCCGTCAAATGAGAACAAATTAACCCCTAAAAGCCACTTTTTGGATAAATACAAGAACACCACGTCCCCATTTATTTTTACATTTAAGCATGAAACTTTTTTCGTTTTCATACAAACCTTTAATAGGTCAAACACGTCAACAACACTTGATGATTTCCCTTGAAAGGCTGTACACACTATTTTCTTGCAGAAGCTTGTAGTAATTTGTGTTTGTGCATCCGCTCACACTTGTTTGCACTTCTGTTCTTGAAAGCAACCACACTGACATAATGCATTCTCAAACACCATACTGTAGATTTTAACTCCCCCCTCTCTATTAACTTAACCTAAACCAAATTTGAATCTTGATCTGTAAACATCCTTTTGGAAAAGTGAAGCCAACTAAAACGTCCTAACTTTGTGAAAATCCTCCTCATTCTGAAGAACCAGAATGCTAATTAATCCTACTTATACAAGTGCACAGTTGTTTGTTCCTCCAAAGTAAAAAGAGACAAAATAAATCAAAGTGCATAATGTCCATGTCATATTGTTCATGTCCATGTCTCGACTTTCCATTATCTGAAATCAGTGAGTCACTCTCTCTCTCGCTCTCTGTCCCTCTCCCTCTGTGGGTGATCTCAGTATAATTTACCATGAATGTGTTCTGTCACCTCAGAGAATCTACAGCGTTCTCTGATCTTTCACATTCTCCTTTTGTCGCCCTATCCTCCTTTCCTCAAGCCTCCTGTCCATGCCCCTTTATCCAAATCATGGCAGTGTTCTTTTTTCAGCTTGAGTCAACTAATAATGTGTGATCATCCCACCATCAAGGCTGCTGCCAAAGAGTTGCCATGGCAACATCTAGTCCACACAGTCACGGCCACTGCGGAGAGCGCTGGGAGGCTGAATCTGAAGCTCGCACATACAGACGAGCACACACACATCAGCAGAGGCACATAACAGTTACCCCCCCACCACCACACAGGCAGCTCTTGCTGATTTGCTTTAACAGCCAGTGGGAGTGTTAAAGTCATTATAGATCTCCCAAGTCAAAGTCAACGATCTTTAAGAAAGGGTGATAACTCATAACACACAGCGATAATGCATCTCACAGCACACCAGCTGTTTCATAGACATACCCACAGATGCAGACCCCACACCCATACAAACTCACTATATAATAAGGCACGGTGTACATGCACATACAGGACAGCTGTTCCACACAAAAAAGGCTGGATAGACACACAATTTACACTTGTTCTGTACCTGTCACACACACTTTACTACCCTCACACGTGCAGCAAACATTGACATTGAAACCCTCTCATGAAACCATGACAGAGATGCATTCAATTAGGTGCTAACATCCAGGTATAAATAGCAACCCTTGTATTATAGAACACAGGACATGGCACTTATACCGTTAATGTATGTCCTCAGACTGCACTGATATATAGTAGGTGCTATTTTTAGCGATTAAAGTGATCTATTTCCCAATAGCTCAGGCAGCAGTGTGTTGACTGATGATGCCTTGAGCAAAAAATACTAACAGACCCTGAAGGTAGGAAAAAAAAACATCCAAGTGTATACTCCCTCAGTTCTATATTCTACATATTCAGGCTGAAATTAAAGCAAAAAAAAAAGTTTTGGTAGTCTGTGCAAGGAGAAGCACACTGCTGTTGGGAAAATAAATTAATTTTCTTTCCTGTGCTTTATCATGAACTCCATCAGACTTGTTGTCTTTCCTTCGGTCTTTCTGCAATTTTTTATGTATATATATATATATATATATATATATATATATATATATATATATATATATATATATATATATACATACATACATACACACATTCCATTGTATTTAGTACATATTGTAAATATTTTATACTATGTGAGGGAAGGTGCGTTTCTTTTGGTGATATAGTGAGAGACAAATAAGAGCTGTCGACAGTTGGTGTTCTGCAGGAAACCTTTGACTCAGCCCATGTTTTTGTCAGGCAGCTCACACTGGCCTTTCATGCTTCCTGTCAGTCAGTGGATGAAGATAAACAAAGAGCAATGGGAACAGCTTTTGTGTTTAAAAATGATCATCAACATGCTTACTTTGTCTTATGAAACTGATGAAACTATTCATTCTGTAGTAGCTGCCATGTGTTAACATATATCTCTTCCAGGCTTGTTGGTTATTGATTTTACATGTGCAGAGTCACTCTGGACACACTTAGTCTGTATGTGGCCAGTGGATACAGTTAGGCTTTAGAGCTTGAATAACTCAGGCAAGCTCATATTCCATTTATGAGTTATTATGTCTGGATTGCAGTTGTATTAAAAAAGCCCCTGTAGTGTAGCATGTGAACATCTTCCACTTCACTTTTGAATGCACCATCTGTCCAAACTTTGGCATGCTGGTGTTAACAAAAACATGGCAGCAGGAACCAAATAATGTTACCAGCATGGTTATCATTTCTGTCCACTTTTCTGCAAGTGTTCTACTATTTCAGAGGTGAATCTGTGTATTTCTGTCTGTGAGCAGGATAAAGGCAGCTGAATCTACAGATAAACTTAAGGTCAATGTGACTATTATGTGTGTATGTTCTTGTGAGTGCAGGTCAGAATTAGGGTTTGAATGGCTTTTATTGTCGAAGCAGCTTTTGCATAACTCTGAAAGGCCAATTAGTGCAGAATGATAGATGATGAGCTCCATGGGCAGACAGGGTCATAATAGAAGAGAGAGAGTAAAATCTCAAATCTGTTCTGTTCTGTCCTCCCTCCAAGTTACACACATATACTGTATGTCATATCCTAATGATTCCTCTGCTAAAAGTCTCCTTTAAAAAATGTTTTGCTCTGTTTGATCTGGAGATTGGAGAGAGCCTCTTTGTTGTTTTGTTTGGCATGCTTTTGATTGTCTCAAGTAGGGTAGGAGTCTTTGAATCTTAAAAGGTGCTCAATGTGAAATTCAGAGCTACTGACTCCACATGGGTCTCAACATGGACATGGCAGAGCCGACAGCTAGTATCTTACAGTGCTAATAGCCCGAACAGTGCAAATATCAGCAATGGTGCTAACATTCGACAGAACATAATGTGTGTTCTAGTCACTTCATCAATCTCCTCACACCCAAAGCCCGTACCTCCTTCACTCGCACCTCCTTCCCGTTTTCTGCTGAAGATGACCAGAATTTTCTGACAGACCTTAAAGCTCGGCTCATTCATTCCACTCTGTTCTTTTAATAATTCAGTACATTCTACAGTTAAAGCTCATTGCACTTGTTTCTAGCCATTTGCTCCTAGCTAACTGGTATGACAAGTTGTATAATCATATCATCTCAGTTTTGTGTGTGTGTGTGTGTGTGTGTGTGTTCTCACTGTTTTATATCTGTCACTTTTGCTCTTGGCCAGGTCATCATTGCAAATGAGAACTGGCTCTCAATTGACTTATCTGGTTAAATAAAGGTCAATAAAATTAATGGACAGAGTTAATCTGGGTGGGAACTGGAGTGTTACGCTTTACAACAGTCGCCACTAATTCTTTACACAGCAAATAATTGCTTGCTGCTCTATTAAGGCCCTTTCATATTGAGAGCTTTTAACATATAGGTACAGCTATTAACCTCAACCTGGGTCAGCTGTGGCTCAGAATCAGAAGGTTAGTGATTCGATCACCAGCTCCTCAAGTCTGTGTGTTGAAGTCAAAGCAAGACATTTAACATCAAATTGCACCCTCTGTCATCAGTGTATGAATGTGTGTGTGAATGCCGGCATGTTGTGTAAAGTGCTTTGACTGATCAGTTTACCATTTGCTAACGCATACTGTGTATCCAACCCACAACCCTTTGCTACATGTCGCCCCCTCTCTCTCTCCCCCTTCTCTGCATTTCTTCGGTTGTACTCACCAAGGTAATTATCGTTAATGAAAACGAACGAAATGACAAAAACTAGAAAAAGTAAAACTAAATACCTATAACTAACTGAAACTATATTGTGTATATACAAAACAAAAATATATTGAAATTATTGATGAAAATTCCTTTGTTTTTGTGTTTTTTTGTTTTTGGTGAATTTTGAATTGAGACAAAATCAATTTGTTCTGCTTGAGCAATTTTATATGATTAGACAGAACCATACGGCACCTCACGGTCCGTCGCTTCTCGTCACTTTTCAGCACTTTGCTTTTAGAGTACTTGTATTTAACCCCAGAAGCAGTATTACACACATTTTGCACTTAAGGCTGCTCTGCTGTAGACTGTTATGTTGTTGTTGGTTGTTCAACAGTGACTGAATACATTTTTTAAAATATTTTTTTTTGTTGAGTTATATACTCAACTAATAAAAATTAAATTAGAACTAATCATTAAGAAAAACTGAACTAACAAAAAACTAGCAAACCTGCTCTAAAAACTAATTAAAAATAACTGAATTAAAGGAAAAAAATTCAAAATAAAATAAAATTAAACTATAATGAAAAATTCAAAACTAGTATAATCTTCTCTCTCTCACTCTTTGTCTCTCTTTCTTTCTCTCTCTCACACACACACACACACACACAAGTATTATTATATTCAGGTGGCTTCAGGTGGCATCGCTTTTTCTCTCTGCAAGGAAACAAATGTTAATTACCTTTTCATCTGTTTATTTGTTTTCTCTTTAAGGTCAACACTTCTGTATAAAAATGTAATTTTATTTACAGTTGTTCAAGTAGATGAAACATGAAAATGCCACTGCTTATTTCCACTCCTTTGTTGCCCCTCGAAAACCTGTGTGATGTGACATTTGTGACACGTAAGAACAGTCGACTCATAACAGATAACAGACAGCAAACATAAAGCATGCCACTTTCTTTCAACAGACATGAAAAGCCATCAACTCAGACAAGAAAAGTTTTGGCGGAATTCCAAGCACAAAATGATGAAATATTTTTTCAAAACATTGCCTGGCTTCTTTGAATGGTGGGATCGCTCTTATTCCATCTCATTAGACTGTGCGTAATCCATCTTTCTCCAAAGTTGTCTGTCGGAGAGCAGGCTTGTTTGTGTGGCTGAGAAATCTTTTGTCAAAGTGACAGATTAAAAGGTCAGTACTGTATGAAAAGCATGACATATCTGGGGAAAAAGCTAGTTTTGACTTTAATAAAGATCATTTTTTCTATGATACTATAATTAGCTAAGAGTAAAACTTGTAAGTATGTGGTTTACATTTTGATTAAATGCAGATGCTGTTCAAAGAAACCTACCAGCCTTGTTGAATTGCATATCAAGAGTGCACCCTGCATGCAGCAGTGAAGTCCTTTTGCACGATTGCGCCATCTGCAATCAGCAATCACTCAAAGGATGCGTGGAGTGGTGAAGGATAAAGTTGTTTCAGATGCACAAGTCCTGTGTTATACAGAACAACAGAACCAGGACCCACTGCAGTACTGAAAAATACCAGATGCAGGATTGGTATGAGATGTTTCCACCTCTTCTCCATGCCAGTAGAGTGATAACCAGGATGTACAACTAGGCCAGTGCAGCCGCTATAATACTACTACAGTACACTGTTGCAGATCAGTTTGATTTAATCAGTTTTGTGTCAATGTTGTGCATCATCTACACAAAGTCTTATCTAATCTTGGCACTAATCTACCCTTATCCGAGTCACACAATCCCACAATCAAGCCGGCAGTTGGTGGACATGATCTTGTATTAGAATGACTGTTGATGGATTTGCTGTTCGAATTAGTTTCTCTTCTCTTCTTTTTTACAGCCACCTTTTTAACCATTCACTTTGCCAGTTCCACCAGCTCAGTCGAGCACAGGGACCGATAAGAGTACGTCCCTAAATGAGAGTGATGTGGTTATAAGAGCGACGTGCTGAGTCTGTTTAACTGATTTTCATTGAAATGAGCCATGTTTTTCTGGCTATTGTGGATAAAATTAATTATGTAGACTGTCTGCAGGGCTCATTTGCATTTCTTGATTGATTTGAGACTGTATTGTGTATTCCGCATGAGGAAAAATGAAGATGAGGGATGGTTACTGTCATTCATGTCAGCGTGTTGTCACTGAAATTGTCGGAGAGGTTTGCCCCAGGAAGTTTTGCAGATGACTGCAAACATCTGTCTGTGTACACATGTATGAATCCTGTTTGCTTTGATATGCATGCAGTCAAGTTTGTGACTGTTCATCTCCGTACCTAACCTGTCAGTCAGTGTGGTGGCTTAGTTCATCTACAAGGGATAGTCTGCATTGCTTTGTTTTCTGTGTGTGCTTGTGTGTACTTGCCTGTGAGGGAGGTAAAAGCACACACATTCCTCTTGGTCTCTTTTTTTCCCTATGCCCCTCTCTGATCCACGCCAGATCACTTGTTAAATATCTGTCTCTGTACGCCTGTCTGTCTGTGTGTCTGCAGCTCTTCTCCAAACCAAAATGGACGACCCAGTTAAATAATAAGCTGAAAGCTAACAGAGGGACCCGATCAACCTCTGAGCTGTATCCTCTCTGAAGCCATCAATCGTGGGACTAAAGCTAGGCTGCATAATGACATTGTGGCAGTGTTCTCGCACTATGCTGCAAAACATATTAATGTTAGCTATAATGAGTTTGACAGCCCAATATGGTTGTCAGGGAAAAGACAGGGTTTTAACTGGCAAACAGTGCCCTCCAATGGAAGATGGGAGTTATAGCAACTGCAGTAAAAGCTGCAGTGTTGTTTTTTTTTTTTTTTCACTCTCCGTGACTGTTTTGAAGCGTTTTCTCTCTGTAATTACTGCAAGCACTTAGCCATCAATCATCATCCACAATAAATATGGTCATTCTGGACAGTGTTATTGTACTCTTCTGAATGTTTCTGTCTGATCTTTTGCTCATTCATACATCTCCACATTCATTCATGTTTGCCTCATTTTGCCTGTATGATTACATCTGTAGTATTTCACATTTGTAAATGTATATCTTCATCCGTGTGTAACGTATGCTCTGTTACCATACTGGGCTCTGTGCTCACATGCCTGTGTCTTCTACCTATTTCCTAGAATCCTGGAGCTCCAGCAGAATGGTGACATGGATATACTGAAACTCAAGTGGTGGCCCAAAGACAGCCCCTGTGACCTCTATAGCTCAGTCCAGACACGGCAGCATGGCAACGCCCTGGACATCCACAGCTTCGCTGGCGTTTTTTGCGTCCTAGCAGCTGGCGTGGTGCTCTCCTGTCTCATTGCTATGGTGGAAAGCTGGTGGTCAAGGAGGAAGGGATCCAGGGTCCCCTCCAAGGAGGTAAGAGGATGATTGGGTGACTGAACAATTGTACAGACAGAGGTATAGTGCCGATGTTATGTCGTGTTCCTTGTCTTATAGAGGAAAGAAGTGGTAATAAAATGGATGATGGGTTTAGTTTCAGTTTTCTTTTGGCTAGGAATACTAAGTTAGGTTAAAAAAAGTAAATTTCCCAGTCAGGATGCTTGGGAGTTGACACTGTCTGGAGCTTTTGAAAACCTCCCATGCACACAGTGTCACTTCCCCTGAACTACATTTGCACTAAAGTAACTTCAGCAACACTGAACTGATAGCACAGGCTGCTGGGGCTGTATTTGTTGCTAGGTTGTTGCATATTCTGTCAAAAAGAATCCTGGAGGTGCTATATTAGATCTCTAGTGATATAACCGGCATTGATCTTTTGCGTAGTCTTGTGTATATAAATCCCTGCATATGTAAGGGAAGGAAAGTACAAACAGCATTTGAGTGCTCTCAGAAGCCCTGAGAACATTAATTGTGTTAATTTTCCTTTCTCACCCATGATCTTCATAAGACTGTAAAGCAACCTGTCATTTTAATAATTGTTTGTGTTGTTAAAGTTACCATCAAATTATCAATATAATTAGCCAAGGAGACATAATCTGCCAAGCTAATTTAGCATAATTTATAGTACTTGCAAAGGGTGTTAATATTTCATTCACTTCTTAGGCCTCATTAGTTGATTCAAGTACTGCCTTTTATACTGATGCCAAATAAGATGTTTAACTTTAACTGTGATGTACTAGCAGATGGCCTTGGTGGCACATCCATGATACATATTATACACACATACTGAGTTTAGGTAGTATGAATGAGGAAGCTGCTTATCTTCACTTAATCTTAAAATCCCAGTAATGAACGATTACAGTCCAGATATGGATTGAAACTAATAAGTATCTACCCTATTGACCTTATGATGTAGTCAATATTCTGTTACTGCACACTTACACCTCTTTTTTTTAATGTTTTAATAATGCTATTTTGATTGGTTTAAAAAGATGCAAATGTGTCAGTGTCAACAGGGTAATCAGCCTTATTTTTTGGAAATATTTTGGAGAAAAGATGACACTGGCAAAGTTAAAAGCAGACTACAAAAACAGCCCTAGGGACTATTTGAATGCTGCAGCGTGCCTTGACCAAGGCAGAGTGAGAAACACTGTCTCACACGATTAAACATGGATATTTATACCAGGGTTCTCTTCAAAACAGTGGCAACACTCCACCTTCTAAATTAGCAGCAGCGCCCTGTGAAATATCCAATCAGCCTATATGCGGTTGATCACCTCAGCAGGGATATCGTTTGAGGCAATCAAAGTGACGCTGGCAACATCTTCCCCACATAGAAACCCTGCAGTCTGTTGTCATTTGGTTGTTTTGTTTGCTCCACTGCAGACAAGACAGGTAACACCTCCAAAGAAAAACACAAATGACAGCATTGCATCTATATTAATGTGATGTAATTGCACAAGCTTTGGCCCTTATCATCAGAATATAACAGAGCACTAGTTATTGTTGCAACATCTGTATTTCAGTAGTGGTTTTATCCACACAGGGATTTGACAAGGATCTGTACCAACTTCCAATTCAACTTCCAAAGCCAACCCACCTCTTGTCACCTCTTGTGCCTACTGTTATGTTTACTAAAACACTGAGCGAGAAAGTTTAATGTTAATCAAAACCGTGGAGTTGCAGCAAAGTGTAGCAAATTTGGTATGCAAAACATGGCACTGATGAAGTGAAATAAATGTAATTATGTGTGAAATAATATTTTCACTTTTGGTTTTGGAGTTAATTATTTATGTGTTTGTCACAAATTAGACTGAGGCATGAAGCAGCGCAGATTAATTTCAGCAGAAAATGTTTTTTCCATCAGGTAAATTACTTCAGCTTTAAACAATTGCTTTTTCCCCTCTGAGGAGGCCATTTGACAAAAGCAGGTGAAGGTTAACTTGTGGATAATGACTTTAGAGAATTAAGACAGAACAATTTTTTAAATATTTTTTATCAGAAGAGGTGGGTTTTTGTACGACAATATTATTGTCTGGTCACTAAAAATTCATTTAATGGGGAGAGGTGACATTACACTAAATAGGACTGTTAATGTGAACGTCTCTGCATGAGTCTGACTGCCAGAAACAAATAAGAAAAACCTGGCCCATCTCCTTAATCTGTGGTGTCATGCTAATTTAAAGTTCTGCCAAGGATATATTAGAAAAGATGACAAAAAGATGGGAATGAAAATTGTGGCCATACCCGGGATGATTTAGTGTCAGATCAGGTTACTTTTCATGATAAAAGACTGATAACACCAGTCATGTGGAAAGTAATTTAGAGGGAAAGTTTCAATATGAAAACTCTATGGACTGTTGGCTCCAAATGATTAAATGAGCAGCTCATGGTCGAACATTGGTGTTGTATCATCACTCATTATTGCATCACTACACTACTGTTTCTTGCTTTTGGAGAATATTTCACATGCTCATAGGTCGGCAATGATGTGATGAAATGAAAGACACACATTTACTTATGAACAAAACTGAAATTGTGTAATGTGGAGGCAATTTTGTGATGTGACTGATGTATCTCATCAGCTGTGATCACTGTAGTGTGTGCAAGCTTGTTTGACAAACTACTTGGAAGTTTCACACAGCTTTGTTTACGTATCTCGGCCAAATAAACCACCTGCAATTTCTTGCAACTAATCATGGTGGCAAATTATACGTCTATTGGGCTGTTTGTTCATTGATTTATGTAACTGTTTTACTTGCACTCCAAGGCTAAGATGTGTTTATATTGTGAGAGGATTTGTGCTCTTCTGTGAGTATACAAGCATTAGCCATGAAGCTGCAGGCAGACACCTTCTCAGTTAATTTAATGTGTAAGTTCCCCATGCATCTGCCATGATGTGCCCTTAAACTGACTACAATCTGCAGTGAGAATAAAGCTACATGCTTAACAGCAGGTTGACTTAATCTATTTTTATATACTGTAATGGTGCCATGATTTATTTCCCTACAATCAAATTGCTTTGGTAAATAATGATTTATATATTAAATATTTACTGTGCATTCTACCTTGCGAAAGCACAGACTCTATGTCTCTAAGCTGATTCATTGTCTAGGCTTTGTGTCTAAAGAGGAAATGGTCATCAATTCTGATGCCCTGTCAGGTGAAACCGCATTGCTGCTCTGAACACAACCACAACTAAATCTGTTGAACATGCTAGGTCAGACTGTATTGTTTGTAATCATGTCTGAATTATATGTTGCATCACATGCAACATTGGCACCCAACTGATTGTGCTGACATCTGTTTGTTTTAGATCAGGCCTTTTTTTTTTTCAGCACGCACACCGACAAAGCCCCCCACTCAGTTACCAGCTTTAATCTGTCGTTCAGATCAGTAGGCATGTCCGCCAAGCGAGCAGCCGCAAAGACACAAAACCTCTGGTTGAGCCCACAGTCATGTTAAGCACAGTGTGGTTCAGCTGCCGAGAGCAGCCAGTGGAATCAGCCCCTAGCTGAGCGCAGGAGTGGAGTCCCAGCAGTGAAAGGAAGGGACAGCAGGGAATAAACAACAATAGTCTTTAATTCTCTTTGTAGATAGCGATGAGGGTTTTGCCATTATGCACTAACAAGTGGAATTTTATTTGAATTTAAATCAAAACAAAGCTTTGGGATGATGGTGGGAGAAAAGCAATCGTGCATCATTAGACTGGCCCCTTCAGTGCTGCCATGGTGAAAATGAAGTTGGCTCAGTCAGCCATGATTGTTTTTGATTGTTGACCCCTGACATTTATCCTCCATCCTATCAAAGTGTTGACTTATTGATTGCCTCCAGGAGGTCAATATGCTTCAAACAAAGTGTGAGTGGGAGCATCAAACAGTGCCTTGCACCCACTCCTGTCCAACTGGGGACTGGTGACAATTTTCATAGCTTTCAGAGTCAACAATCCGATGAGCACACCCACTTTGCCCAGCAGGAGTGTGGAAGTGAGGAAGTATTGGCAGGATTAGAATTTCTTTTTCAAGCTCTGTTTCATTCCCTGCACAACTACCATCATCATGTTTGTGTCTAGCAACATAAATGCCTTTGAGAAGCTATTCTCCCAAAGTATTATGTAATTATTGTGTCTCACTTGTCTCTTTTTGAGGGTGAAACAAATTAGTTTGTTTGAAGCATACCCAGCATGGAGACTGACAAATAGTCTGTAAAGGCCACTGCACTTAAAAATAGAACACACCTCATTGATCAGAGTTTTTCATTTGGATTAGATGTTATTTCCTCCTAAAATTATCCAGTCATAATATATGTAAAAACAGTGGGAATACCATACTCAGATCTCAAATCACCATCTGTGCAGAATGTTTCCAAATGGGCAACCAGCAAAGATGAGAATAGAAGAGGAAAGCGTCAAGCTGTGATCACCACGGCATGTCCTGACTCAGTGGAGGAAGGAAGACAAATTTAAGTCAACTTCAAAGCAACTAATTAGATAAATTGCATATGTTGCATTTTATCGACGGGGGAAAACTCTGCCTCTGCATGCAATTTGGCCTTAGTCATGGTCAATGGAGTATGTCTAGTGTCTTTAATATCATCCAACTTACTAAAGTTAAATTAATAAAGTGAAGCAAACCATAAAGCTTGTAATTAACTCCAATAGATGCCTCACTCTCAGTCAGTTTAAATGAAGAACTTGTTGGCCTCTGTCTTGCTGCTAACATCACTGGAGACCATCGCACTGAGCCAAGAGCATGCAGCTCCCTGTGCATTTCTGCAAGCTTCACATAAAGTGGGGAAGCATGGTGACCCACTCTTTACTTGTGGGCCTAGAAAACTTGGCTTTGTAAACTACGTTGGCACTGGGAGTATGAATTAAGAGTGCAGACTCGGCATGAGGACTTTATATCCTGCAGTGCAGTGAGTTAAGCCTGTTTCATGTTTCTTGTGGTCAGTGTGAGCTGTGAGGTTGTACACTTAGTGTTGTTATATTCATTTAGGATGATCAGTTGTGTCTCCCCTATCACAGATGTTTGCTGAAAGAAACCAGTGAATTATGTATTTGAAAGTACACTGATTATGATAATAATTTGTACTTATCCTCATTTGTCCACCTTGAGGAAAAAACAAAAATAACCTCCCCAATATGGCTGCTCTTAGAGTAACACACTCCCTTACATGCATGCATACACATCATCATCGCCTCACGTTTAGCTCACCTCTTCCATCATGTTAGGCTTGTTTTGACAGAAAATTCAAACTTTGTGTCAGTTACGCCATATCATGAAACCCATTAATGCAAGATATACATTTGTTTTAAACATGCTTCATAAGCCCTGATGGTTTTCAGCTCATGGATGTGATTCACTTAAAATCAGTCAACACTGACACAACATCTATCAGACTTTATGGCCTAAACACCATCCCACCTATCACACACACACACACACGCTCCCTGCATACAAACCTGCAATCTACTGCTCAAGCTCTAATTCAACTGTGTTTGTGTCTGTGTTTCTTATACATATTAAAACATGCATTGTCCCAACTGTACTATATACATGTCTGTACATGCCTTTACATCCACTGCTGTGTTGCCATGTTAACTGCTTTTGACTGTGAGCTATATATGTCGATGTTTGTGTGTCTGTGCTATGGGCCTGTGTTAGTGTGTGTGTTGTGGAATGGCTATCTATGAGGCTGCTTCTCGATGTTAACAGCTTGCTTATGAGTTTCTTCCCAGGCTTATTCACTCACAAGCATTACAAACACACATGTGCGCATAGCTGACTAGTGTATTTCACAATTACTATATCCTGAGCACATTTAGCAAGAATATGCACACTCCCTGCTATCTTGGGAAGTACTATATTGGTTAAATGATTACAGTGAACTGCAGTTGTTACATCGTGAATATATCCCATTTGATAAGACATAAACAAATTTTCACCCACACTTTTGGTAATTTGCTGCTCCTCTGAACTCAGTCTGGGTTGGTGCCTGGGTGTGTGATGTCTGGCATGTAATGATATTACTGTATATCTAAGGACAGATGGATCAAGGTGCCCTTCACACTGCTTTTGAAACTAGTCTAAATTTTGACAGCTTGATTTTTTTGCCAAGCTATTTCCAGATGAGTGTCTGAGGCCCATTTCATTCATTACTGGGAGGCTGTATTGCTTTACTCTTTTAGCCAATATATATGTTCTGCAAGAAGTTTATATGAAAGAGTTCTGTCGTTGGAATCAACCGCATCTCCAAAACCTCAAATCTGTGAATAACTGCAATGCTGCATATTGACTAAAATGGAAATAATTTTCATCCTCAGAACTCTTCCATAACGGTAATGTCTGTGGTTTTGACCATGTCTGATATTTCATATAATCCATGTAGATTTAGCATGAGAAGAGCAGGCACTTCCTTGTGTATCATGTCCATTGGTACACCTAAAACACCTGACCCTGTCCTTCCTGGAAGTCTGGCAGGGAATGGCCGTTCTACTCGTTCTAACTCTACATAATAATCTGTGTCACAGTGGCTCAAAGCTCTCATATTTCCTTTTTGTTTTGTTTTTGTAGATAAGTACTCTGTGTTGAGGGGTGTAGCGGGCGAGGGGGAGAGAGAGAGGGAGAGAGCAATACAAAATGCCATTTAAACATCTCCCCTTTCCAGGTATATGATGACTGTGTGAGTGTCTCTCTGAGGACACAGCACAGAACGACCTGCTTAACTGTGTGTGCTGACTGACTGCCGTGTCTTTCTTCTCGCTCACCCCCCACCCGTCTGTCTCTCCAATTGACTTCTCTTTCTCCTCCATCCTGCAATCCTTCCATCTGCCTGATCTTGTCTGTCTCTCATTCCCCTCTCTGTCGCTGCCCAACTGCTGGTTGTCTGCCTGTGTGTCTGTTTGGCTTCCTCTTTTTTTGGCTTGTTTTAATCTTCCCACTCAACTTGCATGCACACAAACACAAACACATTTATATGAATTACTCCACATCTCTTTGCCATCACCCTCTCTCTCTCACTCTCTGTCTCTCTCTCTCTCTCTCTCTCTCTGTCTCTCTCTCTCTCACACACACACACACACACACACACACCAGACGCAGGCAGATGGCCCATCTGCCAGGCAAGCTGCTGATCCTTGCCCTCACAGCCCCAACGAGCACCCTCTTGCCCTGGGCGGTCAGACCCAGAACCAGAACCCCAACACCACCAACACCACCGCCCCCACCGCCACCCATTACCAGCCCCCAGCATGCTGCGACATTCCTTGTGCCCTGATTGTGCAGCACTCCTACGAACCCAACAACCCCTCTGAGCTCACCCCCAAAATGAGAATGACCACCTTTACCACCTCACCTCCCACCCCAAGGTTATACATACAATAGAAGATAGAAATAAGCCATTGGTTAGTAATGCTGGAAGACAGATGCTGTTAGAAATGTTCAGATATGTGAATGATAACGTAATAAGAGGATGGATAGGCATCATGGAGCAGGGTTCAAACTTTGCTGTTCACAGTCAAGTAAATGGACGCAAATGTACCTCTTTCAAAAGTGTTTATTTACCTGGCATGTTGCCAGTGGACTATGTGTGCAATGATGCCTTTCTGCCATTAGAGGGCGGCGTTTCTCTATTTAGAGACAAATAGCGCACCATCTTTAACTTGACAGTTAAAGTTATATGCTCTGTCATAAGTTATATATGCAGACAAAGCCTTCAATGAAGTATTTATTTTATGTAACCTAGAGATTTTTGCAAAACCTCATCTTGTAAAACTTGGCTTTGTTCTCCAAAGTAAGGCCTTTGCATTACACAGTAAATTAGAGACATATTTCAATGCATTTCAGACATTAAGATTCATTATTTTATTTATGTCAGTATAGGTTATGATCAATTTGATGGATTCAGTGTTGACTTCTGTAATATCACAGTGGGCATTAAAATGGAGGAGGCCCTTCGCAGTAATATGAATGCAGTCTGGACCTGCCATTTTTTTCCATGAAAACCTCCTACTTCTCCTTGCCTCGGCCCTTTTCAATCACTCCCTGTAGTGTCACTGACAGCAGACTGACCATTTGTGATTCACTCTTCTCTTTCACTTCCCTTCATTTCTTTGATACCAACTCTACCCTTTGGACACACCCTCCTTCAAACTTTTAGTGTGTTTATAATAATGTCACGACAAACACGTGCACCCCCTCGTCCTCTCCTTCCTCCTACTGTCCCTTCCTTAGATGGAAACCAGGGGGCACCACTGTTGGTCCCCTCTGTCCATGAGCTACATACAGTAGGTCCAGAGCCCCCTCCAGAACCCCCAGACCCAAAGGACACTCAGGTAACTCTATCTTTACCCCAATAATGTGACTCCTCTCCTCACAAAGCCCTGTTTGACCTTGCCCAATCAGTATTTCCATGAAGTGTGAGACACCCAAAATGACATGACACCCCACATTTTCCACTGCCTCTCTCGACGACCCTCACCTTCCACAAATCCAGAAGCACAATGTCATATTTGCGTGGACAGTGCAAATATTTTAGGGGTTTGGGAAACTCTCCAGCACCTAACACCTTTCAGCTACACCTTCTCCTCTCTATATCCTCCCGTCATTCATTGCAAACTCCTTGCATCACTGTCCCCTATCCAGTGAAAGCATGAAACACCTCTCACCGAGTGTTACCATCCTTTAGACTATGTGGATAAGTTTTTATATGTGACATTAGTGATGATAAGTTTTGTTTAACATATTCTGTAAGTTAAGATAAAGCTTAAGTTAATATATGTGTTTTTTCTTCGAATTGTTAAGACTGTTAAACATTGTTTGCTTGAAGTTAAATAATATTTATTCTATGATGCGAATGACAAAGAAGCCATATCGTGGAAAAAAATTCACTTGAAAATGAGATGTCAATCTCAACGTGAATTTTTTGGTGTGATGGCCTGAATGCAATGGTGATAAGATGTAGTAAAATACATAAGTAAGGTATTGTGGAGCATTCTGACTGCCCTCTGTAATATAAGCATCTGTAGTGTAATATACAGTTTATATGTGAACAGTAGACCAAGCATCGTGGAATCACAGTGCACACAGCATGACAGCAGTGTGTTTTCTGTGTGTATTCCAGATGATTTGTACTCCCTTAGAGACCTTGTAGAACTTTGTGTATGTTTCTCTCTTTCAATATCTTGACCACAGCTCAGTGTGCTTCTCTCATCTTTCCCTCCTCTCTTTTTGCTCTCCCCACTTCCTGTCACACCCATGCTTCCTTGTGACCACCACCAAACTTTTATTTAATACTTTTATTTGTTGTGTCACACCCACTTTTCTTCTCACTATTGCCATCATCTCAACTTGGATCTCATTTTTAATTATGCCAAAACCTTTTGTTTGGCCACATGCATGCCATCTTGCCCTCATCATTTCATCATCTGCGTTGTCCAACGCTCTTCTCTTGCTTCCACTATTGTTCTATCCATTAAATCTGGTTGGATGGATGACATCCTTATTGCTAATACAAATGCACCCCATCCTTGCCCATTTCCCCTTTTCAAAAATACATCCTCCCACACTGCCCTGTTTCCTTCACTCTCCGTTTTCTTACTTCTCTATTTACACTACCATCACAACTTTTTCTTTGCCTCCTCTGTCTCCTCCCCTTCCTTTATCTACCTTTCCTTGATTCATCCCTCTCTTCCTCCTTCTCATCATCTCCTCCTTCCTCTTTTTATCCTAATCATCCTCTCCTTCTTTTCCCTTCTCCATTTTCCTAACCTCCATCTCTAATCCCTTCTTCCAAATCTTTCTCCTATCCCATCCCATCTCAAACTTCTTTCCAACTTCTATCCCACATTTTATTCTTTCTAATTGCTTTCCTTTTGCATTAACCTTTCTTCCCTTCCACCATTCACCATCACCACCTTCTCTCGGTCACACTCCTTCCCTGCCGTTCCCCACCTGCAGGACGATAAGGAGATCGACCTGGAGCACCTACACCGCCGGGTTAACAGCTTGTGCACCGAGGATGAAAGCCCCCACAAGCAGTTCTCCACCTCTTCCGTCGATTTAACACCCCTTGACATGGATGCGCTGCCTGCCGCGCGCCAGGCCCTCGAGCAGATCAGCGA
The DNA here is from genome assembly GCA_029721515.1 of Synanceia verrucosa. Taxonomy (NCBI): domain Eukaryota; kingdom Metazoa; phylum Chordata; class Actinopteri; order Perciformes; family Synanceiidae; genus Synanceia; species Synanceia verrucosa. Next base: position 20,102,689 of record CM056551.1, on the reverse strand, counting down.
TTTCCGCAACACCCACATCACCACCACCACCTTCATCCCCGAGCAGATCCAGACCCTAAGCCGCAGCCTCTCTGCCAAAGCCGCTGCTGGATTTTCCTCTGGATTCGGTAGCGGTGGCGGAGGCGTCCTCCAGGACCACCGGACTGGTGGGGTAGGCCCTTTCAGGCAGAGGGCCCCCAATGGTGGCTTCTTCCGCAGCCCTATTAAAACAATGTCCTCCATCCCCTACCAGCCCACAGGTCCAGGACCCAACTTTGGATATGGCAATGATCCAGACAGGGGCACCTCTATATGACAAGTTACTGAGGATATGGTTGGTTCAGGTGGAGGAGGAGGAGGAGGAGGAGGAGCAGAAGGAGGCGAGGTAGCTTGGGTCGGTCATGGGATGGTAGAACAAATACATTATGGCTAAGCTTAAGTGTCAGAGGATAGAGATGTGTACATAGGAATCTTTATGTTTTCAGTTTCTGCTTGGGTGTTTCCAGGGGTGTCCATTTTGTATGTGGAGAAGACGAATGAGGTGGAAGTCTATTGGGGCGTTCCTTATCCTCCTGCAAACAGTGCTGGTGAGATGCCAGGTGTCGGGAGGGGGGGTCTGAATCTTTGCTTTATTGTTGTTGTTCTTGTGATTGTTTGAGGGATTACTTTTGGGGATATGTGTGAAAGGGGATCTTTTTTATTGCTTCTGTTTTATGATATGAGGCCTGCCTCATGTAATGGAGATCTGCTGACATGACCTGGCAAATATTATCTAAGCTCCACAAGTTTATACTTCTCAAACCACAGGAAACACGTCTATATTCCTGTGAGCTCCAGGGCTGCCATTGGTGGTGTCGTTAGTCATTAAACAAGGGGCTCACACTACTAAGCAACTATAGAGTTGTTATTTTATGAAGGCGTATATAACAATAGTGTTGTCTGTAGCCCTGGGAATACATACAGCCCCTTGTAGTTTCGAAAAGGCCCCATCTCAGCGAATATTCGAAGATTCCACTTCTCCACTTTTTTCTCTGTCGAGTCCATACTGAGTCCTCTCTTCTCTGGTGTTGTTTCACCGATACCTGGGGTTTTAAATGTGTGATCTTCTCCAAGGTGGTGTCCACACAGTGGCCTGACTAGACCTAAGACTTTGCGGTTGAACACATGCTGAACCCCATCACAGTGCATCGGTCTGAAAACTGCTGAAATGCCCTGACAGTGCAACAATATGACACTGAACCACCAGTTTGGTGCATCGATCATAAACTATTTCTGCCATTTTGGTGCATCAGCCTGAAATGGTTTTCACCACTTTGATGCACATTAAAGACTCTTTGTCAGCCCCACTGCACTGTACCAGTGCCCACAGACCTGTAAGTGATTGTATGTAGATCTGACCTTTTCTTTTCTCACCCGTACTGTGCTATCTACTTTTCAAGTCGAGGTGAGATCCTCTTATCAGACTCTTAGAGGGATAGTAAAAAGGGATGACACAAAAAACAACTTCAAGAGAAAAAAAACAGAAGACAAGCGGAAAGACTTCAAAAAGCTTATGCTTATTATATGTCTTTTATTGATTTTTTGTTTTTGAAAAAAAAATAGATTTTAATGCGTGGAATGTGTTTTGGTCAGGAAGTACAAAAAATAACATTGTTCTGAGCTGTCTACTTGTTTTTTTTCCTCTCAGCAATCTTTGAAAAAATGATAATTGAGTGCTGTAGTCTCTGGTTTTGCATCATTGAGTCATTCAAACTTTTACTTTTGATTTTTCTTGGTTTTTGCTTAATTTTAGTGCTGTCATAGCCCAAATGTTTAAAAGATAAAAGCTCATACTTAAAGGTCACATTATGTTTAAATTCACAAATCACTTCTTGTCAGGTTCAAGTGGTGAAATGCAGTTTGTCTTGTGTTGAGGAGAAGCCATTGCTACAGCGTCTTCAGTACAGGCCTTACATGTCATCTAGCTAGCTGTACCCTCCCGACTTCCAGTCGAACCCAAAACTTCACAGCGTATTGGAAACATTGTAGAGCAGCGAGTCAGTGGTTGTGCTTCATGGGAATGTCACAAAGAGTCAACGGCCATCAGAACCCAATGGCTGCCTTTTATGAGATCAGTCCGAAATATATTTCTATTTCATATCTGTGTATGTTAAGGGTACTGTTTATATAACTTGTTTTTTTAAAGTGCCAATTAATTCAAATGAGACCATTAAGGTGCATTTTTGGGTGGGGGGAACGGGAATGGAACATTAAGAGCATTAAAGGAACATATTGTGGATTAGGGGGTGGGGTGGTAAAATGGAACCAAATCTTTTTCACTAACACTGTATTAATAATTGATAATGTTAGTTGTTTAGATCAAGTTTTCAGTTTGTTATCTTTAAGAACTAAAACTGCAAAATGTTGTGCGTAGAGAACTCAGTCAAGCCACAGTGTTTTGAAGCAAGCATTCTTAGGCGTTCTTTTCTTATATTAGGCTACAGTGTGGCTATTGAATGACAAATAGGACACAGACATTTAAAAATGTTTTATTTAGTATAAATGAAAGAGACATTATAAAAATGTATATTTTACATGTCGATGCTATTTTTGTTTAACAAAAGAAAAGAGTATATCATAATGAGCTTTAGTGTTGAGCTGAGCGGTCACATCACTGCATTTGGTTTTCCCTTGTTCTGCCCATGGTCAACTCTTTGCTTTTCTCACGCCATCCTGAGTTCATTTTATTATTTGCTGCTAAATAACAAAAAGTGGCAAGTTGATTAAAAAGAAAGCATGCACAAACTTGCTCTTGCGCTATCTGTTAACATTTTTAATTTCATACATAGAACTACAGGATTTACTTGATAATTTTCAAAAAAATTATGATGTACAGTATTTAATATAGGCCTATTTTGTTGTATGTGTTGCATATTATTCAAAAACTGAACAAACTGGGGCCTCTGTTACAAGTGGCAAAGCTTTCTGTGTATAATTTGTCTAATAAACAGGTTTTCTACAGTGGGATGGTATTTGTTGTTTTTTGGCAATAACCATGTATGAAAGGTGACTCATTTCAGAAACATAATGTGCATGATCTCTCTTATCAGTGAATAATTGCTGTTCATGATTCTTTGTAATTTAGGGGCTCTCCTCTGGCATGCACTCCAAACTCATGTTTCTGTGACTCTTCTTCTTTTGCATGTTCTGCAGTGTTCAAGGCACAGATACTGGTAAGTGGTCATACATTCATCAAGAGTTTTAGTATGAATTTTCTCCTAAACTCTCTCTTTTTCTTTTACAATAATTAATTTATCAACATGTATCATCAGGCAACAGGACATCTGATTTGTTTAAGTGAAGTCGGAGAAGGATCCAGAATGATCGTTCAACAAAAGAAAACTTTTCTCAAGAAAAATCCCATCTCCAGGTTTGTAATAACTAACAGCCTTTAAGACCGTTGTTATGCTGCATTGTAATTTTGACCTTTTAATTTGATCAGTTGATCCAGAGTAAATAGTCAAATTAAACTGATTAATTAATAATGGATGAAAATGGATTCCATCCTGAGCAATAATTGTGGTACTGAGTCATTAAAACTTATAGATTTATGGTTTTGGTGACCTGAGATGATTTTATGTGTGGAATGGATTTATGTTCAAGCATGAGCTCATCTTTTGTGTTTTTCACTTCAAATATCCCATCACTTCAAAGGCCTGTGTGCTGCTGTTAACAGCTGGATAGATTCACTGCTGAGGACGACTGCTGTCAAGTTCAATGGAGCACTACATTGTAGTTCTCCATGTTAACCAATGGGTGGCACAATTTAATCCTCTCTGACTTTCAGATTTTATGCTGTATTTTTAACAAACTGAATGGCAGGTATTGCCAAAATTACTGAAAATGTATGGGTGATACTCATTTTTCAAACGTTATGGTGCATTAAATTTCACTGGACACAACTGGGTAACAATCGACTTGACATTAAAGTACAGTTTTCTTATTATTGTAGCCTTAAAGTCAGAGGAGAGATCCAAGTCAGCATCTTCATAAAGTCTTCAATCACTATCATGATTATCTATAATCCCCCACGGAGAGTAAAGTCCTTCTCTCCTTTAGTGAACATTTGCTTGCATGTTTTGATAGTTTCAGGATCCAAACAACAGATAAAGTTGTATAGAACATAAAACCATATAGTTTTATAACTAGAAGAACTATCTGGAGAGCTTGTGCTTGAACATAAGGAAATGAAACACACAATAAGTAAATGTCCTGCATTCATAGTTTCCCTTTTTTAGTATTAGGAAATGTAGACATATACGGACTTATCCAAAAAGTGCTATCTCACATTTCTGGATCAGTATGAATGTACTATAGTTTTATCATATTGCTTATGTATACAGGCTACAGACTGTATGAACACGGCATACTTTTTTGAGTTGACTTTGTATTTTCTGTGCACAGCTACACTCTTCAAAGTAGCTGGTAACGAAAGCAAACACTATATAGACCTCCCTATTGCTTAATTTGATCACAATTTATCTATTTATAGTTACTTTCAGTGACACTGGTGTTTTTCCAGGTAATTGTACAAACTCATACACTATGAAGTTGGTGGCGCTTCAACATGCACGTGTATTGTAGCACATGCACTGGATGTAGTAAGTTTAGGAAAGGCTACAGTTAGGTTTTGAAATCCCCGCCCAGCTTCCCTCACTCCGGTCTCGTGCCCGTCGCGCCCCTGTCTCCAGGGAAACGGGGATGAGAAGCGGCAGCACGCAGACTCCTCTCGCGCACTGGAATGGGAGCCTCCCTCCCTTCTCCCTGCAGGAGCCCCCCAGGCGTGACCAAAGGAACATAGAGTCTCCATTGTGGCCGCGACACTTTAATAATCGCCAGCTACAATATCCAACCTGTCGGTAGCTTCAGGAGCCCGGGCCGGCCCGTTGGATGGGGGCTTGTAGGTGGGAAGAGGGGGCGAACGCTCGGCGCCAGACCTCTCACCCACAAGACGTCCCCATGATGAATACATGAATAAAAAATAGTAAAGATTGATGTCGGGTTACCACTGAAATTATAAGATTTCCTCCCACAATTTTACTCCCTTACTTTAGGACTCCTGTCTTTTCCATAATATATTCAAGTTTCTAATCTAACCATTCTATTTTCATGTTTTTCAGTGTGATATTTAAGTGAAAGGATATCCTGCTTATGTGTTGTTTATGTGCTGCTTATGTGTTGTTTTTTTCTGGGTAGAATTTTGTGATTAGATTGAGAAAAGTAACTGGGCAAGTGTAGTAAAAGGTATGGCCCACTGGACTGTGTCGACCGTCGCCAATTTCCACCGAGCAATTAGCCCATTGTTCGTTTGCCAGGTTAGGCCTGAAGTTTGCGTCTCAGTAAGCATGAGCACTTTGATCAGCAGACTGCAGGTGGTTGAAGCTTTGGACAAAATAAGAGGAACTAATTTGTCTAGAGCTGTACACTTTTACCTATAACTGTTATTAGAATATATTCTATAAGACATCACCATTGATGGGCCTGGGTGAGTTTTGTGTATTATCTGTTGTGTGTGCTTTATAGTTTCTCCTTGCTGCCTCCAGTTGCAGTCGCGCGCACAGCTCGTGTCAGTGCTGCAGTACGGAAACAGCGTTGAGCGCGAGCCCCCTGCTCATGTTTCCGTTCCCTGTGAAGCCTGTTTTTTTACCGACAGGGCGTTCCGAGAGCTGGATCAAAAGGTTTTAGACCCGCTACAAAAGAAAAATGGAAACTGGAGATGATCTTACAATGAATGCATTGACAATGAGCGCGCGAACCCCAGGATCCGCAACATTTTTGGCATCTTATTTATTTATTTATTCATTTATTTTTACTTCAGCTGACCTTTGATCAAGTTTTATAAACTTTTCCCTCTCAACCTTGTTATTGTTTTTTTTTTACACTTTATCTGTTGCATTTGTGTCACTGCTTAGGGATGAAATGCGGTTATTTTCCTAATTCAAGCAAATTATAGCGCCTGTATTGGGATGAAGCCTCATGATTTGAGTTGATTTTGTGTGATTCTTGTCTTTCATTATGCGCGATGATGCTATGGACTTTACAGTTGCTGGAAAACTGATCAGATTTATCTACTGCCATTGACCAATATAGCCTTTACACTATAGACAGTAGGAACAGTTTAGCCAGCTGAGGGTGGCAGGTTAACCTCTTCAGCTCCCTCTCTGTCATACCTGAAGACACAAGAGAGCAACCAGCTGCGCACGTCTCGCGCTGTCCACGCTCCCTACCTAAAAACCGTCACCTCCTCCTCCCCATGCACGTGCGTCCTTGTGGGAGGTTCCCCTTACCTCCCTTGCGTTAAACACTCCTTAAATCGTAACGTTATCATAAACAGTCCGGCTTCTGGGGGCTATAATCACCTCTCTCGGGCCTGACCGAGGCTTCTCATTGGACGTCAACACGCGACCAGCGCGAGGAGGGGGGCTCCCAGACGCGTGCCGCTTTTTAAACCGACGCCGCGCCTCAAGACACCAGAGAAGGAGTCCTGCACGCGACAGGCATATTCACACAGTACGACAGCATACCAGTGCGTGCCTCTCTAAGAAAAAAGTTGATATTGTTAGCTGCTTTCACTTTGCGTACTTTTTGGGGTCTTTTGGAAACATGGATGTCCGAAGTGTGGAAGATTGGAGCAGGGGCGCGCGGGAGGCGGCAGCCCTCAACTCGCGGCAGCAGAGCGCGAGACTGGAGGAGAAGGGAGGGGAACGGCTCGAGGAGGCCCACTACCAACCTGGACTCGTGGAAAGCGGCAGTGACCCACGCGCCTGGCTGGCTCCGGTGCAGCCTCCTGGCACCTGCGCGGCACACGCCACTTCACCCGACTACCTGCGGCACTCGCCCTGCCCGAGCACCGGCTCCTACCACGGTGAGAAACACCGCTTATTATTTAAATGCAGGGCAACATTTCACCTGTAGTGCGACGTCACATACAAATAGCCAGTAGGTCCAGCAGCGTTAATGCGTCCTTCTGCACACTGAAGGTCTCAAATAGCCAGAGGAAGTTTTACTTATGGTGCAAAGTTTATCTTGTAACTTTACAGTTAGACATTGTTATGGTAACAGCTAAAACAGTCCGTTACATTTTGTGTTCAAACCAAGACTGGTTGATTAAAGTTGTTTTCATTTTTCAGAGAGCGGCTCCCCGGAGTCCTCCGGTCATCCCAGCCCTCCCAGCTACAGAAAATCTGCCAAGAGCCCCTCCTCTTCCTCGCTCAAAGTCAGGGACTTGTGTCGCCTTCAAGGCTCGCTCACTGAGGAGGCCCCCGGCAGACAGAGAGCCCAGTCCTGCAGACCCGTCAACGGGGTCCAGAAGCAGAGGCGCGTGGCCGCCAACGCGCGCGAGAGGAGGCGAATGCACGGGCTGAACCACGCGTTTGACGAGCTGCGCAGCGTCATCCCGGCGTTTGACAACGACAAGAAGCTCTCTAAATATGAGACGTTACAGATGGCTCAGATTTACATCAACGCTCTGGCTGATCTGCTCGAAGGTCCGGTTTCCTCCAACAACAACGACGAAGTCTCAAACAACAACAACACGCCAAAGTGTGACATGGGCCTAATGCTTCCGTCCACTGTTGGTTTTGACGTAGCGAAGGACAGGGCCTCCCCGTCCCCCGCAGCCTGCAGGACAGCAGCGGCTGTGCCCGTCTCAGGTGGCAGCTTACCTGTCCATATCAGCAGCGTGTCCTTCCGCTCCTCCTTCGACGACGGTTCGTTTTCCGCCATGGTTGAAGAAGCGATGCGTTCGCCCTCCCCTGCGTCCTCCTCACGGGCAGGCAGCTCGCTCGCAGCGGTCGGCGGTGGGAGGAAAGAGTCTCCACGGAGCGACGGAGAGTTTTCCCCGCACTCCCACTTCAGTGACTCGGATGAAGTAGCGATGGAGCTCCACTCAAGTGAGGAGGATGACCTCTCAGAACTGAAGCTGCGCAGCCGCCATCACCGCACTGTCGCTTTCTGAGGGACTGAAAAGAAGAATAACAGATATGAAAAGTTCAATACATCAAATAATGTCCGTAAACCGTGTCAATCTGTCTGTCTGTTGATAACAAAACACCGTTTTAAGAGGCTGGGCATGTTTTGCTTTGTCCAAAAAATGTGTTAAGTTTTTAACAATAATTCTATTTTATGAACTTGTTAAATAGTCTAAAGGTTATTTTTGCGTGAGAGAGACCTAATTCGGTTCTGCCAATAGATGTATAGCCTATAATTTCCAGTTTCCATGGAGACGTGGCTGAAAGACCCCTCTGCCATGTCGCGCGCAGCACTGCCATGGGTATTTCCCACGTCACTCCGACCAAAAAGCTGTCTTCCACAAAATCACGACTTTATGGATAATTGCTTATATTTGATAATGTAAAAAAGTTTTTTTTTGTAGCTATGATATGGTTTTTGGTGTGATTTATGTTTTTTATTTGTTAATTGTATAATGTGTTTTGTTTTGCAACTTCAAAAGTTCATAATGTGCACTTTAAAATACGCGAGCCAGAGGCTTGAGAGATAATTTTGTTTTCAAAATAAACGACATTGTTTTGTTTTGTTTGCTATAGCGTAGTACTGCCAATTGCATACAGATAGCCTATTTAATGTAGCCATCAATGCTGCCTTCTTTTGTATTTTCCTTTGTATCTTCAGATGATCTTGTGTGTCTTTTGCTTTCACTGGATGAGATTAATTGACATGTAGGCCTATTTATTGCTGATATGTTTGATTCGCTTTTTATAATTTCATAGCTAAATTTGCTGGGAAAAAAAATGCAATTTTGCCATTTATTATTATGTCAATTTGATTTTTGGGAATAAAACTGCAAACGAAAGATTCTTTGCCTCTGTTGTTTCCACTCATCTCTCATATCTGCAATGGACTCTTTTATCAATTTTTAAACAGTATGATAATAGTTATTTACGTAATTTAATAAAGAACATGTTGTTATTGGTTTCATATATATGCAATTATTTTATGTAAAATTATTATTGCTGTTTCTTTGCGAATGTTGAAAATTTAAAGTAGTTGTTTAATAATAGATGAACAGGCTTAAATTGTTTTCTTAGTTATTATAGTGACCAATGCCACAATAATAATAATAATAATAATAATAATGATAATGAGGATAACAATAAGTAAGTGTATTGGATAAATATATAAATAAAAAGTAAAGGTTTATTTTATAAGGTTTATAAGGTTTAAGTATAATATTATTTTATGATGTAAATATGTATAATTAATAAATATATACATTGCTATAACGAATTTCACATCTACAGCACCGTAATGTGTTTTCAATAAATGAACTGGTCCTCATGGTTCAGGAGATAATAAACACAAAATAAAAGTTTACTGTTCGAGTGTCCAAGGTGGATAACATCTCTACTTAAACCCACATCAGTAGGCCTTTCTATTTAATTAAAGAAACTGTCAACACTTGATCTCCTCTTATGTAATTTATCGTAACAGCGACGTGAAACGTGTCCAACACGCGCTCGCTCGCCATATGCTGCAGGTGCACGCGCACCCTGGCCTCCAGCCCGTTGTTTCTCTGAGCTGAGATGTTTGAGGAGACTTTGACGCATTAAATTATAGCGCAGCGTTGTTTTCTTGCAAAAACCTTCTCCCCTTCTCGACGAAAACTTTTTTTCCTTCCTGAAATGTTGCCATGCCGTCCATTTGGTGATGGGCAGTGTGCATTAATTTCAGGCTATTGTTGGCAGGCTCGTGGGCCGAGGTGTTGGATGGCCTCAGTGAAGCACGCGCTGTCAGCTGGTGAGCGCTCGCGGGTCCCCACCGTGTCCCCGAGGACTTGACTCGAGAGGGAACACACTTTCTCAACTAAAGAAAGGCCTGCACACACACACACACACACACACACACACACACGTCGGTACACCTCCTCCTTTCCAACTTTTTTCTTTCTCCTTTATTTCTCTCTCCCCATCGACTCAAACAAACACGCGCATTGGCGCGGACGCGCGCACCACTCCTGCAACCTGTCTGACTCGGGCTGAAGTGAATTTTTGTCTCCTTTTCCAATTTATTTACTATCTATGGCGTGTCAACGGCCTGGCATACGCAGGGCATTGGTTAACAAATCACAAAACTTGCTTTTATTTACAATTATTTATTAAAGTTGCCTGAAGTATCCTACCTGTTCGCTACACCTGTCACTGCCCTGTCTCCCACCCACTGTTTTTGGCCAATCACAAGCCGTGCCCTTTTGCTCGCCTCCTGAAGGCAGGGAATAAAGGGAAATATAATGAGGATGCTGTGTTAAAATATTTACAGAATTTATGCAGGTAGAACTGTACCTGAGTATGAACAGACAGCCATCTGCGAGTTCGTGTTGCGGTGAAAGGAGATCAAGTTTCAGTAAACACTTTAAATTTTATAAAGAAAGATACTGCAGAATAATAATGTTCTCTACATTAAAAAAATATGTATCATTGTAATTACTTAGCAAGGTTTGGAAATTTTGATTTGATGATTTTAGCCATTGATTGAAAACTTTTTCCTCTATACTTTATTTAAAATTAGCAAAATTACATCATGGGACCAGGGATTATAGATAATTAGTGTGGTTTTATTTTATAAAAGCATTCATGTGTGCTCTGCAAATAAGTAAACCATCGAAATGTGGGTAACGAGAGACCGTTTGCACAGTTTATCTATAACTTTATATCTAGATCGATATATCTAGTATAATGTAATGAATTCAGTGAGCCTTCAATAGAAATGGAGGGTAAAAACAGCCATCTTCAACAGGTGGGAAGCTGCAGGTTGATATTTCACGCACATTAATTATTTACGCAGCACGGACGTTATGAAAAATAACAACAGGGTGGTGGAGAACATGAGACGCACTGACACGTGTGGATACTGTTGTGAGTAAAATAAGACAACGAAAAGGGAAAAAAAGCACATTTTGAACACTTTGTCTTTACTCTTACAGCTGGTTGCTTGCTTTTCTTTCTTTATGCTTCAGGCCACAAATCGTCCTGTTTGAATTTCGCCACCTTCCTCCACCGCTTACACACTTTAAAAGCCTTACCAGGGCATTTTCTTATCCATCATGCTATATGATTAGAACTGTAAGTAAAAACTATTGGGGAAATGCAACACTGTAAGTAGGCTACATCAAGTTAAATATAATGAAGCTGTATACAAATGTGTAAACATAAACTGTACTGAAGCCATGTTCTGTGCAAGGTTAGCTGTTTAAAACCATCACCACAATAACTGAAATTATCATACATTAAAAGATGCTTTATCATGCGTTAAAAGAAGTTTTGCATTAAAAAAAAACCTCACACAGAAAGTTCCAGTGAAGACAGGGGTGTGATCACCAGTCTTTAGTCGAGAGGTGAGTTCAGTGTGTTTTAAGCCTCTGTAGTCAGACTCATTTCAATAAATATATTCAGAATGTGTGCATTCCACAGCTTCTTCTTTTTAATGAAAAGAAAGGCGCTTGCATTTTGTATGAGATATGGGGAGCTGAGCTGTGTGCTGTCCAAAAAGCCACGGGTCTCTCTCTGGGGACCCAGAACAAAAGGCAGAACTGGGCCATAGTCTCCATCTGCTGTCCCAGAGAGAGAGAGAGAGGGAGAGAGAGAGAGAGAGAGGATAACATGGGCAGATAGAGACCGAATAATAAGTGAGAGGGTGGCAATAAGAGGGAGTGGAGACAGTGGCAACAGGCGACATGATGGGTAGTTAAGGAGTAATAGGAGATAGATAGATAGATAGATAGATAGATAGATAGATAGATAGATAGACTGTTTTCAGATCAGTATGGTTCAGTTAAGTTCAATTCAGCCAACTGTAAATCGGTCTAAAGGCTAACAACCATGCCCCCCTTTGTTTAATCTTCCCCTGGAATTACCCTGAAGCCCTCACCTCTCATTAGCCAACACAGCCCTGTGTTATCATGTACTGTAGCATAACCTATAGTGACTGATCACTCAAACACACACAATGCAGCTGCAACACAATGAGCACCTGTTGCATTGCATGCTCCAATTCAGTGATGCTATGAATTGTTAATGTATTTCTTTGGTACTTTGACTCACAGTCACGCAAATCGTAGATTTTATATCTGCAAAGTTATCCTTTGTGCATTGTTGTTCCACTGAAATGAATGCACACAAGTCAAGCCAATATTTGGCTTGTAAATTCAGCATGCATTATCAGTATCAATGATTTGACACTGGGTGTATTGGGTATTGATCAAAATTGTAAAAACAGATCAAGTTTGCAGACAAGATTTAGAGTAGTCTAAAACACACAAAAACATTCAGATCGCCCAGGAAGTCAGCACCTTGGCACACAAAGCTGTACATCAGGGAAATCAAGCAATCAGTCTAATTACAGTGAAAAAAAGGAACCCTTTTGGCTCTTCAGCGCCTGGAGGCAGTCAGCTCAAACTGCACTTTTCAGCTAAGGAGGTGGCCACGACATACATGACTGAAGATTAAAAATGTACCCAGCTTGACTTTACTTTATATTTTATGAAAGTTATTTCAAAATGATAAGTGCATTTACCTACTACTGTTCACTAATTTATATTTGCACCTCAATTAAAATTGTCTTGAAAATGGATTAAGTTTTGCTGTGACATTAAGAGATTATCTGTATAGTGGTGTGTTTTTCCCCACTTAATAGAAACTGTCAATGGCATAAATATGGATAAAATGTTTAAATAAACAGGACAGAATGATTCATTGCAAGAGTGGCTATATATAAACTCTGGAAATACATTGTGATTAAAATGCAGCTTGATCCAAAATATTCTGTTGTTGAACTGCTGAAACAAATGATTTGAGGAATTCCTTATTTTTTATGACCACTCTGCAGCAGAAAACAAGCATGATGTTGAAAAATAATCAGTGGCTAAAATGAAGCTAATGAGGCTATGCAGCAGTGAAGCGCAAAGCTTTGGCCATGGCAATATGTCCTCAGCAAAATTACTACATAGATATGAAGTTTTAAATGTGTAAAATGTGTGATAGGGACAACATTTCTGCAAAACTGACACATTTCTCGTCTTATTTTGAAAGAGTGCCAAAACGGAAGGCTTTATATCTTCTAAAGCGACAGTGTAGAACTATTTTGACAAAATACATCCTGTGGTTTCTATGATGACAAGCAGCCCGTCCCATAAAGCATGTCCTCCTGCACACACAGTCACAAGGAAGAAGATCATTTATCTCTGTGGTTCTCTCCATGAAAGACATCCATGGGTGAAGCAGAGTCTCCCAGGGCTTTGTTCTGGGCAGGGTTCAGCTCTTTGTGTCCGCCACCTTCAAAGCAAATGTACATGAACACGAACATGAGGCTTCTTGGGTAACCGGCCCATTGAAGAGCAGCACAATGGTGCTACCAATTATCCACAGCACTCAGTGCTCCTTTGGAATCAGTTACATGGCTTTGTTTGTGTTTGTGTGTGTGTGTGTTTCATAGATTTGCATGTTTGAGGATGTAAAGGTTTGCATGTATATATTTCTGTTCATGTAATTCACACATGTATGTGTGTACATCATAGGTATCATATGTAAATCACTTCCAAAACTAGTTGTCTCATCTTTTTGTGATGTTTTAGCCATCTTTTTCACTCTTTTTCAACTTCATGTTACTCTATAAAGCTTTGAGTATCTTGCGTTTATTTTGCTTTTATGCTCACTTTTTTCTTGTTCTTTGCTTTTGATTTACTTTGTGCCATTTTCTCATTTGATTGAATGTTTTTAAACCTCTTTATGTCTCATAAAAATGCAAGTCAAACACCTCAACAATATGTGTGTGCGTGTGTGTGTGAGTGCGCTCGTGTGTGTGTGTGCGCTCAAGTCTTGCATATATGTGTAGAGTACTTATACCTCCCAATAGGAAACACATCAACTGCAAGGCTACTTACTCCCTTTGACTCTGTGACTTCCAGCAGGGTCGGGTTACTGTGCAGCCGGCCCGCCTCAGCTGGGGAAGAGACCTTCACTCTGACTGACTCTGCACACATGAAAAGAAACCTCTGGAAGCTTCGGAAGTGATTTTGCTGGAGGTGCTTTTCCATCTTTTTCACACCTTGGAACATGAGAGGTTCGTGAGAGAGCAGAGGAGGGTCGTTCTTGTGTGTGTACGTTTTCAAACATGTGAGCGTTCGTGCGTGTCTCCATCACACACCCACCCACCCACTTGACACCGGTCATTTTCACCATGTAACCTCCGCTGGCAGTCTGCCAGATTCACTGTACTGTGTGAGCATGTGTACATACCAGAACATGCACCAAGTGTCACTGATTGATTGTCAGTTAGATAAGTAACCAGTGTCAGATCCATTAGCTTAACCAGGTGACCACATTCACAATATACTGTATATGAAAATAGCCACAGATACTGGACTTATTTCATTTTTTGAGCAAATATTACAAAACATGTTTTTGTTATGAAGATTACAAATTCTAGCTCTAAGAGTGATTAAATGTCATGTTAAATCAATTATGCTTTGCCTTGGAGAATTGCTGTTTTGTTGCACACTTGCAAAAGTGTATGAGCACATGAGCAGAAACCAACGGCCTGTCCGATAAGGAGGAAAAAGAAAAAAAGAAGGACAAAACAGGAGGTAGAAGAACACTAAGGCTACATTTATATGATGACGGTCTGAACAGACGACTCAAAAGTAGTGTCGCGTCTTCACTTTTTATTCTGCATTTAGTGTTTTCGGGAGGAAATCTGCATGCATATGGTCACGCAAAAGTGTGTGGAATTGTTGGAAAGACTCCTGTGTGTTTATTAGAGCTGCCAGAGCAGCTTGAAGATACATGCATGTAATAATCCGACATGTTTGTTTATTTCCCTGTACTGGCACATGTATGTGATGTAAATGCCTATGCGACGTGAGTAGATCTGAGCAGAGTTTTGCGTCTTGGGCAGTGTAGAGGAAACGCTACCTAAGGAGGAGCGCATTCAAGTTTTTCCACTCTGGAGAGTGGTTCCAATTTTTCCATTATTAGGCCTCAAAAAAGCAGTCACCGTCTAAACGAAAGACACTCCCAATAAAATAGTTTGTTGTTTTTACCTGCAGGCATTCTCGTGTAAACAGGGCCAAAGAAGAAGAGGATGGTGATGAGGACTGATGTTCAACTTCCAAAACAACAGGACTACGACTGCTGGTGAATGTTCTGCCTTCATGTTGATGCCAAGGTCAAAGGCCAAACATCTCTCCTCTCCTCTCTTCTCCTCTCCTCTCCTCTCCACTCCTCTTGTCCTCTCTGGGCCTATTGTACGTTTGCCCCTGCAGATCTCCTTTCAGCTAGCTGCCCTACTCAGGTGAGGCATACAGTATATTGAAGGAGATTTTGCTTGTATTCAGTTCCGTTCCTTTTCATAGTGGCTGAAAGCCTGGCCTCCATGCTGCCCCCCTCCTCTCCCTCCCAGTCCTGTCCAGTTCCCAGGGGACCCCCACTCTCTCCCGGGCTGGCCTGGGTGGAGCGGCCTCAGAGTGGGGCAAGTAGGGAACAGACAAGGGTATCGCTTACAGCCTCCCTCCTGCACTCACACAGCACACAGAGCACAGACAGCAACAGCGCACCTCCTCACCTCGCCGTCTCCCTCTCTCAGGTGCACATAGACTCACACGTACCTGCACACGCACATCTTTTCCTCCATCTTACCAATTAGAGATACATGTCCTATCGTTTTCACCCCCCTCTTTTCAATCTGTCCATTCAGCCACCGATCCAACAAGGAGGCAGACCACAAAGGAGTTGTGGAAAGCCATCTCTGTGCACTGAAAAGAAAGCAATTGAGATTTGGTGACGAAGAGTGACACAGGAGTTGAGGTGGAGAATGGCACAAATGTATTGTGGGGACAAAAACTTGATGCAGGGGTGCTTGTGCGCACACACATCACGTCACATCTTTTTGCCAACATACTGTGTACTCACACATCTACTGTGTAGATCAGGTATAGTCAGATATATCAGATAACATCTTGTTCAATGCCATAGCATTAAGCTTACAGTTAAACACCAATATCCAAGTGTTGAACTGTCCCACACCAAAACCAAAACCAGAACCAAGTTCAACTGATTCATTATTAGATATTAGTAGACTCACTTAGAAACAGACTTTCACTTAGTTCTAAAGCAAAGGCGTGGACTGTTTGCATTCAGCAAAAACATGCTGTGTGAAAAGTATTTATTTTTGACGGACTACATGGATTTCACACTTCAGCGATGGGTATAATTAACCTTTCAACGTTGGTGGACCTGCTGGTACCATCCAATTTCACAACGATAATACAACCACTTGAAATTATGATGTCACACAAATACCTTGTGTTTGGGTTTACTGAAGAAATACTGTTTGGTTAAGTGGTGCTCATGTATCAGTGACCTCAGTATCCAGAGGGACTGTGAGTGAAATGCCCACCTGACTGCACACATAGCAGCAGGGCTATCATGTATTTCTCGAGAGGTCAACAAAGCTGCAGGGCATATTCAGAAACAACAAGCCCCCTGCTAGATTAAAACAACAGCACATTGCTTCCCACAGTGAAGGAATTGGATTAACATGGATTTTTCAACTACATAGGAAATATTGTATTGTATTAACAGTGGATCCATGAACCTGAACATTCACAAAAATAGCTTAAATATCAATACTCACAGTTGTTTTCATTTGCTTTAAAATTCTTTAATTCTATATAATCAAATCACAATATCTCCAAAACATCCCACCACTATTTATTATAGAGCCGTTTTTTATGAAGGAAGCAATAAAGTATTCAGATAGTTGGAAAGAAAACTACCTTTAGATGGTCTTAACTCTATCCATTTCTCAGTATATTTGTTGTCTGTTGGTTGGTAATGGCTTTAGGGCATCTTTAAGAGCAGAGGACCCTCACTGAGACACAAGATCCCAGCAGGATAACACAGCTAAAATAGCTCGACATTTCCTACTGCTGTAACGGATTAGCAAGCTTCTCTGCAGGGTAACACAAACACATGAACAATGATCGTTGGCTGACTGTGAGCTCAGGCTCATCTTCCACCTGTTACACTCCCTGTTGCTTTTAGTTTCCTCTCTTAATTTAGGAATAACTTTACCCAATTGCAGTAATTCTTGTTTCATTTACGCACAAATATTAGTGTGTTAAAGTAAGCTTAACAACCCATCAAAATGCATGCTTTAACCTATGAAATAAAATAAATTACCCCGTCATGTTAAAGGGACTAATGAAAGCCCATTTTCATTGCAAACGCGAGAAATTTCCGAGTTCATTGACTCTTGTTTGTTTGTAGGTGATTTGGCCCTCTTATCTTCCTCCTCCCAGATTAGTGCTGCAGTCTGACTGTTTTCACACCATTAAGGCCAATCCACATCCTCTTCTTTGGAAGGACTCCCCTGGAGATCAGTGACGCCTCACTGACCACATCAATCAATCATTCTCCCTCCGACTACCTCTCTCCCGCTTCCTTTTGTCTCTCTCTGTATGTCTCCATATCTCTCTGTCTCGCCGACTCAACTTTAATATCTGTCTCATCCCTCTTTCCCACACATGCCATGCGAGCTACTTATCATAAAAACACAGATAAATGTTGTTTCCATTGACAGGGCTTGTCTTGGAAGCCAGTTAGTGAATTATAACCATTAGCGTAGCTGTTGCTAGATATAACCAATAGATCATTGCTGTTTATGTGCTGTATTTTGTTCGTAAGCTAATTTCCTGATATTTGTGTATATTTCTCAGGTGAATCTCTCCACCCCAAGGTAGTGATGTGTCACATGTCCATATGAAACCGCCATACTTCCTGCGGTCTTGCAGAAAAACTCTCCACTCGTCTTCATAATGGGGTCAACTGCGCAAAATCTGTACAAGAAGTGAGGCAACAATAGAGATCGGTTGAACTTGTGCTCCTTGTGTATCAAACCGTTTTTGTTCCTACATTGCCCTCATGGGAGGTCATGTGCTGTGACACATGTGTGTCCCCATGTGTTGTGATAATAATATGGGTCCTTTCAATGCTTCTGTGCAATCCTAGCCTGCAAATATCACTATGGACGCTCACACTAAGATTGCACTTGTTGGTGTTACATTATTAAGGTTGAAGATTAGGATGAGGAATAGAAACTCCTTCTGTTTGTTGGTTCACTTCTGCTTGTCCATGCTTAATGATGAGTCTGGTGTTAGTCTGTTATGTTCTCGTCCACAAGCCCAGTGAGAAGACCAAATCCAACACAACAATAATGTTGAATATCTTCAGCTTCATCCTTAAAGGGATATTCCACCCCTATGTGAAAT
This sequence comes from Synanceia verrucosa, assembly GCA_029721515.1. Classification (NCBI taxonomy): domain Eukaryota; kingdom Metazoa; phylum Chordata; class Actinopteri; order Perciformes; family Synanceiidae; genus Synanceia; species Synanceia verrucosa. The sequence continues at coordinate 20,084,391 of CM056551.1, read as the reverse complement.
TTAGTGATTCCTTGCAGTCCCCAGAGTTAAATAGGTGAGCAAAAGCATTTTTTAGTTGGCAATGCTGCTGTTAGCTTAGCTTTCCATACAGAAAAGAAACAGAAAGAAATTATTAAAAAATGTACTGGAATTCATGAATAGTACATGACTTACTTTTGAAAGTGGCCAATTTTGCATTCTTTTCATACAAGATAATAAGGATATTGTATGTATCATTCACTGTTGTATGCTTTACATACAAGTTTCATGCAAAGGAACTCTCCTTTGCATGAAACTTGTCTGTAAACCATATAACAGTGAATCTGGTATAATATCCTTAGTAAATTTAAACAAAATGAAACTTGTATGATTTAGTAAGAATAGTATATGACAGTTTTTTTTTTAATTAGTTTGTTTTCTGTATGGGTTTGCATAGGTGCTGTAATGTAGAGTTGCCAGCTAGCCGATGTTGCAAAAGTGATTCCACATAACTCATTTTTCCTAATTACTTCTCATGACCTACATTCACAAAGTACAAATGACAATGCAAATTAACACAAATTTATTGCCTACTAGGCTGATTTTGACTTGGGACTAAGTTTCCTTGGGACTATGTATACAGTATATCAACTTCCTATGCAAAGCTAAGCTAACGGCAGCGTTACCAGTTTAGGGCAATGGCTGAGCCAGCTAAAAAATGCTCACTTATTTAACTCTGGGGACTGCGAGGAATTACTAAATTTCACATAGGGGTGGAATATCCCTTAAAGTTTTATAATCCACATGCTAGCGCAGTTGTTGATTTGGATAGGCTATGTCTAACCTCACTTTGTTGTTGCACTGCCAGCCTACTTATCTATCTGCATCCCTACAAACCTGTCATACCGTCTCTCACCTGTCTGCATTCCAACCTGTCTGCCTTTTTACCTCTCAGCCTGTGTGTCTGCCAGCTAGAAAAGGTCAGTTCTAAATGGGCTGAGTGTAAACAATGCCCTCGGTACCCTGGACAGGGACAGCCAGTGTCCCACAGCGGACATGCTGCATGTGATGTGTGGCCAGCCCTCTCCATTCATTTTTACTCCTCTCCCTCTTCCTCCTCTCTGCACTCGCTGCATCTCTTTCTGTTTTTGCCACCCTCCTCTACTCTTCTCCTCCTTTTTTGTTCTGCTATGGCCTCTTTTCACTTTTTTTTCCCTCTCCTCAGTGTCCGTCCTTCCTCTCCCCATCAGTCCCCATCAGGAGGAACCTAATAGGAAATCAAAGTTTCTGGTGGAAGAATGGAGTGGGGCTTAGCATTACCATCCCCTGGGTCCTCCCCTGCTGAAAGAGGAGTGCAGAAAAGACTCTATACTGGCACTGTGGAGGGGAAGGTTAATGCAGCAGATAGTCTTTCCCTTACTCTCTTTCCATGTCTCTTTATCCATTCTTTTTCTCCCAGACACACACTCTCTGTATTTTTAGTCCCTTTCCCTTCACTCTCTGCCTTTCATTCTGGCTCACACATACAGTACACTCACCACATATGCACTATTTTTTCCTCTGAAACTGACACGGCAGGTAAACTCAGCTGCCCCTAGTCGGATGGTGTTTGGTGAGGTTGGCTTTGCAGCCTGCCGCTGCACGATGTATCCTTTGGGATGTGGTGTGTATCGGTTGTGGATTGGATAGTGTGTTTGTGTGTGTGTGTGTGTGTGTGTGTGTGTGTGTGTGTGTGCACCACCCACAGCCCAGCATGCATCCCTGCCCTTCAAAACACTGTCTGTGCGTAGCAGTTGACTCCATGGCCCCCATGAGCTCAGGTACTGCTGCCTTGTCGAGCATGTCAAGGTGCATTTACAAAGACTATCCATGTGAGTGGATGATATGATGTCTCCCACTTAAAATAGTGAGCATATTATTGATTATAAATCATCATAACCTTTGCATTCACAAAAATTTACTTTCTCACAAAGTAAGAGTGGGTTGGGTAAAAGTGGTTCTACCAGATAATGTTTTATAGAAATACAATATTAATCTTTATGTTGCAGTAGGGTTTGTATAAGAATACAAGTCATTATCACCTAATCTGACATGTCTTTTGTAGGTATATTTTGAAAATGTATTTTTTAGCATTTTTTTCAGTGTTTAGAAATCACAATGGGAAAATTACACATTTATTTTTAAATAGTTTTACTGAATGTATGTATTGTAGTTGTTAGAGTAACATTTGTCTCCTGTATTGCCCCTAACCATTAGGGGGAGTGCCTATTCAATAGCAATATCATAGAATGGCCAAATATAATTAAAAATAAAAAAAACCTTCTCATATCACTTGAAAGAAACTGAATGAAGCAATAACTCAGCAAACTTACTACCCATTGGTTTTCTTGGAGGAGATGGAGTTTACAACTAGTTAACTCACTCGTGTTGAGGAATGTATTTGTATCATTCATGCATTCATGTATTATACATATAAGTTGACACACACATCAATAGACTGGCAGAAAGTGCCATGTAGAAGTGAGGGCTAAGCCTAGCATGATTCCTGTATTAGCTGTTGAACACCAGGCTATACTCTATGCTGAGCAGTCCAGATCCTGCTGTGTTAAGCTGCTTAAACACTCAAGAGGTGGAAAAGATTAAACAGCGTGAACGCCTTGGGGCACGAGGGAGCGCTGGAGGAGAGGGCCTGAAGAACAAGGTGGGACGCAGGGGCCAGAAACATGGGAGGGTGGCAGAAGATAAAAAACACGTCATTTAGTGAAAGACTGGGTACAGACAAACATAATGAGAGAGGAACACAGGGAGAAATGATGATGTAGCTAAATCCAGATCCTCCTATAGCCAATTCCAACCCCCTAAATTTTCCTCCTCTCTGACCCCTTCATCCCTCCTGTTCGCTCCCTCCTCACGCCTGCACACCACCCACCTGCCCTCTGTACTCCCCCACAGAAGAGTTCGGATTCTTGGAAGGTGTTGGGTATCTACAGTGTCACAACTAAACAAAACCATTTGAAAACAAAGTGGGCCGGTGAATGTGCCGGCGCAATCCGACCCCTCTGCCTTTGTGGCCGTAGAGAAAAACGGCCTCTCAGAATCAAGGGGATGGAGGGCGGGCAGGGGGAGGCACACCATCTCAATCCACAGATTACCCCCCATCCACCCACCCAGACCCACTTTTATCGCCTCCACCCCACCCCATACACACCCACACTTTTAAGTGCACCCTTCAAAGGTGAACATGCTATGTGAAACAGAGCGCTCTGTGTTACAGTACCTCCAAGAACAAGATACTACTTCTCGTTTCCTCTCTCTTATTTTGTTTCTCTTAATTCATTTTCATTTGCTGTTTCCCCCACTTCAGATTTTAAGCAAAGTAATTATGAAATAATCCAAACGCAATGAAAATTACACTGACAATCACACAATATTTTGCCAAACTTGTATCTCACCTTATAGATAACAGAATTTAGTAAGATAACAGATTATAGAATTTAGTAAGAATTCCACAACAAGAGCATTAAATGTGACAGTCTGACAAGGTAAAGTCATGAGAATGAGTAGGATGAAAATAAATACCTATGAGTAAGTGACTGCATGTGACATTTGTTTAACAGGGTGATGATGAGGTTTTGAGTCACTCTATTGCTTTCCGTGTAACAGGAGAATTTGGAGATTAACACACAAAGGCTGAAAATACTAGCGATTACTCATAATCATATGCTTTCAGAATGTCTGTATTGTTTAATAATGTGAATGCTGTGACATTCTGTTATGTGAGGAAAGAAAGAAAAAACAGCAGATAACTTTAGATAAAGATAAACAATACTAGTTCCGCTCGTGATCACAAATTCAGCCCGTATGGACTAAACATCTTTTAGCTTGTATTTTTGGAAATTTGATATTTGTCTTCACGTCAACACACACCATCTTTAGTATTTATTTACAGTTATTATCCTATCTTTGAAATGTTTACTACCTATTACTTTTACTACAAAGACGTACACAGGTCATCTCTCTTGTCTGCACTGCTGATTATGGGAAAGTAATGCCCCCTGTTTGTGTGTCAGTGTGATGAACTGTCTGTCAATCACAGTCAGAGTTAATTATTTCGTTACCCCGTTGGGTGTGAGTGTGTGTCAGGAACTCTGACCCGGAGACCCGGGGTTGGGTCACACACACACACACACACATTCTTCCCCCGGAGAGTGGAGAGGACCATGTCCTTCCATGGATGGCTCATTGGCCACCTGACCAACCGCTCTGCTGACCAGGCTGTAAGTGGAAGTCAATATGTTTCCTGCATAAAAGAGGAAACCTAAGTGTTACCTAAAGAGGAGAATATTAGATTTTCTATTTAGCCCTTTGTCAAGAAAAAGAACATAATAAACATAACCTATGGCATATTTGTAGTAGAGTTATGCATGATATATATTTACACAGAGAATGCATGTGTTTAATGTAATTTGAGATCTGAAGTACTAAATGATCTTACAGTTTTGTCTCTGTGTGTGTGTGTGTGTGTGTGTGTGTGTGTGTGGGACAGTGGCGAGTGGAGACAGAGAGGGGCAAGACCCCTGGGAGATCAAGTAATCTTGCAGGCAGCACAAAGGACATCCCTGACTAGGGTCCACTGTGTCAGACCACTGGAGGCAGGGGCCAGACATTAACACAGTAACACGCTGCCATGTTTTTGTGGCTGGTAAGTCAGCCTGTGTGTGTGTGTCTTTCTGATGTATAAGATAGATTGCTTTAATCACCTTATTGCTTTAAATACAGAGGAGTCTTTGCCTACAGATGTTCACTCTGTGCGTGGTTGCAACTGTCTACAGAGATTTTCTTGTTGTAAATGATCAGTTATATGCAGCTTCCTTCAGAGTAGTTGTCATAGCCCTCACTGTGTTTGTTGCCCTGTCTCCTTCCCATCACAACAGAGGAGCATGGTCTTTTCCCTCTGAAAAAAAAAACATTTGTTGTACAGCGACCCCACTGACCAACATCAATTATCAAAGCCAAATAATCTGCCAGCCTTGAACAAATCTTACCAGTGTGATCCAATAAACACTGCCTCTGTGAATAAACAATAACAAAAAGCTCCTATTTTAATCACATCTAAAGCAAAAACCCGGCTCTTCATTTTCCCGCAGGAGAGAAATAAAAGCTTGTACAATAACCAGCACCTACATGTGTCTCACTCCATGAACTGTGCCACACACTGGGAGCTAAATTGATGGAGAGTAATGAAAATTAAAACACTGTCATCTTGTTTTTGAAGATGAAAGATGCCGAGTAAAAGAGAAGTGTGTGGGGTATTATTGGATTAGCAGCCGACACAATCGCATCTGTGCAGATTTGCCTCTGTGCTGTGAATGTGATTGTGGGCAATAACATGTCGATTAAGGGGCCGTGGCTGGACTATTGGAGGCTTTGTGTGAGTCTGCAGAGGAGGTGATTAGATTAGAGACGGCTGGAGTGGGAAGCCTGAGGGAGTGAATACTGATGAGAAGGTCCAGAAGTAACCACTTGAAAAGTAACACGGTGCACTGGTTTTACTTCTCTTCAAAAAAATCTGAAACCACTGGAAACACTGTAGATATTTGTGTTGTTTTGCATGATGTCTGCAGCCTTGTGTTAAGACATGCATCTGGCCTCTACAGCACCAACAAAGGGTAGACACTACATGCAGGAAAAAGACAGACATCCTAGTTTAGAATATTTTTTCTCTTGTGATCTAGTTGCAGTCACTATTCTGCAGAGATCAAGATCAGAATGAGCCATTGCTCATGTCCTGCAGAAAGTTCACATCTTTAGCTCTTTGGTAAATAATACCAATACCAAACAGACATTGTCTTTAATGTGGGCTAATAATCCTCTGTTGAAACTGTTTGACCGACATAATCTCATTTCAACCATAGTGACGCTTGGTCAGGACCCTTGTATTCACAATGGTTAGCCCCGTGCAATAGATCCACTTAGTTAAGTTAGAAAAAAACTTTAAATAAGCACAGGACACAAATAGCCTCCTGTATGAAAACCCGCTTGGCAGTGATAAAAACATCCACCTCTCCCTGCACACTACTCCTCTTTTCACCTCATGTTACTTCTTCCCCGTCTCCAACTCTCGATCTCCTTCCTCCATCTGTCTCCCTTAGACAACCAAGAAAAGGCCTCTCTGATTTCTACCTGACAAATTGTCTTATCGGTCAGCAAGCCGGTTGGAGCAAATGAAAACATGACCTTTTCAGGTGGGGTCCCTAACAGAGAACTCTGGGTACACTGATCAGGACTGATAAAAGCTCAAGGAAGAGGATACTGCACACTCACACAGAGACTTATCTTCAGGTACACTGATCAACAATGATAAAGCCATGGGAGGATAAGGGAGAGCAGTGGAGTGGCAAACAAGCACCATTAGGGTTATTCTTTTCATACCAGGGAGAGAAAGAGAGATGGGCAGTTGAGTGGCTAACAAGAGCCATTAGTATTACTCAGACTCTCCGAGTGATGGTTGGCAGACTGACTGACTGACTAACTTGCTGATTGACAGGAGTGGATGGGGGATGAAAGGAAGGGGGAAACAAGGAAAGACTTGGAAATGGAGTTCAAATGAGTGGTTAGGGTGCAAACTGCATGGTTACAAAGCCCTGAGCAGCTGTAGTTCCTGGTTTGATTCCTGAATGGTCAGACTGTTTTCTGCAAGTTATTCCCTGATTGTTTTTCATCACATTTCTTGTTTTTGTATCCACTATCACCATGAAATAAAGACTTAAAACACCCAAAGATAATTCAGAAACGAACATAGATGATTTGATTTAATTTAGTTTAAGATGTTAAACTAATAGAGGAAATGAAGCTTGCAGAATTAAAGGTTGGGTGGGGAAACGAGGCAGGTGTAGGTGGCAGTGGGAAGAAAGAGAAGGATCACAGGAGGGAGGAGAGTGCATGGTGATACAGTGCAAAAGGCTAGCTATTGGCTAACCTTTCAGATCTGTCCCATTGTCCCACATTAACAGCAGCAGCTTCCAGTAATACAGCACAGGGGCAAAGATGAAAGCTGAAAAAAGCGAGTGGATGTGAACAGAACATGAATCAAGTGGAAAAAAAAACATAAGATGGGGAAAAAGAAAGTGGGGTGAAGGTAAAACAAGTTGGGGTGTGTGCAAGATAAACTCCTCTCCTCTTTACCTCACGCTTGGCTGCTCCAGGACGCAGAGAGAAGGGAGGCGAGAGAGAGAGAGAAAGAGAGGGGATTGGGGAAGAATAGAGGGTCACACTAGACAGTGGGGGCTTTGTGGGCACTTATCAGAGGCTGATGGCAAAGCAGTGGACCCAGAGTGCAGACAGTGAAAAGAAAGGGGCATAGGTGTGTGTGTGTGTGTGTGTACTTTTGCTCCTATCTAACAGTGGACTTGGGCATCATTACACAGTCACCAACAGGGAACCAAGTTGCCAACAGGGGACATTTTTAAGTCCCCTCTTGGACATGCTTTCAATCATGTTAAAATCATGTCAAAAACCATCGGGTAAATTTTTTTAACTTTTGCCAAGAGGGGACCTAAAAGTGTGTGAGTATTTAAGACCATGTTCGGTAGTGCCTCTGCAGGCTGGAGCAGGGATTTTAACGACTCATTCACACACGTCGCTTTTCACACTCCTTTATGGTGTAAACAAGTTGCAGCCCTGGCAGCCGTTCAGACTGCAGAACTAGCATCTTAAAACACACTTTAGTATTTTTTGTAACATAATATAATGCTCAGTTTTATTTGGGTGTCTTAAGTGTAATACTTAAAAAAAGATGTAACCAAAATCAAATTAGATATAAAATGGTCTGTAGTAAGATCCATTCTTTCTTTTTTTTTGATTAATCATTTAAAACGAATTTATCATTATTGTTTTGGTTTGTTAAGTTTCCATAATTCCCTTCACTGCTTTTTATTTAACATCAGGATACTTTCAAAAAGCGTTTCCATGGTGACCCACTTGTTGTGCTATAAGTCAGTTCCGATTTAGAATGAAACAGAACAGAATTCCTGTGGATTTCATTCTGGAACTCATAGACTTTGAAAGAGACCTGAAAAACATTCTGGTCATTTGTGCCAGAGACATCAACTGTGTCAGTACTCTCTCAAGTCTACCGTTGAACTTGCACAAATTCAGCTGTTGCTTTGCCTGTGTGGATAGTTTATTGTATTGTAATATACACCAACAAAATATTAATGGAGTTTGTTGAAGGAAGCAGAGGAGTCTACAGACCCATCAGGGTAAGTGAGCATTTTGTTTTTGTCTTTACTGGAGCTGGATTTTAAACATTTTCAGTGTTGTGATTTTAAAAATAATGACTCAACCTAAAAGTAACATATCTTTTTCTCTTTTAAGGTGTTGTTTGACACACCCATATATAAGCGGGCTCTGCAGATCTGCTGGCATGAGAGCAGCTACAAGACTCAGGTAAGACCTACTTTCACTCAAAGCCCACACTAGTGCACTATGCAAGGTACTTTATAATAAAGTAAGTAAAGTCTTGTCGTGCTTAAAAATGCATCATATCTCTTGACTGTGTTCTGAAGATTGCACTGGTGAGGGAGCTCCTGAGGCTTCAGCAGGAAAACCAGATCCCACCTCAGGTGACTGCTGAAGAAATGATTGACTTCATTTTCCAGGAGAGCCAAAGCACTGTGAGAGAACGGTGAGTCCACCTCTACACCTTGAACTCTGCTCATGTCACACTAAAATACTCTGATGCCGTAGAGAGTAAGAGTAAAAATTAATCTTCTGTTTTGTTCATGTTTACAGTCTTTGGGAATTTGAACTGGAGGATTTTGATGAGGAGGACGCCAAGCCTCTGCTGATGCTGGTAAGACAAGAATCTTGAGATCAACAGCCGTTTATGGGGAAATGTGATGATTTCTGATGATGATTGATTATGATTTCATGTATAATTCCTTCTTCCAGGTGATGGCAGTAAATGTCAGCAACAAAAAGAGGGACATTGAGTTTGAAGCCAAGATGCTCCTCAAGTCCCCAGAGGCCTTACCTCCTAGTTTTCGGTGAGTTATTAGATACATGTTTATTAACAGTTAAACTGCTGTGCTTTGAACATCTCTGTGATAATCTGAAGGGTTTTAAAATCTATTTTTAATGCCTCTAACCTACAGACATCCTAAAGTTCTCAAACTGGCCAAAGATTACACCACAAAGCTGAGACAGAGGCAGAAGGAGACTCCCACCTCCCAACAGCTCACTCCAAGAGAGGTGGTGTTGGAGGCTGTCCCCAGAGTCCTGCAGGGCTTCTGGACACTTCCTCCTCGCTCTCTCTTAAACATGGCCTCCCAGAAGCTCAGCCAAATGTCTGTCGGCGTAACACAGGCTGTCCTGGACCAAGTCTCTGATGTTCTTCTTGTGTCAGAGTGTCAGGCCACTTTCTCCCACTCCACCAGGGACGACATGGTCCTGTCTGTCCTGACAGAGATCAGGCGGATGTACCCACAAGATGTCCTGGTGGAAAGGCTGAAGAGCTTTGCGCCTGAGCTGCTGACGGAGATCATTCATGTTGCAGCAGGACAGATTTGTGGCATCTTTCCACCCCAGAGCCCAAAAGTGGAACCTCATTCGCCAGCTGTTGAAGCTCCACTCCAGAATGATTCAAACCTGGCTGCAACTGAGGAGCATTCGTCACCTCCTCCAGTTTGTCCAACACCACCTGCTGAACCTCCATCTAATACTGACGTTGAGGCCACAGAAGATGAAGATGACGAACCCCACCGGATTGACCAGGAACAAAATGGAGAACCAGACTCTGATCATGTTCCAGTTTCTCCAACATCCTCTGCTGAGCCTCCATCCATCACTGATGTTGAGGCCACAGAGGATGAAGATGACGAACCCCACCGGAATAACCAGGAACCAAAGGGAGAACCAGACTCTGATAATGTTACAGTTTCTCCAACATCCTCTGCTGAGCCTCCATCCATCACTGATGTTGAGGCCACAGAGGATGAAGATGACGAACCCCACCGGATTGACCAGGAACCAAATGGAGAACCAGACTCTAATGTTCCAGTTTCTCCAACATCCTCTGCTGAGCCTCCATCCATCGCTGATGTTGAGGCCACAGAGGATGAAGACAACGAACCCCACCGGATTGACCAGGAACCAAATGGAGAACCAGACTCTGATAATGTTCCAGTTTCTCCAACATCCTCTGCTGAGCCTCCGTCCATCACTGATGTTGAGGCCACAGAGGATGAAGACCTGAAACCAGCCACAGAGCCAGACTCTGTTGTCAATCCGACCCCATTGACCCCTCCTGAACCTCTCAGCAGTATTGAAGTCCAAGACGGGAGGACACACAAGAACAGGCAAATGTGAAAGAGGACCCAGAGCCCAGAGGAGAAGGAGACCCCGCTGTGGCTCCAGTTTCTTCAGCTCCTCTGACTCCTCCTGTTGAACCAATGGTCGTTGTTACCTTATCAGAGGAAGAAGAGACGACCAACAACAAGCAGGGCTTCTTCTCCTGGCTCTTTAAACCACTGTGTTGTTGTTTTTAGTAATTGCCTTTATTAAATACTGGCAATAAATAAATTAAACTTCAAATATAAAATGAATTATGCTCTATCATTGAAATGTAAAAACATATTGAATATTCAATTTGGGAACTTTTTTATGATGAGGTGTAAATTAATCATTTTACAGAATATACAGTACATTTACAGGTTTTTGATATACAGTATATGACTGACATCATGTCTCTGCTTTGAATTATTTCCATCCTACGGATGGTAAATGTGCCAACACATACCCCTTACCAGGTTTTACTTGGAGTATTAGTCATATGAAAGAACTGGATGGATTGAGCCCAGTTTATAATTTAATGACTGTATTATTTGCCAAGTCATGGTCAGTTATCAGATAAGATAAAACTTAATTCATTCTGAAGGAAATTCTTGCACTGCTGTTGCCATACACAGTAGGACAAAGTAAGAAGATTTAAAAGATTTGTAAAGTATTTCCAGTTCTGAATAGTGCAAAACCAACAATATAAACAATATAACAGCATTGAAAACTATAACAACATAATAATATGTTCAGAATCATTCAGAATATTACCATTCAGTTTCCCAGTCAGTAAAATAATGCCCTTAAAAAATGTCTGTTTTCCATAACTCAAGTTGAAGTTGGTGTCTTATTTTGGACAGAGAATATTTCCATTTGAAGCCATGTTACATTTATGAATGCATCCAGTAGGATATCACAATAAAATTAGTCTAATAATCTGTTAATTCCACAACAGCAAATATAGTTTTGGTGTAAAAAAAAAAATACTCTGCACATATCAGAATCGGTTGATATTGGAATTGGAAATGAAGAGTTGGACAATATTAGGAATATCAAATATCAACAAAAAAGCCAATATGGAGCATCCCTTCTTCATAGATTATGTCATTTTTCTGCTGAAACAAGGTGATGAAGTGTTACAGCTTGCCACAGTCAACATCTCTCTGGTGGCTGAGGGGAGTTTCCTGGTTGGATTGTAAATGAGTAAAGTTATTGTCTGAGTAAGACCAACTGTCCTGTCAATCTGACAAAGGAGGAACTTCATTTTTTCAGATACACCAATGTAATCATCCTTATTTCAGCAGCAGTTCAAAGCAGTTATTAGAATAAGTCATTCAGATTGAAATCACAGTGACATCACCACCTCTCATGGCCATATTTTTCCCAAGTTTACACATGAAATAACAATCTAAGGACTAAATAACAGATTAAAAGACTTGTTAGGATGGCTGAGGTATATATTTTGTTCTTATCTCACTGCTGCAAAAAAGCATCCAGAAAAAAAAATGTTCCAGATAAAAAATATGAATAAAATGACAGTCATCAAAGAGAGCAGCACAACAAAAAGCCTTACAGTCATCTTTTTACAGCAGTAATTCACTCATCCACAAATGCTAAAATATCTAAAATTAATAATACTTCCCCAGGACTGACTGTAGTTTCATATATAGTTACAACATTTAGTTTCTCCAAACTGCATTAAGGCGTGAATGTGTAATAGTGTATTAATTGAGGAGACACAACATTTGACTCCATTTAATTCCAACCCAACTCATTCTAATTTCCTGTTTGTTGAGTTTAAAAATCATCAGTTGCATACCAAAAATACACAGTGCTTCAGCATGTGGGACGAATGCAATATATGGTGTGTAATTACATTACCGTGGAGATGATACCACTGTAATAGTGTACATGGGAAAAGACCAGAGGCCATCATTTAGCTTCTCCCACTGTAGCTTTTCCTGGGGAGGAAAAAAATAGCTTCTCATGGGTTTGTGGTGCTCTGTGACTGACAAGACACCTGGGAAGCAATGCTTCATGGAATTGCTCGCCTTGCATTCCCAGCTGCCTCCTGATATAAATTCCCTAAAATTGAGATGCTTCCCTTGAACGTTTGTAAGAAAGACACATGGTAGGTTTTGTTGTGAAATGAAGATAAATAAGCTCCTCGATCATTTGATTATAGCATCAAGAGCACTGCTGCCCAGGCAAAAGTTAGTGTGCTATCTTAAAAAGTAAACTTTTTTTTATTTTCATGCTTTATTTTGTATATATCCAGCAACACAAGCAACATCTGTGCACCTCTGCAAGGCCCTGTGGTGTTTAAGCCACAAAACTACCTTGGGCAACCACAGAATTTGTTATTTAAATAAATGTATGTTAATGATATGATGATGTGTGTGTGTGTGTGTGTGTGTGTGTGTCGGACTGGGCATGTGGAGGATAATGAGGAAAGAAAGAATGGAAAGATGATGCAAAAAGAGAGGAGACGAGAAAGTGTGACGCTGTAAAAAAAAAAAAGGGGGGGGGTAAAAGAGAGGAATAATGGAGCACAACCAGCAGAAGCATAGCACCCCGTAGATCACTTTACCAACCTGAATGCACCTTCAGGAGAGGGTGAGGAAGAGAGGGAAGGAGGGAGCACAGGGACACCAACAAAGACTGAGAAGGTCAAGAAGAGGTATATGATATGGAGGGAGAGAAAATGGAAAGTGGAGGAGGAAAAGGAGTGGAGAAGATTGTGTTACGCTGCAGAATCACGTCCATCAAGGTGGTGTTCCTCAGAGAGAGTGACTCTGCTGTGTCGCAGAAATCAGTATTTGAAATAAAAAAAAATGAAAAGTTAATTTGTGCACTGTCAAGATTCCTGTTTACTTTTTTCTGATGCGTACTTTCTAAATTCATCACTCCCCTTCACTTTCCCACTGACACACACACACACAGATACACAGAGAGACGCACAAACACACTCGGTCAGCGGCAGCTCCCACCTCCCCGTGGTGCGCCTGCTGGGAGGGGTCATGTCAGACATCAACTCCCGTCGCGTCAGCTCTTTTTCTCCCACAATTCAACACAGCTGAGGCTGTCACCACGCTAACCTCCCTTCCCCCCAACCCCCCCAAAAAAGGTCCAGACACTGGCCTCTAACATTCACAGAGCATATTTATGATGTATGCACATAAGCTAAAATGCACAAACACACACACACACACACACACACACACACACACACACACGCATTTGATGATTCAGAGGCGTCCCAGAGGAGACGGACCCCCCAACTGGTGTCCCCAGCAGGGTTGCTGGTCCTGTGCTGACATTCCCATCTCAGTCGTCTCAACCTCCTGGCCAGCTTACAGAATAGAGACACAGGACACACACACAGAAACACACACACTCACAGTTGTCTCAGCTAGTCTGTCAGCTAAAAGAAAAGTTTTTCATTCCCTTTCTGTCTGGCCCCTATCTCTCCTCTTCACATCTTGCGTCTTTTCTCATTTCTTCTTTCCTCTTCATGTGTTTTTGTACTTAAATGCATGTTTTTTATTGACATATGCAATTATTAAGCAAGAAGTGATCTCCTGTGAAATGTTGATGGGCACTGATTGCAAAGTGTCTCAAACTAAAGTCAGTATGCTCACTATGACTCCAGACAACAACAAAAGACACTCCAAACACCAAAAGTAAGACTTTTCCAATAAATAGCTTTCATTTGCCATTGGTGAAGGCTATAAACAATAGCTGTGAATTTTTCTTACAGCCCACAGACACAATGTTCAGTAGTCACTGACTTTGTGTTTTGTGCATGTCTATCTTAAAGCCAATCTGAAGTGGAAGAAAAACAATGGCAAATGGTAAAGTAACTCAAGTAAAAATGGCATTTTGTAGGAGTCTTGACATATTTTAAGCACTTTTATGCCAAGGACACCCACAGCTTGGTACTACATATGTATTTATTTTCTAAACCACTGACAAAGTAGAGTAGTGAATCATTTTGCTCACAATATTATGTCTAGATAACAGAGACATAATTGGCATTGTTTGATTCAAACTACTGAAGACAGGAAGACAATGCAAAGGCATGCAGCACCAACAAAGCTCTGTCTGAACAGTGCTGTGTTGGGCAGCCTGGGGATCAGTCTTTGTCCTCCTGTCTTTCTGCACGTCTCCTTCACTTTAATTAAAACACTGTGATGATATGACAGACCCAACAAAGTTGACTGCAGCCACTGATCTCTGATGCCATGAAAGAGAGTGGTTAACAAAGGGCAACTTACTTCACTTTTTTCTTTTCACCTGTGATTGTAAACAATAACAACTATCAACAAGTTCAAAAATGAGCAGAGCACAGTATCAATATGAATACATGAAATCAATATATGATGAAATTGTTTGATTGAGGAGTGCAAACAGGAGGACAATACAGAGGAATGCTGCGCTAACAAAGCTCAGTTTGACTGATGTTCTGTAAGGCAGCCAGGAGGATCTGTCATTGTCTCTCTGTGATTGGTGGTTTGTCTCGGCTGCTCCGCAGTATCACCTCCAGCAACATGGGAATCCTCCCCTGCTGCTGTTTCTCTTTGCCTGCAGTGAGGGAACGGTTACATGAGTGATGACAAAACAAAAGCACTACAAAAGGAGTCAAATGAGTGTTATCTGACTGCAGATATCAAAGAGGGTTTTAATGATATCAACATGGAAGTGTGCAAGTTATGGAGATATCCAATGGAAATTGTGCTGCTTCTATCAACTACTGTATATGAACGTACACCAAAAGTAAAATCATATTGATCAATCTTACGCTAGTCTGGGAAGTTTTGTCCACTTAGCAGCAAAGTTGATCGCTCCAGCTACTCATTTCTATTTGTGTATATTTTGTTATAATGTATGGTTTTTATTTAAATCTCAAGGGGTACCATCACAATCTTTTTTTATTGTTGTCTGCAGCAATAAAATGACAATAAATGTCTTGAATCTTTAATCTTGAAGTCTGGTAACGTAAATTGATTTCATGTGCTAGCCTTGCTATATAATATTACAATATAGTTTGCCAAAGTTGAAAGTGGTGAGGCAAGATGGGTATCCTAATGTCCTAATCCCTGTTATCTCTGTACACTTGAGAGGAAAGTCAGTGGTTTTCTTCTTCAGAGAACAGTATTTGTGGTCAGTTTAACATTACACTGGATTTCAATGGTGAAAGTTTTCGCTGCATCTGTAAAAACTCTTGCAGCACTTCTCCACTGTTCACCTGTCTGCTCCATAGGTTTAATAAGAGTAAATACACTCCTTTTTGTATCTATGTAGGCTATAAAGGAATATAGTTGTGATCAAGATGATCATCATGAATCACTCAATGGAAAAGCACCAAGTACGGCATGTTTTGGTTTTGACACAGTATCACTCTTAACTCAATCTATAAGCAACAGTGGGTGGTACACTACACTCCTGTGGGTCAATGTGCAACTTTATTTGTCTCAGACAAACTATATCATGTCTCTTTGCAGGTTCAGAAACAAAGAGACTCTTCGAGATGTGAGATGAGCTCCAGCAGCATAGCACCTTGACATCATGGGTACTCAATATGTTAATTCTATGTTTGCCATTAAGTTTCATGTCATCTCTATAATGTCACATCTGTTTTATCCCTCCACTATGGGTTGTATTGAATTAACAGCTAAAATAAATTCTAGACAGCGATGTTTTGTATATACCAGTGATTATTTTCTGGGATTGTTAAATCAATACGAGAAAAGGCAAAATATGTAAGAGTTGTAAAGACAGGATTTAGGTTATAAAGTCCAGTGTATTTCATATTATTTTTATATAACAGCAATGGAAAAGTATTGTGTTAATTTCTATAATGATACTGGACAGAATTGACAGCATCTATCTCACAGACATCTCTCTGCTCTGTCACTGCTCTCTGTCTGTCTCTCACCTCAGCTCACCATATCAGTCAATGGCAACAATCATTTTTAACATGACATGTCTTCTGCCCTTAAAAAGAGCCTTCATATGGGGTGGTGTGTGTTTGTCTCCCTGCGTATTTCTTTAGGGGGGGGGGGCGGTTACATCCCAGACGTGTTGCCACGGTGACAAGGTGCTGCCTGCCGCCGTCGGGTCTCGGCCAAGTTGGGCGCCATGGTGACTGGATGGTGACAGACTTTGTGACGAGTCCGCTGGGACACCATGGTTGGGTCAGCCTTAAAAACTCACACATAAGCAGACATGCATACACACACACACTGGCCTTTACTATTAAATAGTTGACCAGACATAATTAACACACAAGATGTGCAGAGGCAAGTTTTTTTTACCTGCATGCATATGCAGTATGTATAGTATGAGAAGTACTCACATGTACAGTATGCACGCTTGCATGCACTTCCTGTGACTATTATCTTGTGATATTAAATTGAAAAATTGTTTTCAAAAGCAGCAGTGTCATCACTGGCTTCCCTGTTGCAGTGTGAATGATTCCATGCTTTTATCTCATTTATCGCCTCTGGCCAAAACATCCATTAAAACATCCACAGTACTCATCACTGTGTGTGCATGTTAATGACTTGCCTCGTTTGTCGTATTGGGACAGCCTGGTGCTGTTGCACATGAGCCTCCTTATCTGTGTATTTCCATACACACACATCCTCATCGCAAATACACACACATGCAACAAAAAAAGTCCATCCTAATGCATATATGAGACGCACACACAGACACATACACAAACAAAAACCTTGACCAGAAGGACAGGAGAAGGCAAGGAGCCACAGTTTGAGCTTCCTGCTGTGAGAGGTCATGACCCCTATCAGACTCTGTGTCAGTCTGCCTATTGTGCCCAGAGTAGAGCACAAACACACACACACTCACACACATACACATACACATGCATTAACTTACATGGTCTCCATGACGATGGCGGGGGCGACAGTAAGGCGGCAGGATGGCGCTGTGGTGTTCTGAGGAGAGGAACCAACCTAATCATCATAATATCTTCACTGTATCTGAGTGGAGCCTACAGGTGTAAGCACACTAGTGGTGAAGGGTTTACATCTGTGTGGAAAATGGCTTAGGACAACATGGAGTCAAGCAAGTAGTCTGATATATACTGTGCCATATACAGTATGCAATTTGATATTATATTGTGATATGTTATTTTGATCAGTGAAAAGACTGTAGTTTTGTAAAAATGTTTCTTTTAAATATTGTAAATTGGTCAGAAAGTGTATGAAACAGTCGTGTGTGCGTGTGTGTGTGGTGTGTGTGTGTGTGTGTGCGTGCGTGTGTGTGTGTGTGTGTGTGTGTGTGTGGGGCAGGAAAGTGGGAAACTGCCATTGACTTTGACCGTCAAGACCAAAGAAAGGAGAGACAGTGGCAAGTATTGCATTATTGTGAGTCTGTTAATTTACGTTGTGTCTGATACGATCATGTGTCATTCTGCTAAACATATTATAATCTTTATCAGCTTTGAAATCATCTGCGTTACAACTATGTTTTTGAATCAAACTCAGGAAAACAATAATTTTGTGTCTTTCACTTTAACTTCAGAACAGCTTTTGAACAGCTAATCCTTGTCTTCTACTCTTAATAATCATTTCATGATTATCTCATCTAGTCCACACTAACCAATCATTTTATGACCCCATCATTGCTTGAATTGGGAAGGTTATACCTTGCAAAGAAGCGCAGTGAGTTTTTTTCATGTAACAGCATGTTCAGCAGAATAGTGTAATTGTAGCTGTCAAATCATAAAGAATTATTTGTCCTCACAAAATACCTGCAATGATGGCACATAAAACACACCTCCACACAGAGATGTTACAGGGAAGTTTCAAGGGACAGTATTCAATATTTTACAGGTAAAACTCTTCACTTTTTCTTATACCATTTCAGAGAATGTGCATCTGCTGCCCTCTTCTGATCAGTAAATGTTGTGACTCTGACTGACTCAAAAGCAATTCAGTATCTCTCCTACGACTGTGGCATCTACTGGACACACAGAAACAGGTGACTAAATAACTGCATAGACTGACTTGTCTCACACTCATAACACTGATGAGGAATGCATTCCATTCAGGTATGCTGGTGATGTTGTCGTACAGTGGCACAGTGCCAATGTTTCAATTAAACATTTGCTTTCACTGGTTTGACAAGTCAAGACAACTCTGTAAGAAGAGTCTACTGAGAGAGAACAGCTGACTTGAATTTAAATACATGCTGAAAAGGTGCCAAATTGGATGATAAGAGTATTGTAAAATGTACGAGAGCAGATTATGATTGCTAATTTATCTACTTTTATTGCCCTAATTCTGTTTCTCCAGCCTGCCAGTACAAATGGGATGTAAACTGACTTTTGTCCCCTGGAATCAAATGACTTATAGCTTACTTAAAGATCATAATACAGATCAATGTTTCTGTATCAGAATCAGAATCAGAAACAAGTTTTTTGCCAAGTAAGTTAACATGTTTAAGGAATTTAACTTTGTATCTTGGTGATTGACATATAAACATCTGCAGTGCATAGATAAGAACCAAAAGATAATAAAGTGACTAAAAATAAATATGAGGTGCAAAAACTCAGATTATGTGGTAAAATATAGATGAGATTGACGTAGTCAAAGGCAGTACCTGCTCTCACCGAACCCCCAACTGCTCGGGGCGCCTGGATAAGGGGCAGCCCCCTCACTCTGACACCTCTCCTCTAATGCATGTGCATGTGTTTGTTCATAACTTGTGTGTGTAATGTGCAACTGAAAAAAAAAATGTACTAACAGAGTGAAAAAATGTAATTTCCCTCACTGAGGGATCAATAAAGGAATTCTTCTTCTTCTTCTTCTTCTTCTCCATTATTGGGCCCTGCACTTTGATGAGAGCATTTAATTACTGTACTAAATTAATTAACTTTCAGAAAACATCATAGGCATGCAGTACAGCCCATAGACTGGAGCCCCATACCCACAAGTACTGTGGTTACATCAGGGGTTATCAGGTCCTACAGGCTTCTTTTTACATTACAACATCACAGGTTGCATAAGTGATGTTGGCCCGAGTGTCAAGATAGTTCCCCTCCAATTCTCACCCGTATTAGTTGAAATATACAGCGTTACCACACACTATAACATCACAAGACAATAACACTTTATATTATCCTAGAGGTGTAGGGGGGCTCCGTATAGAAGGCTTGAGGAGACGATACAAACAATGAGTGCATCGCTGTTCACACTGAACTCCTTAAACAAAATTTGAGCAAAAACAGAAGTACACGACAGGGAACTATCTTGACCCGGAAGTTTACGCCTCCTTCTGACCAATGAGCGGAGCCGGCAGAGCATCCTCCAGGGCCGCTGGAGTTCGCGGGAAACCGGCTGTAGCCGACACACAACAAGCGTAATAGGGCCGTGGATGAAACAACCGCCTTTGATATTAAATTAGTGTTTCATAAATCGATACATGTTAAACCGTCACGTTTAGTAACGGAGCTTTGACACAGCTTAAATTCGCCGTCTTTCCAGCACCGCTGCCCTGGCTGCTGAGCTCCTATCTGCCACTACGGAGTCTCATTGGCTAACAGGAGCGCTGTGCTTCATGCGACAGGACAGAAAATATTGCTGACTTGAAAGAGACAAAGGGCTGTCACTGGCAAGACACGAACGATTGTAAACATGTTCAACTTGGACCGCTTTCGCTTTGAAAAGAAGGCAGCGACAAAAACAAATGAAGACCAGGATAGCGGGTCCAAAAGTCCAGAGTCCGAGAAAGAGAACAAGCCAGGTAACAGATGCTAAGCTAGCTTACGATGCTGTTAGCTGTATGTGTTGCTATCGTTAGCAGTAGTTAAGTAATGTGGTTGTTTATCAACATGTATCTTTTTTTTTGCCGCGGATTAGAATTTCTTT
Source organism: Synanceia verrucosa (assembly GCA_029721515.1). NCBI lineage: Eukaryota > Metazoa > Chordata > Actinopteri > Perciformes > Synanceiidae > Synanceia > Synanceia verrucosa. Next base: position 20,064,202 of record CM056551.1, on the reverse strand, counting down.
CCCACGGTAACAATGAGTTGCCAGTTTCTGATTCAAATTGCAGCATTGTTATCATTACAACATCATTACATGGATCTGTTAAAACTGGACAATATTAGCAAAGTCGAATATCACAGCGTTTTGATATCAGTTTGTCGTGATATTTCAGAAATGGCTATGGGAGCTATTAGACAATGCCACTCGACTGTGCATCATTTGAGACCAGAAGAAATACTGCCATTATATATAACTGTTCCAGTCACATGAAATAAAAGCAGCAGAATGCCATCATAATGACAAGGCAGAATGAACATGTTTTGAAGCACATCCCCTTCCCTAGTGAATGCATCTGCTAATTTGTTTATAACATGTTGTTATCCAGCTCAGAAGAAGCCCATCAAAGGCCCACCAAAGTCCCATGCTCGAGGAGTGGTTTTTGAGGAAGTCATTACAGTGGACTTGGAGGACGATGAGCTCCTCGCTGAACCAAAAACCAAAATACAATTAACTAGGAAGTCCAAGTAAGTGTGAACTTATAAGACCAAAGGTTTCACATTGATGCTGATTGCTACAGCATTACAGTCTTGTTGTCTGTTTTTTATAGAATTTCCACAGAAAAATCATCCAAAAATGTGGCGTTGGATCATACAGAAGAGGAAGAGAAAATGAGCAGAATACTTGAGATGTTTCCTCAGTTGACGAAGACGGAGCTGCTGGATGTGAGTCGTGACAGAGGATTTGCAACTTCTCAGTGAAGAACATATCAGATTGACAGTGTTTAATTTATCCAACAGCTCGCTGTAATTTGTTCATAAAACACAATGCTTTATAATCTACTGATTTTCTTCTGTTTGAAGCACCATGTTCTGTTTCATTGCAGGTCATTGAGAGCACAAGCACATTAGAAGGGGCTATAGCTGCATGCCTCTTAAAGTTTGGTGATAAACAAGGTAAAGATTTACCTTCTTTGACATGAACACAATTTCATTCATTTGACATGAATGAAAAGTAAAGAAAGCTCACTTTATATTTGGAGAATTTATTGTAAGTTTGTCAATGCTTGGCTCATTCTCAGAATCATAAAGCAAATTAGTTGCAAGAAATTAGTACTGAACCTCATGTACATTTCAAATTCAGTAAATTGCTACATTAAAAATACATTGTTTTGCACAAAATATTTCTATCTGTCCAGCTGGCTACTTTTCTCAGTCAGTTGGCTATTTTTGAGTCGACTGTCTGTTTTGTCTTCTCAGCTCCAGAACAAGGCAAGAAGAGAAAGCAGGATGGGTCCAGCAGTTCTCAGGACAGTGGTGAGATTCATCCCAGCAAGAAAAGTAGGCCATCAGTGGTAAGTTTAAATTTTATTCCAACCCAAAACAGAAACTTTTGCAAATTATTGATGAAATACATCCATCCATCCATTATCTACCGCTTATCCTCATAGGGTCGCGGGGGGGCTGGAGCCTATCCCAGCTTGATGAAATACAACAGAGTATTTTTCATGTGTTGAGGTTGATGATGTAAACATCTCTGTGACTATTTTGGCTTTCTCTGTAGGTTTTATTAGGTGATATGGGGTTCCTCTCAGCTTTGTATTCACTTTCTTTATATCAAAACCAAGGTTTCTGATGAAGAAGATAATGACACCAGAGAGCCAAGCTGGGAGAAACAGGAAGCCATGGTCCGAAAGTTGCAGAAAAAATTTCCTGACCAAGACAAGGAGGTGAGGACGTAAATTATTGATATTTATTTTAGTCCAATCTGAATCTACCATCTCAAACTGTTTATACTCTTCATAACATGCTAACATTACTCTGTATGTGTGGCTGAGCTGGTGACGTCACATCGTGCACAAAAACCTTGCAGCTTAAATAAACTGTGAAGCACATTAATCTCTCCCCAGCTTGATGACAATGCATGCCCTTGAATGTAAAGCACAGCTGATTTTCATTTTGAAACTAAAACTACTGATAATCTGATGCTGCTTTCACATGGAATCAGACAGACGGACAGCACCTTCTGGGTGGTACGGGAGAAACAAACAAATGGTCTGAAGGAATGGCAAGAGGCCGAAAAAAAACATGTATCATGATATATCGTTTTAGCTTCTTTCTCTTTCTATGCTATCGCAAACAACAAGCAAAATCATTCTTCCTGTTTTATTTATGGTCATAAATTTACTCCTGGTGGAGAACAAAAAGTTAAAACATTTAGCATTGGAGAGCAAAGCTGTCTACTGTCAATCGTTGTGGACTTGAAATGATACCTCACCTGAAGAAATGACTTTACAGCCACATCTGTGCACAAAGCGAAAAGAAAAAACATGTTGATTTTTCCAGGCTGTGTCTGGCAACAGTGGATCTTGTGTTTTTATTTTTGCCCACGTTGGTGTCATGTCCGTAGGAGCTCCGTATGGTGCTACAGGAGCACGACTGGAATGTCGAGGACGCTCTGCAGGTTCTGCAAATGTTCTCCGACCCAGGTACGAATACAACAGTCTTCATCTCAATCTTAACTGATTCTGATACAGATTCACACTCAAGTTGTTTGTCTTTTCCTGTTGGCAGATAATACCAGTTTCAGTTCACCTGACACAGAAAAAACAAAATCGAGTAAGAGCAAAGACAAGTCAAGCAGGGACCACAGGAAGTTGAAGCGCCACAAAGGTCACAGAGAGGGTCAAAGTAGGAACGATCGAAAGGAGCCTAAGGACCACATGATCATTAGTGAAACAGACGAGGACAGTAGAAGTGAAACAGAAGAGAAAAATAAAAGTGAAACGGACACTACATTGGACAGTGAAGATGACAAAAACAGAGATGTGGCTTCCACTTTGTCTACGTGGCTTAAAAAGAGTTCTGACTCAGTGTCCTCATCCTCCTCTGTCAAGAATACAACTACCTCATCCTCCCTGAAGCCGTCCTCCTCTTCCTCAGCTGCTCAGATGCTGTCCAGGTTTGCCAGTGGGACCAGTATGGCTAAGAAGCAGGCAGCAGAGAGAAGGAAGAAGGCTCGTGCCTCAAACGAACATGTCAGTTCGGAGGAGGAAAATGATGACGAAGAGGAGACCATTAGCAGTGAGTTTGAGGACTCTGATGACGAGCTGGATCCTGAAGGGGGCATGACAGATCAGAAGAAAGAAATAATCAACTTCTTCCAGGACGCATCAATCGATGAGCTGTCACTGATCTCTGGGTGCTCCATTAAAAAGGCCCAGAAGATTGTTGAACTGAGGCCCTTTGATGACTGGCAAAGCCTGGTAAGAGTGTGTGTGCACGTGTGTTATGCATTAGACAGCATGCAGGTGATTCCTTCATGTCAATTAATAACAGTTTGTACAGTTATCAATGGGGAAATGTAAAAAGAGCGCTTCAGTCAGTCACTCAGTCAGTCTTTCTACCAAACACCTGGAAAATGACTGTGTGACCTGTTCAGATTCTTTCACACTGTATTTACTTATCACACTGCTCTGTATGGAGACAAGACATTCCTTACAAGCTATTGAATAGCACAACTCTTCTTGTCCTGACATAGTGTACCCAATATCTCACCTCATGCTCTTTTATCAGATATTATTTTTTCATTTTTCAAACATCTATCATCAATGAGTAAATGTTATCAGTAGTGGTGTGTAATCATTATGACAGTGTGTCATGTTGCAGCAATAGAGCTGTGAAATGTAAATCTTTGTATCAACCACTCTACACAATACATCTGCGTTGTTGGCACCTTTTTATTGTGTGTTTGGTTTTATAGTTGAGTTTAAAACCACTACTCCACAGGTGTGTTTGCCATGATTGTAGATTTATGAAGCCTGGACTGTCTGCTTTTCAGTGCAGTGTCTCCAGTGAAGTAATACACAGATTCCCTCTCCTTTTGTCCAGTAGTAGTCAATGAGTAGTGTCCAGGACCTCATGGTATTATGATTTATAACAGTGTGTTCTTTCCTCTTCAGGTTGGTGTCTTCGTTAAATCGTATGGCCTGTCAGAGACCTTGCTGCTGGGCTGCAGAGTCGTCCTCAAAGAGCGAAAGGTTCTCTTGGGGCTGATGTCCAAATGTAACACTATTTCCTCAAAAATGGTCAAACAGGTCACTGATGTGATGGAGAGAGGCACAGCAGCCATAGAACAGCCCAGCCTACTGAACAGCCAGTGAGTGAAATACACAAAAACACTCACTGTAACTAGAAATGGTGCTCGGTTGAGTGCAGAGCTCTGCCAGCAGTTAGATTATCTATTGTAATAAACTATTAGGCCTGTAACAGTACACAAAATCTTCAGTTCGGTATGTTTTTGGTTTTGAACGCCACATTTTGTATTTTTCGGTTCGGTATGGGAAGAATGGAAAAACCTTCAAATGTTTTTTTATTTTTTTTTTTTTTTTTTAACCCCCCCCCCTCACACACACACACATACATACACACATAATGCAAGTGCAACATTCAGTAGACAGAGCCCACCTTCCTATGAAATGTATGTTCAAAGACACAAATGCATCACATTAATTTGAGAGAGATGTATTTATGTCAGGGATCTTGTTCTTGCTCTCAGTGTGTCATTGTTTTTGTAGGTACCAGCTGAAACCCTATCAACTGATTGGACTGAAGTGGCTGCTGCTTTTACATGAGCACAAACTGAGTGGTATCCTCGCTGATGAAATGGTAAAGCAACCAACTTAAGACTTCTGGGAAATGACAAGGTGCACTAGCAGCGTTCATGATATGTTCATCACACGTCCAATCTAATAAATGTGATGTAAACGTTTTATAAGCCAAGAAGAAGAGCAGATGCTCACGTCTTGTTTAAGTCACCACTCAAATAGTGTAACTGTGCCTCTGTCAAAGAGTGTTTTGTGTGGATGTGTAGCCGTCCTGCAGGTGAGTAAACACTCAGAAAATGCTGGGAAGAAAGAAGAAGCGAACAAGCAGCAGGGATTTGAATTTGTTGTTTTAGACCCAAGTCGGTGAGAGGAGTTTAGTAAAGCTGCTGTCAGCCTGCCTGTCAGCCCGAATCACAGATGTTCAAATATCTTTTTTGTGTGTGTGTCCACCTGTCTCTGTCTTTATCTGTTGTGTTTGATATCAGACTGACTGTGAATCCTTCGCTCCTTCTCTCAGGGTTTAGGGAAAACTGTCCAGGCCATAGCGTTTCTGGCCCATCTCTACCAGAACGGAATAGAAGGTCCTCACCTAATCACTGTGCCAGCCTCTACATTAGGTAATGATGTCCACAATCTCACACTTTGCCACATATTATGCCATTTAACAACATTCACTTCAATGTTTGTTGAACACAATACAATTTGTTGTTTTTTAAGGCCATCCATGCTAACACAGCATTTTTGTTTGAATGAAAAATGTGGATGTGTTTCTGTAACAGTAATGCTTGTCACTGCACCTGTTTCTCTGGTGTGTCTAAACTATTTGCTTGAATTTGCCATAGAAACTACCATGTGTCCATTGAGGCAGCAGAATTTAAGTGTTTTCCTGGACTCATGTTTAGGCTTTGTATAATGAGCTCATTTCATTCTCTCTGTCTGCTAGATAACTGGGTCAGAGAGCTGAAGCTGTGGTGTCCAAGCCTCAAAGTTCTGGTCTATTGTGGTACGACTCCTCGTTCATCTTTTCTGTCTCCCTGATGTGAACTTGAAGTTGAAGAGTGTGTGACCAAGCTTGTTTTTCGATGTGCACAGCCTTATTCTGGATCTTCTCACAGTGTATCCATATGTTCCATTCAGGCTCTGTGGAGGACCGCCGCTACCTCAGACACGACCTCCTCAATGATGATGCTGACTGTAACGTCATAGTGACCACGTGAGCAAACCACACACACACATCATTATATTTAACAGATTTCAGGGCTGGTCACTGCAGGGTTTTCTAGAGCCTGAAGCAACTTGTCACTTGCACCAAAACTCAAAGTGATTGAGTACTTTTCTTTACTTTTTTTTGCTTGCCTGGTCTGTTTTGCAGATATAACATGGCCATAGGAAACAACAGCGACCGCAGCCTTTTCCGTAAGCTGCCTCTGAAGTATGCTATTTTTGATGAAGGTCACATGCTGAAGAACATTAATTCTCTGCGCTACCGCCACCTCATGGATATTAATGTTAGTTCACTGATATTTTCTGTCATCCTCCACCAACGCCCACCTGTTTTTGGGATATCTTTGTATCTTGTAATCAGAATAATTTCCCTCTCCTTCCAGAAGCATTGCACATATTAATGCGGGATGTCTCTTTCTTATTCTTTCCCTGTAGGCAGAGCATCGCTTGCTGCTGACAGGAACTCCGTTACAGAACAACCTGTTAGAACTGATGTCTCTCCTGAACTTCATCATGCCCTCTATGTTCTCCCGCACCACTACACAGCTCTCTAAAATGTTTTCTATGGTGAGTCTTGAAGCTGCATAACTGGATATCCACAGACTGTAACGCTCCACTGTCACTGTGATATTGTGTCATGATTGTATCTCCTGGTCATCCATTGTCTTTAACTCCTTTTGTTAAAAAGTGTAAGAAATATTTTATGCTATATAACCAACCCAGAAAAATAAATTGTTATTTTTTAATGTTTTCTGTCAGAATTCCCATGAGGAGCAGAGCCGCTTTGAGAGGGATCGTATTTCTCAGGCCAAACTCATCATGAAACCTTTTATCCTCCGGAGAGTAAAGAACGAGGTGAGTCGAGGTGTTTTTGTGAATATTATGCAAGATGCAAGAGGGCGAACATCATAAATGTGACAATAACAGATACAAACATCAGCACGCTAAATATGTTTCAGTGACGCCACACTGGCATTAATTGTGATGACATGATCATGATCGCTTCAAACATTCATTCATTCATTCAGTCGCCGGCCAGCAAACAGCTGCAGCCACAGAGCAGATTAATCAGGTCAGATTAACAGCTGTTAGATATCAGTGTATAATAACACGCCACATTTCACTGTTGGTAACGGCGTTGTAACAGTTTCACGTGTTGATAATCCTGATGCTAATGTTGGGATAAAAAGTAAAAGAGGACTTAAGATGCCCATAATTATGTAGTCGATTATGTCAACGAAACACCCCAGTGATACTTGTAAGTAATGGGTTTTCCTTTTTTCCAGGTACTCAAGCAGCTGCCAGCTAAGGAAGAGAAAATCGAGTCGTGCTCAATGAGTGAGAAACAGCAGGCTCTCTACCAGGCCCTCTTTAAAAAACTCAAGGATTCCACCAATGGCGAGAGTAAGCCTGATTTACTGCTCCTTGTTGTACATGAGTAATATTTTATAAAGCAAATAACTGAACGGATCCCCTCGTGTTATGCATTTGCTGTGCAGAGCGAGAGTTATCTAATGTGATGATGCAGCTGAGGAAGATGGCCAACCACCCTCTGCTTCATAGACAGTACTACACCACAGAAAAGCTCAAAGCCATGAGCAAGCTCATGCTCAAGGTCAGTCTGCTCCCTGTTTGCCTTTTGTCAAGGATTGTATTATCTGAAGAAGTTGAATAATGTAAATGAACATATGACATATTCACTAACTTTATTCCACCACAACAACAATTGAGATGGCAGATACACCATTTTCAACATTTCAGTTTGTTAGTTTGTAACAATTTGTTACCTCCGCCAAGGAGGTTATGTGTTTTCCGGGTTTTGTTTATTTGTATGTTGGTTTGCAAAATAACTCAAAAAGTTATGGAGGGATTTAGATGAAATTTTCAGAGTTGGTCCGAAGTGGCCTAACTTAAAACTGATTAATTTTTGGTGGTGATCGGGTCCGATTCAACAGTACCACCAAAAATGAATCAGTTTTAAGTTAGGCCACTTCGGGCCAAACCTGAAAATTTCGTCAAAAACCATCCAGTTACTTTTTGAGTTACTTTGCAAATCGACAAACCAACAAATCAACAAACAAACAAACAAGCCCCGGTGAAAACATAACCTCCTTGGTGGCGGTGGTAACTTTAAATAAATAAGGTCTGTGCTCTCTGAGTGCTTTTCTCGGTTTTCCACAGAGATGTCCTTGTTTCACTCTTCCTTATTTCTTTACCTCCTATTGTTAAATCTTTCCTCCATTCTTCTTTCTTTTCATCCACAGGAGCCAACTCATTTTGATGCAGACGCTGCTCTGATCCAGGAGGACATGGAGGTGATGTCAGATTTTGAGCTGCATCGTCTGTGCCAGCAGTACAACTCCATCAGCTCCTACCAGCTCGAGAAAAACCTCCTGCTTGACTCTGGGAAATTCCACCACCTCACAGAACTGCTAGCCTCACTTAAAAACAATGTAAATACAAATATGCAGAACCATGTATGTGTTACCAACTAGAGTGCTTACTGCATGTGCTAAGGAGGTCATATTTCCTTTAATGTCACAGGGAGACCGAGTGGTGTTATTCAGTCAGTTCACCATGATGCTGGACATCGTGGAGGTGCTGCTGAAAAACACTAAGCATCGTTATGTCAGACTGGATGGATCCACACCCATAGCTGAAAGGTCAGCATTGGATATTAAGTTGCATTAATCTTATTAATTAAAAAATCTATTTAATCTTCTTACAGCAAACCTCTTAATTGTCTTTACTGCATTGCATCCTTTGCAGTGGGTCTACATATGTGTAGGTTATGATTTTGATGCTGACATTGGTTAACATTCAACTGATTCAGTCAGTCTAGCCTCTGTTTTATAGCTAGAGGAAAGTTGAAGCAATACTGGTAATGTTTGTTATTCTTCTTCATCAACATACACATACGTTGTCACATGTAACGGCTAAATTAATTTCTTTGTCCTGCAGGATTGTGTTGATTGATGAGTTCAACACGGATCCAGACATATTTGTGTTCCTGCTGTCAACACGTGCCGGTGGCCTGGGCATTAACCTCACCTCAGCTAATGTTGTCATCCTGCATGACATCGACTGCAATCCATACAATGACAAACAGGCAGAGGACAGATGTCACCGTGTCGGCCAGACCAAGTAAGCTGGAATCTGTGAATAATACTCTGTTATTTTTATGGATGAGTTTTAGCAGATGAGGTATTGGAATTCCCTCTTATCTCAGTTAATAAGACAGAAAACACCTTACCTGCATGCAGGACTGAACTTAACACGGATTACAAATGTCAGTATCTTGTGTGATCGTCGTGACATAGACATGATGAGCGCGTTGATTTCGGCCACTGGAATCGCTTCCCACTCTTCCAAGAGTGCAGTACGGAGATCAGCAACCGTCACCGGCAGTGGAATACGACGCCGTACACAGCGATCCAGATTGTCCCAAAGGTGTTCAATCGGATTCATATCCGGGGAATAAGGCGACCAGTCCATAACCTGCACAGTATGTCTGTGCATAACATACCTGCAGGCTTCAGATAGTGCATCTGTGGACGCCAGGCTACCCTCGCTTCGGTCATTCCGGATCTCAGCATACCAATGGCCTGATCCCTCATGTTTGCTGCTAAGCGTGGCATGGTGACCGTCTGTGACAGCTTGCATTTTTCCTCTGGTTTTTAAAGCCTTGACCAGTTGAGCTCAAATCACCAAAAGAACTCATTGAAAGCTTTCAAACAATGTGCTAACGAATCACACATGCAAAAACAGGGATTGGTACCGTCTGCCACGTTAATTTATTGTTTGAGCTGAAAAATGTGGCTCCATAGTTTCAATAGCCACCAGTGGTAGTAAACAAAACATTTTTTTGTATATAAAGTAGTTGTATCCAATTTTATTTTACATTGACTTTGTTGCATTTTTAATGCCTCTTAGTGTATTTTATTACCTCAAATCAACGTCTTCATAAATAGATCCTCATTGGTGTAAAATAACATATGCCAACAATCTGACTTATCCTCCTGGGCGAAGAATCAGTTATCTGTCTTTACATGGAGCAGGTCGCTCATACGGAGGCTTCCATGTCTTTCCAGTCTATCAAAAACTACGAACTGCGGAGAGGGACATAAAGCACTACCTGCTAGTACCCATCGGACAAAATGCATTTCCGCATTTTGCGATTCACTTTTCACAGAGAAGGAAGGTGGAGACACCAGTTTTACTTAGCCGGCACTAAACTAAAACCTGCACTGTGTTTTTGGTCATAATACAAGACCATACTTATACCGCGCCAAATCCTCATTGCCAAAAAAACGTAAAAGGGCCATAAAATGACCGGAGCTCCGGGCCGGGGTCCGACGGGAAGTCCTTCAGACCGGAGGAGAGATGTGGAGGTCCATGGAAAAATGACCGGAGCTCCGGGCCGGGGGCTGGGGATCCGCAGTGATAGTGGCCGCCCGGAAATTGACCCGTTCCGCTTACCGTAGTTCCAACCATGTTGCAATGCATGCAAAGTCAAATTTAACCACTAGATGGGAGAAAAAATTACATAGTGTCTGTTTAATGCATTGGAAGACCACATCCGGTAAAAATGTTCTCTGTCAGAGCTGTATTGGTTTCTTGTAGTGACTAATGAACCTCTCTGTGGGTGTCAGGACTGTACGGGTCATCAAGCTGATCAGTAAGGGCAGCATAGAGGACTGCATGCTGCAGGTGAGCCAGAAGAAACTGAAGCTAGAGCAGGACATGACTGCTTCTGAAGGTAAGAAGATTTTTTTATTGCATGCACACAATCTCTCATAAATACATCAAATTGATTTTAATTATACATACCAGATAATCAAAAGAACAAAAACATGTTTTCTTAAGACAGTGCAAGCCATTTAGGCACAGTGTATAGCACTTATACGTACTGTTCAACTAACAGACTTTTACAAAATGTTCAACAAGTCAGTGATGAAATCAACCAGTAAAAAATGAGGTCGAGCTGATTCCAGTCCTGCTCTGTGACTTCCACCTCATTTGGTGGTCGCCCTTTGCGTCTCAAGCCAATGAAGATTTTTTTTTTTCTAAATATCCTTAACTCTGCCAAGACAGACTGGTAGAATAGCACAGCAATTATAGAATAATGTCAAAATAGTTGACCCAGCAGCTGTCATGTTAGAGCTGATGAAAGCCTCAGGGATCGTTCTGTTTAAATTCAGTTTGAACACATCTGTAAAATTCCTGGGTTTGAAAATAAATATCATGTTCATATCAGTTCAGGAAGACCGAGACAGGAGGTGTCCCTCATCTCGGTCATACAGTCATGCAGTGACTGGTTGTTGTGGAAACGGAAAATGACAATAGTAAGATTATATAACATGCAGGAACAATTCAAAATATTAGGCAGATAGATGTAATGAAGAATAATGACAATCTGAAGTTTAGGGCCAATAACCAATCATATGCTGTGGTACACCAGTTAGTCACATTTGAACCAGTTTGAGTTTACCCTTTAACCTTATGCATTATTTGAATGAAAAGAAAAATAAAGCATTGTGTGTTCTTCAGATGGTGAGGGGACCATACCTGAAGATATGGCATCTTTGATCAAAGCCTCACTGGGACTGTGATATACAAAACTGATGACACTTGAATACTTTTTTGATGGCATTTCTGTGATTCTGGGCAGACTTGAGGTATCTGTGTTTACCGGCAAACTACTGAGAACCAAATGCTGCCGATAAAAGAAGCTCTGATGTTGAGATCTGATGTGCTGTGTAGCATGGTAGCTGTGCCTAAAACACAATTTTTATACGCACACTGTTTTTGCTGTAATTTTGACTGAGATCAGTTTAGAAAAGCAAAAGGAGAATGTTGCCTTGATAAATGTTACACTGTTGGAGTACTCCATGGTGTTTCACACAACCATGCAGTCTTCTATTGGTCACACTCAGATAAAGGTACTGTATGCTATACCTTATTGGCCGTCTTTGATGGATGAGATATTAAAGTTCCATCGGAAATTATGCAAACACATAGAGAAGGGTAGATTTTTTTTTTATACCATCCTTCCTACCTGATAGTGTTGCATTAACTTGTGAACTTGCCCTTACTTGCTAGCTCTTAAAAGATAGTTTACTTTTTTTTTTTTTTTTTTTTTTGAAAAAAAATGTTTGCTCCTGCAACATGACAGCAGCCAATACAACAACTATAGCGTCAGCCAAGTATCTGGAAAATTGTATTCTCCATAAGTGTAATGTGTCGACTTTCATTGTATTTTAAGTCATTTAAGTCATTAATGAATTTTTGGGGCACATTGACCTTTTTAGAAGGAGATACATGGTTAAGTGGGTGTATTTGATGGCTTGAGTAAATATTCCAGTTTTCCAGTGTTTAAAACTCAACAAAAATAAAACAATTGTATTTAATAGAATGTCTTTAAGAGAGATGGTTTCTTTGCTGTTTCTACTTCTTTAAATATCCTCAGCTAAGACACAGAGAAGATAATTTAATGAAGCAGCTGCTGCATTCTTACTGTATAAGTGGCTAATGTGTGTTGTAAGTGTTTAAGTGTTAAAGCCTTTACTAAGTCATTTGTATGTTTTTATGGTTCCTGTTTGAACTAAATAATAAAAATTGGTATAAAAGTGTTTGGCCATGCCTACAGTGATTCAGAGGAGCTGCTCATACAAATTACATCTTTATCTTTCATCATGTATGAATTCTTATCATACTGCCGGTTGTTTACCTTTGGATTTTTACTGACCTCCATGTAAGAAATACGTGACAGAAATTTACCCCTTTTGAGTTTCATTTTTGAACAGCACTGTACTGTGATCATAATTTCAAGAAGGTTGAATATAATGTAAAATATCTGAAATTTAAAAAGAAAACTACAAATATTAACATGTACTTTTTATGTGGTTACATTATGTGGTTTAAGGACATTTGGAATTAGAGACTAGAAGCTACAAATCAGTTTGTCTAAAATCAATATTCTCCTCTATGTAAAGGAATCGTGAGTCTTTGATTTTATTTATTTATTTATTTTTTAAACTGTACATGGCACATATGAGTGTGTTTGTCGAAATGTTGAGTGTATTCTCTATACAACATTGTATCAGACTTACGACAACTCATCTAAATCTTTATTTTGGTAAGTGCAATGGGAGTTCAAATATTACACACAGAAAACAACTTTAGTGAATAATCCAATACTTGACAGTTTAACACATGAAGAAAATGCTGATGTCTACATGCCGTCGTCTGCTAATTACCTCCGCCAAGGAGGTTATGTTTTCACCGAGGTTTGATGGTTCGCAAAATAACTCAAAAAGTTGTGGACGGATTTTGATGAAATTTTCAGGGTTTCAGAAGTGGCCTAACTTAAGACGTACTTAATTTTTGGTGGTGGTCGGGTGCGATTCAACAGCACCACCAAAAATTAATCCGTTTGGTCACTTCTGACCAATCCTGAAAGTTTAGTCAAAAACAGTCCATAACTTTTTGAGTTACTTTGCAAACTGACAAATCAACAAACAAGCCCCGGTGATAATATAACCTCCTTTCACTTAAAATAAAAAGTCGCTGCCGCCACCTTGGCAGAGTTCTGCGCTCTCTGAGTGCTTTTCTAGTCTACTCTGCATTGGGGGAGTAGCGTCCACACCTGAAGCCTGTCAGGTGAGCGTCACATTTGATAGTGTAGCTGAAGTGGAGAACTCCTTTGCTCAGCTGACAGCTGAGAGAGTGAGTTCCTCGCTCAGGGAAGACGACACATCTCCCCGCTATGTCATTGTAAAGTACGTCTCTGTCCCAGACTTCAAACATCAATGCCTGACCCAGTTCCACCGATCCAAAGTCATAAGTTGCGTTCCACACTGGGTTGTTGTTGTCCATCACCGTCTCTGTCTCCTCGTACATGCTGTTGTAGAAGATCTTCACGTAGGCGTCTGTTTTCGTGAAGGTGTCCGCCCTCAGACCTGCAGCTCTGTGGACCTCCACCCTGAGATTGCCCCTACCGGCTCGTAGAGGACAGCAGTTGTGGTCCAGGTTGGGAGTCGGGGAGCAGTTCTTGACACCAAGCCAGTCCTCCTGAAGCTGGTTGTCTTTAATATACTCTGTGACTGTACTTCTCAGATTATCACTGACCTGTGAGTCTTCTACCAGATGATGCAGGGGGAATATGGCATAGGAGACCACGTCTGGGTTCTTATGGAGGCTGCTCATCCAGCTCTGGTATGCTTCAGATGGGTCCTCCTGGTAGAGGATGTCGGGGAAGTAGCTCTCCCCTCCAATAACCTCAATCTTATGGGTCATGAAGCCTTGGTAAAAGCCCATGCTCATGTTGCCCTTCAGGAGGTTGTTGCACTTGTTGGAGAAGGAGGCGTTGCTAGGGAGGAAACCGAGAGCCATTCTGAGCTCAAAGTTCAAGCAGTTTTTGATGTCGGACTCAGAGAAACCTTTGAGGGTGGCCAGGCAGGTCCTGAAGGCTGTGATTCTCCTCACTTTACCACCAAGCTGGACCTAAGAGAGCCAAACAAATCAAGCACTGAGGGCTGAAAACTCCTTTTTGGCTCATCAGTAACAAAGTTTGTCATCTCTGCCTACGTCATTATCTTCAGCATTGTTTGGACTTTTCAGAAAACTACTAAATCAGTCTGGACTGTAAAGAACTGACCTGGTGAATGTAGTGTGTTCCATAGGTGTCTATGAGCCTTCTATACAGAGCTTTGTCCTGGCTTGTATTTATGCGCTGTGGGAGTCTCTTCAGATGCTTGGTGAACTCTGCACTCAGCTGGGGATGATCAGCCAGCCTGTAGCTGAAAAAACAAGACTTGGAGTTCAAACAGAATGTAATCTTCTCTGACCAACAATATACTGACCAAAACTTCCAACACAACACTCCCATGATTGACAAATTTTGGGCACACAATGAATTTGAGTTATAACACACGAAATATCACATGAAATCTCAAAGGATTTGCTTTTGTTTGCTGTGTGCCTACATGTTGTTCCACTTGACTGCACATCCTTAGAATTTGTCACCGCTGATGAAACTGATCAGATCTTAATCACCAGTCCTTTTAAAACCTGGTCAATAAGTAGCCGTACCAATGGCCATCTTTCATACTCATGTGCATTGTCCTGGTGAAACGTTCGTCCATGACACGACTACATCAAAATCAGAGAGAAAGGGTCATTGGTATTCTGACAGCTGGAATGGCACAGAGACGTGTTGCCAAGGCCTTGGGTGTTCATGTGTCGACCATTTTGTGTCTATTGAACTGGTATAATAAGACAGGGCGCACTAACGACCGACCACAAGCTCCCAGGCCACGTGTCACCACTCCTCGGCAGGACCGCCATATTCGTCTTCAACATCTGAGAAACCGTTTCCTGCCAGGTACAGTGACTGCAGCACAGACCAGAGGTCGACATCAAAACAGAATCAGCGACCAAACAGTACGCAACCGCTTGTGTGACGCCGGGTTGCACAGCCGACGTCCCCGTCATGGTCTGCTGTTGACTCCAGCACGTCGCCATGTCCGTCTGCAATGGGCAAGAGCGCTATTACACTGCATTTGAATTCAAACTTCATATCTGATACGTGTTGTTAGCATGTCACTTGAATTTGGTACAATATGCATAAACCATGGAGTGTTGCATTGGAAGTTTTGGTCAGTATAGTTCACCATGAGGTCACACCCTATGATGTGGTTCATCATCAATTCTGCACTTTTCAAAATCTGAGAAAGATCCACACACATCTGTGACCGGTATATTTCCAAACGCTGCTCCTCTTTACCTGTAGTAGGTGCAACTGATTTCATGAATGGCAAAAGTGGCCTTGTCCACGCTGTGCTGCGAACGGGCAAACTTTGCCAAGTCTGAGCGGCTTCCTCCGAGCACTGCCTTGCCAATGTTATCTAAACTCAAGCCCACACCCCAGTTGTTGTTAACCAGGGAGCTGGAGCTCCGCAGCAGAGAGTCCACAGAGTGGTGGAGGGCACTAGAGAGCTGCTTACTGCAGCGGCTGAAGGGACGCCAGTCGAGCACTGCAGCTGGTAGCCTCTGAATCTGAAGAGGAGAGAAAAGGCAGGATGTCGAGTGGGGTGCAGGTAGAGGGAGACTATAGAAGGAAGTGTGGGATATTATGTAAACAAAACAGTGGAAATGTTGTTTGGATTGAATCATCCATCCATCCATCTTCTATCGCTTATGCTCACATAGGGTTGCAGGGGGGCTGGAGCCTATCCCAGCTGTCTTAGGGTGAAAGGCAGGGTACACCCTGGACAAGTCTCCAGTTCATCACAGGACACATAGAGACAGACAACCACTCACACTCACATTCACACCTACGGTCAATTTAAATTAGCCAATTAACCTAATCCCCATGCATGTTTTTGGATGGTGGGAGGAAGCCGAAGTACCCGGAGAGAACCCACGCAGATACGGGGAGAACATGCAAACTCCACACAGAAAGGCTCCGGGCCGGGATTCAAACCCAGTATCTTCTTGCTGTGAGGTGATAGTGTTAACCACTACACCACCGTGCTCCGGATTGAATCATATGAAGTGAATTTAGACTGATGGGAAAAGAGCGAGAAGGGAAGCATTAGATTTCTGGTTTTCACCTGTCCTCCTTGGAAGCGGTTTGGACACAGTGTGCAGGTGTGGTTGTCAGCCAGATGTGCTTTGACATTGATGACGTAGGCTCCTGTGCGACGCATCCGCACCACATCAAAACCCTCTCCTGCCAGGTTGTGGCCTGGGACAAAAGGGGCTTTTTCACACTCTGGCCCTGAGCCAATCCGACATCCCTGGACCATGCAGACCTCCAACATGACCAGGAAAGCTAAAGTGAACAGAGTGGTGCCGCTCCATTGGTATCCTCCAGCTTGCATGTTTCCCTAAATTTAACAACAAGCAGAAACAAGAAAGTAGTCAGTAAAGTCTACTTCTTTGCTATGAAATACTCCCTTTGATATGGAACAAGTGGAGTGTAAGCAGTTTGAGGTTTTTTTTATTTTTTTTTATTTTTAGATAAATGTCTACAGATAAGCTTCTAATCCTCTGTGGTTTATACACTGAACTAATCCTCCCACAGATGTTATGCCAAGTCTAAAAACATGCACAACAGAGACATACACCACAACCAGGGACATGCACTCTTACCTTGGACTGTACTCTCTGTATCATCCTCCAGACTGTGTTCTCGTCTTCTCTTATAGCTTTCTTCCTGCTGTAGCTTTCTCTGCCTGCTGAAATTCCTCTCCTGATTTTAACTGCCAAGAAAAACACATTCGTTGTGCCTCCCTCTTTTCTCGAGCCCCATCAATGGTGCAGCTCACTGTGAATGATGAACTGCAAATGGACTAAACTCTTGATCCTGCAGGAAATGAAATGGCGGTTGAGAGAGCTTTGGCTTTACTGGCAAGATGTGCTAAAAGCCTACTGGGTGCTCTCTTTTGTCAGTCCTCTGGCCGATGGAAAAAGACCAAGGAGGGAGTTCCCCTACTTCAGGGTTTTCTGTCGCTCTTTCTCTCTCTCTGTCTCGCTCTCTCTTGCTCCAGGCTTTAATTATTTCCTCAGCATGAGTGGGTTTGTTGTCATGTTCATGACCCAGCTCTATGAATCCCTCACAGCTGTGTGTGTGTTGTGGTGTGTACACGTGTGGGGGAGGGAGATTGTTGTAGTCATGAGAGAAAGGCTGCACTTTGGTATGACCACTTCTTACAGGAAATGGCATATGTGTTGCACAAACAGTACACGTGTGCCTGTCTGCTTTAGTGACCACGGTGTGTTTTTGTGTACTTAATGTCTGAGTCAGCCTGTCTGTGTGCCGATAACCTTACCAACACCATGAGGGCAGCTTTGCCATTGTCTATTTATGGACGTGGGTGGAATGTTGATGGTTTTTTCAGTAAGGTCAGGGAAGATAAAAGTGTCTCTTTGTATGAGAGGTTTCAGTCAGTATTTAATTTGAGGAACCAGTATGTGTTTCAGTGCAACATTTACAGGCTTTACAGGCAGTTTGGTTTTGGCTCAACTATGTAACTCCATTTGTTAATCTTGGCACATACTTATAACCCAGATCTGTCTGTTTAAGTGACTGCTGGCCAAGGTATTTTTCAGCCATATAAACATGAAGAGATAGATCCATAAAGTTGTATCATGCCACTTTAATTCATAGTGTAAGTGCAGTGCAGAAGAGTTGAATTACATACATTTATTTGTTCTGTCAATTTTAGTAGCATGAGACACAAAGTTAATGCAAAACATAGTATAAATGATTATTTTATTTATATAAAAAATGCTTCACTAAATTTTAATAACATATCTGTAAACACAAGGTACAAGTAATATAAAACATCTTGTCAGTCAGATACATCAGTATCTTTGGGATATGAAACTGTTTTTCTGATACCTGACATTATGCATTTTGGCCTCATGAGGGCAGTATTGCTCCGCTGTAGCCTTTAGAAAGAACTTCTGCTTTGTGTCATATTTAAGATTTAACTTATGATAAAGTTTTTAATGTGCAAAATGCAAAGTTTAATTTTGCTACGGTTTAAAGTACATAACATGCAATCCGCAAAAAAAATGTCTAAAAAAAATAATAAACAAAGTGATTGGAACCAGGAGCACTTAAAGGGGACTATTTTCCACTAATGATGGTGATTTTTTTTGAGGTTAGAATTAAAAGAAAGCTCTAAGCTAAATGTGTCACAGCAGATGAACCTCTCTCTCTGGGTGCCAGGCCTCTAAACTATGTTTTTCTCAAGCTTCACCTTGCTGTGTCTCAGGCTCTCCTTCTTCACGGTAAACCTCACCATGAATTTCTTCATAGCCTCCAGTAGCATGAAATCCAGGCAGCCTCTTCCTCCTCTTCATCAGGAGAACCACTGCTACCACCACCAGCACCATCATTCCCATCACCCCAAAGGCCACACCTGCCTTCTCACCACTGGACAGTTGACTAAATTCTGTGTTAAATGTCTGAACAATTTCCTTGATTTCCTCTGGTTTTGCCAGTTTCCACGCCTTGGTTTTCCCCACTCTGATCCAGCTCTTATCTCCTTCAGCCATGACCATAACTGTATTTGTGGCTTGCATGCTGATGAGTGGAGGTTTAGTGAAAGGCGGTAGATGGACCGGAAGCAGCTGCCCACCTGTGAACAATCCTGACTGGACGCAGTAAAGAATTTCACAGCCATCACTCACCGTGGCAAGGTGTTGGCTGAACCTAGGAGGGCAGCGATGTTGGTCCCTTGCCAATGGATTGTTTGACTGACAACTGAAGAGTCCTCCAAATGGTACTGAATATCTGGAGCCAGCTTCATAGTCACTACTCAAACAGATCACCTGGCCATCTGAGAGAAACTTTACTGAAATGAAGTTGGCGGGGCATCTTTTAGCATTGGTGAGGGGGTTCAGGAGAGAGGGGCTGTATATACCTCCGAACAAATACCCTGAGTTTTCTGGAGCCTGTCCATTTACGGCGCACCAGTAGGTGTCGATGCGAGCCGAGCGGACATGGTAGTTGTCCTGACATACTTGACGATGGCAATGAAAAATGAGATTACATCGATAGCGTTGGTCATAGCAATCATAGGAAGTGTAACCCTGATCTCTCACTTCTGATCTCAGTAAATTGGCAGTGTAAGGCGAACGACAAGAGAAGTCCCCTGTTAGAGGGTTTTTCTGGGACAGGGCGTCACACAGTGGACCTGCATCTGAGCTGATCTGAGTACAGACTTGGTAGACACCACCGAAACTGAGGTTTGTCGCGGGGCCCTCACAGGACGCATCATCAACGTTGGCTTGGAAGTTGAAGTTCGTGGAGGTGACGTCGACACATCCAGGCCGTGTGTTGATCTTGTAGTATCGCTCTATGGCCTGGCTCACTGCCACAGCCACTTTACCAACTGTCGGCTGTGGCAGATCAGGGAGGGTGTTGATGTTTAGAAAGTAGTGTAGGGGAAACCCGGAACGGTCAATAGCAACCAGGTTGTTCCTGGTACTTTCCTGCCACTTCTGCAGAGTGATACCAGGATAGAAAGGCATTCCACCGCCATGGCTTTGGATAAGAGAGTACTGAATATTCGACTGATATGTTTGAAGTAATGAGCTCTGTTGAGTATTTTGACTGCTTATGTCAAACTTGAGTTTATCAAAAAAATTCAAGCCTGCTTGCACTTTAACAGAGGAACTTTGTGACGAGCTGTCCGACACATAAGAGGAACTGAGGTAGTCTTCCTGCACCAAAGTGGCCCCGGCATCAACGCTAGTGATAACATGGGTTCCGTAGTCCAGCACCATCCTCTCCGACAGATATTTTACATTCCTTGTTTGGTTGTTTTCAATTGCATCGGCTATTTCTTTGGCTTGTTGAGCAAAGCGTACATCCAGAGTGAAGTCTGGATACGTCTTAACTGTGTAGATGAGGTTACGAACCTTTGAAGAGAATAAATAAATAAATATCAGTATGTTGTAGTTTATTTAAGCATATTCATTTTGTGATCCTTTTCTTTATTTCCTTTTTAAGGTGACATCTGTAATATCTGTCCCGTAACAGATAAAAAAATTGTCTCACTGGCACTTTTACAGAACTGTTTATTATGTAATACCTCTGTTATTGAATAGAAATAAATAAAATATTTGTGAGACTATTTTAGCGTTTCTTAGACAATGGTGACAACAATGTGCTTCTTATTTTATTCATCCAGTCTATGGAAGATAGAAACTTACCTGCACTCTGGCTGTAGTTGAAGAGTCTTTGACCTGGTGGGTTTTCATTCTCTGGTTCTCTGTAGAAAATTTGCCATTCAGCACTGAGAAAAAGGATATGTCTGCATTTATAGAGTGAGAAGTAGAGCTTTTCTGCTCTAGCCAGGAGCTGAGTATCTCAGAGTTGGTCTCCACACCCGTCTCCTTGTGGGGGATGACAAACACCTCATCTGGGATGAGGTAGAGTCCGTCCTCGGTGGTCTGGCACTGGAAGTAGCTGATGTTCATGACTCGACCTGCATCAGTGTTGCGGAGGTTGTCCCAGCCTCCGCCTGGCAGCACCTCCAGTGCTGTGATGGAGAGGTTGGTGGAGGCACGACATTGTCTGAGCCAGTTGGTGGGGCGGCTGATAGGGACTGAAGAGCAGAAGTGAAGGAGGGAAAGCACCACGACGGCCACTGTTGCCTTCATGGTGACTGTCAGGAACAGGAAAGACAACGGACTACCAGGTTCAAGCCAAGGTCCTCCTCCTCTTATGCAGTTTATCTGATGACAGGAACAGGAACATCCAGTGTAAGGGCTGGGGGGGAGGATGAAGTTTTACTTTCATTTGTCTGCATTTTTTCACCCCAAAGTATATATACTTCAGGTTACTTATTAAAAGAAAAAAGACCTCGGTCATAATTTAGGAAGAAGCTAAATGGCCAGGTGAGCTTATTTTCTGTCACAGAAACACAATTAGGATAGTGTAGGATCAGATGTCTCTCAACAAATGCCATTACCCTGTGCTTTATATGCTGCAGTTACAGTGATTTATGTTAATTAATTGTTCACATGATTTTTCTAGATAGTGGTTTCTCAGTCGGTACATTACTGGTTTGGTAAAAGCACAGTGTGCTGAAATGTACTATAACTCAAGGGTAAACCTGCCCAAACATATACAGGTGTAAGCAAACGAGACCACCAAACAACTTAGCCTTGATTAACAGAAAAAAAACATGAGAAGAGTTATTCCACTTAGAGCAGGGGGCTCACAGACACTGTCATTTCAGTATAGTTCAGTTTTACACCATTTCTCTCATTATTCACCCACCCAACAGGCAAACTGCTAGAGAGCTGAAGTGCACATGAAAGGATGGTTGAAAAGAAATGAGGAAACAAAACTTAAACTTAACTCAAACACACCAGACCAGAGCGTAAAGGTACACTGCTTTGGTTAATAAATGACCTGTATCACTAGTTGTTCTGCTTATAAGGTAAAAAATATTTGCCATCTTCCTCTTATTAAATAGAACTGAAAGCAGATTTGAAAACAAGATAAAAGGAAGTGGCTGTGTTTTTGCATGTTAGAACAGTCACATGAGTGTGTGTGTCACTAGGAATGTCCTCAGTATTTCTGTCTGTGAGTCATCACCCGGCATCAACGCTTCACACAAGCATGAGCTCGATTGTTTGGCAAAACTACAAAAGTTAAGACAATACATGGAGAAATGAACTTAGAGCCAGAAATGCAATATAAATTTAGAGTGACATTAGGAATAAGATGAACAGATTTCTATTACCTGTGGGGAACTTCCCTTTTCTCTCATTGTTTATTTTAGTCATGTGACTTCTGAAAAGCATGTCGAGACTGACAGGAAGACTCAAAACTACACACTATAAAGTACTGAGTACATCACTGAAATACTGATTCTTTGAATTTATATTCACCATTTATTTTCATGTTATTTTACTTCAAACTTTATTATGACACTACTGCTGCAGTATTTATTAAATTATGACCTTTATTTACATTGTTGTTGCCTGAATGTGTATTTGTGAAGAGCAATAAGCTAAATGTTTACATGGATATTTGTCATTTTCTATTAACCATCGTCAAAATAAATTCTCATCACACATGACAGATTCTGTATTTTATGAGTTGCATACAAGCAGAGTAAAATTCTACATGTTACTAAACTATGACCTGAGGTTGCCTCTACAACTAATGAATCATTACTCAATCTGACCAATAGATGGCAACACAAACCTATACAACTGAGTGCTGTGGTATCTGACAGCTTTCTATCAGAACCAGCATTAACTTCTCTGGTCTGTTGGATCAGACCACCACGACCAGCATACACTTCCCTGCAGCATCAATGATCATTGTCCTCTCATGACCCTGTCTCTAGTTCACCACTGGTCCTTCCTTGGACCACTTTTGATAGATCTTGACCACTGCAGACCAGGAACAAAGCTGCAGTTTTAGAGATGCTCTGACCCAGTCCTCTAGTCATCACAGTTTGGTTCTGACACTTTTCCATATGGTTCCAGTGGTCATGATGTTATGCCTGAACGTGTAGTGTCAGATGGCTTTTAGTTTTTGGCTACAGATCATATCTTTTGTCATGTTTCTTCTCACTTTTTATATATGTGGATGGATAGTTAACATCGTGTCTCTCCATTCCTCTGTAGACTACTTAGTCTGTGATGAGGGTTGCGTGTCTTTATTCATCAGCCGAACGTGTGTTTTTTTTTGTGCTGGAGATAACAGGAAACCCAACGACTCGCCACACCCGTCACGTCGCACTCTTGTCAGAAATCATCTCTGGAAAGCAGCTGGCGAGTGTCACCAGCTGCTGCGTTATGACGAGTCTGGTCACACCCAATGTTCTGCTGATATCAGTTATTAATTGTAGTACAGAGTCCAGGAGTTAAGTCCAGGTTTTCGACAAAAAAAAATAAGCAGTAGTAGGCTTCTATTTCATTTTAATACAAATGCATAAAAACGTTTTATTCAAGATGGCTGTGTGACCACACTTACTGTTTACGTCCTACGCACAACTAACAGTTAAAATGTGTTGGATATGCTGTGCTGTTGGCCTTGGTCCCAGTGCGTAACCGTGCGTAAAAGCGGTACTTGGAGACGGTACGAGCGTTCTCCTGCGTCACTGCGCAGGTTGTGCCCGAAATCAACCTGCATACCCTGCACTGCATAATACACCGATGCACTCATGAGTCGTATGTTGTTTATATCAGACTGTTGCAGATAGTTCTTGTATAAAGACAGAGCATGTAAAATATTATTGGCTATAGTGTGTCAGGTATTTTTTGTTAAAAACGAAGATAAAATCACACGACACAATATAAATTAAAATAGGTTTATTTTCTACAATTGTTATTCAGTTCTTTACAAACCACGGCAGTCAGAACAACAGGTTCACTATTTTGTATTATAGACAGACTCTAAAGCAAGCCATGTTATTATAATAAACGCTGCACTTTGGTCCAAACATTGGTGAAACTGGAAGGATCCCTCAGTGTTCATTAAGAGAGTTTTAACTTCATGGCAGCAGCCCTGGTTCTGGTGGACCTGGCGACTCTGCGTTTCACCTTCTTAGGACTCCTTGGATTCTTGGGCTTCTTGGCCGCGGAGGGCCGCTTGACTTTCTTCTGACTCTTTGCTTTTGTCTTTTTCTTGGGGGACTTCTTGGCTGCTGGATTGGATCCCCCGGCTGCTTTCTTGGGGCTGGCCTTCTTGAACGTTTTTGCCTTTGGCTTCTTTTTCTTCACCACCGTCTTCCGAGGTGTGGGGGGTTTCCTGTTCAACTTGAAGGAGCCCGAGGCCCCGGTGCCCTTGGTTTGGATCAGAGATTTGTTGGCCACCAAGCGTCTGATAGCGTTGAGGATTCTGGCTTTGTTCTTCACCACGTCGTATCCTCCGGTCTTCAACTCTTTCTTCAGGGCCGCCAGAGACACACCGCTGCGCTCCGTGGACGCGGCCGCGGCCTTCAGTATCAGGTCTGACACTGTGGTACCCGTCCTCCCCCTCTGAGGCTTGGCTCTCCTCTTGGGAGATCTGGCCGGAGCCACCGACGGCAAAACAGTCACTACAGAAGACATAATAATGGCGCCAGGACAGAGTCGATATAGCGGACAGAGTGATGTCTCTGCTTGTCCTCTGGACAGGTTCAGTCTTTATAAAGCCCCGATGAGAACCGTGGAGAGTGAGCCTCGACACCACAGTCCGCCTCTCCTCCTCGTCTCAAACTTGATAAAGTTTGTGTTTTCTCCAGCTGGATTATTCTGTAAAATTCCTGCGTAAAATGTTGCATATTCATATGAAAATCACATCAGAAGAATCAGCGTGATTTCAACCATCTATATTTATATTTATATTTAACAATTTATTAAAATAGTGTCATGTAATTACAGACTGGCGGGTGTGAAGTGGAATTTGAGGCGTGCATTTTGAAAGTTTTAACATGGTTACAGCTTCTAAACAGTCAAGTACAGACTTCTATAATTCAATAAGCTTAAATAGCAACGTGTCGGATATACTGGCTCCGAAAGTTGGATATTTTTCAGCAGTTTTTGCTAATTAAATTCATTTTAAAATGACCAAAGAAACACAATTGCTTTGCAGACCCATCATGCGAGCTGAGTAGAGATGGTAGGAGAGTTACAGTGAAAATATGAGGTGAAGAAAAAGTTTAATAACAGAAAAAGTTCAATTTTATGTCATCATATTTTATATAGTGAAACTATGAACTATGTCTCCTCTGTGTGGAGGGAGATGGATTTGCCAGAATAAAAGTTATCAGTCTGTGAAGAGGTGCAGCCAGAGAAATTACAATTAATTTCCTGAGTCTTTTGAACTTTTCCTCTCTGAAATGACCAGTCAGGGATGTATTTACATTAGCCATAGCATGCATGTAAAACAAGTGTCTTTAAAGTGCCACTATGTGTTCTGATAATCACTTCTATGTTATGAGCTTTTAACAGCAATATCCTCTGCATATAAATAAATAAATTAAATCAAGTGCAAAGGAATTGATGAAGAAAAGGCAACAAACAAATAAAATAATATTCATTACTTTATATTATTTTGTGCTTTATTTCTTTTGTTGTGAACTTTGACCAAATTACATTATATTAAGATAATGTAATTATATTATAAATATAATGTGATTATATTAATAATAATATCATCAGTGTTGGTTTCATGTGTGTGTGTGTGTCTCTTCTGTAGTGCACTGATAGTGCTTCCTCCTCCTCTTACACACAAACACACTCAGAACATTTTACAGCAGAGTGACCAGAATGAGCTTTCATAACAGTGCAGTTGTGTTTCCAGACGGCTGTGGTCAGTTGTCAGTTTCCACCATAATAAAATAAGGTCACAGATGTGTTTTCTCTAGATTAGGAAACCTTTAAATCCACTCTACTGGAGTGGAGAACATAATGAGGCAAACATGATCAGATAAGATAAAGGTGTGATCTTAACAGGGAACTTAGAGAATAGGAGAAAGTCCCTCACAAACACACACCATTTTATCTCCTTCATCATCACACTGTATGCAGCTTGGATTGTTTGTTGTTGTGACTGACATGTCATAATTAAACCAATTAATTGCTTTTACTTCCTTGTGCAAAGCATTACTGAAATTGTTATGTGGTTCTTGTCGGTTTTTCCTGTTTGTCTAGCCTTCACCTGCTATTGACTGCTTTCAGTGCTGTTGTGGTTTGAAAAATATGATGTGCTTTTTTCTGTGTCTTGGTCAGGAGAGCAGCTGTTACCTTATATTATGCTCCCTTAAATTTATAGTAACTTCAGTTAAATGTGTCAGTGGGTTAAATCACAAGTACCAGTGCCACTGTGATGAACAAC
Source organism: Synanceia verrucosa (assembly GCA_029721515.1). NCBI lineage: Eukaryota > Metazoa > Chordata > Actinopteri > Perciformes > Synanceiidae > Synanceia > Synanceia verrucosa. The sequence goes on along the minus strand of CM056551.1, from coordinate 20,038,034 downwards.
TGAGGCTTTCACTTCAGCAGATAAAAGGGCTCCAACCCCCCCATACAAGTAGTGTTAATAAAACCATTGTTTCGTAGCAGTAAATGTCCACTGTGATTTATTCTGAAAGCCCTCTCTTTTTGTGCCAGAGGCAATTTTATTAACTGGAGAGGAGTAGAAAAGGGGGCTATTGTCATCCAGTGACCCTTTCAAATCAATCCACAGATTCATGACTGCCTCACAATTCCTGTAAAATTACTTAAGTTTGATCAAATGCAGTGGGGTCGTGTTGAGACTGTTGTCATGTTTAAGTTCAGAAAAGAGGGGTGGTGTGTGCAGTAGTTTTATTTTGAAAGACTGACAGAAAAGTGATATTGAAATTGCATAAAAAAAGCACATAAAATCAAATGAAGACAAAAGTGTGTTCACTTCAGGGACTCTGATAGCAGAAATTTAGTTATGCTATTTAAACATTAGTGTTTAATCATCTGAAAATCATGTTTTTCTAAGACTGAGTCCTTCTAAATAGTTTTATTTATGCACAGCGTAAAACTGTGTTACTACCAGCCATTGTCTTACTTCCATTGCTCCTAAAATTGTATCACTATGGTGATAATGGCATTACCATGGTTGTGAGCTGGACTGTTACTCTGTTGTCTTTGAATGGGAGGAGTGAGGTTCTCAGCCTGTTGCAATCTGTAACATCACCACCAGAGGCCGCCACATGCTGCGCATCTCACCTGTAAAATGTTTCCCCGAAATTGTTCTTCAGGAGCTCAACCAGCATATTTGACTATACTGCACAGTGTTTGTTTTGGTGTTATTAGTGTGTGATTGTTTATCCTCTGGTTTGAGGGTGTGATGTGATGCTGGGTGGAGGTGGAGGTGGGGGGAGGGGTGGAGGGAGCTGCCGGACCTGTTCTGTTCCTCCCCAAATCATGTGACCACGTGATCCGAGACTCACTGTAGCCAAACTTGTGACCAAAACAGGAGGAGACGCGAGATAAGACTGCAGCGCAGAGCAGCCATTCCTGCTTCAATCTCCTCGTCTCAGTCAGACAACATGGACTGCGGGATTTTTACGTCCAAGACCGTCCTCCTCTTCCTCAGCTTGGTGTTTTGGGTAAGGCGCACGCAGTTATTCCTCCACCTGCAGAGATTTTAATTCACACTGACGTCTCTCTATGAAGGAGAAATGTGTTTGGCCTTACAACAGTAGTACAGCTTTACCCTTTTTTGTCTGTCAATCACCACCATTTGTTGTTGTTGTTGTTATTGTTGTTATTATTTGTGCGCTTTAAGGTTCACATTATGCCAATCAGAATTAGAGTCGCCATCACCCACACTGTACTTCCTCATTTTTACTGTATTCTAATATAGTTCACATCTGTGTAAGTCAAGTGATTCCTTCAAGGCTATGAGTAAGATTTCCCTGTAATGTGTAAAAGTTCAGCTGGCCTGAGGTCAGAGGATTACTGGCTGGCATGATGTATTTGTCACTTTGAACTCTGACTCATTTATAAAGTTTGACCAGTGTTAGTTATCTGGCTTTGTAGGTTGTTGGCTCATTTTCAGCTCTACTCTGTGTCCTTCAGAGGAAATGGGGTTTGAAGGGACCCAGTGAACTATTCTGCCTATCTGTGACTCCATTATGGCTCTATAATTTGATTACTGTGAAAGAAACTGCGTGGGAAAATCATGGGCATGATTTGCTTTGATTCAAGTATCCAGCCTCACTTTTTACTTCCTTATTATCAGTCCTAACCACATCCTTATCTTTGTCTCACAGATATGATTTCTCACTACTGTTAGGTATATCAATTTATTGATCAGACAAGGTTAATGGTTACTTAGCGTAGACTTATTTTGACTTTTCTTCAGCAAAATGACAAAAACAAAACATGAAATCATCCTTTCACTGGTCTTAAGTTAAAATGTTGTACAAACCCCAAATATTTGATTTAAAATTTTCCAAAGAGCCCATATTTTGAAAAGATGGCAGATAGATCATAGTTAAATGTGTTAAAAAGCACATGGAGCACATGATTTGTCTTTCCTAGTAAAATTACATCTGACCCTAGAACCTGCTCTGAGATACAGTAGTATTACATTCACAGACAGGGTCCCACTAAAAAGATCATCCCCACAGATGAGGAATCATCGCCTCAGAGGTTTCTCACATTCCAGAGAAGTGGCACCGTGAATGACTGCTATACGTTGTGTAAGCCTCTTTGTGCCGCTTCTTAGGCACAAGATCAGAATTTCTGGGAAGATTAGGGGGTGAGCGGTGGAGGGGGGTGCAGAGTAACTACCCCACAGGGATCCCGTGACTATGGAGTGATTAAGAGATGTGAGTCATGAGGCTGAAGTGGAGGATGAATGATGGTTTGACTGCATAAACCACACATACAAACAAAGACAAGCACAAACTCTGTAACTCATAATATAGCAGGGGAAGTGATACTGAAAAGGACACACAGGGGATTTCTGACTGGGGCATAGTGGCTATCACGTAAAGATACATTTAACTGACTGCATATTCTCATATTCTAGATGCCTGATTTACACGGTTATTCTATGCTTTCACACCACTGCAGTTGATTTGCAGTTTTTGTACATTTTTTCCACACTGTTGGGCTTCTTTTATCACAAACTGGAGTTTGAATCATGTCAATACAGAGCTTCAAAGGGCAAAGGGAAGTCAAATAAACATTTCAGAGCCAGTATTTTCACAGAAGTTTTTCTACTTTAGGGCTGTCATGACCTTTGGGTTTTTACTTTCAACAGATAATGAAAACAGCATTGTGTGATTTTACAAAAGAAACCGGAAATCAGTTTTAAAGCTGCTGTTGTGATTCCAGTCAGTACTGCGTATGCATGAAATTGGCCCACATACACTCTGTCTTATGACTGGAAATGTCACTGCTGATCATGATGACGATGGTGTGACGTAATGCCTAATGTATATCTGACAGACCTTCGCAGTTTGTGTTCATCACATGAGATCACGGAAGACAATAAAGGCAGAGCAAATCTCTTTATCTAACGGTGGCCTAACCAGCAGCTGAGGCAATTTCACACACTGTTTGTTTAAACTAGGCCATGTCCTCTTAAATTTTGCCTGACTAATGTACAGAATATGAACACGGCACGGCTGCAGCACAGAAGGAATAACACAGATCATTTGGCAAATCCTTTCAATTCTATTAGTGTGTGTGTTTCAGCACAGCAGAGTCGTTCCCAAAGTCACAGATATGTCAAATATACAGGAAAACTAAGTGTTTATTTTCACTAAACTGTAAATTGTGAATGAACACCTGGATGTGTAATAGGTGATGTTCTCTCTTCCCTGCAGGCTGCAGGAGCGGCATTGGCCTACGTCGGTGCCTATGTGATAAAGAGCTATGACAACTTTGACAGTTTCATTCAGGACAAGTACACATTGGTACCGGCAGCTATCATCATCTGCGTCAGCGTGGTGATGTTCATTTTTGGTCTGGTGGGATGCTGCGCGACACTCCGGGAGTCCAAAGTGGGCCTTAGCTTTGTAAGTGTGTTTGTGCTGCAGTCATCCTCTCTGTTCCTGACACCTGTTTGTGTGTCAGACTGCAGGCTCAGCAGTCTGAAAGTGGAAATGTGACTGCAAACATTTTTTTTTTGTTTTGGTTACGATATCAGTTATTGTTGTTGTTTTATTTTAATTTTCCCAGAGCTTTTGTTTATCCCTCCTGACACTAACTTTTCCTTCCGTGCAGTTCTTTCTGATCATCATGGGGATCTTTGCAGCTGAAGTTGCTGCTCTAGTATTCAGCTTCATCTACCAAGGCAGGGTGAGTCACAGACAGGTGTTTTTACTGCTAGCCTGAGCTATAATTAGGGATTTGATACCTATCATTTTACATCTAGCACATTTGTACACAGCTGCCAGCGTTGTGTTTTATTCTTGTGTCTGTCCAGATAAATGCAGACCTGGGGCGCTCTATGAATGAAGTCTTCATGAAGTATGATGGAGAGGGCACTGACACCAAAGCTGTGGACTATCTGCAGACTCAGGTTGGTGTTTTATTCCACTCTATATAAGTAGCTTTGTTTTCCCTTCTGTTTTGCTTGCATCTTCTCTCCTTTGCTTGCTTTCAATTTCCTCTCTTGTACTTTCATTTTGCTCCTCAGTCTGTCTTTCTTTGTTGCTTTTAAGACAGAAGTTTAAAAACATGAACAGGACCTCACACATCCAAATAACTTCCTTTTCTCCTTTTTTGCTGTCATATTGGTTTTTTATTTGTTCCTCCTAAGTTCTGTAACACCGCCTTTCTGTTCTGTCTTTTTCTCTGTACAGTTGCAGTGCTGTGGTGTCATGAATTACACCAGCTGGTCCAACACTACGTGGTTTATCAGCCACAACAACACCGTGCCTCCATCCTGCTGTAAAAACAGCACCCAGTGCACCGGCAGACTGGACCAGCCAGACCTGCTTAACACACAGGTAAAGCAGTCAGATGCTCAGTTTTTTATATTATATGCTGTTATTTTGTATTGCTTTATAAAAACTTGAAACTGCCTCTCCAACTGCGACTTAAAGAAGACTTTGAAACAGGAATTGTCTTTAATTAAATGGGGTTTTTTTTAAGCTTTAATGACTCAAAATATCTAATAGTCTGCTAAATAAAATTCTCTCCCACCTCTGAGGCTATAAAACAAGAATTCCATTTTATGCAGACATTTTTTTTTCAATATACATGTTCACTGTACTTGTGCATGATGTTATCTAGGGTTGTGAGGAGAAGCTGGTTCGCCTCCTACAGGATGTGTTGGGCTACGCCATGCTGGTCATTCTGGGCTTCGCCATCATCAAGGTAAAGACATACAGTTAGCAGATTTTGCAATTTTGATAATTGATTAATCAGTTTAATTCTCTGATTCCAGCTTCTAAAATGTGAATATTTTCTGTTTTATTTTCTCCTTTGTGACAATAAACTGAATATTGTTGAGTTGTGGACAAAATAAGACATTTTGGGACATCATCCTGGGAACCACTGACTGACATTTTTTTTTCTAAATCAGTTGATTAACCATCAACAGATCAATCAACAATGAATGTAATCGTTAGTTGCATCATGTCAGTATATCTTGGAGGAATACCAGCTTACAGTACATACAGTATACTCCTCTGTGCCATGTGGTGACTCCTAAAGAAATGGATTTCATCACTTTGCAGTAATTGGTTAATATGCTGAATAATTTATTCAAATATAACAATTAAAGTACTCAAACTTGTCCCAGTGAGATTACGCTTTAATTTCAAATAAACATAAGAAATAAGAAGGCTTGAGTCTGATTGCTGTTCTGTTTCTTGTTACAGTTCTTCGGGATGCTGAGCGTTTGTGTGATCACCTGTAAAGCTAGCAGCCGGAGGAGTGGCTACCAGCCTCTGTATGCTTGAGCCTTTCCTGCACCCCCTTTCACCTCGTAATTTAGCTTCTCAAGGTTTGCTGACTGCTCACTAAGCAGTAGACAGACACACACAATCATTGTACAAATTTGTTTTATTTAAGTATAGGCATATATAAGTATACACAAGTGGCAGAACTTGTCTCAACATGAAGAGATATTTCACATTAAATCAGCACAAATGCTCCTTAGACTGACTAAAGTAAAATTTTGCTAAATGTGGCTATTTTGAATTATTGTCTAAATTTGTCTCTTTACAGATTTTTATGATGTAGTTTTCCATGTGGTAGGGTAGTCAAAGTTCTCTGTACGGTTTCACCTGCTGTATTTTCCTTTTGAATGATGATGGAAGGACTATATAACTATATTTTAAGCTTTTTGTGATTGTAAATGAAAGGACAACAGTTTAATGCCTTATTTAGGTTACACTATTTATAGTCAACTGAATACAGAATGTGTATACATACATATATATATATATATATATATATATATATATATATATATATACATATGTGTGTGTGTGTGTAGATAAAGATTTATGGTCAGGTATCTGTTTCTACATTAAAAAAAGTGAAAATTTCACAAGTTTGATGCAGTTTGCATTTTGCATTTTTGTGTTGTTACCTTGCCATTGTGTGGTTTTTTTTTCAATTTTAAATCAGTCTTCATAGATTGCACAAACACCTGTATCATTTTTTTTTTTGTCCGAACAGTAGTGTTATTTTCCAGCAGAAAGGGTATCACATTCAAACATGTCCCCTGGTGGTTATCTCTCTTCTCTTACCTCTTGACTCTGCTGATAAAGAGGCCATAAAGTCATCCACAGATGACAGGGGTGTTCATCATGAGCCTTGTCAGTGTTAGAAAGATAAATAAGAATATAAAAATATGTCCATGTTGATCATAGTCATCAATCATTGAAGAGCACAGACAGATTAAAGTAAGGGACACCTGTTGATGAGGTTTCAATCTTTTAAATTAAAACTAAAAGATCCTTTTATTAATTTATTGATTCATTCACACTAGCAATCTATTGTTCCCCTTGTACTAGCCCTGATAACTGAAATAAACAAACACCCATTAGCATGAGTTCCTGTACTTTATTATGCATTACGACATTTATTGTTGTTGTATGTGCAGTTGCAGTAACAAAGAAAATCCCACAGGTGGTGATGAAGAGCCTGCTCTGTGTTTAGAGTTTATGGTCTAAACCAACAGTTGTGGTGAAGGGGTTCCAAAAAACAACTAATGTTTTCTCCACACACTAGACACTAGAACATAATTGAGTTAAGATATTTATGTAAAAAAAATGATAAAACAGGAATTCAGTTTATAAAATGGAATAAATGTGATTTTCAGATCTTTTTCAGCATGAACAAACTTTCATTACTTTTATTTACTCATTGGAGTTTTGTATTGCTCCACATGTCATATGTGTGTGTGTGTGTGTGTGTGTGTATATATATATATATATATATATATAAATATATATATATATATACATACATATGTACATGTATATGTGTGTGTTGTGCTGTATTTATGACCTCCACTGGTGTAAATGACTCTGCTGCCCTGTCTCAGTCTGTGTCCCTCTCGTATCTCTCGGCTGTATATCTTATTCAGTGCATACCGGGCTGTGTTGACATTTAGACAGGCCGCTCCTCTTCAGAGAGAACTGTTGGTGCACACATGGTGAGATAACCTTGTCAGCTCCCTCCTTCTTTGTGTTTCTCCTGCCTGTCTTTCACTCTCTTTCAGTTTATCTCAGTGTCTGTTTCTCAGCTCACCTTTTCTCTCTTGTCATGCATCTTTCTCTCCTGGTTTCTTTTCTTTCTTTACATTTGAAGTATCTGCATCTCTATCTGCAACTAAGACCACACGTGTTGTGCTCTTGTTGTGTTAAAAGCCACTTCACTCTGGTATCTCAAGTGTGAACACTTGATATCAGGTGGTGCAGCGAGAAAGACTCTTCTCTTCCTTAGTAATAATGCAGTGTACTGTGCATAAAACAAATGAATCTGAATTAAATTATCAGTAAATAATACAAGAATAGAAACCAAGAAGATTGATTATTAGCTTCTCAGCTTGGGGGAACAGTGAAAAAAGGTTGCTATTTTTATTTTACTGATTTACTGCTCGTTTTTTTTTCTTTTTCTTTGTATTTTAAAACAGTTTTGCTCCTTCAAGATGTAGATTTGTTTGGGTAAGGATGTATGATTATGTTATGTTTTTCTTAGTTCGCTATATGAGCTATAAATAAGAGGCAAGCAAGCTTGTGAGAGAAAGTTAATCTTGTTCATCTAGTGGACCTCTTCCTTTTGATTTAACTGGACCTCGTCGAAGTTTGTAGACACTGCCTCATAAATGACTGGCTTTCTGCTAAAAAACAAAATAACTTTTAAACATACAGTAGTAATTAGTTGTAATTGTGACAAGTAAACTGGACTGTAAAATTTGCAGGATGCACCTTTAAATATCACATGTATCAGATGTGGTCAAATAAATACAAATAAAGCAATAAACTGGGAAAACATCAGGACTAAATCAGACTTCCATTTATTTTATAAAAAAAATATTATGTTCAGCCTTCACTGTCTATCACCTTAAAGTAAAAGCAAAGAACTGAAAGGTGTTTCATCCACAGCGTTGAGAGCTGTTTGTGCATCTCATTTGCCATTGTAATGTTTGCTATTCCCCTCTGAGTCATCTTTCCACACCTACAGATGTGTCCTCGTCTCTGTGTCTGTCTGTCTCTCCCATCTTTCTGCCGTCACTTCTCTGGGAAAAAAAAACATCTGTTCATCACACAACAAGCAAGATGACTAAGCCAGATGTTGTCACAAGGATATTTCAGCCTGACCTCTAATTTATTTATTTCCTTTCCTACTTAGACAGGGATCTGTTGGAGGGAGGTAACCTGAGGAGGACACACACACACACACACACACACACACACACACACGATAGCTCTGCTTATTCTGTGCACAAGGATAGAGTGACATGCAGTTTCTCTGCTTTCGTGTTTACCTGAGGACTGCAGTCCAGTGAATTCCTTCATGACTGAAATAATGTCTCCAATATTGCATATACTTTGTGGATCTTTGTTCCATATCTGCTAGATTTTACATCAAACAAGTAGCAAAGAGCCCTGCTCACTACTTGCTTTGGAAATGTATCACATATAAATAAGAGGGACTTTACTTCTTTTTATGAAGCGATAATACAAACAAGCAGGGATCCAGTGTCCAGTATGGTGTCAAGGTTTTATTTGAATTCCTTTTACCTTTCTTTTCAGGGCAGACTCATAAATAATAACCACACAATCAGGTGCAGGTGTTGTGTGTGTGTGCGTGTGTGTGCGTGCGCGCTGGAAATAGCTACCAACACTGTGATGCCTCTATTTGTCAGGTGCTATCAGTGTTAATTAGAGAGAGGAGATATACATAAGAGGAACAGAAATACAGCACATTAATCCAGCTTGACTGCTGTTTCCACTTCTTTACTTTCTGTACTTTTTTCACGTGAGCAGTGTTATTTCAAAGATGCCAGTGATTTGACATCTATTTTTTTGGCCTACTTCCAGCACCCAATGACTTTCCTTTTACCTCCAGCGACTATTCTATCAGCGACTAAGCACAAAATAACCCATGTTTCTCTAAGAATTTCTCAGGGGATTTAAATTACAAATTTGGGTGGCATGGTGGTGCAGTAGTTGTCCGTAGGTGTGAATGTGAGTGTGAGTGGTTGTCTGTCTCTATGTGTCCTGTGATGAACAGGAGACTTGTCCAGGGTGTACGCTGCCTTTCACCCTAAGACAGTTGGTACAGGCTCCAGCCCCCCTGACCCTATGTGAGGATAAGCGGTAGAAAATGGATGGATGGAAGTAGAAAAGCTGTAGTCCAGAAGCTGTGTCAGTGCAAATAAAAAAATATCCACATGAGACACTAGAAATTATTGCTCCATGCCTTTGTGGTTATAGATTCAACTGCACCACTGTTAGTCCAGTCATGACAGAAGCACATCTCTCAAAGACTGACTGATTGGCCAACAGATATTTTGATGCAAGCTGTTGATGTAAATAACATGATGACATAATTTTTATGCCAGTGATATATGATTTCAGGGACACTGATCAATTTTTAAATTGATTAAAAAAGACTGCGTCTTTTATTGCAGAATTGCCTTCATCACAGCTTCCTTATCACCAATTAAAAACAAAACGCAACCAGATAATTTAACAGTTTCCTCTTTGCTGCATTCCACTTCATCATTCCACCTCATCTTGCTGGCACCCAGGACAATGATCAGATACCCTCTTTGAATCTAAATCTAAATAACTTATCTTTAAGTACAGCAAACAGGGTGCAGGACTTCTACAGTTGTTTTGGAAGGGGCAAGTCGTTTTCATTTATGTAACAGCTTTCCACCTTTTCTCTGTAATCACAAAGGAATCACTGACCCATCATTTAATGGCCTGGATTTAGCAAGAATATTATAAAATTAGAAAGTGTCCAGTGGAATAACAAAGTAAAAACCCTGTGATGCCTCCAGGTTAGTGAGTAATGAGGGGGACACATTTAGCATCACGGTCAAGGTCACAAGACAGTGGATTCACTTCCCCTTAGATGTCTTACACTCTGTTTTCCTTTTCACAGATGAATGTCATTTAATGAAGCATATGAAATCCAGAACTGTCCCTGTCACTCTCCTCTGCTCTTCTCATTGATGGAGGCTGAATATCAGGGCGTCACTTCACACTGGTTCATTACATTAGATGCCTCGTGGGTCTTGCTTCTCTGTTAATCCTGTAGAACCTCTGCAGAGTCATTATTACTTCCTCCATGACCTGTCATCTCTGTTTCTCTCTCTGCCCTCACTCTCCTCAGAGCCCTGTAAAGTTAATCAGGGCTGAGCCAGTTCACTACCTGGATCCTTCTTTTATGTTTTTATAAGGAACTTAAAGGACTTTTTAACCACAGGGTGTAGGTTGCTTATTTTTCAAACTAACCACCCTCTACTAACCACAGGCGATGGGACTTGTCAACATACTATTATGCAACACATTACGGGGGTCTTTCTACACAGTGCATCAAGTTACCTCAGTTTTCTTGTCAGAAATGGTTTCTGGTAAAGTTATATATCATAAACTGAGGTGAAGCATTTCATCATAAAATGACTCGAAGATATTAATATAATGGAATATAATATTGTAAGGATCACTGACCTGGATTTTTTTTTTCTAATGGAGTTTTGTGGCAACTGTTTTTTTTATGTCAATTTCATTATGACGTAACAAACTAGAAATACAAGTTGTTTTATTTGATGCTTTCTTCTAATGACAGTGAAAATGACCAATTTTACCAAAGGGTCTAAATATTAATTACCAGTCAAATCAGGCACTATAAGCTTATTTCGTTCACTACCTCTACAACTGTGTCTCCCAAAAGTGTAGACTTTCTACAGATCTCTTTTTTCCTCATTGTGAGTCCTCTGTGGCAGCTTTGCTTTGAACAAAAGATCCTGCACATGCCAGGATACTGATGATTATGGTGCTGATCAAGCTATAATAAGATGTAGGGTGAGATATAGAGTTATATGGACTGATTGCTCCTCTTTAACTTTCATATTACAATCTTACTTAGTTTATTCTATTGGTCTGGTGGGGGGGGGGGGGGAGAGCGAGAGAGAGAGATTGGTACTTAATCACCCATGGTGCAGTGTGTGTGAAACTACTCAGGTCTGGCAGATGAATCGGGGTGATCCCTCCTCTCCTCCCTCCTCCAGATCAGTCCTCTGACAGGCAGAGAGCGGACAGTCGCACACAATAACCGACCCTCCAGCAGCCTCTGGCTTATCTCATCTCGGCGGATCACCGACCCGCTCCGGCTGATCCTGTATCATCTGAATCACAGAGACACAAGCGAAAGAGAGAGATGCGGTTTCACTTTCTTTGCTTCCAAGGACCCGTATCTCTCACATCTTTCCCCGCATCTTTGTTTGGGGACGGCGAGCTGCGGCTGCGTAATGCTCCGGTGAGTCCTGATGGTTGCTGCTGTTATCTCTCTTTCTTTCCTCCTCTTGTTATTGCGACCAGATACTGACACAGATATGATAAGCAGGTTGAGGTAGGAAGAAAAGAAGAAGCACTGGCCTGTTTTGTCGTTGGTATACTTTTCTGGGGGGTAAATGTGGGGCTTTATGTTTTATTAGATGCACTTCATCCTCAGTGTTTTTGTTCTGTCAGAGGGGCGTTACTGGAGTGAACGTAGACACACAAAGGCAGCCGCATGAAGCCAGTGTGTAGAGGATGCAGCGTTTCCCATCACAAATAAAACTGAGAAAAACTGGTTTCTAAAAGAGAAAGAAAACAGTTAAGCAGCCGCACAAAGCCAGAGTGCAACAAGATGTTCCCATCACATATATTGGTGTCATTTTTCTGCCTTAACCTCAATCAAAGGAAATGTTAAGCTGACGTTTCCAAAAATATTGGTTTCACAGTTTAATGCATTTTACTGCAAATTATTCTTATCCTTGCATAACATGAAGGAATATTGAGAATAAATGCACAGAGGGAACACCAAGCACCATCTCCAGTGCTTATGCATTATATATAAAGTTAGCCCAGTGCTGCATCTCCCACCCAGCAACACTGTCTCTGTTTTCACCCTTCATAGGCTACACTCTTTCAGGCTGAGTGAGGCTAACATGAACACGCAGTGTGTTTGTAAGTATTCTGAAGACTGTTAAGTTATTGAGTGCACATCCCCTTTTTTTTTATAAAGAAAGAGAGCTAATACTCAAGCCTACCCTCGGGCCTTTGACAGCAAAGAGATTTGCTTTTGATAGATTCTTTGAGTTCTTGCAGCCCAGGGATCTAAAGGGTTGTGAGAAAGTCAATGCCTTTGGTTTTCTACCACTGTATGACCTTTACAAGAGGTGGAAATAAAATAGCAGGTAGGCTGATTTACTTTTAATCAGACAAATGTATGTGTAATGCAATCAGAAAATGTAACAAGAAAAGTGCCATGATAGCCCATCCTGTCCTGTCAAGCTGTGTCTCTGCTGGGAAATGTCAACAGCGCCTGTAGCACATATTAAAGCATCACTGAATTGATGTGATTATCCTCTTTAAGCACTCTAAGTTGCTGGCATAGATTTGGTTACTCTGCCCTTCATTGTTATATAACAGTAACCCTCTTCTGCAACACGATGACCCTTTTAACACACTCGCTCTGTTGCTGTGTAACTCTCATCTTCTTCTCCGTTCACCCCATTTCCTCTTTTCCTCCCTAGCAGCATCAGCAGCAGATGTGTTGAGCCACTCGGCTAATAGCAGTGTCTTTCCACAGTGACCACAACCTGATGCTGAAATCCCTACATTCATGAGAAGGCAACGGGAAGCAGATTACTGAAGGATTAAACTCATGCTTATGCACACGCAGAGAGTGCAACAGTTCCAGGATTTGACCGCTGTCCAACTGTGGATCTCACATTGAATGAACTTGACTGACTGACTCAGGTATCATGGAGGAAGAGGAGGAGCCGACAGATTCACATTGAATTTCACTCACATTACCCCATCTCCTTTTTTTTCTCCTGCCTCACTATCAAAGGCTTTGATGAGGATTACAGATTTAACAGAGAGAAAAACAGGAACACAGAGCCTGCTGCTGTCCCATGATGCATCTACACATGTAAGAGCATAGGATCATCCACACAGAGGGTTGTTTCTATGGATACCTCTGCCCTGGGTAGTGTTACAGTAATAAAACACACTGATATCCTGATATCTGCTGCGTGAGAGGAAAATACAGTGAGAGATTAGAAGTGAATCCCTGCATCAGACTGCAGCATCAAAGGCAGAGGACAGAAAGACATCACCATCATTGTCAAGAGGAATATGATGAAGGAAAATTATTTTTAAACATGTGCTGTAGATATGTTACACTCCTTGTCCTAAATGCTTCAAAGGTTGTAATGTGATAGCTAGTGGACGCTCAGCTGGTTCAGTAAAAGTAATAACAATCTGCTCATGCCCACACAAGACCAGAGGAGGCGGTGAAGATGATGCATAAAGACACTTCTTTGGCCTGAAGGAAATAACTTTTTTCTAACCTGCTTGCAAAACTTCTAGCAAGATAAAATTATTCTACGATAACGTTTGCTGTACTGAGTTTGTGTTTTTTTCTACATGATATCAGACATCTACATGCACCAGATACCAGGATATAAATCAGGTATTTAATTAAGGCTATGGACTCACCAGCAAGATGTAACATCATGTACACAACAAGACAATAACAAAGCATTTTAAATCTGGATATTGTGGGGATCAATCAAGTTCCAGGTACCTGGAGTCATCGATCATCCATCCCTGGCACCTGCAGCCATCATGGCCAGACAGGACACCCCCCTCTTCCCCCATGGCTTTGACCTGGGCGGTCACTTTGTTGACCTTCGACCTCTCGGCTCAGGTGTCACAGGTCTGGTCCTGTCAGCCGTGGACCAGCGCACCGGGCAGCGCGTGGCTATCAAAAAGCTGGCGATGCGCGACGCCGTGACTGTGAAGCACGCGCTGCGAGAGGTCAAAATCACCGGGCGGCTATGTCACGAAAATGTGGTGCGAGTCCACGAGGTGCTAGCTCCATATGGACGACCACTGCCCAGAGATCCGACCCAGCTCAGCGCCCTTTACATCGTCCAGGAGTGCATGGAGACAGACCTGGCTCGGCTGTTGGAGCAAGGACCACTACCCACAGGTATCCAAGCTGTCAAACTTTAGCTTGTCATGCTGGTTTGTTATACTAGCTTTGTATGCTAGTACGTTATGCTACATCTTGTTATGCTAGCATGTGATGTTACCATGTTATACTTAAACATGTTATGCTCCAGCTTGTTATACTGGCATGTTATGCTAGCATGTAATGCTACCATTTTATGTTAGCATGTTATGCTACCATTTTATGTTAGCATGTTATGCTAGCATGTAATGCTACCATTTTATGTTAGCATGTTATGCTAGCATGTGCTGTTTTGGGCAAATACTTGCATGCAGTATAAATTATAGCCATTTCATTTACTCTAAAAATGGTGTATTTGAATATTTATGCACATTGGAAATTATATAAATTTGGTTCGCCTGGAAAGCTTAGACTCTAAAGGATCCGGTGAGCCTAATTGTTTGTTGGTGATGTTGCAGTAATTCCCGTAGTAGCATCCATCCATCCATCCATCCATCCATCTATCTATCCATGCATGTTCTACCTCTTATCCCCACATAGGTTGACAGGGGGGCTGGAGCCTATCCCAGCTATCTTAGGGTGAAAGGCAGGGTACACCCTGGACAAGTCACCAGTTCATCACAGGACACATAGAGACAGACAACCACTCACACTCACATTCACACCTAAGGGCAATTTAATTTAGCCAATCAAACTGATCCCCATGCATGTTTTTGGATGGTGGGAGGAAGCCAGAGTACCCAGAGAGAACATGCAAACTCCACAGAGAAAGGCCCCGGGCCGGAAATTGAATGTATGTTTTTATTTCTGATTGAATGACTTGAACAACAAGCTTGCATTCATACTCAAAGCTTTTCAGATGTACACCACTTCTATATGGTGACACCTCTGCTGACCCTCATGAAGACCCCTGTTGAGTGTCAGATGGTTAAAAGTAACTTTTTTTTTTTTTTTTAAACTACAGCCTGGTGCGTCATGTTGAAACACTGCCATTTTGTTGCTGCACTGCTGGTTTTGTTTACACTGTGATTTATTGGATTTTATGGCAGTCCTTTTGAGACTGAGACTGTACTCTAGCCACAGTTCACACATTGGAAAATCACATGACAGTTTTTTCCTAAAATGTGTTGATTCGTTTATTCAGTTTGTTTCCTCTACATAAATATGCTTAGTAAATGTTGGGGTGCCCAAACTGTTTTCCCTACAAGGCAAAAATGGAATCATTCATTCATGTTGTGTTTATAATTATGTCAATTACAAATAACCATCATAAACATCATTATGGTAATCACACAAGTGAGAGCAGAGGTGCATCTTTTCTTGGTATCTGACTATTGTCCTTGAACAGGTCATGCTACTCTGCTGTTCTACCAGCTGCTGAGGGGACTGAAGTTCATCCACTCTGCTAATGTCCTGCACAGAGATCTGAAACCTGCCAACATATTCATAAACACAGACCAACTGCTGCTCAAGATTGGAGACTTTGGGCTGGCCAGAATAGTCGATCCTCATTATTCTCATAAGGTAAGAGAACGAAACCCACCACACAAATATATACTGCAAGGACTGACTGATGGCCAAACATCCAACTAGTTGTAACCTAATTACTCTTAGTGATCTTTTTGGGGCATGTCAATGAAGCAAATGTGCCAAATGGTCTTTTGACCAGAGGCCAATAAATGTCTGTGATCGTTATTTCCTTCAGGCTTGCGCTCTACCAACAAGTTTTATCTTAATTAATCCAAAATCCTCAAAGGGTACTCTTGGTACTTTTTGATTCTTGTTCAACAACAGTGAATCATACTATAAACATTCATACCAGGGAAGTTGATCAAATTAGGAAGATTTTTTTTTCTCTCCTCATTGCAGTCTGGCACTGTGTGGGCCGTTTTGCTGCTGATGGATGAAACTATGGGAGAGTAGTATTGTGATATTTAACATTATCTCGGCTCCCACTCTTGAGCTGTTATCAGTGAAGAGATAGCAACACCTCGAGCCCCGTGTGGTTATCAGGCAGCAGTGAAGAACCCTTGACCTGGTGTATCAAAGCATACAAAATAGGATGATGGTAAACTATTCCCAAATATTCCTCCTATAGAAAACCAGTTGTTTACACACGTTTTGTAACCAACACAATTAAAACACAGAAAAATTGATGTCTGTTGTCCTCCCATCATGTTAGCTCAGGTGACTAGCCTGGAAATCTAGACACACCCTAACGGCAAAAAATATTTTTGCCTTGCAGGATGGTCTAGTGGCGCACCATAGGAGCTAATCCTGGCTCCAGCAAGGAATCTGTCGGACCAATCACAGCGCTCTATCTGCCTAGCGAGTTGTTGGGGTGGGTGTAGCACGATGACGACAGGGCTGTGTGACGCTAGATATAGCAAAACAACCAAGGAGGCTGTGGCTAAAGAACAGTGGTTGTTTGAATCGGCTCTGTCATCGATTTTGGAAGAGTTAGACTTTTCTTTGAAAGCTGAGCAGAAAGAAGCACTGAACTTATTCGTTTTAGAGAACGATGTATTTGCTGTTTTGCTGACCGGCTACCTTGCTGACCGGCTATGGCAAAAGTCTAATATATCAGCTGGCTCCACTGGTAGCTAAATGAATACATTGTTCATTGCTCTTTTTTTGTATGAACAAATTTAAGTTAAAAAAAAAAAACAACAACAATCAAATCAGAGCATTGTCCGTTGCTCTGATCGGTCATAGCGCTAGGCTATTACACGCAGAGACAGTTTAAACGACAACGGTTTGTCCCACCCACAGGCTTCAACTCTGCCTATGGACTGCTCCCAGACTATATATTTCATGTCATAGACTATACATTTCATGTCATAGTCTGGCTTGTCATGCTATCAGGTGACATCTTATTATATCATTCATACATTTACTCATACAGTCAGTCACTCACTCATATATTCATTCACTGTTTGAGATTTTACTGCTACACCTCCAAGAAGGATTCAATGCGTAGCAGTCGCAGTGCAGCCAAGCTGTCTTTCTTTGTATGACACTCATCTCCGATTACACATCCCCATGTCTGATGTTGCCATCCTGTCTCTCACATAAGACCTCCTCTCTTGCCCAAACCCTGCTGTTGCTGTAACATCTTCATTCCCAAACCTGGTATCAAGTTTTGTGCTAATCAAACCCTGTGATTAGCCTGTCTATTGTAAATAAAGGCTTCTTAAAGATTATTGTGACAATTTACTGCTCCATTGTGCTGCTTTGTTATGCATGGAGATCCCACAGCAGTGCTGCAACACTAGCAGTACAGGATGTGTGTGTGTGTGTGTGTGTTTGTATGTTTGTGTGTTTTTTGGGTCTGTTTATGTGCAGAGGAGATCGTGAAAGGCAATCTTTGTCAGCTCTGAACACGGGACTGGGGATCAGCTGGGTGCAGACACAGGGGGCACGTTAGGAGGGGGGTAGGAGGAGGAGGTGGGGCAGGCAGAGAACAGATGAGGCGCAGCGGTGGAGGAGTGAAAGATGGAGAGGTGAAAAGTACAAAGAGAAGGAGGGTGAGCAGAAGTGCAAAGAGGAGGAAAGGGGGAATAAGAAAGGGATCAAACAGAAAAAGTGAGTGAGATGAAGTGTGTGTGTGCGTGTGTGTGTTCATGTGTGTACTCTGTACAGAAACTGCTCAGGCTGTCAGAGAACACAATGCTCAGCCCTGAACTGCTGCACTATTGGTAGGTAGAAAGTGGGTAGACGGGTAGTTAGATGTGTTTTTCATATCTCAACTCATACAGATAGTATTTCTCTCTTGTCTGATGCTACAGCATCTGCCTCTTCTTTTGCAGACATTAGCCTCAATGCTTTGATATTAGAGAAGCATTAATAACCAATAAGAGTGCTGGCTGCACATTTACTCTCTAATTTTAAACTGCTGACATGGCATAAATTGTTTGGGAGTCCCAGCTGATGTGTCTGTCAGCCAACAGGGCATCGGTTTGTCATCGTTCATTATAGCATTAAGATTGTATTCCCATATTTGTGTGTGTGTGTGTGTGTGTGTGTGTGTGTAAGATGATGCTGGGCTATTTGTGATGCAGTGTTGACACCAAAGCAGATGCCTGCTGTGAATGTGCTAGCATCCTCTCTCTTATTTAATTATGTGGAGCCAAAGAGCTGCTTTTTAAAAAAGAAATGTGGTAATGGACAGGGCTGTATTGGTTTCAGCTGTGATGTGAAATTCACAAATAGTATTAACTTCCATATTTGACCATAAGACGAGATGGCGGCTTTGTTTTTGTGTCACATTTGCTTTGTATTCAATCATCCTCAGGTCTTATGTTACGTCATAGTCAACGATAATTTTGATTTTTGTTGTCACCCAACGGCATCTTTTCAGTTTACTATAATCACTCTAAAAATGGTTCCTACCTTTCCTCAGTGCCTCTACGGTACATCACATGGTCTGTTTGTTAGCACCGTGGCTTTGTCAGCACACTGCGACTCTGCAGTGCATCAAAGTGAGGCTGTTTGTCAAGCTGTCTAGATGTGCTCCTCTGACTACACAGACTAACATTTACTCAGGCAAAAATAGATGACAGAAAGGTTGAGAGGCGAGAGAAGGGAAACAGAGGCCGAGAAAACAGTATTTGTGATGTTGTTTACTGTCAACGCCACAAGGAACTTTGGGTGTGTTTGTGTGAATGTCACTCACTGAGGCAGTGCTCGGTCTGTCCAGAATTATTTATGCCCAGGATGAAGGAGACAAAAGGTGAACAAAAAGGTTATTGAGGGGAAAGAGAGAGAAATGAAGGGACAAAAAGGGAAGGAAGTGATGGAGATGGGAGTAGAAGTAGACAGAACTGTAACTGATGAGAAGAGAAAAAGGGATAAAACAGGTGAGAAAGGAGGTGAAGCAAGGAGAAGGTGAAAAAAGAAAGATGGGGTGAAGCATGAAAAAAGAGAACAGGGAAAGACATTCATATAATAGCTGCTGATGGTGATGTAGGGTGGTGACAGGGACAGAGTTTTATAATGGTGAATAGCTGTGATAGTGTTGAAAACCAGTAGTTACAAAATACCACATCTCTGCATTAATTTGTGAAACTGAGACCTAAATGTGCTTCTTTTTCTGTTGAAAACAGTTTGCACAGCTGTTTTATGATTATCAAACGATATTCCGTCCTGAAATTCTTGACCCAAAACATGACCACTGTTTGAAAGATGCTGTTTATCAAAAGGCTTACTGGGAGGCAGACAGGAGAGCTCAGATGTAGAGACTGATCAGCAGAGAAGGACAGACAAAAGACAAGGTGAGAGTATGTTTGTCATCTGCTGGCACACAGGGAGGGAAGAGGGAGGGCATGGAGGGGAAGGGAGGCAGAAAGTCAGGTTCAGTGAGGGCAGAGAGAGAGAGAGAGAGAGAGTAGAGAGCATAAAAAGAGCAGCTGATGTAGGGTAAAGAGGAAGGAGGAAAGGTGCCCCAGGAGGAGCAACGGAGCATAGAGACAAGGGAAACAGCAAGGTTGAAGAGAGCTGTAAAGTCCAGTTCATGGTTCTTGTTCAGACCTTTAACAACTCGTGGTCTAGGAGTAATGTAACTGAAAGCTGGCCCGAAAAAACGTACACAGCTAGTTAGACACAAACATTGGATTCTATGCAGGGCACATCGCTCAGCGGGATGTATAACAGGGAACATTGGATGGCCCACAATAACTAAAATCCCAGAGTCATGTCCTTAACCTGCTGAATGAGACACAATTCACTCATCTTGAATCTTGAACAGGGAACCCTTTTCAGCGGTTAAGGAAAATATAAAACCGTTTTTGGTTTTGAAAAGTAATCATCATAGGGGCTATGTTCTGCCTAGTGGGACGTTATGCTGGTGTTACAAGTGACTTTGGGTGATTTAACGCATGTGAAACAGCTCAAAGAGCAATTTCTGACATCCATTCTGAGTATGGGATCTCATCTGGGCAAGGATGGACCCCATGCTGTCTATGTGGCATAAGTCCAGATTATTACTAGATTTATTACCAGATAAAGAGGGAGATGGGTGAATGGCGTGATGGAAAATGGAAACAGCAGACTTCATGATGGGAGAGCAGCAAGGTGAGGCAGAGGAGTCGAGCGATGAAGGAAAGGATGGTGGAAAGAAGGACCCCTGCCTAATTTATGGCACCTATTTTCAAATAATTTGATTATCCACGTTAATGTGCTAATTTGCGCTGCAGTAGCTGTACTTGGTCAAACTGCTCGAAATGCATTGCCAGAAACTTGCTAATGTTGACAGCCCTAATATATAATCTACATTATATATATATATATATATATATATATATATGTGTGTGTGTAAGCAGCTAAAATCAGAGCAACACCACATTGGCTTTAATAAGCATTGTGTGAAAACGTCTCTTTTGCTTTTCCTTTTTATCTATTTCACGTCACAAATTAATTCTTAAACAATTGGACAGATTCAGAAAAGATGTGCATATTTGATTGTTATTTATGACTGAATTGTTAGTTTCTTTGATCTTTTTGAATGTGGTTTTGCTTCATGACCTGCCAGCATATCTATGGCAATGCATTTTCAATGCCTTAACTCGCTAATTTCGACTGCCTTAGTTAGAATCAAAGTCTTTGGGACAGAGGTGAACAAAATAGCATGCCAGTAAGTAAAGAAGATTGTATATGTCCACATTTCCACATTTTAGAGTATGTCATTATGAAGCAGTTCATAGCAGACAAAGTATTGAAATGAAATTAGTCATCATCATCAGCTGCCAAGAAAATGTAAGCCTATTTTCAGCATATTTTTAGCAAGACTTAACAAGGCCTGAAAAAAACTGAAATATTAACTAATAAGTGCAGGGATTTTCAGATTTTGTGAGCTTGGGCAGGAGCAATTAAAATGAGAAGTGGAATGATAGATCAGTGATAGCAACGGGCAACAGATTTCTCATTATACTGCAGTCAAATGTGGTTTGTATGTGAATACACTTGCCTGTGGCTCATCTCCATGCATCCCATCATCAGTGCAATTCACAAGGTGAACATTTACAAAAGTGAAAGGCAGAGGGGAGTCTTGTTGGAGCAGCTCTAATGAGAGGACGTGTGTTGTTAAACAGCAGATCAAAGTCTCGATGAAGCTTGGTGACTGCAGGTTCAGGGGAAGTTCAGTTTTCTGCTGCAGAGCGTAGCCACAACATAGTTTCCATCATCTTTCATTGTCTTTGTAGGTGTAAATCAAAATCTCCCATGTGAGCCCAATGCTTCACATAACACCAAACATCCACTGCTCCCATTATAGATAATCACTTTACAGTTTTTAATGGGCAACTTTCTTATCATCTGTCACTGCCAATATAAATCCTTCATGCTACAGTATATACATATACTGCATAATACAGTATAGACATGTACTGTATGTACATAATCATCCAGTCCATTGATCTCCATTTATTATGTTGCTTTGCATATAAGTATAATTTCAGACTTTTTTATTGTAGGTCATTAGTTTGTCAAGTTATCTTGGATTTATCTATGAACTCCTTTTCCCAAATGTGAAAATGGTCTGATTCAACTTTTATTTTGAAGAAAAAAAATCAAACAAAATCATATCATATTGATAAAGTAAGCAAATAATTCATTTATCGTGGCAAAATCAGTTTCACACAAACTCTTTTATTCTAATAAGACCTGTGCTGTGTTGCTCCATATGAGCCGGCACATGGTTCCTTTGCCGCTATGACATCAACAGTGCGCCAAAATGAAAGCTTCGTTGTAGATGGTAGTGATAATTATGATAATAATTATGGATCGCCAAAGTTCACAGTGTTTTTAATATATAGTTAATATTAATATAAAAATCTATTTCTACCTGTGTCCGGCTCAGTTGTTCTTGTTATTGTCCTAGCTATTATGTGTGTTGCAATGCAAAAAACAGTCAAATTCTTTGTATTTACACACATAACTGGCCAATAAAGCAGATTCAGCCATTCAAAGTGCCAGCTTAATTATAATTAATATGAGCAACCTGACAAGTACTATTAAAAGCTAGTAATTGTTAATGATTTCTTGCTCATCACTAATCACTGTAACTACAGTATATGAGTTGTTGTCTTATCTCTTTCTCTTTTTTTTCCCTTCACTCACACCCTCACTTGCTTCTCCAGGGCTATCTGTCTGAGGGTCTGGTAACAAAATGGTACTGTTCCCCCCGTCTGCTGCTGTCCCCTAACAACTACACCAAGGCCATCGACATGTGGGCCGCTGGCTGCATACTGGCTGAGATGCTCACTGGACGCATGCTCTTTGCAGGTATCTCTATTGTTTGTCACACAGTGTCCACTAAAACATGTGTGACCTTGCAGGATCATTCGATGGAATCTGATCATATCATTAGTATTCAGCAGGAAGAAGTAAATCAGTCCTTTTGTAACATTTCTAAAGTTTTTACCCGCAGAGCACAAACAAGTCCTTGAAGACAACATGACATTAAGTGAGAGCTACGGAGAGTTTTTCTGTCCAGACTGTCCTCCACCAAAGATACATTTTTTCTCTTTCTGCAGGCAACTTCTTTGCCTGACCAGAATAACAATGATGATAGAGAAATTCTCGTTGTCTGAGGCAGATGTAGTTCCTCCTGAAAGGCTGTTTGACCTCCACCAGCCTTCTACACCACAGGAGAGCTGGTGCCATAAACCCAATGATGTCATCTGTTCCCTGGTGTTCCTCTCTGCTATAATTTCACACACAGACCGTTAAGAGATTTGAGAGATAGAGGTTTGCCTTGTCTTTCACTTGACCACCAGAGTTTATATGTATATGCTTGTTTATTACTGGGGAAACAATGCACTTCCATTGAAATAGACCACCACTGCTTACATTTTTTTCTTGAGAGGTGGATGTGTTGATATAGCACCACCTACTGGTACTCATTGATGGGAACATTTAAAGGGCAAAACCACACTATATGGCATGGGTGGGAAAACTAAGCTGCCACTCTGCCCTGAGCTAAAAGTTTTGAGTGTCTGGGTCTGAGAGCTGAGAGTTTTGTTTCACAGCATCTCTAAAACCTGCACAACCTCAACAAACTTAGTTAGATGTTTTAGATTATAGAGGTTTAATATTAGGATTGGGATTGTTTGGGGTAAATGTCTGCCAAAAAAAAATAAGGATGTGGGATATTTTTGTCCTTGCAGTGCAGGTGTGATAAGAAAACAGCATGCCTGAATTTTCAACCATTAATATTTTACCACTATTTGATTGATGGATACTGCAGAGTATTCTATGCTACCTGCATATTTTTTTTTAACCTTACCATTTCTTTCACTCGACAGCTCACACCTCCTGGTCATTCCTATTTGATGCTAATTTGACTCAACTTTTTTCTGCTTATGTAACTGATCCTCTGTCTCCTCTGCTTGTCTCTGATTGGCCTGCTCCCTCCCCCAGGAGCTCATGAGCTGGAACAGATGCAGCTGATTCTTGACACAGTGCCGGTGCTGAGAGAAGAAGACAGACAGGACCTGCTGCAGGTGAGGCCCCAGTGGCTGCTGCTACTCATGTCTGCAAATTGATTGGAAAAAGAAAAAGATTTTGCCTGCGGATGAGGTTAAAAATGTACACAACTCTTTCCATCAAGGGCCACCTTTATAGTGGAGTGCCTTAACATAGCACAATCATGTACATACTATAACCCCGCTGTCATCCTTTATCATCCCAGGTGATGCCTTCCTATGTCAGTCATGGATGGAGAGTCAAGAGACCCTTTTCTGAATTGCTGCCTGAAGTGGATGCTCAGGGTGAGCAGAGGGAATTGAGTAGTGGTAACAAGAAGAAGGTCAAGCAGTGTGAAATAAAACAGAGCAATAAGAGTGGAAAAAGATACAGACAAGAGCAGCTTCTCTGAGCTGTGAAAGATGAAGAGATGTCAGAGTAGCCTGTAGAGTTTTGGACGTCTAACACATCATTTAGCCCTTTGTTTTTTATTTCTCCTCCACTTTCTCCCTCACTGATCCTATTTTCTTCTCTCAGCTGTGGACTTCCTTGAGCGAATCTTGACCTTTAACCCCATGGATCGGCTGACAGCTGAAGCAGCGCTGTCCCACCCCTTCCTCCAGCAGTACTCATGTCCAGAGGATGAGCCCACCTCGTCACATCCCTTCCGCATCGAGGATGAACTGGAGGACAGCCTCATCACCGAGCAGAGCATCAGCAACAGCAACAGTCAGGCCTCCAGCATCCACTGGGAGAGGTCTAGATTTACTTGTCTATACATATAATTTCATTGATTGAAGCAGTGAAACAGTGGAAATATTTGCTTGAACAGAAAAGTCTGGTAAAGCATATCATATGACTAAACATCATATATTGCACATGCTAACATGAATACTTTATTCATGACCCCCTGCAGATATGAGAACAGTTTATCAACAGATGTGTCCTGGCAGCAGTCAGATGGAAGGTGTCGCTGCATTCCTCCTGGCCACATGACCTCTGACCTGGGAGACACCACAGAGGATGAGGAGGTGCAGAGAGACCCCCGGGCCAGTTCCACCTCACTGTTAGAGGAGGCACAGGTTGAACATACTTTGTCGTTTTCCCCCAAAGTAACTGAAATTTATGACCATGAACATATTTTAAAGAAATTACATTTAAATTACTGGAACTAATTTTCACCTTCCCTTCACCTTTTCCACCCCCATTGCTTCTCTCTGTCTGTCTTATAAAGGTTGACCCACGCAAATATTCCCACAGCAGTTCAGCTGAACGCTTCCTGGAAAACTCTCACTCCTCCCTGGAAAGGGCCTGTGGTTTGGGGTATGGGGACCTTGACTGTGGCCGCTCCTGTGACTATAAAGTGGGCTCTCCTTCGTATCTAGATAGAATAGCCTGGAGGGAGGGCAAGCCTCAACACTATTCAGAGCCTAAGCTGATCCTGGATCTGTCTCATTGGAAGCGTAACACCAACAGCCTCCCTGTTCCTGCTGAGCCTAACAGTAACAGTGTGGAGGACCTGGGAGAGATGAACGAGGTGGAAGCAGAAGAAGTAGAGACGGGGGATTTATTCCAGGAGATTTCTCGTTGGGTGGAGAGCACCCAGTCTCGCCTGCACTCACCCAGTCCTTCTTTGGAGCCACATTCACTTCCCTGCTACACTTCCTCCCCTCCTCTGCCTCTCTCCCCAACTGACCTCCCAACTTCAGTCTTCCACTACACGGAAGTTGTGCAGCAACCATCAGCTGAATACGATGAAGACAGACTGAGCCCACTTCAGCCTGTCATGTCTTCCTCGAATTCCCTTCCCTTGCTTCTCCCCTCATCTCCCACCTCTCCACTTCCTCCTCTGTCACCGCAAACAGCGTCTCCCCTGACCTCTCCACTTTTTCCCTCCACAGAATCTCAACCACTTTCCTCTACTTCCTCCATTTCTCAGCCAGTAAATGATGACTCCATGGAGTCACTCCCTGTTAAGCAGAAAGAGCGTCTGTTTGACCTGGACATGTTCATATCCCGAGCACTAAAACTGTGCAGGCAGAATAAGGACAGAGCAGACGGGAAGAAAGGTAAAGAGGGAGGATGGAGGGAAGAAAGCAAACAGATGAATATTAATCGGAAGATGCCCAGGCTTCCAGAACGCAGGACTCCACCACCACAGACTCCCAACTCATGATGTTAAATTTTAGCTTCAGGTCCAGCACAATATAGCTTCATAACAGGTAGCACTTCCAAATACTCACAGTGCTTTACATAGCGAGGGGTGTCCATGGTTGAATATGCTGCTTAAGCATTAGACCTTAGTGTTTGCAGTCTTTTTGACACTGTTGCAATGACATGCTACACGCTGTGACAAAAACCCTCACTTAAAACAATCCTGCAGCTTAGTCAAGAGGTGCTCTCAGGCAATAAGATGTCAGAAAGCACTTGGATTGAATATAAAAAAAAACATAGCTTAGCAGTTCAATGTCAAGGATAGACATACAGATATTTGGGAATAATATAATTAATGATTGTGGTATTTGTGGTTTGCTGACATTTGTCAACTTACAGATGGGTCAAATCTTGACTTGATAGCAACATTTTCTGGGACGCAAACATCTGCAAAAAACAAGCGCTACCAAGGATATTGTGTATTGGATAACAGTAACCTACTAGAGAGGGATATCTAACTGTGTGTCAGTCAGTAATGTTTTCAAAATGCCAGTCTTCCAATGGTGATGTTCACCAAATAATGATAATGAAATGGGAAATGAGTTTCTCTGAATGTATTAATTGAAAAATAATCAGTCAAACTTTGATACGTGGTAAACCAGGATTTTCTTTGTTGCAGTACTACCACTCCTGCAGTGACTTAATGAGCTCCATCACTGCTACATGCCTTGTAAACTTGTATAACTGTTTAATTCTATAGTATATTTCTCAAGACCATTGTTGATAATATTCCTCTAAGTATTCTTTGTTGAATGCTAGAGTGTAGTTTTCTGTTTATTTGGAGTGAGTTATATTTTGTTTTTATGTGGAATGCGCTATTGTAGTAATTTATGCTCTAGTTCAGCTGTAAATACTTTGACATTCTATCTTTCTATGCACCAAACAAGGTCATCATCTGCTGTACACTTGAAAGAAAAAATACTTTCTGTACTTAGTCAGGTATTTGTTACCATTTTGCTCACTTCAGTGTTAGCCACAAACAGCTGTAATGCAAACAGTAGCCTATATTTTGGAGAATGTAGATCCTTTACATCCTTTCTAGGAAATGATTTGTACTCAAAATCCTCAATGCTGCCCAATAACCATGTTAATATATTGACAGAAAAACGGAAAAATAACCAAAACTTACATTTTGAAATACTTTTCTATTCAGCGTGTAAGACAGTTTATTCTGACTTATGTCTCCCCTTCAAGGTACCTGCATCAGGTAAAAGACTTTCAATCAAGTGCATCTGACATTCACTTTACTCTTTCAATTAAAAAGCTGATGGTGAGGATATGGAAATAGCATTACAATTATTCCACTGAGATAATGCCAAAAAGGCTACAGTTAAATTCACGTCCCAACTTTTTTTGACTGTAAGAAAATCATCCCTGGTTTTTGTTTAATGTGTAATGTTCTGCAGAGTGTGTGTATGTATACAGTCTGTACTTACCATAAGGATCCAGCTACTGGGGAAAACTAGATGCACAATACTATGATACATAAAACACACTGCAAGCATAGCTAACACTCCAGAATAAGACATCTTTAGTCTGCTTCGTGATCTTTCAGTCCAGCATCTGACACCCATTTTCCCTCAATCCTCAATCAAGAGCATACAGTCTGCTGTTAACAGCTTCCAACTATTAATCCTCAATGTGAAGTTGGTTGACTCCCATAATATGTATACCTTCACTGTAGGCAACATACACAGGTTGTGAGCAGATTACCACTCGCACAACGTAGTACGAGCCATACATAAGAATAGTACTGTGACACAGTCAGGTATATGCTTTTATATTCACGATAAACATGAAGCACATTTAGAGTCACTAGCACATTCAGAAATACAGGTTCTCATCCACGACAACTGGAACTCCATTGTCTGTGTTGATTTTTATCAGTAATGTACCTCTTCTAATCATACTTGAGCTGAACTGCTGGACTAACTGATAGAAGTATTCAAGTAAAGTGCAAACAGTGTTCACTGCAGAGCCATTTATCTATTTATAGAAAATAGAAGCTGAGCTGCACACAGTTACACTATTGACATGGAGTCTCGTTAACACCTACACAGGTCTAATGATCACATTTTGCATTATACAGGTTCCTCTGCAGGTAACCTAAGCCAGCAATAACGTCATTGATAAATAACACAAACATACTGTAACACATGGTTACTGAGCCAGAGTCAATTCTTGTAAGTGAGTGAAAAAAACAGAAAATGTGCCTCAGTACACCTCAATGCTTGCTGAATGTAACATATCCTTTCCCCTCTGCATGGCTTTCACAGCTATTCAAATGGCTTAAACTTTGTCATTTTTACCTTGTCTTTTTTTTGTGCGCTCTTATTTCTTTTGTACTCACGCTTCAAGAACGCCTCAGCTTTTCATTTGAGAAAAGCTGCGAGGTTTTTAAATGCTCAATATTGATTGATAGTATCTCTTTTTGCAGTTTCTGTATTTGTGGAAAATTTAATAAAACTACCTAAGCTATTATTTGGCCTCTTGTTTTCTGTTGTAATTCCAACAGATGTTTACATTGCTAGAATTAAAGGGCCTTTATGAAATAGATTAAATTTGAAAACAAGTACAAGCAAGTTAAGTGTAAAACATAACACCGATTCACAAACTCATTCATACTGACCACCGACCTTCCAATCAGTGGCTGACTTGCTCTACCACTGAGCCACAGCTGCCCACGGCCATTATAATCCGTTCTGGTGGAATGTCTTTTTCTTTTGCTCATTTTGCACAAACAAATCTTCAAAATAAAGGTTGGTTACATTTTGTTCATGTCAACCATAGAGAAATGCAGCTGAATAATTTTGTTGTTTCTCAGGAGCAGGATTTCAAAGCCAAAAAAATAAATATTTTTCTTGACTGTCTATTATGGTAACTACGGCAGTCTAATCGTCTTTCTAGATCGCTTGCGCTTGTTACCGTCTTTACGGTAACGGACGGATATCCCAACATGTGATTGGATGAGCGACCAACCGCTTCCACACTGTCTCTACACGCCTCCTCACTGCTGCATCTATAGCCGCCGCTAAAGGACAAATTAAGCGTTCAGACAACAGCAGTTATAACGCAAAAAAACCTACAGAAATATGCCTTATCAGTAAGCTCTTCAAGGGAAGTAACCTCGGTATCATAGTACTCAAGAGCAGGTAAGCCGAGTCGTTATTTCCTTAAAAATGGAAAGTGTGTGTGGCATCTGAGAACTTCCCGTTTCTGAGCCAAGTGGGCAGGGAGGTCTGAATAAATGACAGCATGTAAGTCATCAAGCTATCTGTTACGTGATGGATTAACGCCATAGTTTCAGTTTGTTTGAGAACATTGAGACTTTGGTCATTTCTGTCGGAAGCGCGGTATTGTCAGTTTTATCTGTGGCTAACGTTTCTCGCGTGCAGCGGCTGTTAGCTGCAGTTTTGTTTGTAGCTGAGATTGCTAGCTAACGATGTTAGCTTACCTCTGTAGCGGCTTACAGTTAGTTATTTTTAACAAGTCCATCTGTCTTTTCTGTGTAAACGTAGTTGTCATGTGCTCAAACTCAGAAGTGTCAATCCCTCCATCCACTTCCATCTACAAATAGAGGATGGAGACAGAAGCAGCGAGAAGTGGCTTGTCATGACTCTTTCATATCATTGCTTAAGGTTTAAGCTCTCTCTGAATATGAAGACATTACTGATAAGAACAGAGGCTTTATTGTCCGTATATCTACTGTGGTTATAACCTCATTAATAGCACATATATGCAGCATCTGTTCCTCAGTGTTAGGTTTTCATATGTAACTGCTACAGATAGACTTTCATTTCATTGATATTCATTAACAAGAAAGATAGACAAGTCCCTGTGTGTCAGAGGGGGAGAATAAAAACAACAGCATTTCCAGCTGTGCAAATTAACTATGATTAAGCATACATGTGTGGTGCCTTCAGGTAATATACCAGTGCCCTTACGTTGATTTTACCTCATACCAATGTACTCTGATCTTGGTCAAATTAATCTCTGAGACCATAGGAAGTTTACAAATGAAGTCATTTTTGTGTGAGATTGTCTGCATTTAGACATAAAAGATGGTACATCGTTGACATAGGAGTGCCCTGGTTCTGTGTTGGACTTTTTATTGCATTATGATTACTTCAGTCAATACAGACATTGTTTCTATATAATGAGTACTTCCAGAAACAGTAATGCAATACTTAATGGTCTGGCTACATTGTATCCTGTTTGTGTAATTTGATTAGAATGAAGGTAGAACAAAGTTCATTCATTTAGGTGTCCAAGTAGTGCATTCACAATGATACAAAGCTGGCTCATTATGGTTTATGTGCCAGAATTATTTTACTACTTGCCAGATTCAAAAAGTACAAAATTGTTTGATTCATGAGCACTGAAATGCTGACAAAGTCACCTCAACAAGTGTTCAGGTTTTATATGTTCTAGAAACACAGAGACTGCACCATCTGAATATTAAATCAGCAGAGCATTAAAATGAAAAAAAAAAAGTTGTTGTTGCTCGTATTGTGGTACTTTGGCTCTGATGCTGCTTTCTAGGCAGTGTTTCCTGGATCTGTAGTGTTGTAAGTTAAGTCTCTGCCAGCTGGCTTTGCTTGTAAAATTATTTCATTAGATATTTAGTCAAAGAGAGGGGCTCATGATCAGACTGCAGCGCTGCCTCTGTCACGTAGTACGGGCTAATGGAAAATCACATCATGTTTGTTTAATATTTTTTAAGGTCAGTGGTAATTTATAGCTAAACTTGCTCAGTTGCTCCTCAAATGGAAAACAGTGTAGTGATTAAATTCAGGTACTGGCATAACACAGAACTGGTGCAACAAGCTCTATTTGATGTAGAATGAGTTGCATCTTGTTTGAATGCTTTCAGAAATATGCTCATTTATTTCTTCTTCATTTATATAGCCTTGTGGCTTTGTGTTAGGAATTACTTCTATGATAATATGGAGGACGACAGGGAAAGGGAAATGCACAGATGACTGTTTCACAAAACTGGCCTGTAGGTTTGTTCTTTTTTTCCCACCTCTGCCTCCCCACCCCCCCAGTGTATAATCAGCCTGTATGTTTAAAATATGATTTTATTATATTTTTGTTTAACTGCAGACTGCAGTCGCCTGTGGTATCCTGTCGTGTATTTCAAAGCAATACTCAACTCCGATAGTTTCAGTCGACGGTCACTAAACCTTAAGGAACTAAAATAGCAACTGCATGCAATAATGTTTATGTCTGTTCCTCACATAACTTGCTTACAGGTCCAGTTGCATTTCTTCTGGGTCTGTCTTGACCATTATAAAGGTCAAAAGACTTTTGGGCTGGATAATGGAATGAATCAAGACCTGAAGCAGAAATCAGTGTGTAGAACAGCTGGATTGAGAAATAATTCTGGCTACATTTCCTTTGTGGTCTGCTTTGCTCTTTTTTGTTATATGAAGATGCTTGAGCAATTTCATACACATGATAGCATTATGTGTATATCATATGTAGCAATTTTTAGGCTTTTCTGTCAGTCCGTTGGCTGTGCAAGTTCTGTGGGAAGGCAGAGTTTCTCATATTTGGGTGACCTGCTATAGTAACTATCATAAGGGGGACTCAATTGTCTGTAACTTACTGCACCCAGCACAACACAATGCAGTAGTGAATCACAGGTCACATGCATGACATAGCTCTCACAATGACGATACTCTTCCAGGCCACCAACCTTCATGTAAAATGATTATATAATAATGGTTGTAATGTGGCATAGTTCTCGGAGATCCATCAAATCCATTTTTGTGTATTGATTTATGAGCTTGTTTTATATCCCTCTTCATTCCCAAAAAGTATAAGCATTTTTTTGAGAAATTATATATGGAATCTTGTTTCAAACACGTAATGCATGTTATCTTCCAGTCTTTTTTTCTGTCTGCTACTGTCACATGTTCTCTGTCTTCTTCTGGAGCTCATTGCAAAAAGGATTATGGCAATCTTTTAAAGCTTTGTTTCTCAGATCACGCTATATCACTTCTGTCCACATCCAGATTAACGACAAGCTGTTGCTCAGAATTTATAATCCATGAGAGCGAGACTGTCCATGCACAAGTGCATTGGTCGGCTTCTTTGATTAAGTGTGTGCCAGTGGGCTTCACTGCTGATGGCTTAATGCCATACCAAGGTGCAGTAGGGATCTGCTGATGTCATATGTTCAAAGGTTGTGACTACGTTGCACTTCAGGTCTTGAATGTGAGAAGCTGCTCAACCTTAAAGTAATAACTTAACAACTCGTTGACACTAAAGAATTATTTCACATCTGTTTGCACCATAAACATTAAAATACACACAATTTTGCTTGGGTTCCTTCCTTATACAAATCAATTGAAATTCATCTAAGCAGTAAGTTGAAGATAGAAATTGATTAGTCACGTCTCAGCAAAATAATGGGTCATTGTGTCGACTTAATTTCTCTTTTCATCCTCAGCCGTTTTCCTCCAGTGGGCCTTTCAGACCCGTGACTGTCCACCATGTTGTCCAGGTTGAGGACATCCTGGTCCTTGAGGCCTTGTGTCTCCATTTGCAGATGGGCACACACCAAAGAGAAGGGAAAGCCTCTGATGCTCAACCCTCGCACCAACAAAGTGAGTGGTCATAAAAAAGACATAGAGCTTAAACAGATGGCAGCTTTATCAACATGACTTGCAGTCTAGGTTGTGCTGGATCCATGCTAATTATGCCATGTTATGAAGTGGGCTAATTGGCAGAAGATCTTAAGTGTGGAAAATAATTGCAATGCATGTTTGAATTTCTGTGTTAAATCTAAAACTGTTTTAATGTACAGGGCAGGAAGGTGACTTAAAGGTTCTGTCACTGTTTTTTATTAAACTACGGTATGTGTTACATTCCTGATTGATCCTCAAAGTACAATATTTTATAAGACATGTAATATGTCGTCATTCAACAAATACAATTTAACTAGATTTTTTTTACCTGCACACTATTTTGTTATATTTTTCTAATAGGGACAACATTTTTTTAAAGTTGGTGTCATAGTGATCCATCCACTAAAAGTGCTTTGTTTTTCCACTGACAAGATCATATTATTATTAGTAATAGTATCTGGCAACAGTATGGAAAGGACCCTACAGAGAAATAAAACATTTTTCTTGACCTTAATCTTTGTTATCGTGTCCAACCAAAATCTGCTGGAAAACAATCTCATTCTCAAATCTTGCGTTTCACTCAGTTTTGACACTGAAAATTTCCACCATTGACTACAGGTCATATGACACAATAGCACAAACTCTTGTCAAGATAAATAAAACATTTTTATTTCTCTTTATTCTCATAATGTTGTTAGAACCACACCCACCATCATTGTTGGGTGGAGCCACTCGGCCTAATTTGTCATATCCGTCTATTTTATTTGATCCTGCTCTTTCCATTCCCTCTCACTGCTTTTCAAATGATGTGTTATTCTTTATGTAAAGCACTTTGAACTGCCTCTTATTTAAATGGACCTTGACGTATATGTGCCAGCACACCTCAGTGTTGTTACTCATGCATTCAATAGCAAGGTGGGAACAAAAAATATTCAGCTGTAAGCTGTTCTGTAATATATACTTAACACCCTTTACAGATCTGTATCATAATGTGTAGTTGACATTATTGATTGATGCTAGTAGTTTTTTCATGTCAGGTCTTTTCAACTTCTGAAGGCAATAAATGACATTTGAAACATGAGGCTGTAGCTGTGTGAGGTGACAGGCACTAACTCTGCGTAGGTATCACTAAACTTAGACTACACGTGTTGTGCTAATTATAAACATTCCAACCTACATGTTAACTGGTCACAGACAAGCTGTCTGATGGTGCCACATAGAAACACGCATGTGCTGATCAAAACCATCTCAATAGTGAAGAAACTTTTTGTCTGTCTGGTTATGTTTTATATTTAGATAGAAGTTTATTTATTTATTCACAAGGGACAATGTATGTTAATCAGTTCCTCAATGTACATGTGAGTTACCTAGAGATCTAACTTTCCTCTGTAGTCCCAGCTAAAGTTATCTAGTTATGAATTTAAATGTAAACAAAATGCTAATCAGCAAATTTCAACAAACTTTTAAACAGACTAGATATCAGAGGTTTGCAGTATGTGGCAATATGTTGAGAGGAACTGAGTGTTAGAGCTGAGTGAAGTGAAATGCTCCATCAGCATGACTCAGCATTTTGCCAGGGGAGCCCCCAGCATTCATCACTCTTACAGAATAATCAGCCCTTTCCACAGCCCCAGATGTTATGGCTTCCATATGTCATTCAGAGATGGGGTTGTAAACCTACATAGACATAAACACTTCCATATGCTGCAGATCCCCTCCTCCATCCTCCCTCCTATACATGGGGTGTTTGTGCTCAGAGCCCTCCTTATTGGCTTTTTAAAGGTGACTCCCCTCTCTTACCGCTTTCACTTCCTTTCACTAACTGCAAAATTCCTTGACATTGCCCCTGAAGTTGAAGGTCAGGCTGGTCTAAGGGCCGACATCCTCCAGTGACAAACATCCCAGTATGTGAACTTTTTCTGCAGCAAGGGTTCTGAAAATTGTTTCAGTAACTGTTATGAGGGTAGATTAAGTATTTTTAAGTATGAAACTCAAAGCAAGACCACCATGCAACAGAGATAGTTTCAAAAATACTTCTAGACAATAAATAATCCCACAAGATGTGTCAGTGGCAAAATATTTAAGATTTGGAAGACCAATTTTCAACTGGTGGAGTTGCTCTCTTGTCGTGTCTAACACAGGTTGTATTTGACTCTTATGCTTTAATTAGATTGTAGATGTATCCATGTAAAATAGCATATTTGTTGTAGGCAAATATGGTGACAGTGTCTTTATCAGAAATATTGAAAATTAGTGTGAAAAAATACATCTAAATGCTGCTTCCTGTTGAACTCTTGACACATGA
This sequence comes from Synanceia verrucosa, assembly GCA_029721515.1. Taxonomy (NCBI): domain Eukaryota; kingdom Metazoa; phylum Chordata; class Actinopteri; order Perciformes; family Synanceiidae; genus Synanceia; species Synanceia verrucosa. Next base: position 20,003,244 of record CM056551.1, on the reverse strand, counting down.
TGACAGATATCAATATCCTCTTTGTCTCCTTACTCTCTCTTTCTTTATATCCATCCCCAGGGCATGGCTTTCTCTCTACAGGAGCGACAGATTTTGGGGATACATGGTCTGTTGCCCCCTAAAGTGGAGACTCAGGACCTTCAGGCCATGCGCTTTCAGAATAATCTTAAGAAGATGAGTGATCCTTTACAGAAGTAAGCAAGTGTTTGTCTTAAATCATTGGAAAATAGCAGCCATAGTGTGGCCTACTCTTTTTTTGTTTTTAAGCATTTGTAATAATCATTATATCAGCTATCATGATTATCCTAAATATATTTCTCTTTGTGATCTAACATTTCCTCTCTCTTTCATCATTTTTCCTTGCAGGTACATCTACTTGATGGGCATCCAGGAGAGGAATGAGAGGCTCTTCTACAGGGTGTTGATGGAAGACATAGAGGAATTGATGCCAATTGTCTACACTCCTACTGTAGGCCTGGCCTGCACACATTATGGACACATCTTTAGAAGGCCCAAGTAAGCCTGAATTAAGTAGTAAAGGAGACAAAATAATACACCTCAAGTATTTTGTGCTAATTATTGTAAGGTGGCAGAGATTTTGTGCCTGTAGGAATTGATTTTTAATGTAGAGAAGAATTTTTTTCAATGTCACGCCTTTAGTCTACATTGCTATCTGCTGTAGGTCTGATGTGCATAAAATTCTGCCTCCTACTTGAACTATTTAAAGGATTCTTCTGGGTAAAATGTATGCCTTGACTAGAGCAGTCAACTGGTGAATTAAGAAAAAAGTATTCATGAAAAAACATGTAATGTTTCTCTCACCAGAGGCTTGTTCATCTCCATTCGAGACAAAGGGCACATCCGTTCCATCCTGGACAACTGGCCAGAGACTAATGTTGCAGTGAGTACCTGAATGCCTCACCACAGTAACACCTCATCTGCTGACATACTAATGTTAATCTCCTGTACCACCACATTCCAAAGATGCTCTGTTGGATTGAAATCTGTGGATACTTTCATGTTGTAAACGACAAATGCGCTACCTGAATGTCGCAGCAGAAATCAGGCCTGTGTGAATTGTAGCCTCAGTTTCTTGTTCTTAGCTGACAGGAGTAGCACCTTGTGTGGTCTTCTGCTGCTGTAGAACTGTAGAGCTGCTGCCCACTGGATATTTTCTCTTTTGCAGACTATTCTTTGTAAACCATACAGATGGTTGTTCATGAAAATATCAGCAGATCAGCAGTTTCTGAAAAACTAAGACTAGCCCATCTGGCACCAACAATCATCCCATTAACTGTAAATATGCAAATGAACAGAAAGAAATCACAGTTACAAATGCCACAATAAGTCTAAACAAGTTTTCTTAATTGATCCTTTAATGTCCACTTTTTTCTTTGTTCTCCGCAGTAAGCTCCAGTTTAGTTTTGCTCACAGTATGCTCACAAAGTGTTTGACTATTATACTTCTCTTCCTCCTCTCTCTTTCTCTAGGCAGTAGTAGTAACTGATGGAGAGCGTATTTTAGGATTAGGGGACCTGGGTGTTTATGGAATGGGCATCCCTGTAGGAAAGCTTTGCCTGTACACTGCCTGTGCCGGCATCAGACCTGAGAGATGTCTACCTGTGGCGATAGACGTTGGCACAAACAATGAGGTGTGAAGGTTTTGTGTACTCTGTTCTGTATACTGTATATGTGCACATACATTATGCTTTATATGTGTGTGTTGTAATGCTCTCCTATCAGACTCTCCTCAAGGATCCACTGTACATGGGTCTGTACCAGGAGCGAGATCGCTCTCAAGCCTACGACGATCTGATCGATGAGTTCATGGAAGCTGTGGTGGACAAATACGGGCAGGACACACTGATTCAGTTTGAGGACTTCGGGAACCACAATGCCTTCCGCTTCCTCAGGAAGTACAGGGAAAAGTACTGCACCTTCAACGATGATATTCAAGGTTCACATATACTGTAACCCTTAATATGGTGCTTGGGAAGTTTTTTTTCATAATGCCACGAAGTTTACTACTGTACAGTTCAGTTGGTGATTTTTAAAGAAACATATTTTGAAATTGATTTTCTACCTTTCAGTCAACTATTGGTTTTTTTTTGTTTTTCCATTCCAATCCAACTTTATTTCTAAAGCACAATTTAAATAAACAAAAGGTTTCTAAAGTGCTGTACATTAAAAAAACATAGTGAAAATGCAATGAATAAATAAATATAATAAAACACTAAAACATAAAAAAATAAATAAAAGAGTCCATTCCAGATAAAACGCCTGTGCACTTGAAATTTACAACCTAGATTGTTTGAAGGGCCAGAGAAAGGAGTTTTGATTATGAAAATACAATTGCAGAAAGCTGAAACCAGTTTGAATGAAAACATCCATTATAGCATCTTTAAATCACTTTACTGATGCAATGTAATGCTGTTCCAAGCAGGGACACACCTGTGGTGAGTTCTGGGAACCACAGAGGGCTGAGTTTTTGGTGTGATCTGTTGATGAGCTATTTAGTCTGAAAATCAAAAACTACATCATAACTTAAAAAGCATCAACCTTTTCAAACAAATGGCTTTTATTGTGTCCTGTCTCATCAAGGCAGTGATTTGATTGTTTATTGTTGTGTTCTCATGCATGTTTGCAGGCACTGCATCTGTAGCCCTTGCTGGTCTGTTAGCAGCTCAGAGAGCTGTTGGCAAACCCATCACTGAACACCGAGTGCTTTTCCTGGGAGCTGGAGAGGTACAATATTTATCTTTCATTCAGTTAAAGCTACAGTATAGTCTCTCATGTTAGAGAGCTAGCAATATTTGAAAGTGGCATCTCCTCTCAGCCTCCTCTAAGCTCCTCCTCCTCCCGTCAGTGCTTCATCCAAAGCTACACCCCCCTCAAACTTGAACATCTGACAGTAGGATTCAGCAGGGAGAGGAGAGCTGATATGCTACATCACTACAGTTGTAAAACCTCCCATTAATGATATATCACACTATATCTGATTGGTTCTTTCCATTCAACCAGAAACCAACCAGAGTGGCAGTTGATTGGTCAGAGTTTTTACAGTCCTGCAGCTGCCACATTGATCTGATTCCTTTCATTACTTTCTCTGAATTCTTAAAGTCTTAATGACTGCAGTCAAGGTGGAAGGACCATTTCACCCAGTATAACAAAAAGTGTTTCTGAACAGAATGACAGACTATAGCTTTAATTCAAGTTATCCCTTTTTTCTCTCCTAATTGTGAAAGTCCCCTATATCAAAATACTATACTGCCTCCCACTGACCAGAGCTGGTAATGCTAATAAAACATTTTAAACATTAACATTTTAACAAGAACTTGAAAGACTGAAAGTCACTGACCAGAACATTTCTGGGGAAAATGTGTATTTGTTTAGTCTCTTATTATTCTTTTATTACACAGTGAGGGTTTAAGTTGTATGAAGGATACACTGTCTATTAGAAATTTGAATGTTTAACTTGATGCAATCATTTCTTTCTTAGGCAGCCCTTGGTATTGCAAATCTGATTGTCATGGCCATGATGGAGTCAGGGATTACCCAAGCTGAGGCCAGAAACAAGATCTGGATGTACGATAAATTTGGCTTACTAGTAAAGGTTAGTCTGTGTGACTCAGACATCAACGACCAGAACATACGTCACATGTCTGCATGGCCTCCTGTCTGCCTCATTGTTAATATACTGTTTAATGCATTTGTATTGATTTTGTGTTGCCACCAGGGCAGACCACAGGAAACAGATTATAACCAGGAGGCATTTGTCCATGACAGCCCAGGGAGTGTTCAGAGCTTCCTAGATGCTGTAAACACCATCAAACCCACAGCTATCATTGGTGAGGAACTTTTTCTGTGTTTGTGTAACTGTAAAGCCTTTCAGCACTGTTTTGAAAGTGAATTTATAAGTTGTTCTGAGTTATTTTACTTAATCCAATCAGGTCAATTAAACACCAACATTTTATATTTAGACTATTTATTATTTATCTGATCATTAAATCATCCTTTCGGGGCTCAGTGTGTCATAATGGTAGATCACAAACACGGGCTGCCTAACACTTTCTCTCTCCTTCTTTCAGGCGTGTCAGGAGCTGGACGTCTGTTCACCCATGATGTCATCAAGGCTATGGGATCCTTGAATGAACGACCAATCATCTTTGCCCTGAGCAACCCAACCAATAAAGCAGAGTGCACAGCAGAGGAGGCCTACACACTCACTGATGTATATAGTTCGTTCTTCTTTCCTTTGTTTCTGCTTTGACTCTGAAATTTTGCATGAAGTGTTTCTGTGCTGTCAAATCACTCTTCTTGTTATTGTCCTTTTCTCTGGTCCCACAGGGTAGATGTCTTTTTGCTAGTGGCAGTCCATTCGGTCCAGTGACTCTGAGCGATGGCCGCGTCTTCACTCCTGGACAAGGGAACAACGCTTACATCTTCCCAGGTGAAAGGAAAATAAAGTGAATATTGATAATCTGTATTCAAGACCAGAGAGGAGTGGACTTTGATTCCTTAGACATAACAAATACTATAAATATTAAAAAAGAAAACAAAGCAAGCATTCAACTTTTATTTATTCTCAAGAAGTCATTGAGGAACTTCCGCCATTTTCAGTAATATGGATTGTACAATTACCCACAATACACATATATACACACCCACAATACACATATATACACATAAACATATACATACGTACATACATACATAAGCATGCACCTCATAAAATGTATGTATATGCTCAACACATATGCACACATACACTGTGTGTAGTATGTGGAAAATGATTAGATGATAAAAAAAATACACAAACGTAAATGCAGCCTTTTAAAATCACATACTGCATTGCAGGTGTGGCCTTGGCTGTGATCCTGAGTGGAGTGAGACACATCAGTGATACAATATTCCTAGAAGCTGCCAAGGTCTGTATTTGAGATGTATTTCATTGCTGAAGTTCATCTTTATATTTCCCCTCTCACCCTATCCTGCACTCTTTCTTGCTGTCTGCGTCATGTTTGCATTTGCTGTAAATAGTCATGAAAACCTTATTTAATCCTTTGATGTCTCCTGTTTCCTCTCTTTCTAGACTAACAGCTAACAGATGAGGAGCTTTTAAAAGGCTGATCCTGCTTTGCACTTTTTCCATCTGTGTTCGTCCCTCACACATTTGACTTTGATCAATGCAATTAATGATTAAAGTCACATAATTGAATGATATGCCACTGATTGCCACTGTTCTTAGTTCAATATTGAAATACTTTTCATAAAGATTTGCATCTTTGTAATATAAGTAGTATTGCTTTGGTCATTTCTGTTACTTGACCTAGCTTATTTTTCTTATATCATGTCATTATATTAACAACTTCACACTTGGGTAGTTGTCAAATGGATAAATATGCTTTTGGCAGATAATATTAGTAGATTTTGTACCTCTTTTTGGATCTTGTTCCAGACCCTAGCAGAGCAGCTGACAGACAAAGAGCTGGAAGAGGGAAGACTCTATCCTCCTCTCTCAAACATCAGAGAGGTCTCTGTCCAGATGGCTGTCAAGGCAAGTCTCCTGAAAATGATCATTTCCGAACTGAATTTGGCTTTTATATATATGTATGTAATATATTTTATTGAACGTTTTTTGCAGCACAGCAGATACCATAAAAAACATATAAAGAAAAAAAAAACAATTTCAGATATGAACTGTAAAAAAAAAGGAACTTAGAATTAACGTAATCAAAAAATAAAAAATTAATTAATTAATTAAAAGTAAATTACACTGCATATTTTGACATGGTGTTAGTGCTTCCAAACCATAACTTCTTCCTGCCTAAATTCCATCATCATCATTAGCTTTGAACAACTTCTCAAGGTGATACAACAATGCTTCCCAGTCATGTTTAGTTGTCCAGCAACATTTGATGAGTTTATCTTCCATTGCTGTTGAAGTGTCTGTGTTTGCTGTTTATATCTGACTCTCACCATTATCTGATGCTAAACTCTCTTTTTGTGTTTTTTTTTTGTTTTTTTTTTGCTTTAGGTGGTGGAGTTTGTCTATGCTAAAGGCATGGCGTTTCGCTACCCTGAGCCAGTGGACAAGGACAGCTTTGTACGTGCTACTGTGTGGGACACTCAATACGACTCCTTCATGCCAGACACCTACGAATGGCCAGGTGTCACCTTCAGCCCCAAGACTAACTAGTAGGCCACACCCTCACTGTGCTCTTTGCTTTCCACATAACTCTTTAACATAGGTCTTTTGAGCTGATCGTAATTACTTGAAAGCATCTTATAGCTTATGAAAAAATGCAGTAGAAGCCCCTTGTTGCTGCCATGTTACTTCATTTGCACTGAACCTGTATTATTAGAACTGTGAAAAGGTAGAGAGGAAAGTGACAAGAGGATATTTGAAAGGAAATGGTCATTTTCACTTCACATCCCAAGTCTTTATCACCTCTGCATTACACATAACCCACAGCACCTGGAAGCCCGTCTGGTGGTGGGAAAAGGCAGAGTGGAAATCTGGTTTCATTGTTGAAACCCTGAGATACATTTGAATGGTATACAGTGCTTAACAAGTTTATTAGACCACCACCCAGTGTAAAGTGTTTGACACCACTGACTAAATTAACAGTACTGCTGATTACCAAAATATAATTTTATGTTTCTGTAATGGTTAATCCACCAGACTGTGCAAGCTCTTTAGTTAAACTCATATCTTCAATGCCAAAATACAATTGTTTTTGTTATCAAATCTATCGTTTTACAAAAAAGCAGAGAAAATAGCAAAGCACATTATTGTTTTTTTGATTGAGATGCTAAATTATAGTTCCAGCTACTTGCATTCCTGAACACAACAATGTGTTTTTGTGGTTGTATTAATTTCTGACTTTTCCAGTGTTCTGGCTCAAATTTGGGTATAAAAAGGTGAATTTGGTTTGAAATTCCTCACTCCTGTTCAAAATGATGGAACATAGAGAATTCAGTGATAAAGAAAGAGTCTGAATTAAAGCACTTAAAGATCCTGGGTGCTCTTTGTGACAAATAGGGCTGATGGTCTAATACTTTTGCAAAGCATTGTATGTATATACCCTGTTTTAAAAAGAAATTAGCAGTAAATACAACTGTGTTACATGTTGTGATTGTTAGATACTCTAGCAAGCACAAAGTAAAACACACCCTATTTAATGTAATGATGACTCTACTTTCTTGCAGACAGTTAGTGTGCACACTCCTGATGCAGTGAGTAGCTCTTACTACTATTTGTGGTGGCTTCACTGATCCAACCAGTGCCCACTGTAAGATATGTGGTTTCACCTGTGCTTAGATGGGGCTACATTGGTTATCAGGAGTCATGTAAAGCAGAGGGTTAAAGTACTCAGTACTTGGTGTTAGAGAAGGAGAGGAAACAGTTACTCAGGAGAGAAATGGAGGAAAACCCAAAGAAAGAATTAAAGAAGGGAAAATTAAATGAAGTTTATACTGTATGTAGAAACACTTGAGTAAACCAATGTCCACTCCAGCATTTTGTTAGTTTGAATGCTTTTGTCACATTGTATTTATTGATTTGAATTTATTTTATCATCTGGGGCCATATTTAGATGTTTTGCCCTTGTACTGTATATTCATTATAAAGCCTGTCATCAACAGCTGTGTAAAGGCTACATCACTATAAAGTAACACTTTTGTTTAATGGTGCACTGTGTAAGACTGCAGTGCAACATAAGGATAAGAAAATTGATATATTGCCATTTTGTCACTTTTTTTAATTCATAAGTTAACAACATTCTAAAAAAACAACACCAACAAAAATGTTTCTACTCATGTTCATGTCCCAAAACAATCCTTACTGTCACTTATATTGCACAGTTCTTGATGTTGAAGGGTAATGGTGGCATTGTGAATGACACTGCACAGTATATTTGTTATGAAGGAAGCGAACAATGCTAGAGCATTTCTTTGTGATACAGCAGGTCTTGTAATTTGGTATATGAGTCAGATCCAGCAATGTTCCATTAGCTATGCAGTATTGTTGCCACACTTACATTTGATGACTGAAGCAAAACTTCCTCAAGTTCCTAACATGCATTTCCAAAATCAATATGTCCTGTTAGTTATATTTTATCTCATTTTGTTATATTGCTCATATCTATCTCAGTGAGACACAGCAGTAATAGTCGTCCTGGTTGTCCACAACAGCTTTATGTTGTCAGTCAGCAGACTTTTGCATCATGTTACAATGGGCAATTAAAAGCTCTACAATTATATATTTAATGTGAAATGTGAGAATTGAGAAACCCTGACTATATACACTGGACACACAGATACACACATCCATGCAGCTGAAAAGTATCAGATGAAAATGACAAATTAACCACTACCAAGTAACCGGTTTCATTTATAGTATTACCTTTGACAAACATAAGTTCTCATCTATACTATTCCACTGTACATTTTAATCTCAGGATATTGTTTTAGGACCTTCTAACCACCTGCAATGAAGTGCCTGTTCAGTGTCTATAATCACTTCATGTTCCACGATGTAGAACAGCACCATGCTAAGAAACATCTCAGCTCTTTTATATTTATGATTATAACAGAAATGCTGTTTGTCTCATACAAATATGATGGATTTGTGTAACGTTCAGTGTGCAGCTTTTCCTTGATACACTGCTGTTTCAGGTGTGAATTCTTTATATACTGTTAAAGGATCTTGATTGGGTTTTACTACCTACAAACAGTCTAACCTCATCAGTAAGTGATGGCTCGTCTGTTCGTCCAGTGTGAATTTTTACTATGTTGTGTAAGAACTTGGTGATTGGTTTGCTGATGTGATTCTTGTTGCCCCCAAATGGAAAACTGTCTCCATATTTCATTGAATTGTGCATTAGTGCTGTGTCTGTTGAGCCTGTGTTTCTGAAGTTCATTTTTGTCACATAATATTATTGCCTTGGTATTTGTAAGCAGAGTGAATACCTATGTGTAGAATAAAAAAACTTTTACACTGGCTCCACTGGCTGTTGATTGTGTGACTGAGCTTCAACAGAATTTTGTTTAAAATTTGTAAAAAAAAAAAAAAAAAAAAAAATGTTGAAATTGCATGTTGCATTGTTAAATGCTGTTGTTTTATTTGTTTTAATCCAGTTCTAGTCTGGACATTGGATAATTTTAAACCCCATATATTGTGAATGTGAACTGATGAGAAGTAAAGCAGGGAACAGTTCTGGAAAGGTAAGCTATTCTTCAGCCATTTGGATTTAAAATGTTTGTAAATGTGCTTAACACAGCGTAGGTCTAACGCCGCACTGTCGCTCGTGAGACGTCATCACTATGCGACCGCAAACGTTGTCGCGTGTTATGGCGTCCTGCTGCAGCCGTCGTCGCTTAATTTGTAGGTTTAGACAGTTTTCGCTCATTGTTTCACCCTTTTTGGAAGGATGACCATGGACGTGACTTTCCTCGGGACCGGCTCGGCTTACCCGTCCCCTCACCGCGGTGCCTCGGCTCTGGTTCTGCGGACAGAAGGGGAATGCTGGCTGTTCGACTGCGGGGAGGGAACCCAGACCCAACTGATGAAGAGCCAACTCAGAGCCGGTGTGTCACTGCAGCCTTTAAATCTCTCCAGGACACTACAACAAGGCCTTCATGCTAGCCAGTCTATTTGAATGTATCTAGCACCAGAACTATCCACCCTATCATCAAAACTTTTTTAAATAGTGAGGCTCCTTTTCCAAAATACAATGTCAAGTTAAACAATTGCACTCAATTTTGGCACGATTTTAGAATGTTCAGGCACGGTAATAAATAACTTAAGCAGTTGTGCATTTTCAGGAAGAGGCTTTTTTGCATTTGATACTGTGCCACCAAATTCACCATGTACTTATTTATGGTGTGTATGGAGTTCTTGTAATCCTCCATCAAAACATTGGGGTAGACGTCACCTTTTCTATGCTATCATGTTTTATTCAAGAGATATGATGCAAACAACATGTTTCAGTCATAGTCCAAATTGTACAGGTGTTCCCAGTTTATATGGAAAAGTGCACATCTTCACCTTTAACCATCACTCATTGCAAGTGAATAGGTAGCTAATAAATAATGTGTTTATACTGACAAAGAAGTGAGAGTGGGAAAATATTAAACAATAGATACAGGCTTTTTTTTTTATTGTTTCTGCCATTTAGAAAATGGACAAACTACATAATACAATGCAAAGCTCTGAAAATTCTATCAGACACAAAGAAATGATGTCATTGTTGTGATTTATGTAGTATATAATTTTGTAGTATTAATAATAACATTGGGGACATTTGGAGGTCAGGCTCATTGACTGCTCTACACTTACATTCGAATTTGATCAACATCATGTTTTGACAGCAATGTCTCATTGGTGATAACTAGAAGAATCTTCTTTATGCACTGCATTTTTGCCTCCACCTCTCGACTTTCGGGCAAACCTCTAAAGGTTCTCTGGTCTGTTCCTGTTGTTCCATTTGTAGCATGTGATGATATGTTATGCTTTCTTTCCAGGTCGAATCACCAAAGTTTTCATCTCCCACTTGCATGGAGATCACCTGTTTGGTCTGCCAGGTCTTCTTTGCACTGTGAGCCTCAACACCAATCCCGAGCAGCAGAACCTGAACCGTGTCGACATCTATGGGCCCCGGGGCCTCCGGCAGTTTCTAAGGGTGACGCTTGGCCTCACAGGATCACAGCTGCTCTTTCCTTATGCAGGCAAGTCCAACTTGTACAACCTGGTACTTCAGTCTTAAACACTGGTCTTTTATTTGTTTTGGCACAATGTAAACTATGGTTTGCACATTGTGACAGGAACGCTTTGTGCAGTCAAACACATCTGTGGGTGTGACTGCCACCTTCAGGAGAATGATATGTCAGTTCTTCTAACTGCCTACTAGTTATTACTAGTTATTCAGTGTTGTCACTTTTATGTCAAAATGAGTAATACACAACTAGAAACTAGGTTTTGAGCAGTAGAGTACAGGTTGAGTGTGTATGCTACTATATGAAGAAAAAAAAAAAAATATATATATATATATATACATATATACACACACACACACACTCAGCATTTACACATTTTTTTTTATTCTACGTCATAGAACATATGGCCTTTGGAAGTTATTTTGAGCCTACTCACTGAGTACCTCCGCTAAGGAGGTTGTTTCCTTTTTTTTATCTTTGTAGTCTATACTCTACTTTTATCCATGTTCTGTATGTTGTTCTAGTACATGAGCTGGAACCCACAACTGACCAGAGTCCAGAAGATGGTCAGCTCAGTCTGGAGGTGTGTGACTGATTTTTATGTTACTCCTGTGTTGTATGACATTTAACAAAATCCATGTGTTATACTTTATGTATACACTATTGTGTTGTGTTGGTCCCCCTGACCTGACACCTTTCTATCAGAACTAGCATTACCTTCTCTGGTCTGTTGGATCAGACCACCAGGACCAGTCTTCACTCTCCACCTGCATCAATGATCCTTGTCCTCTCATGACCCTGTCTCTGGTTCACCACTGGTCCTTCCTTGGACCACTTTTGATAGATCCTGACCACTGCAGACCAGGAACAGCCCACCAGAGCTGCAGTTCTGGAGATGCTCTGACCCAGTCGTCTAGCCATCACTTGTTTGGTTCTTGTTGTCAAACTCACTTAAATCCTGTGTGCTTTCCCATTTTTCCTGCTTCTAACATCAACTTTGAGGACAAAAATGTTGCCTTACATGTCCCAGGTGCCATGAAGAAGAGATACTCACTACTTAGTGTTATTCACTTCAGCTGTCAATGGTCACAATGTTATGCCTGATTGTTGTGTACAGTGCTAAACAAATGTGAAGTGCTTCACTCCTGCTCAAAATGGTGAAGTGTGGGGAACTTTGTCAAGCACTGTCTATTATATACAGTATCATTTACTTCTGCATCCTTTTTGTGGTGTTAATATATGTCATTTAAAACTTCTTCCAAATGTTTACTGGAAAGTATTTTCTCATTCCACAATAGCAGCATGTCATTTTGAATGTTTAATGTCTCTTTAGATGACAGCAGCGAGCGACCCTCTGCACCCACAGGAGCAGCTGGGTAGGACAATCTCCCTGGATGTCTCCAGTGACTGTTACCTCCTCTTTGAAGACAAGAAGTTTGTGGTCAAGGCCTTCAGGTTGTTTCACCGCATCCCCTCCTTTGGTTTTTGCATTCAGGAGCGTGATCGACCTGGAAGACTGAACTCTGACTTCCTGAAAGGACTAGGTATGTGTCTTTTTGTTATTGAATAGTTGTGTGAAAAGTAAAGAGCTAGATTTGAGTGATTAGATATGGTAAGCATAAAACATGTTTTACCAAGAAAAGAAATGCAGTGTGGGCTAGTTTTTTTTCAGTGACTTTCAAAACACAACCCAGTGATTCAGAATCAATAAGTGTAGGCTTTTGAACATACTCAAATTTAACACTTTATGCACAGAGGTTACCCAATACTATGACACATTTGTTGTACGTACAATAGGTATTTCGGAAAAGGAAAGTGCCCTCCCACTAAAACATGTGAATTATGGTCTAACTTTGTCTCCCCAGGCCTGAAACCAGGGCCGCTTTATGGGCGGCTGAAGGCTGGCGAGTCTGTAATTCTGGAGAGCGGTCGTGTCGTTCTGCCAAGTGAGGTGCTGGAAGAAACCATCCCTGGGAGGAAAGTCTGCATCTTTGGAGACTGCAGCTCAGTTGTTGGGGAAGGACCACTGAGGCTGTGCAATGGAGCTGACATGCTGGTTCACGAGGCCACTCTCGGGGATGAGCACAGAGAGAAAGCAGTGGACCACGGACACAGTACACCTGAAATGGCAGCAGCGGTGGCTCGTGCTTGCAGTGCACGACGGCTGGTGCTGTACCACTTCAGCCAGAGGTACAAACCCAGCTATCTGCAGAAGGAAGGGGATGAGGATGAGGTGTCAGTGCTCAAGAGACAGGCAGAAGATGCCCTACAGGACAGTGGAGTAGAGGTGACTCTGGCTGAGGACTTTCTTACTTTGCCCATTCCTCTCAGAAGACCATAGTGATGGACTGCTAATTACCTCCACCAAGGAGTTTATGTTTTCACTGGGGTTTGTTTGTTTGCAAAATAACTCAAAAAGTTGTGGACGGATTTTGACGAAATTTTCAGGGTTGGTCAGAAGTGGCCTAACTTAAAACTGATTAATTTTTGGTGGCGTTCGAATCCGATTCAACGGCACCACCAAAAGTGTATCAGTTTTAAGTTAGGCCACTTCTGGTCAATCCTGAAAATTTTGTCAGAAAACGTCCATAACTTTTTGAGTTACTTTGCAAACAAACAAACAAGTCCTGGTGAAAACATAATCTCCTTGGCAGTGGGGTTAACTTTTAATAAAAAGCCGCTGCTGCCGTCTTGGCGGAGGTCTGCGCTCTCTGAGTGCTTTTCTAGTTAAGATTTGATATTACCTTATTAAATATTTACAATCTTAGCTCAACACAATAGCTTTAGTGTTGAACAGGGCTGCAGAATTAATCAAAAGTTTATGGAAATTACTACCTGACCTGTACTTTTCAATCTGAGAGAAAATATTTATTATCATATAAAATAGAATTTTAAATTTAATACTGTGGTGTTGCAGAGATGACCTGGTACATCATGTGAACAGTGACATAAAAATTAATTTCACCTGACTGCATCAGCAGATAGAATAAAATTTTGTTTTAAATTGAGTCTTTAAATTCACTCTTGACCTGAAGGCCAAGTCATACTCGGGCAGAGCGGACGCGGAACAGAGCATACTCAAAGCAGAAGTCTGCGAGGTCCACGCGCTCAAAGCCCACATTTTACGTCCGGTCGGACTCCGCTCCGCACTGGTGTCACACAAAACACTGCTCAGCATGTTTTTCACACTGACCCACGTTAAATGTGACACAGATTGTCTGATTCATGGCAGTTTCACAGGGAAATGGTGCACGGCTGTACACTCGACTATGAAAGCTCTGAGCGGAGCAGACGGTCCACCCGAGTATGAATTGGCCTTTAGAAACAACAGTTTACAAAACAATGAAGGACTGCTCAGAAAAAGCTTTCCCAAGTACAACTCAACAACAACTGAGCTTAAAAACCAGCACATGAAGATTCAACTGCTTTCAAACAATAATGAGAATTTTTTTTGGCAATAAAGAGATTCTTAAACAAAATTTCGGCAAACAATTTCAGTGTGCTGTTTTGCCACTTATAACTTCACGTCATGTTATGCTAGAAATTCACTACACTAAAATAAGGCTTTCTAATGACTTTTGATATATTAAAATTTGACAGTTTGACTTTTTTATTTTTTTTTTTTTCAAAATTTCTAAATATAATATGGCTGATTGTCAAAATTTTCTCTCTTTTTTTGACATTTTTCACTTTTTCGACATACTATACTATGACATTTTTTTATAATCACAATTTTAAAAATGCTTTACCTGTATGTATTACAGATACACACTATACTGCCAAAAGTATTCACTCACCTGCCTTGACTCACATTTGAAATTAAGTGGCATCCCATTACTAATCCATAGGGTTCAATATGACGTTGGTCCACCCTTTGCAGCTATAACAGCTTCAACTCTTCTGGGAAGGCTGTCCACAAGGTTTAGGAGTGTGTTTATGGGAATTTTTGACCATTCTTCCAGAAGTGTATTTGTGAGGTCACACACTGATGTTGGATGAGAAGGCCTGGCTCTCAGTCTCTGCTCTAATTCATCCCAAAGGTGTTCTATCGGGTTGAGGTCAGGACTCTGTGCAGGCCAGTCAAGTTCATCCACACCAGACTCTGTCATCCATGTCTTTATGGACCTTGCTTTGTGCACTGGTGCACAGTCATGTTGGAAGAGGAAGGGGCCAGCTCCAAACTGTTCCCACAAAGTTGGGAGCATGGAATTGTCCAAAATGTCTTGGTATGCTGAAGCATTCAGGAGGCCAAGCCCAGCTCCTGAAAAACAACCCCACACCATAATCCCCCCCTCCACCAAACTTTACACTTGGAACAATGCAGTCTGACAAGTATCGTTCTCCTGGCAACCACCAAACCCAGACTCGTCCATCAGATTGCCAGATGGCCGTCTGATGACCTATAGTATTTTGACTTTTTAAAATTTGACTTTTTTTTTTTTTTTTACTTTTTCAACATGATATGACTTAAATGCTTTTTTTTTCAAAATGCTTTAATGTGGTGTTCCGTCCCCAGCCATTTGCTTTGTAGTTTAGTGTATGTGTGTGAGGATGAATGAATGGATAAGTGGA
The DNA here is from genome assembly GCA_029721515.1 of Synanceia verrucosa. Taxonomy (NCBI): domain Eukaryota; kingdom Metazoa; phylum Chordata; class Actinopteri; order Perciformes; family Synanceiidae; genus Synanceia; species Synanceia verrucosa. Next base: position 19,987,953 of record CM056551.1, on the reverse strand, counting down.
AGCATGATGGACCAGGCGAACCCCTGCTGCAGCCAACCAGCGAAGAACACAACCAGCGCTGATGACGAGCAGGGCGAGCCCCAGACGGCAACCAATCAGAGAGGTCCACAAAAAGAAGAATGAGACGCAGCGCTTGGTGCTCCATTATCGTTTATTGTGAACTGTTTACTTTTGCTTGCTTACTATCGTATTGGATCTGTTTAGGTTTTTGTTATTTTGTGTTAGTTAGTGGTTTACTCTTTGGAATATCAGCTTGTGCAGCCTGAGTTTTAGTTAGTGGTTATTGTTTCGTTCTTTTCCTTTTTTCAGCTCCAGTAGCTCGCTTTTTCTTATTAAGGATAGCTTGTGTATTTCTTTTTGCCATTGTTTGTTTTGTTTATTTTTGCCTGATTCAGCCACGACAGATTGTGCACATTGTTAATTTATCTGTTTGCTATAAAACCTTTTCTTTGAAATCCCACACCAGCAGGAAATTACTTTGTTACCTCTGCCTCCCTAGAGTGGGGCGTAACATATGGCTTTTTGACAAATTTTTCAACGTGTTATCTTACAAATTCATTCAACACACTATAATAAGTCTGTCTAGTTAATTTTGTTTTACTTTTTCAACATACTATACTGTGCTACAACTTTTTGATGAAATTTTTAAACAGCTATAATCCATCCATCCATTATCTACTGCTTATTCTCACAGGGTCGAGGGAAAAAGCTATAATATGGCTTTTTTTTGCCAACTATTTCCGACAGTCTGCCACAGATTCATTCAACACACTCTAATAAGGCTGTCTGATGACTTACTTTGACTTTTTCAACATACTATGACTTTTTTTTTTCAAAATGCTAAAAATATTGCTTTTTGACAACTTTTTCCTTCAAGTTATACCACAAATTCATTCGATACACTCTAATAAGGCTGTCTGATGACTTGTTTTGACTTTTTAATGTTTGACTTTACTTTTTCAACATACTATAATCTGACTTTCTAAGGATTTTTTTTTTTTTTAAAAGCGTAATATGGCTTTTTGACAATTTTTTTCCAACAAATTTTGCCACAAATTCATTCAACACACTCTAATAAGGCTGTCTGATGACTTCTTTTGACTTTTTAAAATTTGACATTTTTTTACTTTTTCAACATACTATACTACGACTTTTTAATATTATTTTTCAAAATGCTAAAAATATGGCTTTTTCACAACTTTTTCAGCATGTTATGCCACAAATTCCTTCAACATACTATAATAAGGCTGTCTAGTAAAATTTTTGACAATTGAAAATTTGACATTTTTTTACTTTTTCAACATACGATACTGCAACTTTTTTATATTTTTTTCAAAATGCTATAATATGTTTTTGTGACAAATTTTGCAACATATTCTGCCACAAATTCATTCACCACACTCTAAAAAGGCTGTCTGATGTCTTCTTTTGACTTTTTAAAATTTGACCTTTTTTGACTTTTTTAACATACTATACTATGACTTTTTCATGATTTTTTTCAAAATGCTATAATATGGCTTTTTACAACTTTTTCAACATGTTATGCCACAAATTCATTCAACAAACACCGAATAAGGCTGTCTAGTCATTTTTTTCAACATTTTAAAATTTGATATTTTTTGACTTTTTCAACATACTATACTATGACTTTTTCATGATTTTTTTCAAAATGCTATAATATGGCTTTTTACAACTTTTTCAACATGTTATGCCACAAATTCATTCAAAAAAACCCAAATAAGGCTGTCTGGTCATTTTTTTTTAACATTTTAAAATTTTACATTTTTTACTTTTTCAACATACTATACTATGATTATTTGATGAAATTTCAAAAAAGATATAATATGGCTTTTTTTTAACAACTTTTTCTGACAAATTCTGCCACAAATTCTTTCAAAACACCTTAATAAGGCTGTCTGATGTCTTCTTTTGAGTTTTTAAAATTTGATATTTTTGACTTTTTCAACATACTATACTATGACTTTTTAATGATTTTTTTTAAAAAATGCTATAATATTGCTTTTTTGACAATATTTTCCAACAAATTCTGCCACAAATTCATTCAACACACTCCAATAAGGCTGTGTGAGGACTTCTTTTGACATTACAAAATTTGACATTTTTTTACATTTTCAACATACTATACTATGACTATTTGATGAAATTTTAAAAAAGATATAAAATGGTTTTTTTGAGAACTTTTTCCGACAAATTCTGCCACAAATTCTTTCAAAACACCTTAATAAGGCTGTCTGATGTCTACTTTTGAGTTTTTAAAATTTGATATTTTTGACTTTTTCAACATACCATACTATGACTTTTTAATGATTTTTTTCAAAATGCTATAATATTGCTTTTTTGACAATTTTTTCCGACAAATTCTGCCACAAATTCATTCAACACACTCTAATAAGGCTGTGTGAGGACTTCTTTTGACATTACAAAATTTGACATTTTTTTACATTTTCAACATACTATACTATGACTATTTGATGAAATTTTAAAAAAGATATAAAATGTTTTTTTTGAGAACTTTTTCCGACAAATTCTGCCACAAATTCTTTCAAAACACCTTAATAAGGCTGTCTGATGTCTTCTTTTGAGTTTTTAAAATTTGATATTTTTGACTTTTTCAACATACTATACTATGACTTTTTAATGATTTTTTTTAAAAATGCTATAATATTGCTTTTTTGACAATTTTTTCCAACAAATTCTGCCACAAATTCATTCAACACACTCTAATAAGGCTGTCTGATGACTTCTTTTGACTTTTTAAAATTTGACATTTTTTGACTTTTTTAACATACTATACTATGACTTTTTCATGATTTTTTTCAAAATGCTATAATATGGCTTTTTACAACTTTTTCAACATGTTATGCCACAAATTCATTCAAAAAACCCTAATAAGGCTGTCTGGTCATTTTTTTTAACATTTTAAAATTTTACATTTTTGACTTTTTCAACATACTATACTATGACTTTTTGATGAAATTTTAAAAAAGATATATGTTTTTTTTGACAACTTTTTCCGCTAAATTCTGCCACAAATTCTTTCAAAACACCTTAATAAGGCTGTCTGATGTCTTCTTTTGAGTTTTTAAAATTTGATATTTTTGACTTTTTCAACATACTATACTATGACATTTTTGATGAAATTTTAAAAAAGATATACGTTTTTTTGACAACTTTTTCTGACAAATTCTGCCACAAATTCTTTCAAAATACCTTAATAAGGCTGTCTGATGTCTTCTTTTGAGTTGTTAAAATTTGATATTTTTGATTTTTTCAACATACTATACTATGACTTTTAATGATTTTTTAAAAATTCTATAATATTGCTTTTTTGACCATTTTTTCCAACAAATTCTGCCATAAATTCATTCAACACAGTGTAAAAAGGCTGTCCGATGACCTCTTTTGACTTTTTAAAGTTTGACATTTTTTGACTTTTTTTTAACATACTATACTATGACTTTTTCATGATTTTTTTCAAAAAGCTATCATATGGCTTTTTCCAACTTTTTCAACATGTTATGCCACAAATTCATTCAAAAAACCCTAATAAGGCTGTCTGGTCATTTTTTTTTAACATTTTAAAATTTTATATTTTTGACTTTTTCAACATACTATACTATGACTATTTGATGAAATTTTAAAAAAGATATAATATGGCTTTTTTGACAGCTTTTTCCGACAAATTCTGCCACAAATTCTTTCAAAACACCTAAATAAGGCTGTCTGATGTCTTCTTTTGACTTTTTAAAATTTGATATTTTTGTACTTTTTCAACATACTATACTATGACTTTTTAATATTTTTTTTCAAATTGCTATAATATGTTTTTTGACAACTTTTTCAACATATTATGGCACGAATTCATTCAACATACTATAATAAGGCTGTCTGGTAAAATTTTTTTGACTTTTTAAAATTTGACATTTTTTGACTTTTTCAACATACTATACTATGACTTTTTAATGATTTTTTTAAAAAAATGCTATAATATTGCTTTTTTGACAATTTTTTCCAACAAATTCTGCCACAAATTCATTCAACACACTCTGATAGGGCTGTCTGATGATTTCTTTTGACTTTTTAAAATTTGATATTTTTTCACTTTTTTAACATACTATACTATGACTTTTTCATGATTTTTTTCAAAATGCTATAATATGGCTTTTTACAACTTTTTCAACATGTTATGCCACAAATTCATTCAAAAAACCCTAATAAGGCTGTCTGGTCATTTTTTTTAACATTTTAAAATTTTACATTTTTTTTACTTTTTCAACGTACTATACAATGACTATTTGATGAAATTTTAAAAAAAGATTAAAAAAATGGCTTTTTTGACAACTTTATGTGACAAATTCTGCCACAAATTCTTTCAAAACACCTTAATAAGGCTGTCTGATGTCTTCTTTTGAGTTTTTAAAATTTGATATTTTTGACTTTTTTAACATACTATACTATGACTTTTTAATGATTTTTTAAAAATGCTATAATATTGCTTTTTGACAAAATTTTCCAACAAATTCTGCCATAAATTCATTCAACACACTCTAAAAAGGCTGTCCGATGACTTCTTTTGACATTACAAAATTTGCCATTTTTTTACTTTTTCAACATACTATACTACGACTTTTTAATATTTGTTTTTCAAAATGCTATAATATGTTTTTTTGACAACTTTTTCAACATATTCTGCCACAAATTCATTCAACATACTATAATAAGGCTGTCTGGTCATTTTTTTCAACATTTTAAAATTTTATATTTTTGACTTTTTCAACATACTATACTATGACTATTTGATGAAATTTTAAAAAAGATATATGTTTTTTTGACAACTTTTCTGCTAAATTCTGCCACAGATTCTTTCAAAACACCTTAATAAGGCTGTCTGATGTATTCTTTTGAGTTTTTAAAATTTGATATTTTTGTACTTTTTCAACATACTATACTATGACTTTTTAATATTTTTTTCAAATTGCTATAATATGTTTTTTGACAACTTTTTCAACATATTATGGCACGAATTCATTCAACATACTATAATAAGGCTGTCTGGTAAATTTTTTTTTACTTTTTAAAATTTGACATTTTTTGACTTTTTCAACATACTATACTATGACTTTTTAATGATTTTTTTAAAAAATGCTATAATATTGCTTTTTTGACAATTTTTTCCAACAAATTCTGCCACAAATTCATTCAACACACTCTAATAAGGCTGTCTGATGACTTCTTTTGACTTTTTAAAACTTGACATTTTTTGACTTTTTTAACATACTATACTATGACTTTTTCATGTTTTTTTTCAAAATGCTATAATATGGCTTTTTACAACTTTTTCAACATGTTATGCCACAAATTCATTCAAAAAACCCTAATAAGGCTGTCTGGTCATTTTTTTTTAACATTTTAAAATTTGACATTTAGACTTTTTCAACATACCATACTATGACTTTTTGATGAAATTTTAAAAAAGATATAATATGGCTTTTTTGACAACTTTTTCTGACAAATTCTGCCACAAATTCATTCAACACACTCCAATAAGGCTGTCTGATAACTTCTTTTGACTTTTAAAAATTTGACATTTTTTGACTTTTTCAACACATTATACTATGACTATTTGATGAAATTTTAAAAATGCTATAATATGGCTTTTTACAACTTTTTCAACATGTTATGCCACAAATTCATTCAAAACACCCTAATAAGGCTGTCTGGTGACTTCTTTTGACTTTTTAAAACTTGACATTTTTTGACTTTTTTAACATACTATACTATGACTTTTTCATGTTTTTTTTCAAAATGCCATAATATGGCTTTTTACAACTTTTTCAACATGTTATGCCACAAATTCATTCAAAAAACCCTAATAAGGCTGTCTGGTCATTTTTTTTTAACATTTTAAAATTTTACATTTTTGACTTTTTCAACATACTATTCTATGACTATTTGATGAAATTTTAAAAAAGATATATTATGGCTTTTTTGACAATTTTTTCCGACAAATTCTGCCACAAATTCTTTCAAAACACCTTAATAAGGCTGTCTGATGTCTTCTTTTGAGTTTTTAAAATTTGGTATTTTTGACTTTTTCAACATACTATACTATGACTTTTTAATGATTTTTTAAAAAATGCTATAATATTGCTTTTTTGCCAAATTTTTCCAACAAATTCTGCCATAAATTCATTCAACACACTCCAATAAGGCTGTCTGATGACTTCTTTTGACTTTTTAAAATCTGACATTTTTTGAATTTTTCAACATACTATACTATGACTATTTGATGAAATTTTAAAAAAGATAAAAAATGGCTTTTTTGACAACTTTTTCTGACAAATTCTGCCACAAATTCTTTCAAAACACCTTAATAAGGCTGTCTGATGTCTACTTTTGAGTTTTTAAAATTTTATATTTTTGACTTTTTCAACATACTATACTATGACTTTTAATGATTTTTTAAAAATTCTATAATATTGCTTTTTTGACCATTTTTTCCAACAAATTCTGCCATAAATTCATTCAACACACTGTAAAAAGGCTGTCCGATGACTTCTTTTGACTTTTTAAAATTTGACATTTTTTGACTTTTTTTAACATACTATACTATGACTTTTTCATGATTTTTTTCAAAAAGCTATCATATGGCTTTTTCCAACTTTTTCAACATGTTATGCCACAAATTCATTCAAAAAACCCTAATAAGGCTGTCTGGTCTTTTTTTTTTTTAACATTTTAAAATTTTATATTTTTGACTTTTTCAACATACTATACTATGACTATTTGATGAAATTTTAAAAAAAGATATAATATGGCTTTTTTGACAGCTTTTTCCGACAAATTCTGCCACAAATTCTTTCAAAACACCTTAATAAGGCTGTCTGATGTCTTCTTTTGAGTTTTTAAAATTTGACATTTTTGACTTTTTCAACATACTATACTATGACTTTTTAATGATTTTTTTAAAAAATGCTATAATATTGCTTTTTTGACAATTTTTTCCAACAAATTCTGCCACAAATTCATTCAACACACTCTAATAAGGCTGTCTGATGACTTCTTTTGACTTTTTAAAATTTGACATTTTTTGACTTTTTTAACATACTATACTATGACTTTTTCATGATTTTTTTCAAAATGCTATAATATGGCTTTTTACAACTTTTTCAACATGTTATGCCACAAATTCATTCAAAAACCCTAATAAGGCTGTCTGGTCATTTTTTTTTAACATTTTAAAATTTTACATTTTTTGACTTTTTCAACATACTATACTATGACTATTTGATGAAATTTTAAAAAGGATATAATATGGCTTTTTTACAACTTTTTGTGACAAATTCTGCCACAAATTCTTTCAAAACACCTTAATAAGGCTGTCTGATGTCTTCTTTTGAGTTTTTAAAATTTTATATTTTTGACTTTTTCAACATACCATACTATGACTTTTTAATGATTTTTTAAAAATGCTATAATATTGCTTTTTTGACAATTTTTTCCGACAAATTCTGCCACAAATTCATTCAACACACTCATTAGGCTGTGTGAGGACTTCTTTTGACATGACAAAATTTGACATTTTTTTACATTTTCAACATACTATACTACGACTTTTTAATATTTGTTTTTCAAAATGCTATAATATGTTTTTTTGACAACTTTTTCAACATATTCTGCCACAAATTCATTCAACATACTATAATAAGGCTGTCTAGTAAATTTTTTTCACTTTTTAAAATTTGACATTTTTTGACCTTTTTAAACATACTATACTATGACTTTTTAATGATTTTTTTCAAAATACTATAATATGGCTTTTAACAACTTTTTCAACATGTTATGCCACAAATTCATTCAAAACACCCGAATAAGGCTGTCTGGTCATTTTTTTCAACATTTTAAAATTTGATATTTTTGACTTTTTCAACATACTATACTATGACTATTTGATGAAATTTTAAAAAAGATGTATGTTTTTTTTGACAACTTTTCCGCTAAATTCTGCCACAGATTCTTTCAAAACACCTTAATAAGGCTGTCTGATGTCTTCTTTTGAGTTTTTAAAATTTGACATTTTTTGAATTTTTCAACATACTATACTATGACATTTTTGATGAAATTTTAAAAAAGATAAAAAATGGCTTTTTTGACAACTTTTTCTGACAAATTCTGCCACAAATTCTTTCAAAACACCTAAATAAGGCTGTCTGATGTCTTCTTTTGACTTTTTAAAATTTGACTTTTTTTCACTTTTTCAACGTACTATACAATGACTATTTGATGAAATTTTAAAAAAAGATTAAAAAAATGGCTTTTTTGACAACTTTTTCTGACAAATTCTGCCACAAATTCTTTCAAAACACCTTAATAAGGCTGTCTGATGTCTACTTTTGAGTTTTTAAAATTTGATATTTTTGACTTTTTCAACATACTATACTATGACTTTTTAATGATTTTTAAAAAATGCTATAATATTGCTTTTTTGACAAATTTTTCCAACAAATTCTGCCATAAATTCATTCAACACACTCTAACAAGGCTGTCTGATGACTTCTTTTGACTTTTAGAAATTTGACATTTTTTGACTTTTTCAACATACTATACTATGACTATTTGATGAAATTTTAAAAAAGATATAATATGGCTTTTTTGACAACTTTTTCTGACAAATTCTGCCACAAATTCTTTCAAAACACCTTAATAAGGCTGTCTGATGTCTTCTTTTGAGTTTTCAAAATTTGATATTTTTGATTTTTTCAACATACCATACTATGACTTTTTAATGATTTTTTTAAAAAAATGCTCTAATATTGTTTTTTTGACAAATTTTTACGACAAATTCTGCCACAAATTCATTCAACACACTCCAATAAGGCTGTCTGATGACTTCTTTTGACATTATAAAATTTGATTTTTTTTTTACTTTTTCAACATACTATACTATTTGATGAAATTTTAAAAAAGATATAATATGGCTTTTTTGACAACTTTTTCTGACAAATTCTGCCACAAATTCTTTTAAAACACCTTAATAAGGCTGTCTGATGTCTACTTTTGAGTTTTTAAAATTTTATATTTTTTACTTTTTCAACATACTATACTATGACTTTTTAATATTTTTTTTCAAATTGCTATAATATGTTTTTTGACAACTTTTTCAACATATTATGGCACGAATTCATTCAACATACTATAATAAGGCTGTCTGGTAAAATTTTTTTGACTTTTTAAAATTTGACATTTTTTGACTTTTTCAACATACTATACTATGACTTTTTAACGATTTTTTTAAAAAAATGCTATAATATTGCTTTTTTGACAATTTTTTCCAACAAATTCTGCCACAAATTCATTCAACACACTCTGATAGGGCTGTCTGATGACTTCTTTTGACTTTTTAAAATTTGACATTTTTTGACTTTTTTAACATACTATACTATGACTTTTTCATGATTTTTTTCAAAATGCTATAATATGGCTTTTTACAACTTTTTCAACATGTTATGCCACAAATTCATTAAGAAAACCCTAATAAGGCTGTCTGGTCATTTTTTTTTAACATTATAAAATTTGACATTTAGACTTTTTCAACATACCATACTATGACTTTTTGATGAAATTTTAAAAAAGATATAATATGGCTTTTTTGACAACTTTTTCTGACAAATTCTGCCACAAATTCATTCAACACACTCCAATAAGGCTGTCTGATAACTTCTTTTGACTTTTAAAAATTTGACATTTTTTAACTTTTTCAACACATTATACTATGACTATTTGATGAAATTTTAAAAATGCTATAATATGGCTTTTTACAACTTTTTCAACATGTTATGCCACAAATTCATTCAAAACACCCTAATAAGGCTGTCTGGTCATTTTTTTCAACATTTTAAAATTTGACATTTTTGACTTTTTCAACATACTATACTATGACTATTTGATGAAATTTTAAAAAAGATATAAAATGTTTTTTTTGAGAACTTTTTCTGACAAATTCTGCCACAAATTCTTTCAAAACACCTTAATAAGCCTGTCTGATGTCTTCTTTTGAGTTTTTAAAATTTGACATTTTTGACTTTTTCAACATACTATACTATGACTTTTTAATGATTTTTTTAAAAAATGCTATAATATTGCTTTTTTGACAAATTTTTCCAACACATTCTGCCATAAATTCATTCAACATACTATAATAAGGCTGTCTAGTAAATTTTTTTGACCTTTTAAAATTTGACAGTTTTTGACTTTTTTAACATACTATACTATGACTTTTTAATGATTTTTTTCAAAATGCTATAATATGACTTTTTACAACTTTTTCAACCTGTTATGCCACAAATTCATTCAAAACACCCTAATAAGGCTGTCTGGTCATTTTTTTCAACATTTGATGAAATTTTAAAAAGGATATAATATGGCTTTTTTACAACTTTTTGTGACAAATTCTGCCACAAATTCTTTCAAAACACCTTAATAAGGCTGTCTGATTTCTTCTTTTTCAGTTTTTAAAATTTGATGTTTTTGATTTTTTCAACATACTATACTATGACTTTTTAATGATTTTTAAAAAAAATGCTCTAATATTGCTTTTTTGACAATTTCTTTCCGACAAATTCTGCCACAAATTCATTCACCACACTCTAATAAGGCTGTGTGAGGACTTTACATTTTTGAATTTTTCAACATACTATACTATGACTATTTGATGAAATTTAAAAAATATATAATATGGCTTTTTTTACAACTTTTTTCCGACAAATTCTGCCACAAATTCTTTCAAAACACCCTAATAAGGCTGTCTGATGACTTCTTTTGACTTTTTAAAATTTGACATTTTTTGACTTTTTCAACATACTATACTACGACTTTTTGATGATTTTTTTTTTCAAAAGGCTATAATATGCCTTTTTTAACCACTTTTTCCTTCAAGTTATACCACAAATTCATTCAACGCAGTCTAATAAGGCTGTCTGATGGCTTGTTTTGACATTTTTTTTACTTTACTTTCTTTTTTTACTTTTTCAACATACTACATACTGTATACTATGACTTTATCAGGATTTAAAAAAAAAAAACTATAACATGGCTTTTTGACAACTTTTTAAGACAAATTCTGTCACAAATTCATTCAACACTCTAATAAAGCTGTCTGGTAATTTTTTGACAACTGAAAATTTCATAATTTTTTAACATACTATACTATGACTTTTCAATGATTTTTTTCAAAATGCTATAATATGGCTTGTTGGCAACTTTTTCAACATATTATGCCACAAATTTATTAAATACACCATCATAACGCTGTGTGAAATTTTGAAAAACAAACTATAATATCCTGAAATTTAAAAAAAAAAAAAGCTCTAATATTTTTGACACCAAATCGCATCACCCAGCGCCAAATCGTATCACCTGATGCCAATTTGTAGCACAGGACGTCAAAGCGTCGTCATTTGCTGCTTCTTCCATCTTCTTCGCAGTCACACCTTTTTCTCTTTCTCAGAGATGGTGCAGGCATGTTAACACTGATTATGATTATTGATAAATAATTGTATACACAGAGTTATAAACTTGCCTTACTTCCAGAAAGTCGTCTGTAATTTTAGGTGAATTGTTGAGATTATGTCTGTCCTGAACCCACAGGTGCTCCAGTGCCCATTGTTGTTTTTAGCCTCTGTGAGACACTTTGAACTGCACAATGTACAAAAAGTGCCATACAAATAAAGTTTGATTTGATTTGATTTGATTTAACTTTTTCGGCATCCTATACAATGACTTTTTCATGAAAGATTTTAAAATGCTACAAAAACGTGCTTTTTCTAACATATAATGCTACAAATTCAACGCCCTATAATAAGTCTGTCTTTCACATGCAGTACTCTGCAATATGACATTTCCTTGATATTTTTGGACATGCAATCATTCACCTATTTCAGTATACTGACTTTCATTACAGTTGTGACATGCTATACAGTGACTATTTTAGACATACTATGTTTTTCCCATTACATTTTCAATGTGCTATATTGTGGCTTTTTATACCATTCATCTACATGATGTGGTGTGCTGTTTTTATGATTTCTATTTTTTTTTTTTACATATGATCTGTTACCTTTATACTTTACTTTAGCTTTTTTATTCCAAACGGAAAAGGAACAGAGCAAAACGTTATTCTGCGAGGCTGAAATGTTTCTTGTGGTCACAACAGTCCAGTCTGAAGACAACAGTTATGATAATCCAATAATATTTACAAGTAATAGACAGAAACTTCCAACGGGAGCAGGTGATGTGCTGGCATTTTCCTGTGCTGACGAATCATGAGACACACTTATGCCACTATCAGCAGGTGAGGCTTCAAAATAAAATCAAATTATACATGCGCTGTTTTTAAATTACAACTTGGTCTTTACAGACCAAGTATGGAGTGTTGTCTGGTGGCTACTGCTGCGGTGGCCTTGAGCAAGGAAACTGACAGGAATCTCTCCATTCAATAAATGTGTACAGGTCCTGTTTGAATTTGGCATGTGAATTTCAGACCTGTGTGTAAAGACAATGGACTAAAAACAAAACACATTCTCGACAAAAAATGCCAAATTATTTGGTAGAAAATTCACCACTGAAATTGTATGAATGAATTATATGAATCATTTAAGTGTTCTTTGTGTAACGATAAAAACACACAAAAAAATGCAGTCATCTTTGAACCTTTTCCAGAGCTTTATTTCTGGATCTGTACACAAGGTAATAAAGTACAACAGAAAATACAAAATAATGTTCAACAAAAGAAAAAAAGGAAACAACTCAATGTTTATGTACAATTCTTATAAACAATAAAGATAGCTTCTTGAACATTTCTCATAGTGGAGTTTTTGATTGTCTATATTTCTGGATATACATTTTTAAGTTTTGTAGGTTTTTATTCACAAAGGTGTTTTTGTTTTTATCAAAGGACTTGATTTTTCTTTTTTCAAAACCACAACTTCTATATGTTTTCCTTTTTAAACTTCAAAACACAATACAAAATATAAAATAAATTTGTTTGGTGCTTTCTCGCACACACAAGTCTCATACCAGAGATCAACAAAATATCACATTTTCGAGAGTTCACAGGGTGGTGAAAAACCTACATCTACTACTTAATGGCCTTTACATTCTGACAGGTTTTCTGAGTCTTTGTACAAACCAAAGCTGAAATAAATATCACTGCACTGCTAAGGCTAGAAGAGCTTGGAGGACCTACTGCATTATGCACATAGCATTAAAAGAGAAACTTACTCTCCACATATTTAGAGCAGCAGCCATCTCTTTACCATCAAGACAAATATAGACAACATGTTTTAAACAAAAAAAAAAACAAAAAAAAACAACAATATAGAAGATGAGTGTCTTTTACACATGGCTGCAAGTTTTGAACGCAAAATTGCAACACCCAGTAATACCAATACGTCTTCAGGTAAAGCCGTTTTCAGTGGTACACTTGAGAAACGGACACAGCTGGCATGCGTGGTTTCAGCCGTGTCCTGGGAATCGTGACTTTCAGAAAAGAGAAACAAAATTCAAACACCAAGTCAACTGGTAAAATGCAAAACCCAAAATATCTGTACATATCTACAAATTATTGCCTTTTGACAAGAATTCAAATTAAAACCTTTGTATCAACATAGATTCACAAGTGTAAGAGGTCAGTTAATAGAATTTTTTAAAGGCTATTTGCTAACTATTTACATGAAACACAGAGGTGAATATTTTCTCTGATGCTGGGCTAGGAAAATGAATTTATTAAACTTAATAATGATTTAGAAGCATGAATCCTGTCTGTACACATAATGGTGAATTACTAGATCTACGGACATGACAAACATGATGTACCCCTGAAACAAACTAATTATTCATAGCACAATGCATAGATAAATTAAGTAAACACTACTACTGCATCCAATCAACTGACGATGACCCGCTAAACATTTTACAATTCACAATTATGGACTTCAGTCAAGAGACAACCGCTCCATTTCTGCTACTAGACTCCAACTGCTGACTGGATTATACAAGACGCTCTCTAGTCCGTACAGATTAGGCTGAGGTTGAATACAAATCTGAGTGGCTTTAAACAGAAATAATACTGCTAGCAGGTTTACCCAAGCTTACAAATCAGTCTGGAAATGGCATTACTTGATTTAGGAGCATATTCTGACATTATTTTTTTTTTACTACAAATAAAAGACACATACAGCTAAACTTGCCTAACAGTATCATGATTGAAAAGATTAAGTCTCAAAAAGTACAGGTAATAAATACACACTTTACAGTGCCTGATGATGTCAAGGTTTAAACCACCATTAATTTAACCAACATCTTTGCATTGCAATATTGCAGTTATGGTTTGTCTGATACCATCGCAGAAAGAAGCAGGAAAACTTGATATCCAACTGTAAAACAAGGTGACCTCCATTATATTACTCTACACAAGTGTCTTTCATCATCTGTAACTATAATGGACTATAATTTGGGTTTATCTAAATGAGGATGAAAAAAAATGCTGCAAACATTCAAATGTTCCAGTTTGGCCACCCACTTTGAACAGTTTAAAAAGTAAACAAGCAGAACAAAGCACAGACAAGCTTCCACAGGAGAAAAGAAAAAGGAAAAGAACACCAAACTGGAAGGCCTCAGCAGCTGAAGCCACCCCACTTCCTCTTCTCAAAACCAATCTCCATGCTAGTGTTGCTCTTCATACAATATCTAGCCAGGTTTATCTGGAGACAAATAAAACCATTTGCACCTAAAAAGTACCTGTAAACCACACACTAATGTTCAAATAAAAAAAGAAAAAAGTACCACTTACACTTCAAACAACGAGGACAAGCAACTAAATACTGACACTAGAGGCAGAAAATGGAGCCATATTTTGGCAGCTGAAAAGAATGGCATGATAACATACAGTAGCACTGGAGATGTGAGGGAGGAAGATACACAACGCTCCTACTGCAGCCTCTGGGCCCCACTGTACATGGACGTTACACATCTCAACACTGCAAAAACGAGAATAAAATAAATGGCTATATAAACTCTTGAGAGAAATCAAGATTTTAGTTCTATATGATAGACATCACTGATGTCATATTACACAAAAATGAAAACAAAAAAGTATATTCATATACATATATATAGATATATATATATATAATAAAATTTAAACAAATTGGATTCTCCAGTGAGGTCAGTCTTATGTACAAGTGGGATAAGGGGTTTCAAAAGGGAAGAACAATGGATGAAGATGAGGAAGATCACTCTGACTGAAGTGCCGCAGTGTGCTGTGTGTGGTGTCGTGCATGTGCTCCCAGAAACCCGTTGGGCTCGCCGCTGCCAGCCAAACTCCCAAAGTCTGTGACAGACACTGCCATTTTGGCGCCGGTGATTCGGTGGTGGTGCGTTGTTGTCCGTCGCGCTTCGAAGTCCACACCAAGGTTACCCACCGACACGTCATTGATAAAGGAGTCAGGCAGGGCCATCTTGAGTCTCTTGGAGGGCCGCTCGCAGTCCTTGTTGACGCACACTCCTCCTAGTTGGCCCAGATCAGAGTGGTAGAAGCCGGCATCCAGCATGTTGAGGCAGTCGGGGTCTGCAACGTTAGAAGTGAACCCAAGGGATTCGTCATGGTTCAGGGACCCACGATGGAGACTTTCCAGTGGAGGAAAGCTGTAGGAGTCCATGCAACCAACCTCTGCAGGGTTGCACACTGTGGCTACAGTGTTACTCAAAGCTGCAAGGAAACATGACATGCAATGAATAGAAAATAACTGGAGGTTCTGGTCAAGAAATAGAGGAGGGAGGATTTGGAAGCAAAATTATTTAATCATAAAAACTGTTAGCAGTTTCAGCAGACCTACCACTTAATGTGGAAGTGAGGTTGAAAGTGAGCCTGAGTGGCTCCGATTTATATGCTTGCTCCCTAAAAAGTCATTGTCAGCAAACATTTGAAAACCCCTTATATAGTACATCATAAAATATAACATATGTGTGGTAGTATGCTTAATAGTCATAAAACATGCCATTAAAAACAAGACCACTGGAGAAAAAAAAAAAGTTTATATCCGTATCCGTCCAAAATGTTTTCACTTATCACACAGACTGGTGTGAAATTGTCATAATACGTAAATAAGTTATTGAGTTATGGCCAAGTCTTTTTAAAAAAAAAAAAAAACAAACCCATAGTATTGTATGTTATTGTGTTGTATGTCAGAGAAAGTCATAGTCATATGACATCATAAAAAATGTCACAGTGTATTATATAGAATTAATGTCCTATTACTTACCTGTGAGGTCACTGGCAGTGATGGAGTTAAGCAGGCTGAGCTGTTGGTCTGTGGTGGTCTCCAGCCTTCCTCCTCCACCTGCTCCTGAACACACAGAGGAGGAACTGTCCACCGCCAGTCCCTCTGCTTCATCCACCAGCCTGTCCATTAAGTCACTGAACACAAACAGTTGTGCACTTAAACATTTTCAAAGTTGTATGTAACAAAAGCAAAAACCACAAAAGCAATGAAAACAGATGTACTGATTCTTCTGCCACACTTACGTTACACCAGGATAACTGCTGTACTTTTTCTTTCCAAACCGATTCTGCTGCACAAAAAAGTCGAAGCGCTCAGACTTTTTCCACATGTAGTAAAACGCCACACATTCAGCTACTGTTCGTGTTGTGACCTGAGCGAAGAGAAAAGTCATTAAAAAGGGATGACAAACTTTTGTGTGTGTGAACTTACTTTTGATGTGTAAAATTGTGAATCTTGTAAGATCTTAAAATAAGACTCACTTTGTGTTTCTGTATGAGGTGAAAATTCTTGTCATACATCTGTAGTGCGTGTTCAAAGTTCTTGCATTCCTCTTCAGACCACGGAGGTGATTTTTCTGAAATAAAACCAGTAGTACATTAATACATTTTGGGTGCACAAACACACAATCTATATTGTGTATATACAATATAGATTATAATAATCTATAATAATCTAGATTGTGTTTAGAGAGCAAAACAAACTGAATGGGAATAAAAAGTGCCATTTTTGGTGGGAGTGGACTCTAACTCCGATAAAACAAGAATGCAACAAGGTAAAAACAAATGTTATTTTTTTCATGATGAGGTGGAGACTTGTCCAGGGTGTACCCTGCCTTCCACCCTAAGACAGCTGGGATAGGCTCCAGCCCCCCACGACCCTATGAGGATAAGCGGTAGATAACGGATGGATGGAAATAGAGTCTCTTCTTTCATTTGAGTTATTCAGTGTGGGTATATTCTGTGGGTCTAGAAATATGACTCAAAATTGTCAAAACCGTTGGCACAAGGCACTTTCAGTTTTATAAAATGGCTGCTACTCAATGAGTTAAGGCCCCCCGTTTCCTATCACTGAGTAAATTGACATCTGAAGTGCCATATTTTATGGATAATTCACATTATACTCACTGCATAATAATACCAGTACAGATTCTGTGAATCTTGCATTAATTTGTTTTCCTATTAAAACGACTGCGGCTGCATTTTTAGAATCATTAACGATCATACATATAACTTTCTATTCTGACATAGTCAGACACTAAGTCATTCACTGCATGCACATGGACAAGCTTAATCGTATAATAAAGGCATCAAAAATGTATAGAATTCATGTGCACAGACTAAGGATGATATCGGGACTGGATTCGGAAGTCCGATAGGAACCCCTGGCTTAAGCCGTTCTTAATCCACTTTAGAGATGCACCGATCAATCGGCCGCCGATTTAAAAAGCTGATTTTATATCCAATCGGCCCCAACCGGTGACCGGCCGATCACTGTCGAAATTTGCAGATTTTCCCCGAGCAAACTGACCCGCATGCGCGGTGCATGCAGGTCACGCACTGCGTATCAGCTCAGAGCAAAACAGCTAAAAACTAGCAAGACTCAGGAAGAAAACATGTCGGTGATATGGGCTTATTTCACTGTGTGCCAGAGCGACCCAAAACACGCTGTTTGTAATGCTTGCAAGTCAAAAGTCAGCCTTGGAGGATCAACGCCTAAGACATTTGGAACAACAAACTTAATACGCCACTTGGAAAAGAAGCACCCAGGCTGGTTTAGCAAATATAAGGACGACACTGCCGCTAAGAGGAGGGATGCAGCAGAGTCGCAGCAACCACAACAACCCTCCGCCGTGGACTGAATGTTATGGTCAGTGTTGAAAATAAATCTGCTCAGGAGGCACTGTTGAAGGTTTTATTCTTGAAAAGGGGGGTTATGATAGCATATAGCCTATCATTAGTTGTCGTTTTAATTGCAGTTATATAAGCAAAAATGTTGTGTGGGAAAGGGTACTCAAGCCAAATATGGTGTCTATTATATGATTGTAATTATTTCTTAGATAGAAAATCGGTATCGGAAAAAACGGTTCTGGCAGGTCAGACCTCCTTTAAAACCGGAAATCGGTATCGGCCAAGAATTTTGCAATCGGTGCATCTCTAATCCACTTTGTGCCTCTTGTGAACGGGACTGTATTGTATTGGAGTTCTGCTTCCTGCTCAACAATGTCCGCCGGGGATTTCACCTGGAAGTGGAAGGAAGCGCCGACGCTGTCATAAAGAGTAATGTTGTTGCCGGAAATGTCAAACAATACCATGGCTTCAAAGAAATCAACAACTCACTTTTGGACAGACGAGGAGACGGAGTTTATCATTTATTGTTGTTGTTAAGTAGCCATCAACAGGAAGTAGTTCTAGCACTTGTTCAAAGGGCTACAGCGCGACCTAGCGTAGCAGAGTCAGCCAGGTTGCTGACCATTATCTGATATAAACAAACTTCATGTGCACATGGATTTTGGGACAGACCACCTGCCAAGTTGCAACATCGGATTTGGTAAAATCCAGTATGACCCTACCATGTGACTGCAGTGATTGTTCCAGTAGCGTTTTTGTGGTTTTCATTGTGTATTTTTTCAAATGCTGCTGAGCAGAGAAGGAAGGCTCTGTGAATGTAGCCCATCTTCACTTTAGATTATAATCCAAAGCCTCACAACACCTGTGAAGCTCTGGCGACACCTAGTGAGGGTCAGGACCACCAGGTTGGGAAGCAGCGCAGTAAGTGATTTTTAGTGTTGATTAAGCCTTTATCGTTCACATTGTTGTAAACTAGCTTTGTATCAGATTCTGGGAAGAAGCTTTGGAAATGTACATGGAATGTGTCAGTTAGATAGGAAGTCAGATGTCTTTCTAAATATATTCAGCCTGCTATTCATATTTAATTACAAACTCATGGCTTTATGAGTTTGATAGTAAACACTGACTCCCCGATAGTAAATGCTTTAACTTTCACCAATCCAATCTGGTTTTTATGTTACTTCCTTCCCCCTTTCCATACAGAACCATGGGTCGTAAAACACATTGTGATTGTATTATATTTTTTCCTCTATTTTACTTTATGTGCGCTTTAATAAGATGATTTTAAGCCCAAAAGGTTGTGAAAAGGTGAAAACTAACAGGTGAATTGGCACAATTTGACATGTTTGCTATCGACCTGCATGATCTAACATACAGGGACATACAGTATCAATCATGTGGTGGGAAACCGTTTCCTGTGCTTACCTTTTGAAGACTTTACACGGCTGCAGTGTCTCTCTAGTGCTTCACGGACGTTGTAGTTGCAGTTAACAAGTTCAAACAAAGCCTATGTGGAAAGAGTGGCGTGGTCAAGACTGGAATATTAGCAAAATGAATTGGACTAATTCAAAGCACATTGCTGTAGTGAATATTAGGGGTGTCACGATTTAGATTCAAAATTCAAAAATTGCTCGAAATGAGTGGAAGACATATGCCAGTTTTAAATTTATCCTCCAACCCTACCTATTTGAGAGCACCCAAAGATGACACAGCGGGGTCTGCAGCTGCAATTTTTGGAGACACCAAGACCACTGTCAGAGTGCCAGAGGTGACGACACAAAAATAACTGGGAAATACTTCTGCTTCTCTTTTGAAGTCACCAGTATGAAAGAAAAACTTGGCAAAAAGACTACAGTTTGTGGCCAGGCAAAATGATGAAAACGAAATGGCATCACAGGTATCATAAACAAAGGCACCAGGACCAGGCAACTTCATGCAGGTGAGAAAACTCACCTGTTAAGAGAGTACCCTAACAAGTCAGTTTGCCTTCTGCCATCTAGTGGTTCTTTTTTGTTGGGTATAAAGTAACTGTTGGTTTCCAATTAAGTGGTGAAATCAAATTACATTTTAAAGCCCACTTGATGCTATACAGCCAAATCATTAAAAACCAATGTGAATGACAGTGGTCAAGGCATAAAAAACTGCAACGTAATAGTTTAACCAAGATTTAGCCATCTTTGCTGAAAAAAGTGAGTAGTGACCTTAAAATTGAAAGTCAAATAGAAATTGTGGATTTGGAGAATCATGACAACCCTAATGTCAATAAAGCCAATGTATAAAGGTATATACAGCATAAGCTCACATATACCACTAATATCATGTGCATAACTATGTTGCAACATGAAAGGACTGATAATTAAATACACGACTGACCTGCTCATCATCTCGAACATGCACCCAGGGTTTGTCGCATCCTGTCTTTTCATCTGTTGTCCGTGACAACACGTCAGATAGGAAGGTCCTAACCTTATTTTCTGGCAATTTTCCTGGGCTCCATAATAACTCATCTTCATCCTCATAAACTGCATTACAAAATACATTACAGTAACATTAGTCATCTTAATCTGAAATTGCATTAAAGAACATTTTGGGCCCTTATGTTGAAAAGTAAAAAAGCAGCAGTCACCTTTCTCTCCATCTTTGTAGTGACAGAGGCCACAAGGAACCTCTGCTTGGTACTGTGTTCCCACCATTATTTCCTACGATAAAAATAAAACAAAAGACAACACAGGGCATGTTTAGTAAAGCAGCACTGATTGAACTTTAAAGCATTAATTAAAACAATTCTTTAACCCTCTCCTAATGCATTTCAAAATGTGTCATTTACCTTCCTGGAGTCCTCAGGGCTCGGGCCATCTTCATCATATTCTGACTCTTTATCACCGTCAGAGATAGCGTTGGCTGATAAAATAATGAACAATACATAAATACCTTGACATGTACTGAATTGCAATGACACCTCTTGTGAGCCAATCTGTGAATTATCTACCAAACCTGGGGTCAGTTTCAGTATTACAATAGGTAAGAGAGTGTTGATGTCCAGTCAAGGTGCTAAATTCAGAGTCAGGACAAGGCTCAAGGGGTTGGTTCAAACACTGTGCCTGCAACACAACAGCTGCCAACTTGATGCTGCATGACAGACTGGCAAAGAGAGGCCCAAGCGACAACAGCCGCAAGAGCACCTCAGGGCATCCCTGAACTAGGTACAGAGTGACAGGGAATGCAAGGCCCAGGCCAGAATAATACAAATCTTGCAGACTTAATACAAACCCTCCAACAATTCCAGGCATTTTAATGCCTTGAAAATCAAATCAAAATCTTAATTTAAGATGTTTTAAGGATTTGCAGGTTAACAACAGTTGATCAGTATTCTTCTGAATTGTGGGGGTTTTCAGCTTTCATTTGTGTTGTGAATTGCAATGAATGGGCTTTAGGAAACTGTGACGGGAAACATCACTATATTATGACATCTAATAGACCCAACATTTTTAAGCATTTAAGACAATAATAATCAAAACTATACTCATTTTAATTAATCAATAATTAAAAGAATAGCTGCAGCCCTAATGTCTTGAATGGTAGGTTGTTTTCTTTGATTATTACATGGCATTGTATTGCATTATGTGACAAGCTTTAAACCTATAAAATACAGACATGCTAAGAAATTTTAGCATGTGCCACTTACATCGAAGTGTTCTTGGGAAGAAATCAGTAGCCTCGTGGGAGGTAACTGAAGGGGTCAGATCATCAGCTGAGGACTGAGTCTCTTCCTCATAGTCCCCAGACAGCAGGTCTTTAGCTATTTCCTCCTAGACAGAAAAAGAATATTTGTTGTACACTGGGAAAGGGTGGTCAATATTGAATTACATATTAACACAGTTATTTATAATATTGTTTAACAAAACATATTTATTCCTAATTTTCCAATTATTTACCTTGTCCAGAGTCATGTCAGGCAGCTCATCAGTCAAGTCTCCAGATGAGCTGTCTATACTGGAACCTGCAGAGGCCTCATAGCGATAGATGGCCAAAAGCTCCTCCAAAGGCATGTTCCCCTCCTGGTTAAAAAAAATAAAAATAAAAAAAAAGGTAAATCTGTATTTCCCTGTATTATCAACACTACTACAATATTCAAAATGAAAAATCCCTTAATGTTTGTTTGTTTTTAGACCAACTGAAGTATGAAGCAAATTAATTGAGCTTGACAATGACAGTGTCTAATTTATTGCCACAGGGGGCAATTTAGGAATGAAATTAACAGAGTTTACGTATACATAAAATTAGTTGACCTTTATCAATTGCATCTGCAGCTCTGAATCAAAGTTCTTCCCCTTGATCATATGAACAATTGTCATTGTGTTACAACACAACACTTTTATCCCAGTGACAACACAATGTCATTATTTGTAACCATTCTGCATTAAAATGAGATGCGCTCAGGTTTCCACATGAACAATTCATGCTGTACAAATCTATTATGTGCAAACAATTAGTGAATTTATTACATTTACATAGGTATACTTTGTTCACAACATTTTGCATATTAGTTTACCTTTTCTAGGTCCGCAATCTCCGAACTGAAATTCCTCCCTCCTTCCTGAGACTCCTCTTCCTCCAGAGTCCTCTCGTCATCGTACTCATGAACTAACATTTCTGCTGTTGGGTCAAAGTCATGGTCTTCTGACGATAAAGAGCCAACTGAGTGAGAGGGAAAGAAAACTTAAAATCATATACTGTATGTCTTATAGTATAGTTATAAGAAAGATTAGCTGTTTTTACACTGAAAATTGAAGATGCACAGATACGCATGTAGTACATGTATTCAGAAAGGGATTACACTTAATCAATTACAAAGACATTTTCTTTGACAAAACATGCAATAACATGTATAATTTTACTACTTAGGGTATACCAAGTTATGTCAAGTCAACATATAGATATATTTAATTAAGTACATCATAATTCTGAATTTATAAAGAGATTTTCTTACCTGGACTTGAACTCCCTAGGGAAGCCTGCAAAAGCATAAAACCAAAGCATACATTAAATGAGTGCAATAGCTGAGACGTAGGTTTAACTATTATGCCTAAAAACGCAGCCGAGCAGAGTGAAAATGACTTTAATAATGTATGACTAACAACATTAGTCAAACAGCAAAGCTGCATTTACCGCTAACGTTACCTGAAATAGGTGGCTAATACAACGCTAGCAGCAACTGAACGCTTAACACTGAGGACATCTGTGGCCAAAATGTACCTTTGGAGACAGGAATTAAAATGTCTACTTTCGTATGAGACGAACGAAGTGAAAATATGCGGATAGCTTGAGAGGGACAGTGCGATTTACGCAGTGTCGGCTCCTGTAACTGTTAGCTAGCCAGCAAGCTAACCCCAAAGCTCACTGTTAACGTTATGCACCGAAAATGTAAACACAAATTTCGTTTGCTTGGTACTGCAATCGATAGAGTTGGATGATATTTACAGTGTATGTGCCGCTAATTCAGCTCAAACAGAAAACATAAATATCCATTCATAACATACACGACATAATCTCTTATTTCCTTTAACCAGCAAGCTAACGTAAAATTTACGTATCAATTTACACAGCCGCTACACCAAAGCAGCTGAGCGAGCGAGGCGCAACGGCCTTGTAGTGAAGGATCAGTCCAGACATTCAAGCATATTTTAGAGGAATAAAAATGATAATTATGACACGAAACACGCTACACGGATGGGGAAAACTATACTTTATCCAATCGATAACATAGAAATGAAAAATACAACACACAAGATTTAAAAATATCAATTTAAGATCGATTGCTTCTCCCCTGTTTTCCCTCTTACCTCCGCCATATTGGTACCTTTAGCTAATGGGCTCGTTCTAGCGCAGTACCCGGATCACCGCTCTTAGCCAATCAGAGATCCAGGTGACCGTTCTAGTCGTGACGCCGTTCAAACCAACCACTGATCTGACCTAACGGTAATCATTTATGAACATAAAATCCACTGTGTGGGGAATAATCGCAAATGTATTAATAAAAATACATATTCAACATGAATCAATAGCGTGGCGATGAGTCTATTAATATGACATTTTACCAGAACACTGCTAGAATATTCTGGGAACATCCCGGCTGATTTCGTGCTCGCCTCAATGCTGTTTATCGCTGTTGAGGCATTTAAAAAGCTCGATTTTATCACAATTAACTCTATTGATACTATAAATTTATGTGACAAATTTATACTGTGGCCACAAAACCTTAAAATACAAAGAGTTTGGTTTTCATTTGTATCATTCCATAAGATCATTCAAGCATTCTGTTAATTTATCATTTCACCAATTTTTCAGCTGTCATTTTTATATAAAGACTGTGTACAACTTTGTGTATGCCTACTAACGAAGGTTTTTCCCATATTGTTCTATCGACAGTTTTTCTGTTATAATTACCATCCATCAATATCATTAGCATGCAGCCTACTCATAAATCTAAAGTCTCCTTTTAGTTGTTAGATATAATAATTTTAACTAAATACTGAAACAATTGTCAACAGTGATCTTTTTCAGAAAACAATTTGTGCTTTTTGGTGCACAGGCCAGCAGAGGGCAAGAGTATCCTTTAAAAGTAAGACTACTCTCCATCTTTATTCCCTTCCTTCCAGGTTTGGATGACTGTGAAACATCATCATATTTAATCACAATAACAGGTTGCCTGTTTGGCCAAGCATGGGTAAAGGTGGTTTCCATTCTCGCATTTGCTATAGACGATTTTAGCCAAGTGTTTGTTGCCACAGCGTTATATTGCTCACATCTAACACTGATGACATTTCAGATTTTTACAGTTCAAGGTGAGTCCTACACCAGCTGCTACTCTCAGAATCTGCAGATGTTTATGCACACTGGCGATAAACTGCTTCCTGACTCATCCTGATACAAGAGAGGAGGTGTGCTTCCCTCCAGCAGCATAACAGAAACACAGTCATGTGTTTTTACTGTCAACACTTGTTTTGGACTTGTGCTGTCAAGCTTTGTGTCAAGTGACATGCAGGCAAAGGCCTGGCTTATCTTTAAAAAGGCAGTATGCTGTACATAATTCATGTGATGATCACTGGGCCTTGCATTATTCTTAGCAATTTAGCAACATTTTAAACATGTTAGCCTGACACTGCTGATGTTTGATTTACAGGTATATACCCTAAACCCCTTTTCACACACACACACACGCACACACACACACACACACACACACACACACACAAACAAACACACACACACATCAAAACGCAGCTAATAAGTGTGATGGGTGTCAAACTATAAGAATCAAAGGTTATTGCTGTTGATATATTCCTCCTATTTAATTGACAACCAATTATGTTTATATTTCTCTCGACTCTAATCACAGCAACACTTAAAATCCCTGCATCCTCCATAAGGCATAGGAGGAGCAGTGTGGGCTTTGTTTGGAGGACCACAAACAAACGAGTCACTGCGTTCAGACAGTTCAGAGGAATATTCCTCTGCAGGCCACTTGAGTCAAGTTGGACCATAATAAGAACCATAAAGTAGAAGACTCTGTTATTGAGAAATTCATTTCTTAAAAAAAATAACCAGATAGCCAGATATTTCACACATGTGGGCTGATATTTTTAACATGTAAGTTGGATGACTGCCCCAACACAAGTGTTGGCTGTTGACCATGGTCTCTTGGTTCCCTAATAACTGTTCATGTTTTTCTGTGCACATATGGCTGTATTTGAATGTACAAGTTGTATCCCTCTTTTCTCTGCAGCTGATATACGATTACCATAGTCTTGAAAGCCAAAACAATGTAGTCAGGAAGACGTGGGCCCTCATTTAGTGAGCGAAACTGTCAGGTCAACAAGTTATCCTCTGACGTAGATTATGGAGAGGTTGGTAACAAAGGGTCACAATCCATTGTTATATTGTAAAACGGATGTGGCTGATTAACACTGGCCCACACCTACACTGGTTTTATGATTGTCCAGCAATTGCCCACTCAGCTGATGTGCCATTAGAGGGACTGAAGGACAGCAAACCTAATGTAATACTAATAACTTCCTCATAATTATAAATTATATTTCAGGGCAAATGGACACATCAGCTGCAAATTTAGTAATTCAAATTTGTATAATACGTCACTGGAAGATACTGCATTAAATGTACTGCAAGCCTTGAAAACATTTGGTTTTGGATATACTGTTGATATTTGTTGTGGATAGTGTTCACAGAACATGCATAAAACTTATTAAAGCAAACATTCCTGCACATATACATAAGGAGGAGGAAATGCTATGTAAAAAGTCTGGATATTCATTGTTGTTGTGCACAGTAAGATTGGATGGAAAAAAGAGGTTAAATACGGTTATGATGCTGAACAACAAATCACACTCCAACTTGGAAAAAATACCAGGTTTATAATGATAGTCAATTATCTTTATATTCTTAATTAAACACAAAATGTCTATAACTTAATGCACATATGTGTTTAATCTAATGGAAAACAGAATTGTCGATGTCAGCACAAAGAAGCAACAATATTTGATCAAACATGCAATATATCTCTGCTTTCTTACTGCATATTGTTATGGTATTAAGTCAGTATTGTGAAATAATTCACCGTGTACTGAGACCCTTCTTTTATAAAGTACACAAGCCACCAGGTGGCAATATGTGACAGCTGTGGTTTCTTCATGACTCAGCTTTAGCATTTTCCTTTTACTCTGAACTCCAAACACCGCCCTCAGTCAGGCTGCAACAATGACTGTATGAACACTGACTGCCTGTTATGTTGATCTTGTGTGAATCATGTGAAACTCCAACATGTGCAGTGTCACAGTTGTGTGTGTGTGTGTGTGTTTAAATACAGTATTTATCCACATTTGTGGATCACTAAACAGTGAGCAGCTGTGGAGTCCTTGGATGTCAACAAACCATTCTGAAGGATTTAGTCAGTTTAAAGTTTAGATTATTTTTGATGAGTAATATAAACTATCTCTGTAGGATGAAACAATTTCCACGAAATCCTATAAAAGTGACTGCACATATATATCTACATTTACATTACATTTACATTTACATGACATGTAGCGGTCAAAGATGCAAGTAAAAAAATGGCACCTCTTAAGTCCCAATCAGCTCCATAAACAATCCTTTCCAGTGAGGATAAACCCAGGTTTAGGGTTATATTGTTGAGCAACAAATACAAGCTGCTAGATTGAATTGGGGGGGTATATCTGTATATATTATTTTCTTTTATAAGGAAGAATGGAGATTTTACATGACAAGTCTTTGCAAGAAAGTGTGAATCAGCCTGATCATTAACAAGTCTATGATAATTTAAGTTCAAGTACACGGACCAATAATGCATTACATCAAAGCTGTCCAAAAGGTAGGAAAGTTGTTGGACAATTCAGGCATTAAAACGTTAACGGAACTGATACATAGTCTAAGAGGTATTATAGACATCCTGCTCAGTGGGGAAAGAAGCCTAAATTATGGTGCGTTACTTAATTAAGCAAATCTATGCCCTTGCTACTCCATATTGATTCATTTGTGCAGGGGCTTCTTAAAGCCATGGTGAATATGCATTACACACATAACATCTATAAGTGTGTTTCCATCAGAAATCAGGCACTAACTGTGAAGCCCAGAGGTGTTGCTGTAATAAAACAACATGTGTCAAGATTTGAAAATGTTTATTGCATAATAATGTCAACCAGCTGTATGATCTTTTAAACCACCTTTAAAAGATCACATGGTTGGTTTAAAGGGGGCATTTGTTCTTGGGGCTTCTGTCTTTTAAAAGTATCCAGCTTAAAGTTCACAGTTCATCTGGAATGAACCTAGAAAATGGTCATTTATATGAACTCAATCAACCACTGAAAACGTGTGAACATTTTCCCCTAAGGGATAAATAAAGCATACTTCTAAAATAGGGACACATCATTCAGCATTACATGACCTAGAGTATAATCCGATAAAGAGGTTATTTATTACTGTAAATCAGCCCATAACACATCCATCACTTCACTTTAACACAACCATTAGATGCTGGAGCAACAACCACTCTGGACTTTTGAGATCTGTCATGTCTCCTCATGTGTTGCTGGGGTTGGTGAGTTCAAGAGCATGCAATAACAAAGACTCTGAGTATTAGCAGTGCTCTCCCTGTCCCTGGCCCCACACTGAGCTCTACAGCACTGCACAGCAGTTGAGTCCAATTTTAACTGTCTGACTCAGACAGATAGCTAGATAGATAGATAGATAGACATGTCTTTAATATACATGATCCATCCTACTATACTGTTTATCAGAGCACAACCAGTTTAAGAGGTTGGAAATGTTGCATAAATCCTGTAGTAAGAATTTGGCAGTCAGTCCTGTGCTCTGTTCATTTGTCAAAATGCTTGGAACACAGAGCAGCGAGAGCTCACTTCAAGGCGGAGTAACAATGAGTGGGCACTGCAATTTCCTCTTTCTGCAGTCAGACGCACTATCTACATGTGTAGGTGTTTGTATATATCTGTCACTTGCGTCATGCTGTGTGCTCACATTTTATGTGAGATTACCTCTTTCAATGACTATTTTTCAACAGCAGCTGTGGAAATATCCATATTTGTGGAAATGAGACAGAGCAAACGTAAAGGATTCTCTATACAACATTCAGAGCATTAATGTAGTCGCAAAACAACCATTTGTAATATAAAGATATGGTGGTGTAATGTCTGCATGAGCAGAAAATGACGTGTGCAACCCAGTCTCCTCACCAAGTACTGCCGCTTGAGACATGCGATTTTATGCAACACACCTAGCTTTCAAAAAATTCCAACCACAGCAATCAACGCCCAAGTAATATATTGAGTGTGTGAGCCCAATAAGGTTGGGCAGGAGCGGTAGTGGTTGAGTGAAACAAACAAGACGTTTAACCTGTAGACCACCATTTATGGCCCATGTGAAACTGAAAGCAACATGACTTATTTTGTCACAGCCGTCGTTAAACACATTCACGCTTTGTTTACGTGGCCAGGCCGCACATGCCCAGTGGCTCTCTCACAACCACTGCATGCTCAAATGGTGGTTACAGTTGATCAGCACCATTAGCACATGTCTCTGAAAGTATTCTTTCAGATGCATATTTCCCAAACCTCAACCACATGAGAGGTTACCAGCAAAAGCATGTGAGCATGTAGCTGAATCACTCAAACATTACTTAACACCAGTGGTAATTCTCAAAGCCACTTATCACAGCAGCAGTGAAGGTCTTTGGCAGTTCAGACAGGATGTTCTGCTCTAAAGCTCCTTTGATTCAAGTATTGTGCAGAATATGCAAAGTG
Source organism: Synanceia verrucosa (assembly GCA_029721515.1). Lineage (NCBI taxonomy): Eukaryota > Metazoa > Chordata > Actinopteri > Perciformes > Synanceiidae > Synanceia > Synanceia verrucosa. Next base: position 19,958,394 of record CM056551.1, on the reverse strand, counting down.
ATGAGCAACATACCAAATGTGAAGGATAGAGGAAACAGCTGTGTTGTCATGGATAAGAGGCTCCTCGTGACGAGACATGTGGGTGATTCTGTCTCCATGGTAACCTGGGATTCTACCACAGGAACAGTTTGTGAAGAGAACAGAAGATGTAGAGGCTGAAAACTTGGGAAATTCTCACTTTTTTGAGCACACATGAATTCGGATGTCACACATCCGACTCCCATTCTTACAGTTGACAAATTACAAAGGGGTGCTGTCGCTCTGAGACTCCTACACATTGGAAAAAACAAAAAAAAGAGAAAAAAGGGACTGTGGCTTTTAATAGTGAGTTAATACAACAGTTAAGGCCATCAACGATAAGACAATCATCTCTTGTTTAAAGACTGACAGCTTTCTGGCTGAAATGACAAGTGAAATTATGTGAATCATTAAGTGTCATAGCACTATAGAACATCAGATGAACAAAATTTTGTTTGAGTTTGTCATTAATTGACTCTTTAGTTTCAAAAATGTAAAAGCCATGTAGGTACATCTCTGCAGATGAATACTGCTTGCTGGAAATATTGTTGGTTCTGCAGGTTGTTCTTAGCTCTGCAGACCTTATATATGACCTGCTCAGCATCAAACCACAAGTTGGTGCCTAGCTGACGAGCACAGTGAAGCCTCTAGAAAACTAAAATGAGAGTTAAAGGAAAGCAAATATAGCAAATATTGGAGTTATAGTTTGATACAAACACAACTCCAAATGACTACTAATGTTGCTCTCTATTTGTTGGATGTGTAAATTAGCAACTGGTTGCAAAAAAAAATCTCTACACGTTGATAATTGTGTATGACATTGTTGTGCTCACAGCTTCTCACTCTGGCCCAAAGTGTCCAAAAATGCTGTAATGTGGATTCAGTAACAAAACACTACATAATTGGTAAAACAACAAATGAAAGTGTTCATTTGCATAATAACACATAAGAAAAGTGAGTCATATCATATGAGGGATTACGGGATGCATTTGCAATGGCTGACGTCTCTGTGTCAAGAAAGAGAAGTTGTAGTTAAAGCACCACTGTTGAAAATCTGCACAGAGGAATTTGTGTCTGCATGACATAAGGTGCCATGAGGTGATCATGAGGCTTAAAATAAGTTAAGGACAGAGAGTGAAAAAAGCTGTGCACATTGACATACTTGACTTTGAACTCATGCTCTTTCATTGCTCATCCAGAATGCATTCAAACTCCTGATTTTCTTTCGGTTTGCACTACTGATCTCGTGAAAACGCCATGAAACTAATTTGGGACGGAGTTATGTAAGTGAAACACTGGAGGAGAACATTAGGACCCGATTCCAGCCTAATAATGAGTTCTGAATGATGGTTACTTTTGATGTATCTGGCTATCTGGCTCTGGTACTGTCTGTAAGATTAAAGGGTGAGTGCCAAGCTGTTAGAGGAACTTTACGTGAAATAAACTGAGATGATTGTCATAGTTCACTGAAACTGACAGTGTCTTAATGCTGGCAGATGAGCTGATGTGAATGTATCCATTTTCTGTTTCTATTCTGTATTCTATTTTCTATCGCTTATCCTCATAGGGTTGCGGGGGGGCTGGAGCCTATCCGAGCTGTCTTACGGTGTGATGTGAATGTTGTTGCTTGAATTTGAAAAAAAAAAAAAGAGTTTGACTTGATCCAAAAATAACTATGCTTTCAGTCTTCCCAAATCTTCACAGTTATATTTTATATTCAAATCACACTTATCTATACCAAGAGGCTGCCTTTCATCATTATCTTTTTTTGGGCTGAATAGGAGGCCAGTTATATAAAGTGAAGGCTCAGAAGTATCCACAGGTGTGTGTGAGAGGAAGTAAAAGCCGTCTGTGAAGTGCGATAAGGGGACGGAAAAGTGTCTGTAACTATTTCCGCACATGAAAAATGTTCTCCCCTGTGCTGCTCAGCTGAGGGAGAGCAGCAGTCTTCTGTGCTGTTTCATTATTTCAGTCACAAAGATGTCTAATGGGGGACAATTCTGCAGTGCAGATATCAGATTGTTATAAATATCTCTGCTTCTCTGCCATCTTTTAAAGTGTTTGAGTTTGAAAAAAGATAGAGAAGACAGTGTGTCCCTGGACAATAGCTTCAAATATATAAACAGTCAGTCTCTGAACTCTGCAAACCAATGGTCTCCAATGAGTATCTTGCTAACCATTTCTGAGTATCTCCCTGAAGATTTGAAGAATATGCACATACATTTCATAACATGAAGTCACTGTCAGGTAACACGTCTCACTGCCTTCAAGTTTGGTTTCATCAGTAACACTGCAAAATTAGGCAACGCCAGCAAATGTGTCAGTTTTTAAGAGAAATTCCAGCTGACAGCAGTCTACGAACAGAGAATGAAGCCAAACAACTCTCAACACACAACAACCTCTGTTTACCAAACTGAAGAAAAAGGCCAAAGCAGCAGCAGCAAAAAAATTTCCCTTTGTGGGATTGTAACAGAGATGATGACTGAAATGTCGTCTGTCTCCTTTTGCCTATTACAACTTTTGGCCACGATCATTTTGTCTCAGAGGAAAAAGAACCCTATAGAGAACCAAGAGAAAATATCAAGGAGTCTATTGGAAAACAGATCCAGTTTTACAATTTTATTTTTCAGAGGCAACTCATTGATAACTCTCAAGACTAGAGTCTTTGAAGTCCAACACAATGCTTAAAATGCGTGACCTCTCAGAGTTTTCCAATCCTCCCTTTATCACACCTCTATTTTTGAGGGCGCTATCAAGGGACCAAAAGTGGGTGGACTGGAAAAGGAAAAAAGTGCACGGAAATCTCTGGTGGAGTAGCATTTAGTCTTACATTACATAATGACTCAGTTTTCAAAGCTATGCAGTAACTTGGCCTACATACTATTGTCTAAAATTCCACCCAGCCTCCATCTCCTCCTCTACTCTATCTCTAATGCACCTCTAGATATAAAGAGCTGTAATCATAGTTGAAATGTGGCATTCAAACGCAAAAACTTTCTCAGTTACTATCAATGTCAGTTATTTGAGAACAAGGCTCCAGCCACAGGAGAGTGGCAGATATGTTTATCCACAAAGGATAAAAACTGATACAAAGCAGATCATTATATCTCTGAGATTCTAAATATAATGCCTGTGTAACATCCTGAAAACAAAGACTTCCATCCTCTTTGCTATTCTGATCAGTTTTGAAACGTGAGAATGTGCATGACAAAAGTCGTTTTGGCACAGAGCCACATTTTCTCTAGGACAAAAAGTTGTTGTGAGAGGAAACAGTAAGCAAATGTGTTTTCTGTTTGCTTCATTACTTTGTCGGCTGTAATTATACATTATTTTCCAAGCATTGTTTTACTTTAATGTAAAGTTGTATGTGCACAGTAGACAAGGATGTATGGAATTATTTTGTGTATTTATTGCACCCAAAGATGTCAACATTTGACAACATAACTAATTTGAAAAAGTGTGTTCAAACATCTGTTTTACATTCATGTGTAGGCTACCTGCCATGGAAACAGACAGCTTTACAAAAAAAAAACTATAGGAGGGAAGGTGTTCCAACACGTGGTTCCTGCAGCAGTGATGGGACTTGCTCTGCTTACCTCTCTGCCCTCTGATTCACAAGCACCTCGCTCTCTAACCTGGGTGGTGGCTGACTTTCACAGCATTGTTCCAGGCCTCCCATACTCCGCCATTTTGCTTCCTGTGCAGAACAGGAAGTCCTGGCTGCAGCTGTTCCCAGCACTGTGAACAAAAAAGCTTGTGTTTGCACACACACACACACACACACACACACACACACACACACACACACACACACACACACATCCTTTTCCTTCATGCATCCCCTCAGGATGCCCCTCTCTGATGTGAAGATGACCCCCAGGGATGATGGGATGAAGCCAAAAGCACGTCTGCTTACTTTCCAAGACAAAAAACTGCCTGTGGAACAGATCAAGGATATTGGAGCATACAGGTAATTTTGTACAAGCTCAAACACGTATCAGAGACATATTTGCGGTCATAGCAATATAATAGAATAAGTGTAACATAAAACGCATTCTTGTCTCAAGTAATCGGATTAAAGTCTTTTCAAGTAGAATTATACATTATGTGCTTTTCAGGTTGCATCAACCTGTAATTTATCCAACGCTTTCTCAAAATCACCACTATTCTTTGTTTTTCATGCCGCTCGGTTTATTCCCATGCTCACCATGTGAGTGAATCTGTGATTCTCCTCCACAACATAGAGGACAGATCATCACAGTGAGGCAATTATTCAACTGTGGGAAAACACCCAATGACCCCTTTCTTACCGAGGGACTGATGCCCTCTTGTCTGCATGTTGAAAAGCTTCTTGAGAGCGGATGTTGTTATTATTTGGGTTTCAACAACCACGTCACAGATAATGCAACTGGTGAGACACTCTTATCTGCACCGGTTATTGTTTCTGTGCAGTGATCCTGATAATCCCTTGGCCTTTTCACTGATTTGAAGTAAACTTTATAACCATGCACAGTTTGCAAACACTCACAGCACACACTGCTGCATTATTTGATGCAGATGAATGTTATCCTGTCACTATCTTATCAGCCACTGCTTGCACAGCTGGGATTAAAAAAGTTTCCCTTGAGCATGCTGAATGCTTGATATACCACGTCTTGGCAAAGTGCAGCATATTATCAGTCGTAGCAAATACTTGAGCAAAGTTGGAGCATTTGGAAATGCTCACAGTTTGCAGGAGCCCAGTGGTGCTAATTTCCATGATTGAATGCCAAATCGATAATTACACTGTGTCCCCACATTTCCCAAGGTTGCAGGCGACTCCTTATCCTTGAAAGCTTTGAGTGGGAGGCAGGAAAATACCCTGGACATCTCACCAGTCCATCAGGCCCTCTCATTTACCTGTGGGCAATTTACACTGCATCTGATTTAGAGTGTGGGAGGAAACTAGAAGACTTGGAGGGAACCCATGAAACCACGAGGAGAAGCATGAGCTATTAAACATTTCATTTTTACAGAACTTTAACAATCCCCTTTGGAAATTTCAGTCAGAGTTTTGATGTTAATTAACACTGGCATCATTCTGTTCCTGAATACCATGTTTGATTACTCATGGACTGAGAAAAAAAGCTGTAGGAAATAGATTCTTTTCATGTTTGCATTTGGATGATGTAGTTTGTATTGAAAGAACATTTACAATGTAAGTGTATGTAGAACACCAAGCAGAAAATTGGTTTGTGGGATTGAACACTGATTATAACTATTCCTGTTACCCTCTTCCCACAATCATGTTTCCAAAATCTGACAAAATGTAACTAAACATAAACTGTTAGGACTGGAAGCCAACATACTCTTTACCTAAGTAAAGGCCATAATGGTTTAAAAAATCCAATTCAACTAGCCCTCATTGGAAGATACATGATAAGCAATACCAGTAAGAAATATAATCAAATCACTCTTAAAGTGCTCTTCACTTTTATGTTTCACATTTGAGAGAAAACTTGCCTTGAGGTATTTCATATTCCTCAAACAAAGACAGAAATATATAGTATAGTGTACTCCAAAGAACACAAATCGCTAACATTCCTGTAATTAATTAGGCTTCCTCTCCATATCCTTTGCTTTACCCTCTGGAGGAGCTGGCTTCCTCTCTTCAACCGTCCATATGCTTCCTTTAAGGAAGGATGCCATCACACCTCCTCCACTCGGACGGTTCCACCCTTTCCTCACTTTACACCCATCGCCCAGTCAAGTTCAACTGTTAAGATTGGGTGTGCAGTATTTATGCGCTGTTTCGTACATTAAGTTCTGATCACATCTCGTAGTACAAGGGTCATATATACACATTATGGGTGTGCACCTACACATGTGTGCATGGCTGTATACTGTATGTGTTTAGTGTGTGCAATGGATGGTGGAAAGAGTGAAGGAACTTAAAAATTATTCAAAGAAAATTACCTCTGAGTCAGAGTGTTATCTCGGTATTGCCACCAGCTAAATCATATTCGCTCGCAAACCTAGTCTTATGTAACACAGCTTGAATTCTATGCCGAATCACTGAGCTGAAATAGTCCAGAGACCAGGATGTGTTATTAAAGACACTGAATCTGTGCATTGGTGGTGCATTCCACCTGTGAGACAATTCATTGCTTATTGACAGATAAGACCCTCACAATGGAGAACATCAAACTGTCATATTGCAGACAATTCGTATTAAACATATTTGAGTTAAAATGAGGACAGTGTGGGGGAGTTGTCTTTTTTCATAGTCTCCAAAGGAGGCTGTGTAAGCTTCATAGTTGTAATAACGGCAGTTGAGCACGGGGGGCACCATCCACCCACACAGGACATCTATATCTGTGGATCCGTTTGTGACTCACCTAGAAAAAAAAGGCTCTCTGACTAAGGGGGGAAGAGGAGGAGGAGTGTGAAATGTTGCTCGGCTCCGGCAGGGAGAGCAGAGGATAACTTGCTCGAGAGCAAGCGAGCTTAATGAATCATCGTTGGGATCCCATGAACACATAGTGCCTCCTCCATAACAAGTGCAGAGGAAGCCTCTCCCACAGGGCGAAATAGGAGAAAGCCAGGGAACTTCCTCTGACAGGGGAACATTCACCTCTATGGTCGAAAACCAGGGCATCTGGTTTGAAAAAGAGGTGTGGACGAAGCTAGGGTCACTCATGTCAAGTAGTACCGGAACTGCTCCCTAATTAGTGTAATCCATCTGAAGGCTGCAGACCATTGCCAGTTCAGAGTCATTAAAAGTGAATGCAGGGAGCTTAGTTTGCTCAAAGTAATACAGCTCACTGGTAAAAACCTTTTGAATTTTAGAGGAAGAAAAACAATAGTCAGTCCTGCCCTCAAGAAAACCAATTCATACCAGCATTTTCTCCATTATATTGTCACATCACCACATTTCTGGCATACTCTAATAATTACTCCATATTCTCTGCAAGGCTCATGCTGATTATTCACACGTGTGTGGGAATGTCTCTGTGAATGCGCCTTGGCTTGCACTACCGCCATATGTGTGAACACGTAGTTTTTTTTTTTCACACACCTGTGTACGTCTCTGTCGCTAGCCAGAATTTGTAAAACCCTGTCATGTCATTACCATCTTTAGCTAAAGGTGACAGCAAAGGATATGAGTGGGAGAGGGATGAAATATGAACATCAACGTTTTGGACATCCAACAGGAACATAAAGCAGCAAACAGAAGTAAATGCACTAACAGTACTGTTAATGTCACCTGTCTGGCAGACAGGTTTATGCAAGGCAAATCTCCCTTATCGCTACAAAATATCATTCTGTTTTTTGGATCAGGTGCTAGCTACAATTGCACTGCACTGAACGAGAAAAGGGAGAGTCACCTTTTCATTGCATGAGGATTGTGTCACTCTTTTGGCATGAATACAGTCAGTGGTGTTAAGGCTGCAGATTGTTGAACCGCCTGCTTTGACAGGAAGCGTGCAACCTGCGCTGATTCATAAGTCCTAAAACGACTCCCTGCTTGTACATGTAAATGTGGGAGCGACTTCAAGCACACATTCATAGTTTTCATCAGAGCTTACACAAGGACTGGGACAGGAAGCAGTAAAGTACTCGTCGACAGCTCCATGATCAAATGTGTTGATATACATGTAACAGCAATCAAAGAAGCTCTCAGGCTAGATTTAAATATATTTTTAGTTTGTCATTATGAAAACACAATATATTGTGAAAACACAAATAGTGTTTATTAAATGTTTGTTGTTCCTCTTTTGTTCTGTCTCTGCAGCAGCAGGATATGAGGACATATACCAGCGAGAGCTTTTTAGAGCATGCACCCTTCTTTTGTCATCTTAAAGCAGAAGTAGGTACAGTAAGGCACCACTAAGATTCAACTGTGTGTATTTTGTGTGGTTAACAGAATTTTAGGGAACACTGTTTTAGCCATCAAACAAACAGTCAGATAAAATATCACTTTTACCTGGCAGCAGTGACCAGAATGCTATTAGCCTTAAAGCAAGTGAGAAAATTTTAGTTTTATTAGTATTAGTTTTATTTAATGATTGAATCTTGCACTGCCTTAGTAATGACAAAATTCAGCTGTCTCCTGGATGATAAGTTGGGAATGGGAAGACTTTAACACCTTATTGTTATTCAGGCTTTAGGGGCTTATGTCTATGGATGAACAGTTTAGATATACCCTGAACAGGCAGCATGTCCATCATGTAGTTTAGAACAAATGTCACTCATCTTTGCATTTACACTACAAAGTCTGCACATAAGAGCATGCAAACCAGAATAATAACAAACTATAACACAGGTAATGTCTAAATATCGCTCTAACCACTAAATCTATGATGCCATCATAAATGTGTGAGAGGTGGTGATTTGTGGTGATGTTGAATTACAAATATTTTGACACTCACTTCCTTCATGCTTTCTGACGTCTGACTGACGTATCTCAGCAACAGCTGAGGTAAAAAAAAAAGTCCTGAAACAAAACAAGATGAGACTTGTTGAGTGGACTTTCTCTGTAGAAAATATAATTATATGCAACTAATCCGGATGTTGAGCTACAGCCTTATTCTTTTTATTCTTAAAGTTCTTTTTGATTGGATTCAACAAGCACAGTTTGGCTTAATATTCATGAGTGTCTAGAGCTTAAGTGGTAACAATTAATAACCTGAGGGAATAGTCTAATTCAGTGCAGTATTTTCTATCAGTAAAGACTGCAGGTTTTCTCTTTGGCAGTTTACAAGACGCAGTAATAGACGTCATTCAGAGTGTCAATGTGTTGCAGAGCTAAGTCCGGAAAAAACAATGGATGAGGTCATTCTTAGATGCAAAAATTGCCTTTTTTCTAGGGATATTTTGAACACAGAGGAAGGGGCTTAGAGTTAGTGAAAAAGAGGAGCGGAAGGGGAGGAGCTGCCGGGCCTTGGTTCCCACTGACTGTGAGCAGCTGGAGGAGCAAAACAATAATGTGAAGCAAACAGCGAAAGGAATAAACATAACCACTCCCTCTGGAAAGTCCCTGTGGTACCTGCAGGATCATATGACAGCTTGTACAAGCAGAACTGTCAGTTGAAACTGCCTTGACACCAGGAATCATGAACTTCAAAGTTTCTGAGCTCAGGTCTCCAGAGGATCATCTGTTGAATTAGGTGATTTTCTGACTTTTGCTCTAGGGCCATCATGAAAAAATGTCTCAACAGCTATTGGAAGGATTGCCAAGAAATTTGGTTCACACAATCACAAGACAACAAATTCTCACTCCTAATGATATGTACATGGTTGGATTGATTTTAGCCATGATACAACACCCTCTTATTTAACTGAAATCAGTCTGGTGCTCTGATAGAGAAGTGTCATCTGCCAAACTGTAAATCTGTGCTGTCTTGCACCAACCCCTCTGTTAGTCACCCCAGTTGTCCTGTTATGCAATGACATGAAATATCTTAATGGGAGAGGAGCAAGATCATTGATCACACACTTCTACACTAAAGTAGCGTCAGCAAGACACTCAAAGTTGTCAAAGGTCAGAAGATTTTACTTCTGATTTACGACTTGTACAGTGCTTTGAGTGTTTGAACATATTAGCATTTAGCCCAGAGCATCTCTGTGCCCACAGCCTCACAAAGGTGCTAGCATAGCTGGAGACATGCTGCATTCACATGGAATCAGTGTTAGACAGACAACATCTGCTGGACAGAACGGGAAAAACCAACAAACGATCCAAAGGACAAGTGACACGCACAATATGTTGGTGATGTTTACAAAGAATTATTATTTTATGTAATTATTCTCGTAACACAGCTTTAAAATGCAGCTTTTTCTTAATACTCTATTGCAGACTTTGCTCATCTAGTGTGAGGGAGCTACACGGTATTGCCTCACCTAAATTTACAGTCTTGCTTTTGTCCAGCAAATGTTATCTGGTTTGCAGTTTACTGTCACCTGAGTGTGAAACCACCTGTAACTCAAGTGAAGCATATCAGAGGTCATTGCTCTCATTAATATCCCTCAGTATCCAGTGAAGCGTCTAGTGAGTCATCAGTAAAATATGAAGAGAAAGGGCAATGTTCTTGGCGTCCAATCTATGGTTATTTCCACTTCATCACAACCTGTTATTGTTCTATTCTCTATTCATGCTTGGGTGTAAATTACATCAAAGCTCTGTGACATCTAGATAATATCATCTTTGTGATGGCCGAAGAGCCAGTGTGAGATGCTAAAATAGTGGCATGGAAAAAACATATAGAATCCTTGATGTACTGGGATATTCTCACAGACAGCTTTTGTCAGATAATTGCAAAAATCCAGGACACGTTACATCATCTATTCAGAGGTCTATAATTTGCATGCCAAATCCCACTCAGTGATTGCAGCACAGCAGTGTCTGAACATCTGCTGGCAAAAGGCCTCATAGTAAAAACACAGTGCTTCACGAGTTTTGCTAGAAATCCTCACAATTTATAACATCTACAACCTAAGCTTAGCACTAAACTAATTTCTTTGATTAATGACACAGTAAATGTTTGTGTCCTACTATGCCTGATGTTGCTTGTGGTGCTTACCATGCTCTGGACCCACAACCCATCATCTGGCTCGCACCTCTGTTTACTGAGCTACACATGTCCTCATTAAAACATAGAGTGCAGCTGGCCTGACAACACACAGGGGCTTTTTATCCTGAACTCTGCGGTTAGTGGAGGAAAGTTCACCTCATCAGAGAGCACCGGGTTCAGTTAAAGACCAGGGATGGTCAACCACAGTTTGCCAACAAAGACACGTTGTACATGTTGCACATAGGATGGTGTCTCTTAAGTAACAACCATACTATCTGTCTGTAGTACTCAAGTACTCAACTCCACTTGGATGTATTTGAACAAAACATTATTTGATTCAACCTTAAAAAAATGTCAAACAATTGTCTGTGTTTGAAGTATGCTGCAGTAATGTCTGTAGAAGACAGAAAAAGAGCAAAGACGGAGGAGGGAGAAAGGACAGAGGAAAGAGAGGGTGACCTTTAGAAGACAGACTGTAGATTGGGGAGAGCAGCACAATCTTTTCAAGCTCTTTAAAGAGACGGAAAGGAATCTGGGCAGCTTAAAGGGTTGTAATTACATGTTAGTCCTTGGATGAGAGGAAAGAGCAGTCAGTGAGGGCAAAGGAGTGGGAGCAGCTGACACGGTGTGTTTCTGTATGTTAGAGAACAAGTCTGCAATCTCATTTTTGGCCGTAAAATGTACTTATGGTAAGTAGCAAAAGTTACTCACACTGTGCTCACAAAAGTGCTCATATTGACAATGCTCTTTTGAGTGTGTGTTGTATTATGTTACTGCCCCAGGTGCATTTCTGTGATCTATGCATGAAACAATCATGTGTCTTCCATGCAAAACCTTATTCCTGTTATCTAACCCTCTTTCACCTTGAAATGTGGAAGTATCAGTACACCTCAAAACTATGCTGAAATACAGTGCTTGATGCACTGTGTTACTTGGCTCCTCTGTGTGAATGAATGTAACTGTGAGTGTGTCTGTGTGTGGGTGAAGGAGAAAGCAAGAGAGAGGGAGGGAGAAGGACATACTGTGAATGTGTGTGTAGCATGCATCTGTGCACTCTGAGTCTGTCTGTGCATGTGTGTATACGTGTGTGTGTACATGTCACTGTGTATCTGTGTGTGTGTGTGTGTGTGTGTTAACCAAAAGTGTTAAATAACAACCACATGGGGCAAGGGTGGCTGGTGGTGTTGCTTGGTGGTTGAATGTGATGATTCTTGACAAAGTGTGTGTGTGTGTGTGTGTGTGTGTATGTATGTGTGTGTGCGTGTGTGTGTGTGTGTGTGTGTGGGTCTGCCTTTTATCCACATTGGGGTCACACACTTGACACAAGATCAGTTGATTGGGGACAGCATGTGCAATTTGGGACAAAGTCCATGTCATCAATAACCTTGATTTTGGGTCGGTGGTTAGGGTTAGATTTAGGCTTAGGCAATTAGTTGTTGTAGTCAGACTTAGGGTAAGTTTTTAGGAAATCAAAGTTTGTTCCCAAAAAGAGGGTAAAATGCCTAAATATCCCAAAGGTGACTTAAATCTGTGTGTGTGTGTGTGTGTGTGTGTGTGTGTGTCTCTGTAGGGACTGAGGGCCTGAGGCTACCGTTCAATTGACAGTAATCGTGAGCTTCTTAGACTGAACTTTAACCCTAACATTAACAGAGGCTCTGCACAAACAGGAAAACACTGGCAGTCACTTTCAAGTGAAAAGGCTTCTTTCTGTGCAGCATGAATTGCAGGAAATTACTGTTTTATCTCCTTTTCATTGCATATTTCTCATTTATAAAGCAGCTTCCACAATATAAATAAATCCACACAGAAAAAATGTCTCTCATCCCCATATTCATATAATTATCACAATTAGATTATACTCCTGCGATGAGGTGGCGACTTGTCCGGGGTGTGCCCTGCCTTCCACCCTGGGACAGCTGGGATGGGCTCCAGCCCCCCCACGGCCCTATGTGAGGATAAGCTATAGCTATAGCTAATGGATGGATGGATGGAAAATTATTAAAAAAAAATAAAATAGATAATTCTGACTTGGCCAGCTGACCAGCCCATCTCTGACATGATGTGATATCAGTATCAGGCCAGGATTTGAAGGGCAACTACAGCTCCTCAGAATCAAAGTCCAAAGGATTCTTTCTATATTCGCATTTAAACAACATCTATCGACTTTACCATAAAGCCATCTTAGCATAATGGATTACAATGTGAGTGCTACCCTCTATAACAGTGGTTCTCAATCTGTGGTATACATACTACTGGTGGTACTTAGAGGGATCCCTGGAATCTGAATTTAAAAAAAGAAGAAATAAAACCAACTTTAAATTCAATTGTAAAACAATTGTACAGTAAAACTATCAAAATACTACTACGAATAAAATAAAAAGAAGAAATAAAACCAACTTTAAATTCAATTGTAAAACAATTGTACAGTAAAACTATCAAAATACTACTACGAATGAAAATAAGCTTAAATAACAATTGAAATATGGGTTTAAAATGATAAAGTAATGAGCATTGCTTTCATTTGAAGGTGTCTGCCATTTTTTGTCAAGTTAAGTATTTAAGTTTGACAAAACATGGACAATATTTAATTTATGAAGTCAAAGGTTGTGGAGTAAAGGTCATCGTGTTTGAGGATTATAATTTTTGTGTAAAATTGTAAAAGCTTGTTTTTAAAAAAATACTGCAAAAACGTGGCTTTTGATTAAGTAGTGACATAATTTAAGTACCTGTTCTACATTTTCATAGCTGAATTGCAGCATCTAGTCTTATTGAAACCACACAATTTATTTAATCTTATGAAGAAATTAAATTCCTATTGACCAGAATTGAGTTCAGTTTTTTGATCTGGCCCTCCACAACAGTTTTCGTTTGTCATTTGGCCCCTTGGGGAAAATAATTAATAATAATATTAATATTTATGTTCTCAGTGCCCCTTGCATTGCATGTGAATTGTGTGGAAGAGATTGCTAGGTCTAGCGTTGCCCCTTTGCATACTGTGGCTGTTTCTGGTTAACAATAAATAATGTTAGGAATAAATTTACTCCTGCGTGAACTGTGCAGAGCTGAATTGACTGTATTTTAATGTTGGCCATATGGTGGTACTTGGACAGCCCACTACTTTGTCAGGTGTTACTTTGTGTAAAAAGGTTGAGAAACACTGCTCTATAAAATACAGCTGCAGCACACAGCTGGACTACAGGGCTGTGCAATATAATGAGTAAACTAATATAAATATGTCTGACAGCAGAATAGCTCTGGGGTCTGCTCTACGTGCCTTAGTCCAGGGATCCATTGTCTCATGCCTTTTAGGATACCTTGATATATGTGTTTCAGTTGTGTTTGAACAAACACACATAGGAAGCACCTGGCATTTTCTTCAAACACAATCATTTTGATTGAATTCTAATCTTATTATCACAATTATAAGAGAACAGTGGCACTACAGAGTACACCTCTGAGGAAACATGAATGAATGAACATTAATAACTAAAGGTGAGAACTGTGGTCTTCAAGGGGACTCAGCGGTTAATGCAAATTAGAATTTCAAAGCTTCAGCTAGATGTTGGGAAATACCATAGCAGACAGATCAAGAGGAAGAGGGAAGCTTTTTCTTTCACAACATTCCCTTGGCATTGCAATGTGTCTGCTGTGGCAAGGCCAAAAAGGAAGTCAGAAAGCTAAAGGTGTACATAGCAGCACAAATTCAGCCACAGACATTTTAATGAGAAAGGAAGGGCTGCGTTTGGTAATAGAGCATAAAATGTCATGGGCAGCCGGAGAATGAACCTACAAACATGAAAGGTACCAATCCCTGACATGAAAATGTCACAGCATGTAAACTCCCTGATGAAAACACTGGTAATGTTTGGAATCGAAACACTGGAAAGTACCTGCTTTGGCATTCAGGAAGTGCAGCTTATCAACCCCAGTAATCAGTGACGTGCTAAACTGAGAGCATGATGTCATAGCCTCATCTCTGTTTATGCAACCACCCTTGCTAATTACCTAATTGGAGATGAGATGAACAAGTCATCACTTTTGTTATTGAAATGTTAACTTGAATTGCATTCAGTGTTCGTCTGCAGAGAGATGATAAATGGAGCAGAAGCACAGTGGAAAGTGAGATGGCATCAAGATTTGTATTCAACACAATACCCCTGGTACTTTTTCTCCCCTGCTGTTCTCAGACTATCTGTCATTGTCATCACCTGTTTTTCTAATATTTCAGCTATTTTCACTGCCAGATATTCTACCCTATTTTTCCATGGCTGCTTTAATAGAGGAATCATCTAAATCAAAATTCGTCAGGTGCAAACTCAAAAAAGAATTGAGATCTAAACAAAACCAGAACCAGTCTCAACCACCCACAGGGATCCATAAAAATCTGAAAATGAACTCTCACTCTTAATAAAATACTCAGCATGTCTCACAGCTATACGTCACAAATCACTGCATGATGCTCTGATTAATTTCTGTACTCACTCTTGTTTGGCATTTTACCTCCTTTGTGATTCATGCTTTACCTCTTTGACCCTTCACTTTTCGTCACCATTTCCTTCAAGCCCTTTGCGACTCTGCAGCTTTTAAGGCTTTTTTTTTTTTCAAGGCAGGTTTTCTTTCCGCACCCAGTCTTTAATGCCCCTCCTGTGTTTTTCCTCTCCCTCTAGCTTCCTTTTTCTCCCTCCACTCCCCTCATCACTGCCTCTTCTATCTCCTTCTTCTCACTGTGCCGCCTAGGCACATTAGTATTCTGTTCAGTCCCAGTCGGTCTAAGCTGTGACTGTCTGCTCCCCTGGTTTCAACCCACTGGAGTGAGGCACCTCAGCACAGCAGAGCGCTTTATTCATCAGGGTGTAATTACTCAAACAGACACACATACACACACACAACCTCAGGCATAAAATCTTTACTTATCTCTGTATCTCATGTGTCCATCACTCTGCCTTCACTGTGTGGTGGTAAGTAGTGCTGCTGCACTGCCCCTGAGTGCAGTCGACGCTGACAGATTTCATTAGAGCTGTGATGCAGCCTGTCTCTATGTCTGCCTTGATAAGTCCTACAGGACATCACAGACCCAGAACATCACGACACAGCACAACACAGAGCTCAGCAGCACGACGCTGCACAGCATGACAAAGCAAAAAAAAAGGTACGATGCAGCATCATCCTGACAACCACACTGGGATTACCACAGAACAAAGCACAACAGCTTTATTTACCAAAAATAAATGTCATGCAAGTATCACAGACAAAATATTCCGCCGTGAATGTCATGCAAAATCCACATTTTCCCCTAAACACTGCTTTCTGGAGGACAAGGCTGCACTGTAACATTGCTTTTTTCACAGAGTACCTGCTGTATCTTAGTAACCCTGATGGCATTTGTGAAGGCATTTAAATGTTCAGTGGAGCAGAGGATGGTAATTCTCACTTCAATGCCAACTTGAGCAGAGCAGGATGCTTCAGCTCCTGCTTGGGGGATGTGATAATTTCAGTGCTGCTGCATGAGCCTCCATGTTTTCAATCTGTAGCAGTCAAACTGCAAACAGGGGCAGCTCTGAGAAACAGAAGCAGAGTTCTGACCCTCAGGCCGTCGCTGTGAAGAGTTTCAAAGGTTTGATGTTGTCACTGAGATCTGTCATTGTCATGCTCCGTCTGTCTGGTTTGGTTAAGTTCACCATGTTTGTCTTGTGCCTGCATGTTGTCTTGTCTCTTCCTGTTTTATTTTGAAAGTAACCCTGTCTCCCTCTCGTTTCAGATCGCTTTGCTTCCTGCCCCTGTGTTTCTCATGTCTGTGATTGTGATACCCCGTCCTAATTGTTTCACCTGTGTCCCCTTACCTCGTGTATAAATAGTCTGGTCATTTGCGTGTTCATTGCAAGATCGTCATGTCCCTTTGTCTGTCTCCAGTCCGGTCTCCAGTTCCAGTGTTCCAGCATTCCCTGTTTCTCCAGCGCGCTTTTGTTTGCAAGTTTTGTAGCCTTAGTGCCCATTTTTGGTTTCTAGTTTATCATTGTGTTTCCCAGAAGATAATAAGTGTGAGTAGACCCTGGTAATTTGTATTTTGTATTTTGTATATGTAGTGTAGAGTGAGAGTTTTGTAATTTTTGTAGCTTTATTCTGTCCCTCTTCATTGTGTATGAGTCATAGCTGTTTCTTTTGTTTAATTTGTTTCATAGACTCTCTAGATTAGCTTAGTTTCCTAGTGTACCTGTCACTAGCATCCTTAGTTTTCCCCTTTAAATTCCCCTTATTTCTGTTAACCTCTGTGTTTGTGTTTTTTGACTTGAGATGAATTTTTGTAGCCTTATAGTTTATTTTCACAGGTAATTGGTTAATTTGTTTTTCCATCACCACTTTGGTGAGTGGTTTTGATTTCTCCTCTTTATAAATGAGAGCAGCTCAGAGCAGGGTCTCCCTGACACGTGTCTCCAGCAGCCCGGTGACAAGCGTGACTCCATTCCCCTGCTGGAACACCGTGCTCTTAGTCTTATGTGTGCTTGAAATAAAGTCCTTTTTGGTTGCACCCAGTGTCAGTCTCCCAAGTCGTGTGTTTGGGTTCTTCTCAAAATGGAGTCTTCACAGTCAAAGGTCAATGGACAATGTGTGGACATGCAGTACAAACACAGAACACACACAACAACTTAGTTCTCTGTCCCTGTTGTTCCATGGGGCACCAGTTCACAGCCCAAGGCTCAAATTTTCAGATGTCAGATCTGTCACCACACACTGTATGATCAGTCAGCTATGTATCACTTTCAGAACCATCCTCAGAAGTAACTTGTAAGCATAAGTCATTTTAACTGCAACATTAGACTTGAAATGCATGGCTTACAATTTCAGTTCAGTTTGATGTGTTGACATCCAACGTTACAAGAGGTAACAACAGATGTGATTTCTTACGACAGGTCACACTGAATGTGCAGTTATGTTGTTAAATAGCATGGTTAATATCATTAGAGAATGGAAAATGGTGAAACAAGAACATTTGATTGGTTGAGGCTTTACAACGTCATTGGAATGCTGAAAATAAGACCAGCTCAACTTTTATTTCTAGTGTGTCACGCGGCCGTGCATAGCGCTAAGTATAGGCTGTCAGTTTCATGTCACCAGCTTCCATTAAAATTATTTGACATTTGTGACACTCGTACTGTGAGTGCACAGCATAAGGCTCCATTCAGACCGACAGTAGCCCCGCATGAAAAAAAAGTCCTCTCATTCCTTTAAATGGAGCCAGTCTGTCGGCACAGTGGGGTTGCAAACATAGAGGGTCCGGCAACAACGCAACATCTTTCAATACCTCAGAGGTTTCTTTAGGCTTGTCCCTTCTATGCTGAACATCCCTCTCTGCTACCTAGAAAAATCAATACGATGAACTCTGTAAACTTGCATGCTTCTCACTTCCACTCAGTATTTGTCATTGTGTTCAAGTGGTGCTTCTTGATTAACAACCTGTCTGGTTGGGAAGGCTGATCCATGTCGCACAAACAAAACGGAGCACAGACAGTGGGAACTCACGTCAGCAGCATCATCCTGCCTCAATGTTATGTGACCTTAACTTCTCCTGCTTTAGAGTCTCTTTTAAGGCCTGTATGTTAACTATTTGGTGGATAACAAAGCAATTTAACTACCTCCTCTCTCTGTCTCTCCTCATCCACATGACAGTCATCATATTGCCACAAAGCCTTAAAAGTACTGTGAAAAAGTCATTTCCAGCTGTGGTCCAGTGAGCACTGAGGCATTCTGGCTCTGTAGAACAAATCATGTCCTCTGTATGAAGTCTGGGGTGCAGTCAACACTTGTCATTTGTAGGAAAAATGCACAATGTACTGTATGTTTTTCTTGTTCTTTAAGAAGCTAACATACCACAAATAAAGGGCGGTGCAGCCTCACCTTATTGTCATTTTTCAGTCTACTTTAAACAAGTGAGTCAGCCTTGGTATTGTTGGTATGCCATTGAGCAACTGATGACTGGTATGAACAAGCTGAAAGCATTCAGGGCAATAATGATGCCACAGGAAACAAAATGAAATGCTCTGTGTGTTCTCTGCTTCACTGATAAATCTACAGCTCAAACGCAGTTTTAAGTCTGTTATACAAATTATGAATTCAATCATTTTATTTTTTTTTTACATTTAATACATTACAGTTTTCATCTTCTTCGGTTTTTCAATTTGACAGTATAGAAGAAGAGTGAGAAAATACTGTAAATGCTGAGCTGCATGCAAACTGTTCAGGAATTCATTCTTGGTTTTGATCTGGTTTTTATTCTTTGCGGGCATGGCAGACATGCCCAGACATTTTCTGTAGCAGCAACTCAAAATCAAGCAGAGCAGAGCAGTCGACTGATCCTGTTACAACACAAACACTGCTCCTTACACATGTAAGTGTCATATCACAAACAACCACACGGCTCCTGATTTGTTGGAACACTACTTGGAGTAACAGAAACCTTCATAATGAAGAAAAACAACATGTCTGACTCATATATGTACCCTCAGCATCCTCTATTTTTTAATCAAGTATTACAGTAGTAATAGTAGTAGGTAGTAATATGGTGGTACAACTCTCATAATACCATCTCTAAATTAAATATAAAACACATCTCATCAGTGATTTCGTCATCAAAATCTCTAGTTTGCACTGCACAAGGGCTTCAAAATGCTAAACATAGTCATGAAAAGGACATCAATTTGAGACCAGATTGTGCTTTTGAGCCACAACCTTAAAAGCACCTTATTATAACTCACTAATTCACTACAATTTAGTCTTTTCCGGTTCTAAAGCACTTTCTGACGTCTGCTCCTGAATGACTCAACATATATAAAGTCACTTGCTTACTACATGATAATCATGCCTGTGGATATTTTACAGTATTTTAACAGTATTTTTTATCAGTAATACAACATTCTGATCTGCATAAAAATGTATTTCAGTACTTAAATTCACTTACTTGTAAAATGCAGTAAATAAATAAACACAGCCACTTCCAAGGGTCATTAAAACAAATAAACAAACAGTGGCTGTGATCTTTTATAATCACATTTTCTTTAAAGTTTATGTAGATGTACATAGACTAGAAGATATTTAGTGTTTACCTGAGAGACACAGTTTCACTGAGATCAAAGTAATCTGTTGAAACTGGCAATAATTGATCAGGTAACTTCATTAGTTTAATTATTTAATAGTTGAGCATATGCAGTAGTTAGTAATGGGGCTTTTAAATTGCAGCCAAGGTTTTTTTTTTTTTTTTTTCAGTACTTCTTGTGTTTCTTCACCATCACAGTTGATTGCAGTTTTGTTGCAGAGAAACTTTTAGACGCACAATGTGATGCACTGAGTTGTTTTCTGCTCCAACACAAACATAAGTATCTGGACTCTCTACCAGTCAGTAAGAACTTAAGAAGTGTCTTGGATGAGAGGTGAAACAGTGAAACAAGACTTTTTTTTTGCTCTTTTTGATTTACCTCAACCTGGATGACTGAGAACCTACACAAACACATATAATGAACATAACTTCCTGTGCAGTTCCACTAACAAAACCCCTCCACACAAAAATGATGTCTAATCTCCTGAAAACAAACAGAAAAGCCACTGCACTGTTTTTGTTATCATGCCAAAGGCTCAAGTGCACCTGTCAAGGAAAGCTTAGACAAAGGGGCAAAACGAGCTCATCCATCAACTCCTCTGAACCCTTCCCATCTCTCCCACTCTGCTCTCTGCTTCCTGTTGTGCAGGAAGCATCAGCAAATCCGCTCCACCCACTGGTCAGAGGGTAAACACAGCGTGGGGGCAAGCGGGCAAGTGAGGCAAGTAGTGAGAGAGTTGTTAATAAATAACCAAGAGGGACTTTAACCAAGCGGGGCTCTGATGAAATAGTCAGTATGTTAAAATAAGGTGAACTTTAAAATATAATCTAAACCAAACAGTTGAACATAACACACAAAGCTCTGCAGCTGCACATTCCCATTGTGAGAGGCTAGCAATGGCTCATTACCTCAGGAAGCAGTCTGGCAGGAAAATAACTATAGGATTAATTTAGGCTACAGGAAGCCATGTGCTTAGACAGCCAACTCTTTCCTGCTGGAAGGAGAGGTGTGATCACTGATCTGCAGCTGCAGACCCTGTACCAGCACAAATCCAGTTAAAGATATTAGTGTAAGTAGGGTGAGGGTTTTCACTCTCAACCTATGACAGCGGAATCACTTTTCATTAAGCGTGAAGGCCAGCCATCAGTTAAGACTTTCTTATGGGTAATACAATTTTAATCAATGCTTTAAATATTAAAAAGCTCAGGGAGGATCATTTCCCTGCTTTCTGAAGAGGACTATGTATGTGTCTTACAGCGGAGTCATCATGGTTTTTGCATTTTGAAATGAACCATCGGGTCTGCAGTGATGTTATGTTATGTCCATTGTTGGAAAACATCTTGGTGACACTTACTGTAATACCGGATTTTTTTTTAATCTGGACATTGGCTGTGTGACAGTTTGACAGCTCGAATTCACAAAGATGATAAAGATGTATTTTTGCAGGTCAGCCCTGAAGTCAGCAGCACACTGGTATCCTTGACAAAAAGCAGAATTATTCTACTGGCTTTTGGATTATTGCAGAAGATAATCTCTGTAGCAAACAGACATCGATGATAACTGTTTCTTCAGCAAGATAATATTCGCAATTAACTAATCAACATAAATAAATAAAATGCTAACATTGGTATATAAACTAACTATGATCACATGACTTTACCACTATTAACACATCACCACTACATCACCACTAAGCTAAAGGTGTGTGTTCAGCATAGTCACAGCAGTCTCATTTAGCCACTTTTTAACAGCCTTTCTTGAAGACAGTGGGATATTTACTGCTTCACACTAATTACTACTGGGCAACCCAAGTTATTTTCTGTCTTCATCTATTTGTGAAGCATTGATGAGAGATATATCAACCATAATAAATCAATTACTATCAACTAAAATGTGTATAAGCAAATTTTGAATGTTTGAGTTGTGTGCACATGCTTGTGATGCAGAGAAAGGGGCTTATCAGTTCTCCATCTGTTCAGCTCTCATCCTTTTGCGGGGCAGGCGAAATGATTCAGCATAAACATGAAGAAAAACTACTGAAGTTGTGAAGAAGAGTTTAATAATGGTCCATCCGCTGAATAATGAGCTGCCGTTTCTGCTGATGTCTTTCAGCGCTTTGCAAAAGCTGCTCACAGCTGCACTTTTTCACAACTTGTTGTGCGCAGTCTATTCCAGGAAACAAAAGGAGCTTAACATCCATAGTTAATAAAGGTCCCACTACAGTGAACATTTGGCAACCAAATGTCTCTCTTTGTCATTTGGTTGTATTTCCCTATTAGCACTGGGCTTCTCAATCTGACATTTGTGAAGTTGATGTCTTAGGAATCGCAAAACTATGACTACCTTTGGTGGAATGATTCCATGTAGTGAATCTATTCTAGCAAGAGATTGCTAGGGACACATGCAGGCACATACACACCACTATCAGGGCTCAACAACAAACAGTGCCAACTTGCCCTGGGCAAATAAAATGCCACATCACAATAGTAAATCTAACAATTCACTTGCCAGATCAGATAATTAAACATACTTGAGCTGCCCCGACAAAGTATATAATACTTTGTCATAACATTGCACCTTGAACTGACCCTCTTGCTCATACACTCGCATAGGATTGTGGGTCAGAATA
The DNA here is from genome assembly GCA_029721515.1 of Synanceia verrucosa. Lineage (NCBI taxonomy): Eukaryota > Metazoa > Chordata > Actinopteri > Perciformes > Synanceiidae > Synanceia > Synanceia verrucosa. The sequence continues at coordinate 19,936,105 of CM056551.1, read as the reverse complement.
GCCAGAGAAGCATGCCGACTTACATACAGTAAAATGCAACCGGATATACAGAAATAAGACATCCTGGTCTGCATTTGATGCACCATGTTTTGGGACACAGTCTTTTTCTGGCATACTAAAGGGTGTGGTAGGCTGTTGGAACGCACTGTTAATTGGGTGGCGTGAAAGAATGTGGACAAAATTCCAGATTAATTTACTTGAATATCGATTGAACGTGACAATTTTAATTTGGGCATTTTTTCTGAGAAAAAAATACTAGCATGTACTGATTGCTTTGCTGTATAGCTTGCAGTCTTCCCCTCAGTGCTCTGACAGTAGGTTTCTTATAGATTGTAACCACAGGTTCTGCTGTGAGGCTCCTGCGTCATTCCAGTCTCCCAACAATCCCCCTCCTCCACCAATCTTTTCATCTGCTAATTCCTCAGCAGTCACACTTTTTTTAGCCCTCACAGCGAACAACAAACTGCTCTGAACCCCCTGCTGAAATTCTATTTTTCTTTTTCAGTTACACACTCACAACATCCGAAGGACAAAGACTGCACTGGTGCCAATTATGGAAAATAACTTCAAACTAAGAAGATGAAAATAGAATAGAATAAAGTACTCAATTTAAAGTTACTTCTACTCTAGTAAAATACTGTGTTGGGTAAAAACATAACCTACTTAGATGAAAGTAAAATGGTGATATATGACAATACTGTTAAATTACTGAACACATTTAGGCTATGAAATGTATTGTATTAAACATTGTATACACTGGTGGAACAACAGCAACATGACCCTTATGCCCAAACCAACAATAAATTCAATTCATGTCACTTTGCACCCAACTGTTTATCACTTATAAATACCTACATTGAACCTTCCTCAGTGTACCAGAAAAGAGACAAAACTCAGACAATTCATCCATGGCAGGTGCAATAAGCAAACTTCAGCAAGGCAGACAAACAGCATGAACTCCACAACAGCCATAGTCTATAAACACCATAAACACCATAGCATGAGGAGAAAGTGCACTATTTTTAATGAATCAGTGGCACACGTACGTAACTCTATGTTGCTATGCAACACAGTGGTAGTAGACAAACAGTGGAAAGAGTTCAGTGAGAGTGGTGATGTACTCACCTATATGAACATCATTGCTCCACACTGTTCCATGCTGCTCCACGCAGCTCCACGATGCTCCACGCTGCTCCATGCTGCTTCACGATGCTCCATGCTGCTCCACAATGCTCCACGATGCTCCACGCTGCTCCATGCTGCTTCACGATGCTCCATGCTGCTCCACAATGCTCCACGATGCTCCACGCTGCTCCATGCTGCTCCACAATGCTCCACAATGCTCCACGCTGCTCCATGCTGCTTCACGATGCTCCATGCTGCTCCACAATGCTCCACGATGCTCCACGCTGCTCCATGATGCTCCACAACGCTCCTTGCTGCTCCATGATGCTCCACAATGCTCCATGATGCTCCATGATGCTCCACAATGCTCCATGCTGCTCCATTGTAAAAGCATACTTTTATAGTCCATCCATCCTCCTCAGTCTCATTTCAGCAGAAAGCTCTGCATTTTAACATCGTCTCGGCATGCATGTGTTCAGGTAACATTGTGGCAGATGTATTTTTTTCTTTTTTTTTTTTTTTTTACTATTGAGGTATAATAACTCTAACAGTATCCCATAATGATGCAATCCTTATGATTGCACTATTTTGCGTTTTGTTAGTGCTGTTCACTAAATCTCTGTTTCACACCAGTGAATTAGAATGAGTGAATGAATGAAATTTCTATTTCGGGAGTCACTTGTTTTTTTGTTTTATTTTTACTCTGTTTATTAAGCTAGGCACAACACTAAGGAAGTAGGCCTTCATAAGTAAAAGTAAAATGAACATAAAAAAATACTTATAAATTCCAAGTCTTTAGATATAGTTCACCTGCGCAGTTACTCATAAAAAACTAACAAATAACAGATTTAGCTTTGCCATTTGTTTGCTCACATTATTATTCTAATGTATAATATAATAATATATGTAATAAGTAATCTGATGTCAACACAACTGGACTCATAACTTACATCATTTTACATCTGTCTAATTGCTAATTATTAATTTGCACTATTTTTGCACAGCAAACTTTCACTGTTTTATTTTAATGTCTATTAATGCCTTTAATGTCTATTTTAGACTATAACTTATCATATCCATAGGTAATATATTTTAATTCCATTAAAAGTTTCCATTAAACTATATTTCTTTTCTTTTTTTACTACATACTTTAAATGTGTTACTATTCTGTTCTATTGTAATTAAAAACATAATTATTCTTATTAAAAACATTGGTTTTATTTCCTCCTCCACCAACAGCATGAAGTTGGCATACAATCAGGGCATTAGCCAGGTTTTTCTTCTTGTAACTTAAAGTATACTTGATTTCAAAGAAAATGTATAGTAGTACAAACAAAACGTGGTTTCATATCCTGTTATTATTACTGTTACTCCCTCTTCTGACATTGCGACTTACCCTGTTTGTATTTATAAAAAAACACTCCAGATTATATAACAAACTCTAAACAAATCACTTCTAACTAGCCAAACCATTTATAAATGAATTATCCCTCTAATACCATAAAGATTTAGCTTGAAATACTACATCCTTTGATAAAATAAATACAGCAAAGAAGAGATTAAAATTCCACTTCAGTGTTTAATAAATATTACTATGCTTATTGGGAGTGAACCTTTGCAGATTTTAATCAATCATACTCACTAACTATAAAAAGTTGAGGCTGTCCACCTCACTTTTTGTCAAATGCTCAAATGTTGGTGGACAGCTAGAGGACTGAGACGATACAGTACAACACACAGTGACTAAACACAGCATGTCTCCTCTGTGTTACATAATCTTTGAGAAGTAAAATCTTAATGTATTGTTAAAGACATCAGTCCCCCGAGGCTCCTGGCAGTAAAATGTCTCTGGCTGAGGCTGTGGCACAAACACTGATGCTGAATCAGTCGTCTAACGTTGTCTAGCCAATGCGTCAGAGGGGAGAATGCATTTATTTTGAGTAACGAGAAGGGAGAGTGAGAGACAAACTGTCATACGCCTACTGCTTCAAGTTTGAATCTTACTGCTGGCTGGAAATAGTCTACCTCCCACTGTATGGTGTAAACATGTGATCTGATTTTATGTGCGTCCTATGACTGGAGAGTAATGACATCATCTCTATGTAGGAATCCAGATGAGACACATCGCTGCTTTATCGCAACCATCAAACTTTCTCAGACTAATGAGGGCTGACTCAAAACCTGGAAAAAGGATAGAACGATACAAATATCTAACAGGTGCTTTTAATGAAATTAATGGAAATTTGAAGTGTGACAGCTGTCGTCTTCTTTGTTGAATTAGAGATAATGTTACTGAGAACCTCTCCTGGAATTACTGCCCATTCTTGCTATTGTAATTTAATTCCAATGACAGGGACAAAAATAATATGACGATAATTAAGTTGCTTCTTTTTTTGCAGTACTACCTGGATGAAGGTTATTTGATAAGAGTTTGTATAGGTCTTGATGTGTGTGTGTGTGTGTGTGTGTGTGTGTGTGTGTGTTTCTGTGTGCATGTCCTTCCCTCACTGCGTGTACTCCCATTGAAGATCTCTGGATGTTAAGGCAAAAGCATTAGGCTGATATTTATCTAATACCCCTATTTCTCAAGGAGGATAGCTGGCGCCTGCCTCTTGACTTCCGACACATGTATCACATAATATCTGGGAATCTTCCTGTGGTTTTGGACAATGGATCCTCACATTAAGAAGGATGAGGAACAATAGTGCCCAGAGACAGCAGATATAACATGAGACAGGGATTGCCAAACTGGATATCTTCCTCATTGTTGGTGAGGGAGGATTGAGGGTTGGACTCTGAGGCGTGTCTGGACTTGTTCATACTGTCACAATGGCTTGTTTGTGCAGAAGATATTTGTGAATTTGAATGGTTGTCAAGGAGAAATCCATTTTATCCAATTACTGATAGCTGAGAGAGCTGGAATTGTGGAACTGTGTCCAAGAAACTCCATGGGCTGAGAATGGACATAAATCTGTTCACAGTCATTGAATCTTATCCAGACACCACAGCATGCATCTACATTATAGAGAAAGAAGACGAGGTATCTATATGAAACTATCCATCAACACCCCTACCTCTCCAGAAACACAGTACAGTCATTCCTGAGTGAACACACAGTGCTTATTATACCTGTACTCACTGACAAAACCACACTATAAATATACCCCCTTACAGGTAAAAGAAATACCTTCAAATTTTTACTGTAGTAAAAGTTCACTATATAAATACAAGTACAGTATTAAAACTTCGTGTTTATTACTCCTATTTGAGTGTCATAGTGGGTAGTGGTGGTGTTAGATGGAAGTGTTTAAGCTACAATGATGCTTTGTATTTTAACAGATCATCTTACATGAAGTGAACTCATATATAAAATGTGCAGAGCAACCAGTAAATCCATCCATCCATCCATTTTTCTACCACTTATATGACTTAGGGTGAAAGGTAGGGTACACCCTGGACAAGTCGCCACCTCATCGCAGGGCACATAGAGACAGACAACCACTCACACTCACATTCACACCTACGGACAATTTAAATTAGCCAATTAACCTAATCCCCACACATGTTTTTGGATGGTGTGAGAAAGCCGGAGTACCCAGAGAGAACCCACGCAGACACGGGGAGATAATGCAAACTCCACACAGAAAGGCCCCGGGCTGGGATTCGAACCCGGTACCTTCTTGCTGTGAGGCGACAGTGCTGCAACAAGTAAATACATCTGTCAAATAAATGCAGTGGCTTTCAAGTAAAACTTCTGGAAGAAAGTCCTTGAGAGGATAAAGTGACAAAAACTCACACCGTGTTTTGAGTGTTTGCATGAGCTTCATGTCTTTAAAACTTGGAGAAGAAAATGTGGGAAAACCCCACACAAATACTGAAAAACTACACAATGACAAGGCCGAGGTTTATATCCCCTGAGTCACTGTGCTGCAGTCAACCTGTTTGTGCAAACCCCAGCCAATGCACACAACATATAAAAGCTGTTAGTCAAGCCAAGCTATGGGTCTGCAGGTGGGCTTTTAGTTGACACATACGCAGACAAAACGGACAAAACATACAATTACAGACAGTCATGATGTGAGTACACTGTTTGTCGGCGTTGCTGCACTTAGCTGGGGTAGTCATACAGGTGAACTCAGCAGAGCCTCACGGTGCTTGATGACACCTGCTCCTTGCCACGGAAAGTAAACTCATCAAAAAAAGGAAGGTATACTCATCTGGAGGGCAGACATACCCTTATCTGGATAGAGTCTGCAAACGGTGGAGGTAGAAGCATTTCTAAAAAACAAACAAAAAAAACCCCAGCTCATTTCATTTCCTCTCAGATTTCAGAAATAAATTAAATATACAGTAATTTGTGTTTTAATTGAAATGGAACCAACTTAAAATCCATGGCTGTAAACCAAATTTCTCTTTGGGGACTATATTGTTTTTTTCTTTTACTTGTTAATTATCTTGTAACCTCTTAGATTTATCTCGAGACCCCAGAGGGAACCAAAGTCATACACCATGACATCAGACACGACATCAGATGTATTACATCATCTGTATATCACTGGCAATGCCACCTGCATGTTGCTGGATTTATTACATTAATAAGGTATAATTTAATCCATAAATATTACATCTAATCAATATATGCTGTGTTGTTGTTTTTGCTTTCCTTCTACTTGTCCCACTGACCACATTAAAGCTTTCCTAGGGTTGCTTATTACACAATATACCTCCTCTCTACTATTTTTATAGAGATCTTTCAGAGTTTGTAGCTCACCTCCTTCTTCTTCCATCCCTAATCTCACCCCCTGATAATTCTCCTCTCCTCTGCCAGGCCAAACAGAGGCTATCCAGTAGGATGTGTTCTAGATCGCTTCCCCAGAAAAGAATACAAACAGCTATTGTCCTGCCAAATAGTTAACAGTAAATGGCCTGAGTTCATCAGCAGAGTCACATTTAGCTAGTTCAAGGTGTATTCATAAACACATGTGCACAGCAGTCCTGCGTCAGTCATTCTCATCATTCATTAGTGCCAAAGCAGCTGCTGCAGCCCATTACCTCTCCGTAACAACCTCTTTTCCCTCTCAGCCCATTTACACTCCAAACATGATTGATTCTAGCAGCCAAGAAGAAGACTTTAGAAAAAAGAGTTACAATTTATCACAGAAGTTGACCTGAAGTTAACCGGTGCCGAGGCTGAAAACAAACATTAGGCTAAATAATGCTTGAAAAGCCAAACATGGTTTTATCTGGGTGGGCATTTAGAGATTAAGAGTCTGGTGCAACATGAAAAACAATACAGCTGATAAACTCTGGCTAAATTTAGACAAAGAAGAGGAAGAAGAATTTCTTTATTAGTCCCCCAGTGAAGGAAATTTCAATTTACACTCTCTTAGTACTTTTTTCAGTTGCACATTACACACAGGTTATGAAACACACATGCACGTGCATTGGAGGAGAGGTGTCAGAGTGTCAGACTTGCTCAAGGACACTGGCAGTGCCCAGGAGGAAGAACTTGCACCTCTCCAGCTACCAGTCCACTCTCCAGACTTGGTCTGACCTGGACTTGAACCAGCGAACCTATTCCTAAGTCACCACAGACAGAGCTACTGCCGCCCAAAGCAGGTGATGAAAGCAATTCGTCTTATCTGAAAGTGGGAAATGAGACCCCACACAAGGTGACATGTCTGCATAAAGTCCTGAAAATTCACAGTACGACCTTCTTAAATCAAACTATTCTTCATGCAACTGGATTATGACTAATGCCACACAGTCTTTTTTCTGCAAATAATTTGCATAGACAGATGTTGAATGATTCAAGTGGTGTAAGACGGAGGATCATTCAGTTCTGAATAAAATAACCGGTGATACAAATGTACAAGTTGTTCATCAATTTCATGAAATAATATGATCACACCACTTCATCGAGGAAGTGCGCACGCAACACAGATAGCGGCTGAATAAACTGCAGCTGGGTGTTTACGTACAGGGAGGGTGAGAATGCCAGTTGCCATGGAAACAGTAGTGTCTCCCACTCAGCTCAATGGCAGAGCAAGTGGAGACTGCCGATCTATTATAAGAAATGATGAACTGATTGGCTCTTTGATGGGGCTGTCACTTGAATCCCTGGAAACACCATCATGTCATGCTGACCTCACGCCAGACTCTCCTGCTTCCCCTTTGTCCACCTGTTTTTTGGGGGTTTTTTTGCATGGCAGAGCGTTTTCATGAATGAAAGACACACAAAGAAGACAAACACTGTTGTATTGAAACTGCTGCCTGCATTACAATGAGTGGCTATTTCACAGTCATTCTGAAAGCAGTTTCAGCTGCGTAATGAGAGGTGTTGCTTTTTTTTCTCGCTTACTGGTGAAAACATTCAGCTGATACTCAGCATGCCACAACATGCCAATAAATGCTAGTTCATGGTCCCTCTGTGTGGTTTGTATGGTTACGTCATAGAGAAGGCTCTGTGCTATGTGTTTGTCTGCTACACAAAACAATGCAATGTCCCTTTTTTTCTTCAACATCAGCTGCTTTGAAAATGTTTTTGTGTGTGTCTTGAAATGCCAGCTCTCTGAAGCATCTGACATCATGGATCTGATCCTCCTCCATCCGGCACCACAGTACATTTGCCTGCCCCTTGTTTGACCATCCTGTTCCTGTTGGGAGGACAGTGATTTTGGCATTTAATGGAACAATGCTTGTAACTGGGCTCAGAGAAATGCCAGTGGTGCAAAGGTAGTCACAGACATTTGAGCTACAATCTCTGAACAAACCTCTCAAACTTAATTATATGATTATTAAATGAGAGAGTTGTTATAATAAATGAACAAAAGCCACTATAAGCAAAGGTTAAGAACTTCTGTACACAGGGCAGGGCTGTATTTAAAAACTTGCCTCACTTAACAGACCTTTGCTAAAAGCCTCGCTTTCCATATTTAGTGAAACCAACTCTGCTCGGCTTAAATAGCTTTTGAACCAAGCGTCTATTGGTGTGACAGAATCATGGGAGGAGGACCACGCATTTTTCTCTGCCAGTGAACTTTACGTAACAAGTAGAGGGAGGCAGACAGATAGACAGACAGACAGACAGACAGATAGACAGAAAGACAGATACTGTAAATAGATAGGCAGACAGACTGATGGACAGATAGTAACATTTGCAAAATTAATGTAGTTATGTAATTAATGTAGTTGTAATGAAAAGTTTTAGGCTATATATTGCACTGTGTCAGAAGTTATAAAAATGACCAATTGGTGAGTCCATTAATTCATATAATCAATATTGATTTCATTCTGATGCTACAGTAGCAAGCATGATCTAGCAGGTTTCAAATTTTCAGAGCTATTGTACAGATTTTATAGAGCCATTTGTTGGAAGTGTCAGACAAGTTGAACCTTTGCTGAGAAGGAATTGAGAATGAGAAAAGTAACTTTAGACACTCACTATAGCACACCCATTCATTTGCTGGTACGGATGGAATGCAATGTCTGCTTTGTTGCAGCTACTCCAAAGAAAAGCTTAAATGGTAATTATCTCCCAGCCCAGTGCATTTCAATGATCGTCTGTAAAACAACTGCACTGTAACGACAGGATGCTGCAAGACTATTCGGACAAGCTTCGTTCCCACAGAATTTCCTCCCTTTGAATTTATAATTAAACTACTTTTTATTGATCTCTGATTAACATATTGCTGAACGACAGATTTGGCATAAATTCTGGATATCCACAAATACGGTATGCAATGTGAAAAGATATTTCATATGGATGGTGCTTTTCCTCATTTTTGACTATTGATGAAAATCAGTTTTTTCATGTGATCTAAAAATATACTTGCATATTTGTTAATGCTGGAATTTTACATTGTAGTAATATATCATATAGTCATCATGTTGTATGATGTATTAAACTTTCTTCTCATGAGAGATAGCTAATGTTGGATTTTTCATCATTGTGGCAGCTCATGCAGTTTTTCTCATTTTCCCTTCTCCAGTCTTATCTTCAACCTTTGTCTGCCCCGCACCCAAACATGTGATGTTTTTATTAAAGTCAGCAGATCCTTTCCCAATATCGTCACATTCTCTACTGGCATCACTGGTGCAACAGACGGAGACGTAGCACTTTCTGCTATCATAAAAACTGATCAAAAGAATATCAGTCCCTCAGTAATAAGGATCAGTCTGTGGTGCTCATCCACTGCACATGACAGCTTTTGCATCAATACGTCACCATGTGAGGCTCAGAAATGAATTTGAGCAACACTGACTCACTTGACTCACAGTGGATGTTACAGATGTTATATGAAACACATGACATCAAGGGCTGTTTGAACTACAAGCTCTAAACACAGCAAGCAAATATCCTAAATAGACAAATAGAAATAGAAAATCCAGTGATTAACATCAGTGATGCTAAGAGCTGTCTTTATTCCTTATTTACTCTTTGCTGTTGAGTTGTCAGCAGACTCAACAGTACATTTTGAGCCAGGTAGCAATCCAGGAGGTTATATAAACAAGCAAAAAAAAAAAAACTTCTCTTAAAGCTGAACGTAGGAAATTACAGGCATCAGACGAAGCAGCAGTTCGCTACAAAGCACATCATACATGGTGACTCATTCTCTTCATTATACCCCTTTGAACACCTGGGAGGAAACCAAATACACCTCACGTGCTTGAACACAGTATGGACACTTTTCTTGAAAAAGTTCCAGTACTTGACCTTACGGACTTCGAAAGTTTGACTGCTGTGCATTGCTCATTTCTCTAGTCAATACTGTAGGCTACAGTCATCCCAGCTCCCTCTACAGTACATCTGTTTTTGTCCACATAGTAGGAGGAACAATGCGCACATTTGACATGCAAAGGCCTTCTAATCCCCTGAGTGCATCCCAGTGTGTGCACATATCAAAGCAAAACTTTCACTTATAACACCAAACTGACTCACTTCTCTGCATGCAGAGAAGTTTATGATAGAAGCTGAGGTTTAAACATCCTCTTTGTCACTCCAGCTTACACTCATTCCAGATATCAGCCCATTCGCATGCACAACACATTTCCCACTGTCAACCTGACATTACAGAGGAGCAGCCGCTTGTGTGGGTGATAGTGAAAACTAGCAGTGCTAGAAAACGAGTGACACTAAGAACATCGAGTGCCCTCCGCAGGGTTTTCTAATTAGTTTATCTATGTGCTCACAGACATAAAGCAGGTTCCCATGAGGCCGATAAAACTGATCAGCTTGTTGACTCATAGATTTGAATTTTGGTTGCAATAATCAAGAACCAACTCTACATTGTACTTGTAAATGTGTTCCCTCACATAACCTCACAGAAACTGTCACTTCTCCTCTTGCTTGCTTGGCAAGAGGCAGCAGTCTGTTATTAATATGTTTTGCATCTATCTGATGGAGATGCTGCACTCCTTTTCAGACATTTGGGTAAAAATGCCCTTGAAGGCCAGACAACTTCACATCTATTTTGGTCTGACTGAAGCATCAATTCCAGAGGCCATAACTGTCACAACACACACACACACACACACACTGAGACCTGGAGGTGTCGTCATGAATTATTCCTGCTCATTCCTCTTGTAGGCTACTTCCGGCTCTGCTTCTGCCTGTGTGGGTATGTTTATGCATGAGCCATTCATTATTGAACTCTAAAGAGCACAGATATTCTCAGTGATCATCCAAAGAGGTGACTCAAACATCCCTGTTCACCTCCCATCATTACATAAGCTGGGAAGGTGACGAGGTGATCAACAGACAGAGAACAGAGAACAGAGCAAGTGGAGCAAAAAAAGCAAAAGGGAGTAAAAGTTACAATTCTAGCACAAGTATGTCAGGACACAGACTCTGACTTTCAGCAAGGAGGAGCCGTGCCAGCTTTCATTGATTTCCGACTCTCACCAAATTGGTCAGTGGTTGCTTGTTTCCATGGTTACAGTCGTGGATGTGAAAGGAAGTCCACAAACGAATGCCACAAAAGCTGATGCAATCGCTGACATAGTACAGCAGAGACTGTCATTTCATTAGTCCGTCTCTCCTCCTAGCAGCATGTCCCTGTTTGGCTCTCTTTCCTTCTGCATCTCCGAACCACTCAGATGGCCTCATCTGTATGCAATGTAACGTGTCTGCTGTGTGCATATGTGTGAGACAAGGTCATCCACGCTGCACAGTCATTTTTATCATTTTCCATTCATCACTGCAGAGTAAAACTCAACATGGCATTCAATCATTAACAACTTCACTGTAAACATAACCAGATAGGAGTGCAGTGCACAAGTCGCTACTATGCTGTGCACTGTGTATTTGTACACACACACACACACATATACACATATATATACACACATATATATATATACATATATATATATATATACACACACACACGTGTATATATATATATATATATATATATATATATATATATATATATATATATATATATATATATATATATATATATATATATATATATATATATATATATATATATATATATATATATATATATATATATATATATATATATATATATATATATATATATATATATGAGGCATCTATTTTCATGGCAAACCAAACAAAAAAATGTAAAACACAAAAAATGTAATAGCAGTAAACATCTAACCGTGTGTTTGAACAGACGGAGGGAAAATTGTGTTTCTGAAAATAAAAGTGGGTACAAACACTCAATGAGAAGGACAAGTACTCAGGAATGGATTGCCTTTTTTTTTTTTTTTTTTTTAAGAAAATGCTCTTTATTATTAAATAAATAAATACTGCACATTTTTCCACACAATAACTTATGTAAGACATTTTCTACCAAGGTGATAATGGCTCTTAAGAGATCCTTAGAGGACCCCTGGTACGTGGTTTTTTTTTGTTTTTTTTTTAATGTCATTCTCTCGCCCACTGGTTTTTGGCACAATGTGCCGAGTCCACCCGTTATTAAAGAGAACAAATCACAGTTTTGAAAGTTAGTGTGACGTTACAACCCTCCTACTCACACATATAGAGGCCAACTCTGTGGCATCTACACACATTAACAAAATCACTGCTGAGCTGGCTGTGACATGACACTGTACATCATTTACAATATTCCACAGTCTAGCTCTGGTTACATACAGAGCACCAGGCTTGCCTCTATTAAACAGCATCATCTGCACTATGCACATTTAAGCTGGTGCCAGCCCAGCGTTTTATTTCCTAAACATCCCTCTCTCCCCCCTTCAAACAGCTGGGGTTCACATTCGTACCAACATCCTCGCTCCAACACACTCTGCCTTTCTTCTCCTCCAACAATCAACATACAAATCAGCCCTTTACTATCCATTGTCATTGTGCTACATTTCATTCTCCTTGTTATTTCTTTCACCTGCACTGTTGCTGAGTCATGACGGTGCAACAGTGAGGGAATGTTAATTAACTTTTCACAGCTCCGGCCTCAAAACTCGTCCTTCCCACACAGATTCCTGCTGAATCCTGGTTCCACTGCAGCACTGCGGTAGCACAATGCGTAGATTTATCTGCGTAACGGAGTCCAACGCACATCATTGCGGGTCTTAGCTGCACCTCTGCAGAAGCATGTTGAGGGAGTACACCATGCGCTCGCGCAGGTCGGTGGGGCATCCCGACGTCAGCAGGGAGCTGAGTTTGAAGGTTTTGGAGACGCGGTCCTCGTTGATATACGTTAGCATGTACTCATCCCTCTGGCAACACAGGATGATCTTTGTGTGATCGTGGTAAAAGTTGATCTTTGGAGATAAAAAAAAAGCATATTAGTTAATTTTCCTATCTTTTTCTTATTTGATTAGTGGTCTAACCATGTTCTTCTGCTGACCTGTGTCAAGCATCACACCTAAAAAGTATTGCGTCTGTATTTTTACCTGGAAAGTGCCGTCATTAAAGAGCATCATGAGGGCGCGATCAGACTTGAGCCACTGCAGCAGGTAGAGTCTGGGCAGGTGTGCATCTGTCATACTACCCAGGTCCCCACCCTAAGAAAGCAAGAGGAGCACAAGAGAATTAAACAGGCTGCAACATGAAAGCCACCATCCCTACTGCTGCAGGGGAAGGAAAGACACCAAAGAACAAGTGAGGTATTGATTACAGAAAGAGGTTTGCTTACATCCATGAGATTCTCCTCCATGTAGTGGGAAAAGTACTTGAGCACAGTCACCTGGCCCACAAAGTGTTCAGGAACCTCACAAGTGGGGAAGACAGAGCGCTGACCCAACTCTGCATAGTAATGGATGGTCCTGAAGGGACGGGAGAGGGAGACAAACAGTTACGCAACCACTAAGATAAACACAACAAAAATGGACCAAACATAAAGGGATTTCCTTGACATTCAAAATGTTTGTATTCGTGACTGAAAGTTGCTTGAAAACTGGTGATTCATATGCGTCCCTCGCTTTCTGAAAAAGAACAGATAACCTATTGACATTTAACAAGCTGAGCCCTTGTGTCAAACCACTAACAGGCTCTTCATTGCAGCTCCATGTACAATAACACTCTTTAAACAAGTCATGTCCGTTACATGTAGTGAGTAAGAACTGTCAAACTGAAAGGTGGTGTGAAAGCAAAGAATGGTGCATACTTTCTATCTGGCAGGAGGCTCATATGAGTGCCGTTGTTGAAGAGAACTCCCACAGTGTGATCAGACAGTTGGTAGCCAAAGCCGTATTTGTTGGAATAGTCCACCCATTTAGTCACCCACTGGAGGCTGCAGCTGTTTGAGCTCTGAGGAATGTCGTCAGCTGTGAGACGAGAATACAAAGCAGGAGTATTAGCACACAAGGACGATTTAAAGAGCCGACAATGACACGTTTAACAGTCCTTGACACTGTTAAAGCAGCCAAACTAAACTCCAATGTTCCCTCAGGTTGACAGTTTCAAACAGAAGTCAGAGAGTGTATCTTTAAAAACATGCAACATGAATCTACATATAATAGGACTGTACCCTTTCATTTTTTATGTCCTTTAATGCTGAATGATATATTTAAAAACAAAATAGCACATCTCTGGTCGACACAGGACTTAAAAAGATGCTTATGTGTCATGAGCAGATCATGAGCTTTAGCTGGATCAGGAGAACGTTCGATGTGGACTCATTTGATCGAAAAGTGCATGTACAGGTCATGGCTTTGTGAACCAATCCAACAAGTGGACTCACCTTTAGGCATATTCTCCAGGCATCCCCTCAAAACGCTTGCGACAGTCTCTGCCACGCTGCCTGTCGTGCTGTCTTCCAAGCCTTTGGGAAAAACAACAGGGAGTCTTTTAGCTTTATGTTATGCTGGCACAGTACAAGAAATTCCTTTGCTCTTGAGCTGTTGCATCAAATCTCTGTATAATCGCTGCACTTACGACCACAAAATTTAAGGTTTCAGCTCAAAAAAGAGTATTATATAACATTACTTTATGCTGTGAGAGTGACGATGAGCTTACATTCACTACTGCTGCTGCAGCTCCCCAGACTCCCCCTGACGATCAGACGGATGGTGTCTCGCGTCGTCGGGGACTGGCTCTCTGTTGCCGGGCCAACGGGGCTCTCGGCAGATGGCGGAAGTCGGCTTCCATTCTGAAGGTGAGAAACAGTGACGACAGGGGGTTAGAATTTACAAGTATGGATAATCTCTTCCGACTATGACTAAGCAGTCACCCACAGAGACGAAGTGGCAGGCTTAAAGGTTGAAAGCAAGTGCTCTCAGTTTTTTCACTTGTACAGTTTTAGTGCAACACCAGAGTAACTCATTAGACTCTCCTCAGCATGGAAGCTCAAATCCTATTTATGAAACAGTTGTATCAGTGCTGTGCCTGCAACATAACTCATGTGACATATAAATATCCTGTTTCACGTTGAATGATCTCATACCTCAGAAATGTTTTTGCTCTGTTGTTGGCTGATGACAGTTCTCTCCAGGTCATGCTGCAGTTTGTAGATCTCCTCTTCCTCTTTGGTTAACTTATCTACCAAAGACAATGACAGCACACAACAATATCAGAGCACGGCCTTTTAACCAGCAGTGACATAAACGAATACCAGACCACTACGAGATGAAAAATGGAATTGTGCTTACAATCGTTTCATAAACTAGATTTGATGGTGCTTCTTGTAACAACCACAATTGGACAAAGTGAAAGATAATAGACTGGTGAGACAAGTGGCATTTGAAGTGTTCGCTGGGTGATGTAATACTCACTCAGAGTCTCGTAGTATTTGACCTTGTCTCTCCTCCCACCAAAGAGCGCAGCGGCAGCTTTCTTGAAGAAGCTCTTGGCGGGACTAGAAACGTGGAAATCTGGTGCTGAATGGCAACAGCTAGCTGACAGACGCTCTGGACTGAAGCCCTGTGGAGAACGAAAGTGGGTCAGTGGTGGGAAGGGGGTCACTGTTATACTCCTACAGAGTGACATTTACCAAGAGAGACTGGGAGCAGAGCAGACAGATAGGGAGGCAATAATAGTGTCTCACCTGCGTGAAGAAGTCGTGCCTCAAAATGAGGTCCAGGTTAGGTCGATCGTCAGGGATCTTGGCTAGCAGGCTTGTGATTAGCTGCTTAGCTTGAGGCGAGAGGGAGGAGGGCAGGGAATAGCGTGCTTCTCTGATACACCTGTACGTCTCCTTCAGGTTGGTGGTTTCAAACGGCGGCCTGCCCAGCAGCATGGTGTACCTGAAGGGTGACAGTGAGCTCATCAGACCAGAGATCACAGGCAAAACAGGAACGCAGGCCACGAAATATGATGCCAGTGTGCCTTTTTAAGCCGATTATCTGTTATTAGTCTGTTAATCAACAATAATTTACATCATTACCAAGCCTTTTAAGTACCTAATGGTGACTTTATAGTTTGCCTACTCACATTACACAGCCTAGTGCCCAGATATCTGATTCACAGCCGTGACCCTGCTTGTTGAGCACCTCAGGGGACAGATAGTTGGGAGTCCCACAGATCGTCTTCCTCCTGTTTCCTGCTGGCTCCAACTTGGCAGCCAAACCAAAGTCCCCGACCTTCAGCTCCATTGACTCACTCACAAAGAAGTTACCTGCAGGGACAAAAAGGGAACAAGATGATGAGCACTTGACATTCAGCCCCTGGATCAAAAGCTTAGTATTGCATAGATCCTCTTGGTTACAGAAAGAAGAAGACGTGGGTTGGTATGAAAAAAAAAGAGAGAGATATCCTCCTCCTGTGCAAGGACGCAGAGTGTTTCAGTGTATTGTGCCACCACTGCATACTGACTCCTTACCAAGTTTTAGGTCTCTGTGAAGGATTTCTTGTTCGTGCAGATACTTCAGTCCAGATACGATCTGTCTCAGATAATAACGCACCTCTGGCTCAGTGAGTACTTTGCGAGCCTTCAGGATGTGAGCTAATGACTGCAAAAAGACATAACACAAAGAAGACAATGAATACAGTGTCTTATAGTGCAGGCAGACTGAGAGTCTCAGGGACTTTAGGTGCAATGCGTGTGTTACCTGAATTCAGTACAGTGGTTGGAGACCTTGACAAATACTTACTTTTCTACTGCAGTATTCCAACAGGATGTAGATGTTCTCCTTGTCCTCAAAATAGTGATAAAAGTGCACAATGTGTCTGTGGTGCAGTGCTCGGTGCAGCTCAATTTCTCTGTCGATCTATCAGGAGAAGAGACAAAATGGTCACTATTTTAACTGAGGACAGATGTTGGTGTTAACCTGCTGCTGTCCGGTAACACACACACACACACACACACACACACACACACACACACACTCTTACCTTCTCTCGTTGGTGAGGTTTGGAGACGCGCGCATGCGGGATGATTTTGGCAGCGTAAACTTTGCTGGTCGAGAGGTCGGTCATCTCGTAGCATTTGGCGAACCCTCCCTGGAAAGAGGAAAAACACTGTTAACATGCTGCGTCTTCGGGGTTACGATGTGAATCCCAAAAAAGAAAGGTCAAATTATGTGCTTGCGCTACCTTTCCCAAAACTTTGCCACGGCAGTAGCATTTGCCCGTGGCTGGGTCAGTGATGATCCGGGCCATCTCCGAGGGCGCACTGCGCTCATCCATGCGCTTTCTGCGAGGCTCGCTCGACCTCTGCGTCGACTCACACATACTGCTGCTGTTTGTCTGTTGGGGTCCGATGTTTCTCTCTACTTCCATCAGAAGTGGATCTGTTGTCCCGCACTCTGAATGCAGCCCGGAGAGTTTGTCTCTGAGGCTTTATAGTCTGGCAGCCTCCCTACCCCGCTGCCTGCCGCCCTCTCTCTGACGTCACACAGCGAAATGAGAGCATGGAGTCTGCCTCACATCGATTAGCTTGCATGTACACTGGTGTCGATGACGACATGGGCATGAAATCCAAGGGATTGCGTGTTGATTCTGTTTATTTCATTCATTTATAAGGATTCATATTATTTTTAGCATCGCCAGCCACTGTGCGCACAGCAATGATCAGCACACACATGTTCTGCAGTTTATCTATTCTGTATTGATTCTGGACATTTTGATGCAAAACATAATTGAAGATGTTAAAAAGTCTGATGCACTTGGTGCGATTAAAGACCCATTATGTCGAGGATTATCATGATCAGTATTCCTGTCAGGATCACCTCAGCCTGTTTTTGCACCAAACTCACTTTGGATCACTGGCACCCTCAGGTGGACATTCTGGAGACAATTTAAGGTACAGTGCAAGTTACAAAGCTGCTATGACCTTTGACAGCTGTATTTACAAAAGACTCAGTGGATGCTGTATTGCAGCTGCAAGTGTAACCTTACTAGACTGTGTAATGGGGTGTGAGCAGTGGTAGGCTGTAGAAGATTGAACCTCTAGCGTGCTGCTTCAGGTATATTTTATAACTGGTGAACTATTAGTACAGATTACAGTGTCACTGCAGGTGCTGCAGTATGACAGTTTCAGTGATATGTAGGTTCATCCATCAAAGCTCCATAGCCTCTAAAATCTGTTATGTTAAGCAAA
This sequence comes from Synanceia verrucosa, assembly GCA_029721515.1. Taxonomy (NCBI): domain Eukaryota; kingdom Metazoa; phylum Chordata; class Actinopteri; order Perciformes; family Synanceiidae; genus Synanceia; species Synanceia verrucosa. Next base: position 19,918,007 of record CM056551.1, on the reverse strand, counting down.
TTTTGGTTTTATTAAACCAAATCAGTGTCTGTATCCAAATAAAAACACAGCCAGTCATTGCATTGTGCGAATATGGAATAATAATATGCAAATAAAAACGTATGAGCAAACCAAAACGTATTGTTCACTGGCAAATTACCTCATACCTTCTAGAAAATGTTACTGAAATATCTGGCTTTACTACTAACAAACAAACAACCCGGGGTTAAACATAATGTATAACCATGGTTCTACATTCTGCGTGACCCACAAAATTCAGGAAACAGAGATAATGACTGTAGACTGCACAGTATAAATGTCTGGGAAAAACTATGAGTGAATCTCTGATTAGGGAGGGATTCATTTCTGGAATAAACGTGAAAACATGGCTCTAACTACACTGACCTCACAATCCCTCCTGGTGTCATTTATCTGTGTCGATGTGGAGAATCATTTACAGTGGAAGAGCGTTGCATGATGGTATTTATGACAAGACTGCTAGCAAAATGACAGAGGCCCAGGTTGTTCTGGCTGTGCAAAGATTGAAGAAATACTGCAGGGGATCAATGATGTCAAAATCATATCATATCAAATATCTTTTTTTTGTTCATTTCTGGTTTGAGAAAACAGGTAAATGTCTGAGTGTTTAGTGCTTTTGAGAAAGACAGTGCTAGGGAGTAAAATAATACAGAGACTGTGACTTAACGCATCACTGTTTATGGTGCTTTTCTCAGGTGTGAGCGCACCATGCTAATATCATAAGCAAAAGTCTGGTCTAAACCAAAGCCGACAGACGATTGTTGTGGCCAGTCAGGAAAAGGAAAGCGAATGGCGATGACACGTGCATCATCAGGAAGCTCTTTCAACAACTTCTCACCCAGCACCTCCATCTGTAAACCATCAACCAATCACTCAGAAATGCTGCAGATATGCTGCTGTGTGTTTACAGCACAAAAAAGAAAGAAATCATCCTTCACAGGAGGAAAACTCACCACTCCTGGAGCAAGGAAAGCCGTCACATTGTTGTACGTAGATAAATCAGTCTATGAAAGAAGACACGAGCAGGGTCATACACCAGCTTTGACCAGGCTTGAGGAAATGAATCATATTTGCTGTCTCACCTTCCAGAAGTCTTTTTTAACAAAGGTTGCCCGGCTGCAGGGCACTCCTCTCCAGCGGGCCTTGCTCCTGGCATAGGCCACTAAAATGGAGTTAATTTCAAACCCTGTGCACTGGAAACCAGCAGAAGAAGCCGCAAACACCTGGATAATGAAATCTGATGATGTAAAATGCATCACGTACATATATAAAACACACTCAGGCTCAAACAGCAGGAATAAATGAAACTCAGTTTGAATGCATGTCACTAACCAGTCTTCCATCTCCTGATCCCAGGTCTGCTAGGCGACCTGTTCGTCCCTCAAGCAGCTGCATAATGTTCAGTGTCTGACCTTTACTGGAGGGCAGGTAAGGAACCTGGACCACAGAACAGACATAAGTATTTATCAAGCTCTACAGAAAGGGAGAATTACAACCATAATCACAAAACCTCAGTATAATAATGAAGAATTTCTCATGCAAAAACTCTCTGCATATGCTTCATATTACATTTACTTCTGCTGTGACTGCAACCTTGAACCTCTGGAACTGTTCCAGCGGCAAACTGTGCTTGTGATAATGTGCATTTTTCTCCTAGCTTAACATGTTTTATGTGCAGGATAAAACAAGGCAACGCAATTACTACAAAAACACAGTTCAGCGATATATCAAACATAAGCACAAAACATTTAATCTTATTTTTAGCCATTTTATTCTGTTTCTATAATAATTTGCTAAAGAAGAGCTGCTGAACTGCCTTTCACTGTTTAACAACAATAACAATAAAGATTTCTTTAGTTCTTACATTAAAATATAAATACAACGAATTCAGACTTTCCATGTGACAATAAATGTTCAGCATTACCCAACTTCTGATAATCTGCTCCTGATGATCATGATTCCTGTTCATCTTGTGCCGACAGTGAACAAAAGTAGTGAATGATGTTACAACAACAAATAAAAATACACTTCAGACTGACGCGCAGTAGAAGACGGTGCAGCTCTCTATGAAACATAATGATGGTTATAGACTTACCATTGTCTTCACTAGGCTCCAATGTAAGCAAATCATCATGTTAACATGTTATATGTTCTGTCTTGGCTTAAAAAACAAACATGTGGTAGTTGGTGTTGAAAAGGTGAAGCAGGGAGGTAAAAATGGAGAAGGGGAACTCTGAAGCACCTTGAGCTTCAACGGGACACTGCGAAACCCAGGCAAAGCAAAGAGGCTCCATAGTCCATACAGGCCTGTGAGCAGAGCACCAGCGCAGGCTGAGACGATGTGATGGGGTCTGTTGGTGGGACTGACCCCGACAAAGTCCTGCAGAATCACATCAATGGAGTCCTCCATTGCAAACTGTCACCAGTTCAAAATACAATAAATGAGAGGAGAAACAAGACTGATACTGGACTACTGGGGTCAAGACCAATATTGACATTTGATGTTTTAAAAAAAAAAAACAGAAACTAAGATATTATATTTCTTTTTTGCAAACATTTGACAGTGATCGTTTATATTTGCTTTGTGATAATTATCAACATGAAACAGTTTTAGTAGACGGTTTTCAGATTAGGCACTAGTTGTACACTGAATAAAAATCACAGCAGGAAAACGATAACAACTTTCTACTGCCGCTTATGTCAACTGAACATGATGCAACCAAAAACATACACTCACTTAGATATGAAAACTAAACGATAATCTAGTGTGATTATCAGGCTTTACACTCAGTAGATAAACAAACGTGTTCTCACTGTTTCTAAATGACCTCAAACTGTCTGCTGCAGTTTCCTGTTATCTATTGGCACACACAAACCAATACTGACCTAAAACATTTTTTTTTTGGTCAAATATGTCATGCAACCACAATTTAAACTCTTATGTTTTTATAAAGATAACAAATATGTTTGACGAAAAAGTTGTAATGTTCACACTTTTATGATAAATAAGTTATTAGAGTATATTTTGAGGCCTTATATAATCAAGTCAGTTCAAACACTGTATTCTGTGTAAATGTTCTGCTAAAATAATAATTCTGTAGAAACATTTGTCATCTGGATATCTCAAACTGTTGAATCTCATCTGGAAACCTGTGGCATTAAAATAGTGAAAGGCTCAGGATAGAAAACCAACCAAACAGGCTGGCAGCTCATGTCAATATCAAGAGGTCAGTGGGATAATAAAGCAACAATTTATTGAATTTCTGCCAGTATTTGTTAATATTTACCACAGGTCAGCCTGTGCCAAGACAAGAATATCACCAGCGCTCCTTTTCCAACAGCAGGTGGTGCCACATGGCCTTTTCTCATGTCGAAACCTTCTAGAAAGGTTTGTTTACCACTCTTTAACCATGTAGTGAAACTGCATGAAACGACAGACTATGTACTCGCTCTCCCGAAATAAACCGCCGATCGAGGAGCTCCACCACTGACGGGCTTTTATCGTGTCTTAGTTTAGCACAAACATTCAGCAGTGAACAAACTGATGAGTAACTGACCTACTTCTGAGTAGATGCACACATGTAGAGACAGATCTGACACATGACGCTGCTCTAAGTGGGCTAACAGTGAAAAAGTGTGGGAGCAGACATGTTTGTGTAGCCTACCTGACCCTGACCCACACCTGCCTTCTGTCAGTGGCTCAATTCCACACCGCTCCCTACACACTCTCCCTCCGTTTGCTCGTCCTCGCGGAGGCTCCTCCATTTTAAGGGCCGTCCCGAACCACGTAAAGGGAGGGCGAGTGGACCGATGAGACCTTAAATAGCGACTCTGAACCGACGCACACTTAGCAGGACGTGCGACGGTCAAATGGAAGGAAACAACACACAAATCTTCAGTTCCGCTTGTGTCCACTACGTCCCTTTGTCACACTGACAGAAAATCACAATAAACAAAACTAGCAAATCTGTGCTGACGTTTGATTTGATTTGTGCAGCCCTGGTTCCTCAAAATGTAAGAACAACTGGCAGCAGCATTCATATAACTTAATTTGTTTGATTTGAAATGTCAAATTGTAGTTGGGTTGAAAGACTTATGAAATCACTTTGATTTGATTTGAGGTAAAATGTAGCTCCTGTCATTGTAATGGTTGTTGAATTAAGACGCACAGGAGGTGTCTTTCTGTTGCCATGGCAACGGGTGCTTCCGTTTTCCGGTGGAGTGAGGATTGTGGTCCATACGTGTTTTATTTTATTTATACCCTCCCCCTTCAGTTAAAGTGCCGTCTACAGCTGGAGTGATCCTCATCATAGATCCCCCTCACATAGATCCCCCTCTCACAGATCCTCATCACATAGATCCTCATCATAGATCCCCCTCACATAGATCCCCCTCTCACAGATCCTCATCACATAGATCCTCCTCACATAGATCCCCCTCTCACAGATCCTCATCACATAGATCCTCATCATAGATCCCCCTCACATAGATCCCCCTCTCACAGATCCTCATCACATAGATCCCCCTCTCACAGATCCTCCTCACATAGATCCTCCTCTCACAGATCCTCATCACATAGATCCTCCTCACATAGATCCCCCTCTCACAGATCCTCATCACATAGATCCCCCTCTCACAGATCCTCATCACATAGATCCCCCTCTCACAGATCCTCATCACATAGATCCTCATCATAGATCCCCCTCACATAGATCCCCCTCTCACAGATCCTCATCACATAGATCCCCCTCTCACAGATCCTCCTCACATAGATCCTCATCATAGATCCCACTCACATAGATCCCCCTCTCACAGATCCTCATCACGTAGATCCTCCTCACATAGATCCCCCTCTCACAGATCCTCATCACATAGATCCCCCTCTCACAGATCCTCATCACATAGATCCCCTCTCACAGATCCTCATCATGTAGATCCTCCTCACATAGATCCCCTCTCACAGATCCTCATCACATAGATCCTCCTCACATTGTACTCTCGCAGGTCTTCATCACATAGATCCTCCTCACATAGATCCTCCTCTCACACGTCCTCATCACACAGATCCTCCTCACATAGATCTCCTCACATAGATCCTCCTCTCATAGATCCTCTTCTCACACGTTCTACTCTCACAGATCCTCCTCACATAGATCCTGCTCTCACAGATCCTCTTCTCACAGATCCTCATCACACAGATCCTCCTCACATAGATCCTCCTCTCACAGATCCTCATCACACAGATCCTCCTCGCATAGATCCTGCTCTCACAGATCCTCATCACATCATAGATCCTCCTCACATAGATCCTCTAGCCATAGCCAGGAGCTCCTGATGTAATAATACCTGTGTCTGACTGTCCTCTCTGAGCGCAGGCAGGACTACAGTATGAAGAACACAGTCAGGTGTGATTCAGGTTGGGTGACAGGATATTAAAAATGCTGCTCACAGGAGAATAATACGAGCCTCCCCTCCTCATGACCACCTCTCACATTAATTATTCAGGTGCTGCAATGAGCCTAAAAGAGCTGCGGTGTGATTACAATTGCAAAGATGCCCATTATTTGTGCACTTCCTGCACTTGCTATCCCTTTGAAAGGCCCACAGTAATAATAATAATCGTATTCATCAGCGCCAGGACCTCTCTCTTGTTTGCTCAGCCGCTCCCTCTCTGATGGCTGCATGGGCGGAGGGACGGCAGGCAGAAAGGCCCACCAGAGTGACGCAAAAGGAGAAGCCATTATATCTGATCCCTGGACAAAAACTACTGTCCAGCTGCGAGTTCATTATAAGGCTGACTACCGGGGTGGATTTTAAAACAGTCAGAAAATGGACTTGTATGGGAAGGTAAGATGCATGATTCAATTGTAAAGCTTTGAGACAGGGAGAGAGAATGATATTGAATGTGTGTATTTATTATATATTGTTATATAATATATAACGTTTACTGAACAAAGGTTTCCAGTTTTATTGCAGCGCTTCTCTCTACAGGTGATGCTTGATGTTTATTAAAGAATGAACTACAAAGCCTTTCAGTAAAATACGCAGCTGCTGACAGCTGTGCCGCGCCGCATGCTGGGTAATGTAATCCACTCCACTCTTTGGCCGCAACTCTCCGCGCAAAAAACTGCAACCCCCATCATCCTCGTGATGTCAGAGACACGCATGACGCACACTTTTTTTCTTTCCTTTTTTGCTGCCACCGTATGCGAAGCGGAGGGGACAGCTCCCAGGTGCTGAAACCAGAGAGAGAGAGAGAGAGAGAGAGAGAGAGAGAGGCTCAGAGGAGGAAGAGAAGCGACGCCAGCTTTTGACACAAATAGCCCTAAAAATAAGCGTATATTCTGCAGAGGAGAGCAGATAGAGATAGAGCCGAGGCCTTCAAAACAGGTTTGTTCACACAATGTCCTCAACGCCTTTTCATTTATTAATGTGGAAGAATTTCATGTGTTCAGAAAATGACCTCCTGCCCAGAATTTGCGCGTCTGTAGCATTGGCAGCTACCTGCTACTACAACTATATGCTGTTATTTCATATCTGTTGTGATTGATGTGTGTGTGTGTGTGTGTGTGTGTGCAGTGGTGCATTGATATTTCTTGCAAATATTGCCTCAGTGGCGCTTTTTTATCATTATACACGGAAGCCAGCAGCAACCCGGTGCAGGATGTGCAGGATGGAGGTCCGGCATCTTTTCTAACTGGCTGCATAGGGACGCTTCTGTGCCATATTGTTTGTCATATAAGCGCAGTGGCTTTGTCACATCATTCACCTTGGAGCAAAGATGACTGAGCTCTGGGGATAGTGCTCTCGTCCTCTTAGGTCGGTGACCGCTGACAGCTTGCAGGGAAACGCTTGGTGTAGATGCGTCGTTAAGGTGAGAGATGTTTGCTGTAGGATGCTTCAGTTTTAATATGGAAGGAGATTTAATGGCTGGTGAGCTGTGTTTCTAGTAAGGAAGCTTTTAAATGTAAAATCAAACCATCACACAGTGAAAACTGGTAATATTCAAATATAAACTGGGATATAAAATCGTTGTTTGACATGCTTTGTTTCATTATAATATAGGTGTAATTCTCCAAGTGAATACTTGTATTTATGAGCTCTATAAGTGATAACACCATCGTAAAAGTGCTTTAATTTCATTGTAGGAGTCGTTTTGGCTGCAGAGAAGACAAAGTCAGCTTTTTTTTAAAAATCCTGGTTATCTAATGCTCATCAATACAGCAGCTTGCTGTGCTGGTCATGCTAGTTTGCCTGACGCAGCCTTCTGTCACCTCTGAGCTGAGGCCTGTGCAGCCGGCTTTCACTGTACAACAAATATTCAGTTTCTTATAGGATGGGTTCACAAATTCTGTGTGTCACAGCTCTGAACAGCTTCAAGATGAAGCCCTGAATATATTCTTTTCAGCATCTTTTTGTGCTTGTTTTTGTCTTTTGCAGATGGCTGCCACTCAGGATGTGAAGGGGAAGGGTGAGGGAGGTGACCAAAACTTTGACTACATGTTCAAGCTGCTGATCATCGGCAACAGCAGCGTGGGCAAAACGTCTTTCCTGTTCCGCTACGCCGATGACGCCTTCACTTCGGCCTTTGTCAGCACAGTGGGCATCGACTTCAAAGTAAAGACGGTTTACAAGAATGACAAGAGGATCAAACTGCAGATCTGGGTATGAAATATTAACATCTGAGCATTAAACATTTAGTTAGCTGCAAAATGATTGATTCCTTATCAAACCACTGGAGTATGGCTGCCTAAGATGTGTTATTTCTGCTTATCCTGCACTCATATTTGCCATAAAGGAGCTGGTATTTCCCCATTAATCCTCTATTAGAAGCTAAACTCTGTGTAGGCTTTGTATATTGTATAATTATGGGAAACATTTCTGGACTTAAAAGCAGGAACAAGGAGTAACTGTTTTCCTTTCATGTCATAGTTTTTTTCCATCATGCCAACCAAGCACAAAACTCATATAATTCCATTAAATAAAGAGCATTTGCATGTTGAATCATAATAACGTATGGTAGAAACAGTTTTGTGTCGTCCTCCAAGGTCTCCTGGAGGACTACTGAACTATAAGGGGGCAGGTGCTCTTTAGAGACGCCCTGCCCCCTCGTCTCTCTGCGTCTTTGTGTTCATGCAGAGTGACTCCTGTCTGGAAAAGGATGTCAATCCATGCCCAGAGCCCGCTCTCTCCTGACCTCTGCCCATATCTTTCTCTCCAAATCAATATGTTTGAAGGCCTGTGACAGGTTGATGGCTGTATGCTCAGCCAAACAAAAAAAAAAAGAGTCCTGCACTCACAAGATCGTCTGTTCATTAATTCACATTTAGCTCACTTGATATGCTTGGACGCACTTCCCGTTTCGTCTCTCGATGTTTGCATTTTGTTATATTCACCAGTCAAAGTAAAGAACGTATATATTTGAAGCTAATCCCATTTCATCCACAGTTGTCTTGGTGTGGATAGGTATATAAACGATAATAAAGAGATGTTTCTCACCGTGCTAACCAGGCCATTTTATCAGCTGTGTGTTTCAGTAGTGAAGAAGTGCTTCAGGAGAGGCTCATTTGTGTTTCCTTGGTTTAAGCAGCCAGATGGAAGTCTCAACATTACTGACAGGAGACTAGTAAGTGTTAGTTTGGCGCTCAGCAGGGAGGATCACAGAAGCAACACCTTCCTCACAACGTGTGGGAAACTGAAGAAAGTCTGAAAGGCTGTTTAATCAGGAGTTCATCTGAGCTGTTGAAGCAGATTGTCTTGTTAATACCTCTGAGACAGATCGATACGTACCAAAGTTCCTCCACTTCTTTTCTTTTTTCTTCATTTGTCCGCTCATCAAATGGCAGCTCTCCTTCAGAGGTTTTCGCTCTCTTGTCATAACACTTGTCCTTTATGACAATTATCCACCCCCAGACATTTGGTGTTTGAGACAAAGAGGAAGCTCTCCAGCACAATATGAAAACTAGATTTGAACAGTCAAATGGCTGACTAATCAGGAAAATGTCTTCATCATTAGCAAAGACAAGCATGTTCAGAGATTTAAAAAAAAAAAAAAAAGATTTCCCTTGCATCCAATTAATTTGTCTGTCTTCTTTAATTGCGCTCAAAGAGAGCTGAGGCGTACAGTAAGTGGCCATTTAAGGTGATCGCTGTTGGCTAATGTCGCACCATTAATCTGCAGAGAGATCAAGCAGGTAAAATGCATCAGAGTCATCCCTGTTGTCGTATTAGGCTGAAGTGAATGAAGAGAAATGTTGCCAAGATGAACCTCTGAAAAACTGAAACTCACTGTACTGAATGAAGAGGAGTTGAGCCGCTCTCTGCCTCTCCTCTTGAAGCAGTCAGCATCATGGATTGATTTCTGGATTGAGGCTTTTCAAGGAGCTCCAATTCACAGGACTCAGCATTTCTTTTTTCTCCTGTCCTGCTCTATCTTTTAACACAGCCTGGAAATGCAAAGGTCATTGTCAAACACTCCAACGACAATCAATAGGCTACCGAAATATCTCAGAAAAAAAGAGCGAGGTTAAAACAACATCCAGATGACTGGTACAGTACATAATGTATCATGACTCTGTACATCCACAGTGACGGACAAAAGAAATCAGTGAAACATATTCTTCACTGCTTTTGTGGTTCAGTGTCACTCCACAACCTATTTACACAGCACAAACTGGCTGCTGACTTTAAAGCTGATTCACATTCACATGCATTTTGTGTTGTGTTATTGTGAACTGACAAAAGGTCCTAAAGCTGTGGTGTGTGTGGAGGCCTGGCAGGCTGCGTGCTGCATCTCTGTGGAGTGAAGGTCAGAGCTGTCCTCTGGCTATAACAGGCGCACTGTTGCGGCCATGTGCAGACTGACAGAAAGCAAAGCCACTCTGGCAAATCCAAGCCCGGCACTGCCTGTCGAGTTTCTGTTTAACAAGAGCCAAGTGGAGCAGCCAGAAGTGCTCCATCATGATTCAGAGGAGCCTGCGAACACATTTGCTGTGGGTGGAACAGCAGTGCAGCAAAAATACAGTCGAAACAGGGAGGGACATCACTGGGAATCATTATTATGTAACACATTGTAAGACAACAAATAATGTAAAATCAACAAGCTTATATTTTCCCCCTTACCTCACGGATGGAGCTCCGTCTGTCTGCTTTAGGAGCCATTAGCTTTTTCACTGACGGCCCGTGGCAAAGGCTGCAGTGGACGCTTGTTTCCAGGGTAATCTGTGTACAGTGTGCTACTCCTCGAATGCCGTGTAATCACTCTCTTGCTTTACCTTTGAGCAGTTTGCTCAGCCTTATCGTGGACAAGCAAGCAGTATCCCAATGTTCATTTTTATCTCTATTTAAAGCCCTTTTTCTAAGAAGTGCTTGCCATGTGCACAGCTCTGAATACTGCACCACTGAGTGTTTAACACAGCTGAGCGTTTATTTTATCAATGAGAGGAAAGAATCACTCACATCAGCCGAAGCTGAATCACTGTTTTTTTGGCATCTTATCAATGCAAAGCCAGTGTGGCAGTTAGCATAATTATTATTTCCTCATCAGGAACACAACAAACCATAAGTAGTCAGTAAATGTAGAAATGCAGATCCTAAATTGTGCTCTGATCTGAAATATCTCCCTGTGTGTATAAAAAGCTGCAGATTAATAATGCACACAGCTTCTCATTTACCATCATGGACTATGTATGCTGCGCAGGGTCATGTCAGTGTTGAGCCAAACACTGTAACTATCAGTCAGCTGAGGAATAAATCATGATAAATCATGTTGTCTGTGTGTAGGACACAGCAGGTCAGGAGCGCTACAGGACCATCACCACTGCCTACTACCGTGGCGCCATGGGCTTCATCCTAATGTACGACATCACCAACGAGGAGTCCTTCGGCGCTGTGCAGGACTGGTGAGTCATTTTTAGCTCGTTGGACTTTTTTATCCCTCATCTCATTTCTTTTTGTCTCACAACGCTTATCCTCACATAGGGTCACGGGGTCTGGAGCCTATCCCAGGTATCTTAGGTTGAGAGGCAGGGTACACCCTGGACAAGTCTCCAGTTCATCACAGGACACATAGAGACAGACAACCACTCACACTCACATTCACACCTATGGGCAATTTAAATTAGCCAATTAACCTAATTAAGCTAAAAAAAAGTTTTTGGATGGTGGGAGGAAGCCGGAGTACCCAGAGAGAACCCACGCAGACACGGGGAGAACATGCAAACTCCACACAGAATTCGAACCCAGTACCTTCTCGCTGTGAGGCGACACTGCACCACCGTGCTGCCCTGATTCAGATCAACACAGCAAAAGGACCTTCTGTTCAACCTATCCTGTACACAGTTTTTCCTTTTCACAACACAATTTAGCATATCTACCTCTGAACAGCTACAGTACATCTCTCTCTGGTATTTGACAGAGGTGTTTTGCGCATGCATCTTTGTCAAGCTTGGATATCTGGGGAAACTTGTCAAGGTCACGGCTTTTGTCCATTCATGAGTCACACAAGTGTCTGCGGCCTGAAGAGCAACTCTGAGCCAAGCCTAAATGTCAGTGATTTATGATGATGCATATGATGATTTTCAATTGGCTACAGAAACCAGGTTTCTGGGTTAGGATTCTTGCTCTAGAAACAGGCATGTTGTCATCAAACACTGCAGCACAACAGCAAGGGAGCGTTGGTGAATTCCAGCACTGCTGTCGGAGATAAATGTACTTCTTAATTTATATTTTGCTGATGTTTCTCTTCACACCTCAACTCTTCACAGGTGCTGTGTCGATAAACTGTCATTTTTCCATTTTATTTACATCCTGCTGTCCGACACTTATCTCTGCCTGCCAGCCCAAATAGATTTGCGGAGCCTCGAATGAGCTTTTTGTTCAGAGGAAAGATTTCAGCATCATCATTTTCAGCATCATCATGTTTTCCTGATGTTTCAGCTGCAAGAAAATGACGATACGACTCACAGAGACTTGATATAGATGACAGCAAACAATGATTTGTTGTGTAAAAATGACCTCATGTCTTGTGAAGCCCCTGGTGCTCGGGGCCCTGGTGAGCACTAATGCACCACTGATGGAGACATATTTGCAGTTGACACTTGACCTTCTTGCCATGTGACCCAAACATGACCATGACAATCACTATTAAGGCCAGTGTCTACTTGGCCCTCATCACGTTGCTAGCAGCACTTGACTATGAATTGTGTTAAATCGCTCCACGATATGAGTCAGAAATAGATTTCCAGTCATTAAGAAAAACCAGGCTGTCTTGTCACAAGAGGTCGGAGCCAGACGCACCTATTATTCTTTTAAGGCCTATCTGACACCTTGATGAAATACTGCAGTCTGAGCCTGTCTGTGATGGGTATCTTAATTACTGGAGCCAGGCGTGTCACTGGCAGTGAGTTACCTGGGGGCTTAAATACGTACCAGACGGTGCACAAATCAGCTGACTGTATACAAAGGAAGAGGCTCTCTCTTATACCCTTCATATTACCACTATTCTTCTTTTTTTGCCTTTGCCACAGGCTTAAATTTCACTCGCTTTCACTTGTTCCTTGTGACAAGGTTGTAGAAAAAAATAGAGGTTGCCATGACAACCGATCCCTCCTGAATTAAGCTTGTGACGTGCTCATTTCCTGCCTTTGACAGAGACGAAACAGAGAAATGTTAGCATACTGACATAAAAAAAAAAATCAAATTACTATGTAATATGTACACAAAACCATTTTTATGACAGCAAACAACCTGGAAGCACTTGCTTTCCACTCTCTCATTTGTCTTCTGTTATCCAGAGGCTAAATTATTCAAACATCAGACGTTTTATAGCCTGCGTATGTAGCTCTGATAGACAAATACTAATGTGCTTTCTGTCAGAGAACATTACCAGCAGTTGGCTTGAAAATGACCCACATCTGAACCACTATCATAAGTCAGAAGAGTGCTTTCTCTCTGTCTTACTGGCTCTTTGCAGTCTACATCCTGTGGTGCGTTTGCTGCCCTTGTGTCAGTCGGACTGCAACACCACAGGAGATATTTGTTCCCTAAATACCTCCTCAAAATGTGTTTGTGTGAAGGTTTGAGCACCTCTCAGATAGTGAAATTCCTGTAAAGGAGTGTTGAAACTGACATTCTTAGAGGAATACAGGCCTCGTTTCAAACATCTAGCTGTGCGTGCATCTTTTGTATGGTTAGAAATTTTTTGGCAACAAACCTGTTTCGTCGATGTCTTGTCAGTGAAGATCACTAACGTCTTGTGCAGCTGCAGTACCCAGCAGCTGTTTGTAGCATGTACATATAATAACTTACAAATCACAAGTTCTCAGGAGCCAAAGAACAAATCTGAAAGACAGGAAGAAAAGTATGTCAGATAGAGACAGAAGACCAGGCGATAACCTACAACCTGAGTAATACTGATCACATATTTTCAGCACAGACCGGCAGCTGACCCACTTCTCTACTGCAGTGACTCAAGTATTACATTATGCCAAACTCAGTGTGATGTAATCACCATTCAGGATCGCTCCAAATGGCGAGAAAAACGTTGCATTGTGTCCTTCGCTATGCTATCTTTTAGGATCCTATCCAATTAAAAAGTGAAACCTGACTGATGAAATACAGCAGCAGCTTTTCTCTGACTGTGGTGCTTTTAAAAATAAATACAACTGTTTCCGATTATGTGCAGGTCAACCCAGATAAAAACATACTCGTGGGATAATGCACAGGTGGTGCTGGCTGGAAATAAGTGTGATATGGAAGAGGAGCGAGTGGTTTCAGTGGACAGCGGCAGGCTGCTGGCAGAACAGTTGGGTGAGTCTCAACATCATCATAAAAATCATATTGTGACGTAGGAACACAATTTTTTTGGCCTTTTCGGGATATTATCAGTATATTATTGCTACATAGAGGCAGCTTTCAACCACCAGCAGCAAAAATAACTGTCAAAGTTGTTCCTAAAAATGTTATAATAAATATGTAACATACAGTATGATCATTGTCTTAGGCAGCCCTGTCTCTTTCTGCTCTCATGTCTCTCCCTCTTTCCAAGGTTTTGAATTCTTCGAGACCAGCGCCAAGGACAACATCAACGTAAAGCAGACCTTTGAACGCCTCGTTGACCTAATTTGCGACAAGATGTCCGAGAGCTTGGACACTGATCCGGCCGTCACCACAGGAGCTCCCACTGCCAAACTCACAGACAGCGCTCCGCCACTCCAGCAGCCTGGATGCAACTGTTAGTGACTGATGCCTGGAAGCAAGGCGAGGGCAGCGGCGCTCCTGTAAGGTGGTAGAGTGTGCAGAGTTTTGTTCTCCCTTTTCACTCCTGCTAGTGCTGCTTTCTCTGGACTACAGCTCCAACCCTGTTTAGTAGTAGAGTTACAAAATGCCGTCGTGTTATTTCTCAACTTTATCAACTAATATCAAGAGCAACTACACAGACAAACATTGTAAAATGTGTAACATTACAGGATATTTAAAAAATATACAGATGCCATATTCTCATTCCTTGGCTAGTTAGTACGGTCATAAACCAAGTGTGTTTGATAAGGCTGGAAAGAGTCCATAGTCATGATGTACAGTTACTCCTTAAGACCTTTAAAAATCTTTAACACCTAGATAAATTATTAAATGAGGGATAGAGTCAGTGAGTGCTTTATTTTTTATTTTTTTGTACAGTATGTATTTTCCTTTTATAGGATATTTTGTTTCTCCTAAAGCTGCCAAATCTATGATTAACAGCACTATAGGATGTAGCGGCTTTTTTTTGTGTAGTGAGTGTGTGAGCTGCTCAGTACAGTAAGTGTGTGTGTGTGTGTGTGGGGGTTTGCATGAGTGTGAATCCAAATGAGTGTCATCTAAAAAAAATCATCTACCTTGGATAAAAAAGTGGCCTTTTAGCGTTCCTCCAACACGGCCTCTGTAAGTTCCTCTGTCATGCCTCCTTTTTTTGGAATGAATCCAGTGTGTATAATGTTGATGTGAGTACTATTCCACGTTTCGCTGTCTGTAGATGTGTGATTTCTCTGATAAGTATATCTGTAAACCTTAAAAGCAACTCTTTCTATGTGCTTCACCTCTTAAGATGACCCTTTATAGTTTGATGCGATGAGCATGCTGCCAAACACTCAATCATATGTGCTGTTTTATCTAAAGATGGGACCTTAACACCTTTGACTCCATATGTTAGCAACGACCCAAACTTTCATTAAATAAGAATCTCACACTGACGAGGCACAGTACAGTGTTTCATATACGACAACCAATCAGCTCTGGCATGGAATAAACAGCCATATATATAAAATATATTGTTTTGATTGAGCATGCTAAACTGTCACGTTTGTGCTATAAAATTAAATCCCACCTTAGAAAACATCATAGATATGTAGAATGGAAAGCTTAAAACGTACTGTAGCGGTCTTAACGATAACTTAAGTCCATATAGTATTTTAAAATCCAGAATTCAGTTCTGCAACTCATAGAAAAGAAAACTTTTGTGCCAAAACATCACAGTTCCTTTAGCATTGTCAGTTGTTTGTTGCATAGTTGAATAAAAATTGCATGAAGCCAGTCCTGACTTATCTATGTAGATATAATATGATAAGATAGTGTATATATATCACTCTGTGTTACAGATTTAGAAGCGTCGTCACAGCATTTGCTGTGAGATGCAATGGGCCAATAAGTGCAATATTTTATGAATGAAACCCTGTACATAGTTTCTCCTGTCCTCGAGTACGACTCTATCTGCAGTATGTGAGTGACAGTTTGGTCAGAATGGCTCTGAAACTGATGTACAATCTCTAAAAAAAGTGAGAGTGAATGTGTGACTTTGCGTGTGTGTGTGTGTGAGTACCTGCCATATTGAAGAGACAAATTAAGTAATATAGTGTATTGTTTGTGTATACCTTTTGTACAAATGTATCCACGTACTCTATGCTGTTCCTGCTAACTGTTGGGTGTTGGTTGATCTTGTATTATCATGTCAAAATGCAGTGTTATTGTGAAAGATAGTCAGGGAGAACTCTAAGTCCATCCCACATGCCATACTGTTGTAATTCCAAGAAAATGGATACACGTAAGCTAGTTCAAAGACCCTGCGTATATGTGTGTACACGTGCTTTGTGCGTGTGCATTTGTGTATGTGTGTGATATTAGGATTTTATGCCAGTAGCCATGAAATAAATTATTGTATAAATCTCCGGTCAAGATTTGTTTAATGGAGGAATAGTCATGTGGAGATGGCCAAACAGTCACTCTGCTTAAATCTCGTTTTAGGACAGTTTGACTTTACGTGGAGGTGAATCTATTTGTTTCTCAGAGTGCAAGCAAAGGAAGAAGTATGTTTTTGAGATTATAGGAAATAAATCAGATTCTATGAGTGTCTCTGGGTTTTCTCTCGCTCTCTGCTGACTGTACAGAAGCATGAAGGAGGAAGCATCGACTGGCTGCTGCCCTCCAACCCTGGACCTGCTGTCTCTGCACTGCTGTTGCTTCACAGACGCCCTCTTTCATTTCTAGTCGATGCACACCACCTAGTGTTGGAGAGCTGAGGTCTGACACTGCAGCTGAATGCAGAACATTTTGACAACAACAACATGTATCTGCCCTAGTGATCAGATACAGTGCAGTGGTGGGAAGTACTGTATTTAAACATTTTTTGGACATTTATATTTGACTACATATATTTTGTCCAACTATATTTCCACTTTACTACGTTTCAGAGGAAACATTTAGACTTTTAACTACCACATTTATCTGACACCCTTCAATAACTTCATTAAATATGCCTGGTGTATTTATGCATCTGCAGCAGTATAACTTCAAATAAGATAACATCAATGGTGAAATTTAACCAATTTCATTTACCCAACTATTGTACAGTGAAATTTTGAGGTTACCCACTAAGGTGTTTCACTTTTCTTCTTTTTTACATATCTACCATAAAATAATGTATCTAAATATGGCTCTTTCTACTCATCTATATTTATCTGACAGCTTGTTGTGCTAGTTCTTTGGAGGTTTTGATCTTACACGCATAATGTGTGGTCATTTTATAAAGTGCGATCCAGCACGAAAGAAAAACAAATACAGTTTGTGAACAGAAAAGACTTTGACAGAGAATAAAAAAAACAAAAATAGGCAGGTAACAAGGCAAAAAACAATCAACTAGAATAATCCACAGGAGAAACCAAAAGGAGAAAAGCAACTGAGGGGGTATAAATAGTGACGGACTAACTAGGGGCGTGAGAACAGGTGATTGAAGGACAATGAGGGCAGGTGATCAAAAAGGCACCAATCAAATACAGGAAGTAAAACCAGACAAGACATGAGGTGAGGACTCAAACAAGAAACTGCACAACTGAAACCATGTGAAGCATTGTTGTCAATAAAACCACCTAACAGCTGTAACATAAACACAGTAATCTCTGTTAATACAGGAGCGCTCTCAACATGAAAATCTGCTGCATGATACTTTAAATGTTTTTTTTTTTTTGCTAATGCTTCTAGTAACTGTATTTGCTTAAGCAAAGGATCTTAATATTATTTTTTAAAACGTATACACAGATGTAACAGCTGTAAATACCAAAGTGTATAAAGCTGCATTATTGATGTAAGAAGAGAAAACAAAGAAACAGCTTTAGATATACGAAGGTAATGTGACAACAGAGGATACTCACAGCCTTTTCTTCCTTCTCGGGGCGTCTGCAATAACAGATGAAACGCCGATAATGCTGTTCAGGTAGAATGAATGACAGAGTGGATAAAAGACAGATGGTATCACCTGGAGATAGATAGTACAGGAATACTTGAACAAGTATATGCACAACAAAGAATAAAACTGTTTTTTCTTAATATGCATCTCTGTAAGAGGCTGCATAAAGACACAGATTACATCTAGAGCATAATAGAGCAAATCATACAAATACAGGAAGTGATTTTAGGATTTTCAGTCTGTATCTCTTTTATCTGAGAATAAATATACAATGACAACAAGAAAGTGAGTAGGCAGAATCAACCCATGCTTTTATTTAATCCATTGCATATAAAAACTTTTTTTTCATTCTTTTTTATTTTTTTACATAAAGTTGTATGATCTACAGTGCTATCCAATAGACTGCAATTAACAAGGAATCCATTAAAATAACATTTTAATCCTGTGAAACTTCCATACAAGTTGGCATTCTAAAGACGTAACCCAAAAAAATAATTGTCCTGAAGACCTTTTTTAGTTACAGTTTGTGTTTCCTTTCATACCATAAAAAATAGAACACATAATGAGAAAAGAACCCACTGTTTCCGTTGGTCCAGGGCTGTTAAGAATCTACAGTATGTGTGTCAAAATAAGAGTCCCTGTTTTTGGGACATGCACTGACCCAAACCCCTGCCCCCCCCCCCCCCCCCACCCTGACCCAGATATATACTAAACCCTTCTCCTGTCCAGGCAGAAAGATGTCAGTGGTTTTGGATATTGCAAGTAATGTGAGTGGAAGTGTGGGCCGAGCATAGATAAGCAACACACTGTCAGTGTTTCAGCCATAATTAATGCAGCAGTGGCTGAACATGCAGATGTGTCTCAAAGCCTCTGTGCTTTGCAGGCCGTGGTCGAGCAGCTACCGCGCTCTCCTGCTGCACCCCATTCAGTGTTTGTAGCTGTGATACAACTACATGGATGTAAATGACGTAACAGAGTCACTCGCAGGTCGTTTACATCCTTTGTTGGTTGTGTCACATCTGTGAGTGTAGCGAGGCGTGAGGGAAGTGCGAGTCGTTCAGACCATGTCTACAGCAAATGCGACTCTTGGACATCCGGCTATAGGCCACACATCACTCAAGTAGTACATCTATGGCTTGTGGTTGACCTGAATCCCTGCAAGCTTCTGTACTTAAAACATCTTTTCTAGCTAAAGCCACTTTCCAATTTGTGTTTTGCTGTGACAATAAAAAGGCAACATTTTCAAATTGACAACAGGAGATCAGGGCAACCCAAGCCAAAAGATTCACTAATGCAGCAAAAGAGAACTATCAAATAAAATAGGAAAGAGAGGCTAAAGGAAATGACATGCGTTGAATTTAAGGCACAGCCCATGGGCCAAGGAACAGTTTCTTTTTAAAAAACAATTTGGCTTTCCCCCTCTTCTCTTCTGAGCTACTTCTCAGATAAGCAACATGTCGATGGATCATTTTTACACTGAAGCTCGTGTGTAATAAAACATTCTCTCAACAAGAGGTACGTAATACAGCCACACCATCACCAAAAGGGATGATAAGAATCAACCATTTACAACAAACGGCATTATGATCGTAATAACATTAATAATTATATATTATATACAGCACAATAAATATGTTTGTAAACAGCGATAAAACCAGAAAAATCTTATTACAGGTAAGGGCATCGGGTGAGGATGAAAAAAGAGAAAGAGAGAAAAAAAAATCTTGGCACAAAATGAAAGATTAAATTAAAAAAAAGGTTCGAAATGACACGTAATTAAAACAAGCACTCCTTAAAAAAGCAATGTGCAGTATTTCAAGTGTTTTTTTTACATTTGTTGTTTTTCTATATTTTAATGTATATACACAGAGAGGAAAAAAGTGTATTTGGGTATTGTAACTGCCAAGCCTGTACTCTGGTCTATGCTACAGTTAAATATTTACTGTACCACCTTTAATATTGCAAAAACAACAAATAGAAAAAGTATACCAATAAATAACAGCATCAGGTGAAAAGTGGAAAATGACAGAAACATGGAAAAAGGAAGAGAGTCTTGGCCGTGGTGTAAGACAGCACTGTTCAAGCCTAAGTGTTGAGTGAGTGTTTTGGCAACTTTAAACATATTAAAAGCATTTAAGTGGTGATATATGAGTGTATCAGTGCATTAGAGGATAGTCTGATCTGATGACTATGTAACGGAGCTGATTGTCTTGTCAAAAACAAGGACAGCAACTGGGTTCAGTGTGCTGATGGCAAAATGAAAACAAGCCGAAAACAAGCCGTTTGTGAAGTAAAACAAGACTGGCGAGAAAAATAAAAGGTAACGAAAGAGGAGGCTTTCGTTACATTGGTATAAAATCAACCCCAGTAGTTTTTAATATTTCTGTATACTCTGAGCACTAATCAAGCTTCTAAAAAAAGGTGCTTTTTGTATCAACTACAAAGCATTGCATTGTCTCAGGATGTGTTCAAAAGAACTGCAGGCAACAATAATACAAAGTTAAAGGCTTCATCCATATCACAAACAATTTCAATGAGTAAAGCATAAGACTTCAGGTTCCTGCTTCCTTCTCAGCGAAAACTCTCACCAAAATAATAGTTACTATGAATAAATTCCAAATTTTGACTCACAGAATGAACAAATACGGGCATAGTGGCATGGAAATAGTTGTATAAATGCTATCGGAGCAAGTGCAAGCACCTCAGAGCACTCCTAATGTAATCCAGTCGGGTAGATACCCCTTCAAAACATTGAATGTGTGTGACACCTTTTCCCCTCATTGGTCAAAAGGTCTTTAATCTTTGCTGACGAAAGAAAGCTTCGGATTGCAAAAGTAAATTCTAGAAAATATCAGAATCTTCCATACAGTACGATACAAAAATTAAAGAGGTCTAGGACAGCATCATGGCTGTTTAGATTTGAGCTTTGTATCAGTCAGGATTTCAAGGAAGACTTCCACATCACAAATGTGTCTCTAAAAGCTCCCCAGTGTGCTGCAGCTTTCATCTCTGAGCCCCATCAGGTTTTTTTAGCCGAACGGCAGCATTAAATGCCTCCTAATTCGCAGAGGGGGAGGAAATGACCTAACCGAGCGGGAGATTCTCCTTGAACACGCCGATAACCATCTCTGTAGAGTATGGGCACTTGATAAAACACAGAAACGCTGCTAAACTTTCAGGCAAGGCTGAGATGAAGCGGGAGGGAAGGAAAATTATGCATCGTATGAAGAGCACCGAGCAAACTGTGAACGGCTCGTCCGTGTACTAAACTGAAGCTTGTGAAGGGGAAGGTGTAACAGTGAAATAAGGACATACCACTTCAGTACAGACAGGGAATGGAGAGGACTTTTCCTGAGTGCAAAAAAACTTGAAGAAGTACCAGTGGGCGTGTCTGAACGAAGTGGACAGGAGGAGTCGAGGTGGAGAGCGCACGCTTTGGAACCATAAACATGGATGTATAAAAAACACAGACAAACTCCACAAAACCCCAAAAAATATTCTATAAATAATCATCTGTCATTACTAAGAAGAACAGTTAGTCAGGTGCTAAAGCATAAACTGCTATGTGCAGGGGGTCTCCTCTTTCTCCTCTTCCTCCTCCTGCTCTGCTATCTCCTCCTCCACGACACATGGTTGCGTGCAGGGTGTCTCCCCCTCTCCTGTTACCTCCTCCTCCTCTTCCTCTTCCTCCTCCTCCTCCTCCTCCTCCTCGTCCTCCCCCACCTGTTCATCCAAAGGAATCTCTGTTGATTCAGAGTCCTGCGTACAGAGTGTTTTAGAGTCAGTACAGCTGTTTTCCTCATCTTCCTCCTCCTCGTCTTCCTCCTCCTCTGGCTGGCTGCCGCTGTCTTTCTCAGTGTCCGACTCCCCGTCCTCCTCCAGCGTGAGCTCAAACTGGAACTTGTCCCCTCCTGCAGGTCGAGTGCCGTCGTCCGGCTCGTCCAAGGCCGGAGACGGGCTTTGGGGGATGGTGCTTTGGTACCACTCCCTGTTGTCTTCCAAAGTGTCCAGGATGTCCTGGGCGTCCGGGTGGACCAGGTCAGCCCACGTCTCCCACAAAGGGTGAACGATATAGTCTATGAAGCCAACCTACAGGATGTATGGCAGGAGAGTCGTTCATTCAGTGTGTGTCACAATATGAATGTAAACAGACAGTCCATCTGTGTGTGTGTGTGTGTGTGTGTGTGTGTGTTACCTGGCTCTTTTCTACCGAGGCGTTGTGTTTGTCACACATAGGGCTGATCTCCATGCCTCGCTCCCTCTCTCGGTCACCCTGGCTGAAGAACTCCTCCATGATGCGGTCAGTCCACTGCCGGTAGAGCTGCAGCGGCTTGGTGGGGTTGCTCAGATCTGCACAGTGCACCATGTTCTGGAGAACCTGGATAGAACAAATACAAAGGTTTAAAACACGGGGCCATGTCAGCCAGAGGCATAAGATCTCATCATTCACAACAGCAACAGTTCAGACAGGATTCCTCCAACTTCAGTGAAATGTTTGTGATTAGTGGATTTGAGCTCTGATACGTCATTACAGTATTAAACCCTCAGATCCAGTGACATTACTCAGGAGTTTGCCACAGATCTCAGTCCATTCCCGCTCATTATATGACACCCCCAAATCTCTTTCCAAGACAGTCAAATGGCCGTTCACCATCCCCTCCCTCATGTTCCATCAGCATCTTATAAAACGTAGCTTCTTGATGACCTCCACCCTGTACCTGGAGAACTGTATTCAACTTAGTTGACATAGTTGAGCGTGGCATAATTGAAGATGTCTCCAGAACTGGGTTAAATCATACTGTTGCGTGATGTCATCAAATGATTTAAGTGTTCGGATGCTAGATACATTTTCCAGATGAGAAATTACACCAAATTCTAGAGGTTTCATATAAATAGGGCTCAAACTCCCGTCTCTACTGGGTAAGTCTTCATTTGTTTAGCTGGATCAATGGACAAGCACTGAGGTAAAGGAACCCGAGCTGAACTGTACCATGTTTTAAGGGGATGGAAGAATTCTTTGAATACACATGAAAAACACCAAAACACTGTGAAACACATCTTGCCGTTACTGATCCTCAGCTTTATGCTGACCTGTATCCTGTCAGAGTAGTTGTCCAGCAGCAACACACCAGAGCTGGTCACCTTCTTGGTTTCCACCATAGTTTTGAGATCAGCCAGTAGATTCATGTGCTTGGACATGTCTGTTGCTAACACCTGGGAAAACCCACAACAAACTGTTAGCATGCAATACAGAAAATCATCGAAGTGATTGAATGAACTGATAATGTAGTGCACAAAATAAATTCCACCTTATCTTTTTTCCCCACTTACAATGTCAATGACCATCTTTCGCAGTGATTGTCTTTGTTTTTTGGTCAAGTTTTGGAAGATGTCACAGTTCTCCTCTTGTAGAAGCTTGAAACCAACTGCTAGATGGTGGTTCTCCAACACCGACGAGTCGTTGTACATCAGCGCGAGCTCTGAATCTGCATGGAGGACACAATGGGTCATTTTCTGAAAACACAATTTGTGCATCAAGAAATGTTGAATTATTTTTCCATGGTTATTTCTGTCACAAGCCTTGCTCCATGAGTGGGAGGAGGAAGCACCGCTGAGAGGTTTCCCCACTCGGGATCATTTGAAGGGCCTCTAGATGTATTTAGATTTTCCATTAAGATGCATTAGTCTTGGCAACAATGGAGCAGAGCAGCAGAGGGGAGAAAGGGGATCCTGTTCTGCTGCTCTGTGGCTGACACAAGATCAGTCTGGTGGTTCCTAACTAGGATGACTCACACTGCCTTTACTGCAGGGAGTCCCCATTTGGGCTTACGGGAAGCACAACACATTTTGTGTGTGAAGTGTGAGAGACTGTGCTGTGTCTTTTCTGTCCTGGTAAAGTATTACTAATAACCTTATACAACAGACACATTTGTAACGGTCTCCAGAATAGCTGTTTATGATGATACTCAGTGGACATAAACTCTATTTGTTTGTGTTTTCCTCTAAATTGCCAATTCAAAGTGATGTTTGCGGCACCTCTAGCCATGAGCAAGTGAGTCGGTTAAAGCAGAGCGAGAGCAGAGGTTCAGTCTCTGGCTTGAGGACACTTTAGCTACCAGCACAACAACCCTGTAAGTCTCAGCAAAGGCTCAGTTCACCTTCTTTCTTCTCTCTCTGCAGTGTGTTGAGTCATGCCTCTAGTTTTCAAGATTTTGAGACAGTTTTGTTTCTGTCTCCACTTTACAATGGCGTTGAATGGATTTTTTCATTTGTGATGGAAAGAGAAAGACCTGTGGTTTATTCAAAGAAACAGGGACACTGGACAGATACTGTATATTGCTGTTGATTTTTCTTTTTAAATGTAAATTATTCAATGCAGTAAAAACTCTGAGTCACCTCCATTGTAGTGCATCCTGGTTCTAGACCTTTCAGTTGCCACCTGCTTCTGAACTTTTTCAGCAGGTCTGATGATGTGCATCAGGCATTATAAAGCACTGAACAGGTTGTATCTGTGCTGACTGGTCAGGGTAAAAGAGACAACAAAACAAAACTCACTGAATGTCTGATTAGTCTGAAAATTGGGGTTGAGGAGGAAGTTGCAGAAACACCTCATAAGCAAAACTATCTGCAGCTGTCTGCACTGTCAAATACTGCAAGGGCTCAATGAGGAAATATGATTTATTCATTTATTATTTATGTGTATTTTTGTAATTTGGTTGGGGTTGACTACTATCCCAGATTGTTACCCCAAACAACAGCGTTTACACTAGAGCCCTATGATGTGCATGAAGTGGAAAAAATGTGGCTGTAATTTATTTTTAATTTATTTTTCTGACTGAACAGAAATAAATGATGCCGCTATGCTTTTGTTTTATCACAGACACGCTGCATGTCACACTGCACACACACACACACACAATGTGGAGCTGGCCTCTCAGTCGACTAGCATAGTTCACGCTATATGTCTTTTCTTTCCCAGAACATGTCAGCCTGAGTGATGTTGTGTTACACTGAAAGGGAACTATAGACAATATTGATTTTCTCTCTCCTGACCGCCACTTCCTTGGAAACACTTGTCAAAGTCATCACCTGTGACAAAAGCGAGAAAAAAAAAACATGCCTGTGCGTTCTTTTTTTTTTGATACATTTTTACCATCCATGTACAGTAAATAAGCATCCACCTTTGGTTTGTACATTCAAATTAACTGAAAGGTTAATTGCCTGTAAAATGTGAGTATGTGTGTGTGTATTTGAGGTTGCTTCAGTGTGTGTGTTCCCACCTGGGTATCAGACTGAGAGTGTTTGTGAGTACGCACTAATGACACTGCTGAGCCACTGACGTAGCTGCTAAGACAGCTCCATATTTAGACTCACTGGTGTTGATGAGGAACTGGTTGGAGACACCAGGGTGGTCCACGTCGTGAATTGCACTGGCAAAGATGGCAGCTAGGATCTCAAGGTCTGTGAACACAGCCTAGAAGAAAAGCACCAAGCACAGAAGGGAGGGGGAATCAAATCATTGAGCAAAAATATCCTCACAAGTAATAGCCATTGATTGGACTTTGAGCTGCAGTTTGATTGAAGCTGATTGTGGAAGCGAGTGCTGCATGTTGGTGCGTACATATACATGTACTGTGCATGTGTGCCTCACCTCGAGGGCGGGGGTGGATAGCAGCACGTGGGTTGACTGGGTGACGTCAGCAGCGTGAATGTTGTTATGGTAGGCCACATCACCATGATAATGGTCTTCTAAGGTCATCAGGTACGTTATAAAGGTGTCAAGTGGAATTTTAAATGTTTTTAACAAGTCTCTCTCCTGCAAACACAAGTTCAAGGTCAAAACATTTCAAGGACTGGGCAGGCTTTTATTTTGTAGTGAAAGATTAGAGACAAAAAGAACACGTGGCAGTCCTGACCTGGAATATCGTGTACATCATGACTGTCAGTGGCCGATTCCCAGAGAACTCTGAGATTTTAAAAACGTTAAGGCCCCATTTATTCACTTGTTCCAGCTCCTGACAGAGGAATTAGAGACACATTTAGAAACAAAACATCCTTGCTTCCTTGTTTCATTTCCCTCATTATTACAATATCACTGCAAACTGTATTTATGTGAATGGTTCAGGACACGCAAACGCACCTTAGCGAGTTCATCCTCGGTCTCGGTCTTGACTCCGAAGCGAGGGATATTAGAGTTTGTGAGGCTGGAGGAGTGTTGCAGCTTTTTCACCCCGCTGATCTGAGACATGGGCTTGTTTTTCTTCTCCTTCTCTTTCTGCGTCTGCGGGGATGGCATCTCCACTTCATGCTGCTTGTCTACAAGTGGAAGGTGAATATGAGGATGAATGGTTTTGTTGCACACTACATTTTGGGTTTATGTTGGAATTGTTCAACCAGAAAAAAGAAACAGGCTTTCAGAATGATGTATACTGCATGTGTTTGGCCATATATAAAACACTTCAGCGCTGACTCACTCTGAGGCTTGATGCCAAATTAATTTCCACTTTTCATGCAGAAGGAGATTTTTATTTTTTTAAATTCCAGAGCAGTGAGTCCATCCTGTGTCATCACTCACCCAAGAAGGTGCTGGAGATGAACTCAGACACCTGATTCCCAGAGCGGCTCATCTCTGATAGGTGAGTCAGCTCCCTGTTCAACATCCTCTTGAACTGAAAGAGGGATACAAACACAGAGAAATGAGGACTTTCACAGTGTGTAATACAGGGCAGAAAAATTAATTTTACAGATTTAATTCGATAGATATTAGATAGATAGATTAATTTTACCTTTCCTTGGAGATACCAAACACATATTTAAATAAAACTGAACACACATACACTGCAAACACAATATAATATAAAATATATTTAAATCCACTTAATACGAAAGCTTTTATTTGATAAAAAAAAAAAAAAATTTTCATGATGGCAATGAAAAAATGAAAAGACCTCAATGCCATCCTGTGGCCTTTCACTTAAACAGATTCTTGAAATTTCCAGTAAAGTCACAAGAGCTGCACCCAGGAACGTCACACAAACACACAGAGCAGGTCAGAGGGCTTCTGCCGGGGATGGATGTAATCAGGACAGTTCCAGGTTTTCTCGCGCTGTCTCTCCCTCATCCTCCCCACCCTCTCTTCTCTCTCCTGTGCCTAATTGGAGTGGCAGACCCAAATTTAGCTCTGGATTTTGATTTGAAGACCAAACTGATTGATGTGGAGGAGAAAGCAGGTTTCAAGTGCAAGTGAGTTACAAAAGCAATGTCTAAAACAAAGACGCTGCACTGTCTGCACTGTCTTCAGTTCCAATGCATAATTCACTTTAATTCAATTCAAAGTGGCTTTAATGACATGAGAGTTTCAAAAGCAATGTTGTCAATGCATTAAAATACACAAAATTACAATTATAATACATAATCATATATATCATATATTAATGATATATAAGACTAATGTATATTGAGTGTATACAACAATAGTGATAATTTAAAATAGACCATTACAACACTGCAGAGTGCTTACTGCACACTTGTGTATTGACATGCTATTGAATTACACCCACAGCCATTCACTGAGTGGCTTTTTAAAATGGAGACACAAAGAACCATCTGTTGTGTGCTTTTGTCAGGTAATTAAAGCCAATGTTGAAGAGTGACACATACATGT
The DNA here is from genome assembly GCA_029721515.1 of Synanceia verrucosa. NCBI lineage: Eukaryota > Metazoa > Chordata > Actinopteri > Perciformes > Synanceiidae > Synanceia > Synanceia verrucosa. The sequence continues at coordinate 19,890,612 of CM056551.1, read as the reverse complement.
AATGTAGAGCTGTATATATGTCACACGACACACAACAAATAAATGAATGTCTGACTACCCTAAAAAAAAAAAACATCCCTCATAACATCAATAACATATGGAGCAATTCCACTACCAAGAGGATTGCTGACCTAAATTAGAGCTTCACTAACAGTTACTGTTTTAAGAGAGAGCGGTAAAAAACTGAACCAGCAAGTGTTGAACAGTTTACAGGTGTAGTGCTGTTCAATCTAAATTCACTTACAAAGCTAATGACGTATGTTCTTCTTTGCCATACACCCAGCCATGCCTGCACCTTTCACAGTACAGCTCAAGCATCATCAGCTCTCTCCATCACACTTACATCAAAATGGATGAGAGATCCAGAAATGTCACACCTATGAAGCATTGTTTCATGTGTGTCATGTTAGCGAGGAACTAATTTGTGGTCATGTAACATCCAAATGTGTGTCAAGGATTAACCTCAGCCACAAAAAACATGTCAACTCTCTAAGCAAACACATTAAAACAGGTGTTGAAAAAAACACCACAATAATTAATTAAAATAGACAAATCCGAGAATACATCTTACCTTTATATATCCCCAGGACACAGAGAGTAGATAATTTGATTCAGGCATTTTGACAAATCAATAAAATCAATCCAGAATCAGAAAAGTACAGGTTTATATCCCAAATATCACAGTTCGGATGATGGAAGTGCTAGACAGCTAGCAAAAACAAAAAGAGTCTGCAGCTGTGGCCAGTAAAAGACTTCAACCTTCAGAGCCTTCAGAGCTCGGTATTATGTCCATAAATGAAGCGTCATGTTCCAGTTCTGCGACTATCCACAGAAAAGAGCCCATGTTCCAGGAAGCAGAGAGGAAAAGCAGAATCTGACAGAGGAGCGATGGGAACGAAGCTCCCCAAAGATCTGATGAGAGCATATCGTGACCACACACACTGTGCTACACACACACACACACACACACTGGAGGGACACACTGCTGAGGTTGTGAATAATTGATGATGGAGCGGATGCTTGGTAGATGCCAAAGCACCAGGACGGCAAAAAAAAAAAAAAAATCTGTCAACAGCTTCCAAACAGTGCTGGCTGCCCGAGTGCCTGCCTGCCTCTGTGTGTATGACACTAACTCCCATGTGAAGAGCACAGGCTGCTCATTTCAGTGTCACACAACAGCAGCAAATCAGGGCCCAGATATGGAAGAAGTGTGAGCTCATCATCACCTCTGATTGGCTTGAATTGGAACAGACTTGAGGTCACCTGCTGTGTGATTGGCTGGGACTGAGTGGAAAATTTACCCGTTCCCTTTCCTTCCTTTCCTGCAGTGCAGAGCTATGTGGTTTTGTGTGTGAGTGTGTGTGTACATGCAGTACATGTTCATGTGTGTGTACACTACATGCAGCACTATGTGTGTGTGTGTGTGTGTCTGACCTAACCTTCTGTACCATATGATGTACAAGCACAGGTTACCTCATCCAGCATGATCCAATACTTGCTTTCATGCAACTATTCATGGGAGATGAGTCACAGTAACATCACAGTTGAGATGTATTATTTATTGTAAAACATGAAAACCAATTAATTTGGGAAAAAGAATGAGCGTCACAGTTATCTGAAGTGGACTTGTTAGGACAGAAACTGAAAGCACACAGGCTGCCTCGTGTCACTGAGCTCAAGAGATTGTCGCTTTAGTTGGAAACTAGGATCGAACCTCATTATTAAAAGAGTTTTAATAGATTTTTCACAACGGTAACAGTACGAATGGTCCCCCTTATAAAATAAATCATGTGTAAATACAAATAATACTTGATATTGCCACTAATTTAATGGCACAAAATCATCATTATTGTCATTTTAATGCTATTATATTTGATAAGATGGTTTCACAGAGATATCCTTTGCAAGAGAATAAAAAGGATTTAAAGTCAGATCTTACACATAACCATCTAAACAAGAAACTGTATTAAGTCAGACAAGCAAAAAGCAAGCCTTTAAAAAAAATAAAAATCTGCGAAATGTTCAGCCTACAATGATGCTATGAGTGGCGACAGTGAAACGATACCATAAAGTTGTAGGCCAACTAAACAATGAGAATTAAGTGTATGAGTGTAACAAAGACTGTATTGTGAAAGCACTAAGCTATTATGAAATTAAAAAGAATAAAGGTACTGAAGCTTCAACATGTTCATTTCATGAGATATGTTGGTGTCCACACTGCCATGCCCCTGAATGCAAAACTGCACCTTTATATAGCCTGAACACTGCCGCCATAAACTTATTTATTATTGATTTATCTAGTTTATCTAGTAGGATTAGGATAGTAGGATAGGTTTTATTAATAGTGATTTATATTATTGGATAGATTTTATTTATTTTGATTGAAGTTTTCCCAGTACCGAGACCTGAGAACTACATTTCGTTCTTCCATGTTTCCTTTCATGCTGTGAATGACAATAAAGTATCTATCTATCTATTACACAGAGTTAGGTATAGATATAAACTGACCAAAAATATGAATAATATATTTTTGATACAGAAAATGGCTTCTGATTCTATACAGAGTCTACAGTCTGTGATCCTGGGTATGGACATATATGATGGTCCTCCATGGATTGAAAAGGGACCAAACTGTCTCTGCTTACTTTACACCCTGCTGCTGCAGCCAGCCCGGCACTGTGAGTAATTTACAGCTACGCTGTGGAGCAGATGAGTCAACTGGCTAACTGAGATCCAGCATCTTCGATTGACTCTGAGCCAAGCAGGCCAGCACAGGCCCACCACACACCACACTCCCTGCAGAAGCACACAGTGCACACAAACACAACGCCCACAGACGCCCCTCCACACCTCTCTCCGTCACCAATGCACACACATATTGATAGCTTAGCCAAGAGGTGTGAACACAAACTATTGAGTAGAAATTGGAAAGTGTCACACCAAGCTCAGCTGTGACTTGTGTGTAATTTGTTCTTCGACAGAGTGACCGAAAATATCCACTCCCTGCTGTATATAGCCTCAGACACCTCCAGATCTCTGTTGCATTTGTTTCTTTTCACACATAAAAATAAACACACAACGCCCTCAGCTCACGATTAAAGACACAGGGTGCTGGATCCTTAGTGTAGATAATATAATGAGGAAACAATGTTAAAAAATCAAGCTGGAGTTTTCTCACATTTCACTTTTACTCTGGTGGCAGACACCCCCATCTCTGCAGAATACAGGAGAGCAGGAACACTCTGATTGCTGCTAACTGTTTTAAATGAATTTACCACTGACTGTGAGACAAAATGGTCCATTCACAACCCTAACAAAATGTTGAGAAGGAATTCTATATGGTGTGTGGGAAGCAGGAACAATGATAGTAAGATGCAAAGACAAATAGATCAAACTGACAGATGGACATACAAAACCATGAGTACAATTTTTTTGTTTGCAAAAAGTAGCTCAGCTAATTTCAAGATCTATTTCTATCTTGGAAGACCTAAAAAACATTTTTGTTTCAATAGTATTAGGAGGTGTTGTGTGTCACAATAAGCCTGTAATGCCCACTGAAACGTTAGATGGTGATCGAGCCTTCTATCTAAAAGTTATGAGATATTTTGATGAGTAATTAGACAATTCTTAGTAAGATTTTGTGAGAAACCTTACCATATGAGAAACCTAAAACCAACAAACGAACTTGAGAACACAGCAGTACATAGTAAAGCACAGGAAAAAAAAAAAGCATCAACAAAGCCTGTGCACAAAAACATCCGCAAACCCTGAATACAACCATTAAGAGTCTTTCGCTAAAAAAAAATACTTCATCACACCTGAACAGCCAGCAAAGCCAGAAAAACAGCTTGCAAAGGCAGTATGTATTGAGCAGGCTTGTCAGGCTGAGAAAGCCAAAGAAGAGGAAATGTATTGATGGTGGACGTCCTGGATGACTCACCAGTGGATGCAACACATCAGAGACCGGGCTGGACGAAATATATAGTTGAGGTGTCACCTCAAGATCAGGAGTTTGTCCCTTAACGAAGGGGTGACCAATTTACACAGAGTCCAAATTCTGTGAATCACAGTGATGCTTTGCTGTATTGTGGAGATGTTTACTCTTCAAGAGAGGGACAAACAAATATATTTAAAATGTTACTAAGCACTGAGTTTTGTGTGGTGGCCAGAGGAGAAGATCCAGGTATGTGTTCAACACACTGCAGGTAGCCACTTTTGACACTGTTTTTAGTTATTGCAGATGTTGCTCTGAATGGTTATACATTTAACTTATCAAGGCTGCAACATGGGATGCCAATATTCAGCAGCTATTTCTGTGTTTTTGCAGTGTAGGCTGTGGGCATCATTCATCATGCAACACTAACCAGTCCTGATGAAACAACGGGATCCACTGTACATTTGACCTGTTGCTGCCTGGTGCCAGAGGTTCAACAGAGGCTGCAAACAATTTCTGGCTCATGACACAAACCAGAACATGGTGGTTCCCTACAGGGGCTCTTCACTAGAAACTCCTCTGTTTACCCTCAATTCGGTACCAGCAGTTGTCTTCCCTGTCTTATAATGTTACCTTGGGAAATGATCAGGAAATGAAGAGGAAAGCTGATGAAAGTTGACCAGGACAAACTGTTCCTGAGGCAGACCTGGTGCTCATTCTGAATCTACACAAAAAGTGGGACTGTAACCACAGAAGCATCCTAAACTACAGCCACCAGCCACCCCCTGGTGTGAGATCCTTCAGCGTAAACAGGTATGTCACCTTGTTCGACCCACTGTTACAGCAGCCCCTGAGCTACTGGTAGGGTAGCTCTGAGAATGGTGACAGGTAGCATCATTTCCCTAGGTTATGTCAGAATCTGATAGGGGTCATTACTTGGGGAAAGCAGAAAAAACCAACAGTATCTACAGGATGTAACTGCTAAAGGATGCTGCTGAGGAACTGGCTCTGGAAATCAGAGGAAATTTTATTGTTTCTCATTCATCTCATTGATGAATTGAGACTTATGTTGAGTGATGATAAGTGAAAGTCTGCAGGGTGCAGACACAAAGTACAGGCTATATGTGGGAGATGTAGTGACTGTATTACCTATGTTGTGTGTCTTGCTGGAGTGAGAACACGGGCTGGTTGGGCCTGTGGCTGTTGCCATGACAACCAGTGATAGCTGTCCTGGTGAGCAACAGTGAGGCAGTGCATGTTACATGTTTTCGCTTTTCCTTTCAATCTTTTAACTTTCAAATGAGGCAGATGTCCTGGCCACACGTGACCAAGGTAAAATCAGCAGTGAGTGTTTGTCTTTGTGTAATTTCTTTGTTTCTTTGTCTGTCTGTCCTCCCTGCCTCCCATCTTGGTCCCCCCCCCCCACACACACACACACACATGTGACAGCACAGTGTGTGACATCACCAGAGCCCAGAGCTGATCAGCATTCAGAACAGAAGCCTCCCTCCACACACACATATGTTTACTTAGGTCACTTTTGGGCACATCACATCAGTCACAAAAAACATCCTGGGTAATGGCTTCTAAACATGTTTCAATAAATAAACAGTGAATTCATATAATTGAGCAATTTAAGCAAAAAAAAATTAACAAGTTGTGTAAACTTCTGTGTTTTTCTTACCTTGTTGGAGGCCATCTCGCTGACAGAGTGTCTTGTCTGCAGCGTCTCCAGCTGGTCCAGACACCAGTCCAGCTCCTCCAGGGTCTCAGTGGCCAGTTTCTGGTAGGCCTCCTCTGCAGGGGCAAGACAGGAGGGCAAGGGGTCAGTAAGGGCCCGCTTCAGTGGGCTAGTGGACGGTCCAGGCCCGGGGTCTCCCACCCCACATACAGCTAAGCTGGGATACCCCGAGTAGACACATGGATGACTCTTCATGCTGGACAGGTGAGCCAGCTGTGCGGGCCTGGGAGTAGTCCTGTATCGTAACCCACAGATGAGCAGTCACAGGTCAGCTGGAGCAAAGCTCACTGATTCCTTTGAAGATTAAAAAAAACCTCCAGTGCAGTCCTACAGTGCAAATCCTGGATTTTTAAGAGTAAGTCAGATACAATCCCAGGGAGTACAGTTGCAGGTGGTGAATGGCAAACAGCCACTCTGATTCAATTCTGGGTATCCAACAGTAAGAAAATCACAACAGAGAACATTGAGGTAACCCACAAACAGCAAATTCTCACAAATGTCACACAGACAGACAGACTCATTCACCGTCTCTCCCATACGCAGCACACATTCAGTGATCTAGATGTGTAAGCTTTACACTGTCATTCATGAGAGAGATGTAATTCCAGTCATGTAGCAGGATGAACAGCAGTCTGCTTAGCAGGCCCATGTCTGCCATAGGAGGGATGGAGGGAAGACAGGGACGGTGGAAAAGAGGATCCAGTGACAGACTCAGAACCAGTCTAGATCCATGTCCGTACTGTCCAGCCAGGTACAAACACCAGATTGTTCACAGTGTCCTGACATGGTTACCAAATACAAAGACATCTCACACACACAGACGCACACACACATGCACGCACACACACACACACACACACACACACACACGCTCACACCAGACGAAATGCTAACCATAACACATCATGATTTAGTCTTCTTAGCCTTTCTGTCAATGAAAATATCCATGGTATCCGTGAGGTAAAGGGTATAATCCGGTGCTGTGTGTGTGTGCTGGATAGTGTTTTCTATAGATGCTGTGTGTATAGGGGGTGGGCTGCTGTTGCTTCGGCGGCGTTCCTGGTAGCCAAACGTGCTGCTCTCCCCAAGCTGTACCTAAAGCCTGAGAGGACTGCACTGTGGATGGGGAAGGGAGAGTGCCAAAGTGTGGAATGGAATGATAGAGGGAGTGGAGCTCCCTATACTGTGTGAGCCTGCATGCTAATATGTGATCAGCATGCAAATACACCAAAACAGAGGGGTAAACAAATAGAGGGCTGATGACATGGTAGAGAATGTAGAGCACTGGTGTCACAGGCTCTACGTCAAAGTATCCCTCAGTTTCCTTTTGCTTGAAATTAAAGACATGCCTCTCTCAAAGTCAGCCTACGTTAACAGAAAAATGTCACCTTGTCAGAAGCCAATTAATATTGATGCCTTGACTAATGTGGGAAAGTACAGGCTTTAAATGCTTTGTGATGTGTGATCTAGGAGGGGGTCACTTTAGCTGTAATTCAATTACAAAGACAGAGAGCACAGTAGCGTATTAAAATTCACATTTAAACACGTATCAGCTTAACATTTCAGTTTTTTCATTCTACAAGTAAATGAGGCAAAGTTCAGTAGTTTGTATTTTATATTTTTAATATTTCAAAGGCCTATCACAATTTGGAGTGATGAATAATATTACATCACACACTATGTTTGCAAATATGCACCCCATTTTTGTTTCAGTGCATGATTATTATGTATAATGATGACCATCTCTAAACCTCTTTTGTCACCTCCTATTCTCAACAGTATCCTCCCTCCCCTGCTTCATTGTCTTTGACAAATCTCTTCCTCCCTCCATTACTCTCCTTCCTCTTCCACACTCCTCATTTCCTCTGCTGATATCTGAACATCCTTCCTCCTCCCTATTTTGTCTCCCTTCTGTCTCTCTCTTCTTTCTTCTCCTCAGTCTCCCTTTTCTCCCTCTCTGTCTCTCTCCCTGGTGTGGTGTCACTGGCTGGGGTGCTACTCTTTCTGACAGCAACTGCACTGACGTCAATGACATTCTTCTCATGCTTAGTGCGACATCAGACACCGGCGCTCGCAGAGGCCACTCTGCTGCACAGACGCAGGGCTGCAGCCAAACTATGTACCGGAACAGCTCGACAGAGAAGTCGGACTGTGAGAGGGAGAGGATGAGAGAGGAGGAGGAGGAGGAAAATATGCAAAGACATGGAGGCGTAAAATAATTCATACGTTTCATATTTTAAGATTGTATCATGGACAGAAAGAGAAATTACAATGTTAAAAAAATATCCACCTTCTGCCTCATAAAGCCTTCATTTCTTTAACAGCCATTTAAATGAAATATCTTATTTATCTGTGACCTGACATTATAACTATCTCAATCCTTGTTATTTCCTACAGTACAGGGTGCAATAATAAAAAGGGAAAGGTAGAGTCACTTACAGTAGAGGTGGCCTCAGTCATATTATAATGAAATTTATATCCACAATAAAAACGAATTTACACAATAACATTTCCAATTGAGTGTATGGGATGTTGTCTCTCTCTCTTTAGCTTTAACCAGCATCTATCCTCATCAACAATAGGTGAAAGGTCACAGAACTACTGACCATTTTTTATACCTTAGATGAGTCTAACATATCCTCTTGATTTGATCACTACATTAATTACAGTGGACAGAAACAATAACACGCATTAGATGATGGCTCTGAGCTGAGGATAGACAGGAAACACAGAGGAAGAGCAGAGAAGCCTGAATGTAATCATCCTTCTTCAATTCACTAGTTATCCTTCCCTGACTTATTTGCTGAGTTGCTATTAATTATTCTTCTTTTATTGTCTTTATCTGCAAGATGACTTAGGTGCTGCCTCAGCAAGCCTTTGCATTACAACCAGTCAATACTCTCAAACAATCATGATCATGACTCACAACTGTCACCAGTTTATGGCAAGGCCCATAATGGCTCTGCACCAGTATGACAGTGTTCTAAATATAGCACCAGTATACAGTCGTGTTACCAGTTCCTCATATATAAGCAGGTTATGTATCAGGAATGTGATTCTTGGGGAGGATGTCTTGATCGATATCCCTCAAATATGGAAGACAACATAACTTATTACACAAATCATGAATTTCAGTACATTTTTAATAAGTTTTTTTTCTGTTTCTATTCCAGATGGGCATGCCTTAGGGATCACTTTACTAAACAAAACACAGTGAAATTATTTATTAATGGTGGTGGTTATATGGTCTCTCCTGCAAACACCAGCTAGGTTACAGCCATTGATACTGCTAAAAAGCAAAGTGACAGTCAAGGACAAGTCTATTCTAGCCATCCAAGACTGCCTGTGCCATGTCCACCTCACAACAAAAACTCTTAAAGGCCAGAAAGACTGTGCTGTAGACGCTGTCTGTCTAGTAGTTACAGCTCATTAGATTATTCAAGTCAGGGATGAATATATGTAAGGCCTGACAATCCATTACTGAAGTTTTGAAAAGTTTATGAAAAATAAACCAAAGTGTATAAACCCAAACACTTAGGTGTGTCTCTATGAAAGTAAGTGCATCAACAGCACAGAGCATTTCAACATAAGTGAATTAACCTTCACTTATGTCAGCATCTTGGCAATGCAAACAAATTCTCTCCAGACTTTATAGAAATTAACAGCCACTGACAGAAATATTTACTCTTAGTTTACCAGTTATACAGTTCTTTTTCTCTTGGCCATCAGTTTGCTCAAGTAAACCCATCTGCAAAATATGTCATCCATATTTGTATTCTGACCATGTTGGATATTATGTTCATGTTCTCTGGCTTCCTGCACAGCGTGTCTGTGTTTGCCAGCCCCTCATCACCACCATGCTGATATCTTACTGTAGACAAAATCATCACTATAACAACACCAGCATCCTTTATATGTGTTGTGCATATTGCTACAATATTACTACTACTACAGTACCACCAATACTTATAATGCAGTATCACTTTACTTTAAGTCCCTCCCATTTAGCAATTAGCAGTACATAAACATGTAATGAGTGGATTATGACCCATCATACTGCTATACTGTGAGAAGACACAACATGTGTAAGTGCACATTATTGTACAGTGTTTGTCAACAACACATGTCCTGTCCTCTAATGCCAACAACAGTAATCATGTTTACTGTTAATCCTGTATCTAATCATACATTCACAAACACACTGAAGACACAAGTCATCAAGCTGATCAGGCTGTAAACATACCTGTGAAGGTGGTCTTGGTGATGGGCGGTGGGTTACACATGGGTGATCTCCTGTAATGAAGGAAAAAACACAAACTGACACATTTCTTTAACAAAACAATCAGTAGTTTAGCTCTCTAAATGACATGTAACAGGAAACCAGCACACTTTCCCTCATGTCTACACATGTAGGGGGCATTACAGCAGAGGACCTTCACACAGTTTCTACTGTTGTTGTAATACTCAATAAGAACAGCAGAGGGCACTGGACACAGCATGTGCATGTGCAGCATGTGACCACGCATCTAGTAGAACATGTTAGTCTGAGAGTGACATGAAATATTTTAATATGCTGGCATGATTACTACTGTTGTCTAATACAGTCACTCCTCCCACTATGGCAGATTTCATTTGTGTTTGGAAAAGAAAAACTTACTTATTGGATGCTCTGTCTTGCTGTAGATTAGTTAATGCACCAAAGTTGTTTCGAACGGTTCTTAAGCTGGCAAGAACCTGAAGGGAACATGGTGGATTAGGACTGAATCATACTTCAATTCATGACAATTAAATGTGAGGACAAAAACAATGCTCACCTGTGCAAATGGCGTTACAATCATATCGTCACCATGACTGAAAGACACAAAGACAGTGGCTTTAATGTTAGGTGCAGATCGACAGCGTATTGACATCGAACAACAAAGCGGTGTGTTCATGTGCTGAAAAGGTCAAAGGGAGGAGCGGAGGTCATCCCATTAGATTAGTTTCAGCGTCTCTGATCGGCTCAATCACAGTGACACGTTGTTACTCATCACATCAGCTATCAGCTGAGGTCTGACGTCACAATGCATAGTAGTGTCAACAGTTTGAGGTCTCAATGAGGCGGTTATGTCTCTGTACATGCAAGTGAATGCCACCGTAAAACATAAAATCCGCCTCTACTTGCTGTACAGCCATGTCCCTCACAGTCACACTTTCTCCTGAGGCAAGGCCTCAGTCGAGCCTTAGGCACTTCAGTGGGCATTGTTAAGGGAGTGGATAGAATTACTCATTCAATTCCAGCTGAAGGAATCTTAACCAGTAACCATTTTGTCAAAATCCTGCGACTTCTGAGCTACATCATGACTGTGAACACTGTCAACATCTGTTCAGGTGACAGGAGTCATGGACCTCTCCTACTACTCCTTGTTCATGAACACAACAAGGTCACTCACACACTTGCCGGCACGTAAACTGACATGTCTGACAAGAAAGTTTAAAGAGACGCAGGCTCGTCATGTGTTACTATCACAGGACAAACAGAATGTACTCAGGGTAAAGATGGAGGTTCTGTGTACTTTGTGAGATTCATTAGCTGTGATTCAACTTTGTGGAAAGATAACAGAGGCAAGAATATGAGTTAGGATATGGCAGTTCACATTTTCCAACACACACAGGTTACACTGGCTCTGTTTTAATGCAAAGAGTTTTCTCAGAGAGATTTCTGGACTGTGTTCTTGTGAAGACACCTCTTCAACTACTGTACTTCAGGAAATATGCAATTACATGTTTCAAATTGTGAAGCTGTATTATTAAAGCTGTCAAGACAAGTTGCCTCCTGCTTACTATCTCAAGGTTTCTTGTTTATGCAATTGAGCAGAAAACAAATGAAAGACTGAGCCATGAAGGACAAACTATTTGTTGGGGGTTTTCTCACATGGTAACTGGATAGTGGGCGTAGGTCAGGGAAGGGTCATTGGTTTGATACTCCAGAGCAAAAAGCTGCAGTAAAGAGGAAGTCTTAGATTACTGCATGACCTGCTTTTTCATCTTTTTGTCTATTTGTCTTTCCTTCAGGCTGTACTGAAATGCTATATTTCCAGTCAATATTTTTATTTCCTGTAGTGCTAAGTGTACAGCACATGTAACTGGATAGCCACCATTGTGTGGGAAATGAGGAACGTGCTATCAATATATACACCGACCCAGAAGATGTCAGCTGGTGACCGTGTTTCATCTTCATGTCAGGAGTGTGTTCTACTACAGTTGCAAGGCAATGGGGAGTAGGGGATGATCAAACAAACTGCAAACAGATTAAATCCATCCCAGTATGTTGACATCTGCAGTTTGGAAAATATCAGAGTCACCTGTGAATGAGCACCTTGTTTATGCTACTGGATCGGGCTAAGAATAGATGTGACACCATACAGTCAGCTGTTGGTCAGGCGCACTTCCCATCGGGTCCAAAGCTAGCCCCGTGGCAGCATTAAGACCACGTCAAATAGATATCCAGCTGTGAGGCAGAATAAAAACACACGACAGTAAGAAGGTTCAGATGGAAGCGAAAGACACCATGCACTCACATGTCACTGGCAATGGAGGAGTTTCGGGACATAGACTTGGGCGAGAGGTCGTAGTCACTGTCGGAGCGATAGAGGAAGGACTCTCTCCGTTGGCTGTGGACGAAATTGGCCTGCAGGATAAGGCCTGAGCCCGGACTGGCCATGGGGTCCAGGGGGCTGCGACCTGACGATGTGCCATTGTCAACATCGAAACTGTGTGTGGAGAGAAAGAGAGAGGGAGAAAGACACAAATGTCACAATCTGATCATGTACAGCTGATGATAAGTGGTATTGCAAATGCAGAATTTAACTTTAAGGTATCTAAATGTTTCGGCTCCCCAATGACACAGTGGAAGAAATGTTAATATGTCAAACAGCCAAGATTAGCGGTGCAGCACGTCTGATGAACAATCAAGATGAGGGGAACGATGCAGTGATCAATTCCCCACAGAATCATTTCAGACAAGCTGAGCGCCAGCTGAAATCGTGCCACTTCTCCAGTCTTTTTACATACAGTACATCTTCTAACGGAGCCACACATGATTAAATAAATTAACTTATGTCTGTGACAGACTGTACTTATTGCTACACAATGTGGCTCGACTATCCACATCTAAATAAATCACAGGCTTCATGCATGCATTAATTACATGCTTCCTGATGACTTCAGAGCTTACTCACATATCAACTAAACCCACATGAATATAACTGACACCATCATCAACTCGAACTAATGCAGCAATATTCAAAGCTGTCTACACACAAGCCACAAGCCATGCGTTTTGTTTAAAGTCTGCCACAGGGCTACAGGGAATACCTCTGATCTAACAAGGCCACTGACTCACAACTGGGAAGGCGTTTCTCAACCAGTGACACCATTTCCCAAGAGCTCCTCAGTCTCCTCGGTGATTATTTGCCCAGGTGATGACTAATGCCTGTCACCAGGGATATCGGCCTCATCGCTAAGGCTATCAAGCAATCCCATAATCCCCTTTGGTGTGGACGCTAAGGTCAGGGGGGATTCCCTCAAGTAAGACACATAGTGTAATATACATGGGAAGACATCTGCTTTGTCATCATGAGCACCCAAACAACTATACATTTAATCCAATGTCATGAAAGTCTCAGGCAGTAGGGACACCCTGCTCATGTTAGCGACCTGCTTATGAATGCAAGATCGCAGCAGGACGTCCTAAGAACAGGATGCACAATGTGAGCGTGTTGTAGGAAACATGTCAAATGCTGAACATCTATCAAACAACTAAAACATTCCTTGGCATCACAAAATGAGAAATGACGAACACTGCTATCAGTTTTCCATCTTGAGTGTGTGGGTTTTCGTCAGGAGGTGATTCACTGGCCTAACAGGTGCAAGTGTGTTGCTCTGAACTGTCCTTAGCCAGCTGGTTTTCTAGGTTGTGAAAATAGGGGATTGTTTGATAGTTTGTGACTGTTTTGTGGTTTTTTTAGAGGAAGAAATCATGATGCTTGTCACATCTGAAACAGTGCTGTGTATCTGAACACAATACACACAGCCACAACGACACACAAGACATGCCAGGCATACTTTCCAGAATAGCTAAACGGCTAAACGCTGTACTATCTCTGTGTGATCTCTCTGGGTAGCAGCAGCTAAGTGAGTGTGAGCTTTGGTTGTGGAATGGGATAGTTTGGCTGTCTGCCTGATGACTGAAGGAAGGGCAATCGTATTGTCCTCTCCCTGACTAACTAGCGCTGAGATGCAGACACTTACATTTACAATGAATCCCACAACTTTCCTCTGCAATCCTCTCACTTTTTTCTATGTATAGTATTATACCAGACACTTGCTAGTCTAAACCAGTATCATCTACACACACACACACACACACACATCCAGTCTAATCCACAGCCTCTTATCACATCAAGTGATCCATCTGTTTACTTTGCTGCAGGTGTGAAACAACCACGAACACACAAGTACCAGGTGTGATCACAGGCACAGATCCAGTCTCCAGCTTGTTTTGTGTCATAAGTGTGTATGGGTGTGTGTAGTGTGTTTGCATATGAGACCAAGATCACAGAGAGAAATAGTGAATGAGGCAAAACATCACACCCAGAATATCTTTAACAAACAATTGATTATCACACCAACACTGACGTCAAGGTCTCTGACACGTCACTCCACTCAGTGTGCCTGACCAGTGTGAGTTCACGGACACGCCCTCTTTGGGATAGTTTACTGAGGTATTGCACCAGCATTGACATCATAGTAGGGATTTCTGGCCTTTGTCCTTACTCTGACACAAATCAGCAGCTTGTGATGACTAGAGTTTGAAAAAAAAGCAACAAGCTTATGACTGTGTGTCAACAAAAAGCACAACTCATAGTGGATTATTAGATGGGTTGTAAATCCAGCATGATTTACAAAAAGAAAGCACAGTTTACTCAAAAAGGGAGCGATCCAGAGCGATATATTTGGAAAGGAAGGAAATATTTGATTTGCAAACACTGGATGGATCAAGCTGCTAAAGATATCCCATCTGCTGAATAACACTAACACATCTTCCTTTCTATTTTTAAACTTCACACATTTGGACATGGTTTATCAAAGTGAATTCACTGAAAGAAAAAAAAACGCATGCTTCACTGTGTGTCACCAGAAACTATAAATAACAGAGATGCAAACTGTACATATTTGTTATTTAGACATATGACTAGTGCTCAAGATGACCTTATTAGACCCCTAATTTATTATTAGATAACCTGAACGGTGCTGAGATATAACAGTGAGCGAGAGAGTGGACGAGAGGACAGTGTTTCCCAGAAGAGTAGAGTTTCATGATGAAAGAGGCTGTTGTTTGTTGCTACAAAGCCTCTGAGCTGCACTGTAACAGATAGTAGATAGGTAAAAACATGAGAAATGTACAATACTGTAGAAAGGGCACTGGGATGGATTAGTGAAGCTGTGACTTCATACTGTAGGATGCTGCTGGGTCACATTTGTGCCTGAGGACGCTGCACAGCTCTTTCATCCTCTCTCTCTCTGTGTTGGGATCTCTCTGTGTCTGTCTTTCAGTCTCTCTCTCACCAAATGGCATAGATCAATGACTCATTTATTTTCAGCCCTGGATTACTTCAGCAAGTATAAACACTACAGGAGTTGACGTGACGGCGCTGTGGGGAGATGTACCGGAGAAAGAGGTCAAAGCAGAAGTGTCTCTGGATGATAAGCTGGGGAGGACAGCAGGGCTCTGTTTTCCAACAATCATTCAGAGTTGGTGTATCCCTCAATGCCCAACAATGCAGGATACAATACAACATACAAACAAGACTATCTCTTCATGAAGTGTAAAAGAATATCTGAAATTCATTGAAACTAGGACACAAATCTGGAAAGAATTATAACATTTGGGCATACACTGCAGTTCCAGATGTGTTTGAAAAGCTTGTAGTAGTGTTGATAAGAACAGAGCTGCACTGTATGTTGAAGTAGACAGACAGAGGGAAGACAACACTCGATTTATTTTAGAAAGCTGTGAGGACATAGAGGACAGCGGGCAGTGGTGGAAGGACAAGGAAAGACATGTCAGAGCTATGAGTGTGTGTGTGTGTGTGTGTGTGTGTGTGTGAGCAGTCAAGTGTCATTATTTATGAGGAGTGTGAGGAGTGTGTTCCCACCCATGCATACAGAGTGTCAGTATGTGGTCCTGAAAAAACATAACCTTGACCATGGTTAGAGCAAAACAGTGACCCTTTACAGAGGAAAAGAATATGGAGACCAAAGATGCAGGAGGTCAGACGTACTGCACTTAATGGAAAAGATGTGTTGGTTTGGTTTGGTACGTTGTCGGATTCTTATTCTCCTATATTTAAAAGATCATTTTTATTTAAAGACATTTAATTATCCAACCAAATAACCCAACTAAATATTTTCCAATAAATGTAGTGAGCTCAAAAAGTTCCTTAAGTTTGTCCTAAAGACAAATTATCACATGGATGGAGAACAACACCTTGTGGCCCAATCTCATCCGGTTTGACTCTAATGACTGGATGGGTTTATTACAGTCACAAAGCCACAGATACCATTTTTTCATTTTTTTTTTTTAGAGTATTTCAGTTATGATTGTTGTCAATGGCCACAATGTTCCACAAGGAATACAAAAGCCTACGCGAGTAAGGAACTGAAACTCCATATGTCCTGAAAAGTTGATTGAAGTTTACAACACTGCATCACTTTACTGTAATCCAGCCTAAAAAAAACATATAGACAAAATACCCTTCACCCAAAAAATAGCTTGTCCACATGTAAATACACCAGCAGAGTAGGCAGGGCAAAACTCCAGCTTACCAGCAGAAAGTATGAGGAAACACAAAAGTCAGCACAGGGCAGTCATGCCAAGCAGAGAAGTGACTGCTCACTGGTGACACGTTCACACATGAACGGACGCTGCCATGCAAACACACATACACACGTTCACATTCAGTGAAATTAACACCAACCAGGCAGCAAATGCTGGGAAAATGCATATTTTAAGGACTGTGCCACATCGGCTGGAGAAGTTTAGAGTTGATTTCATTTCAGTCTTTAACATACAGGACATAACTACTCTGAAAAAGATCTAGAGTTCTTGTGTTTATTAAAGTTATGATAATTTACAATGTTGTGTCTGTCTGAAATAATCCTTTAAGATTTGCACTATTGCTCTCTCTCCTTCTATTTCTTTCTTGTGCTGTTACGTATATGTCAGATGAAAGCTTCACATTTATTCGTGGCACCACTTCAGTGCCCGCTGTCACCGCGCCATTCAGGAAACTCAGTCAATCATGAGACACACACAAAGAGGTCACTATGGCAATGCAGCGTTATCTCAGCCCACACAGTTCACCTCAAAGTAAACCAGTTCTGCTTTAATATGCACAGAGGTCGACTTAACTATGAACCTATTTTTAAGTGCCGGTCACCATCTCAGGTCTGAATCACTAAAAGGTCAAATTTTGAAAATATGATAACTTGCATGTTAGTGCAAGCCACATGACACATAACCTTCAACATTTATGGCCTTCAAGTGTGGACTGACAAAGGCCAGATGCAAACACTTGAGTTCAAAGTCACACATTCCCCACATCTCCACCCTTTAAAACACCACTCTGCATTTTGAAGTGAGAAAGAGGACTAACAGGAAATATCTGATCACTCCCAAATCATCTGCCTTTTCCAAATTCAAACTGGCAAACTCAAAAGTCTGCGCACACAAACCTGCATTTCCACGGTTGGGTGGAGCAGGGTCTGAGTTTAGTGACGCCAGGGAGAACGTCACAAGCAAACGTCACTGTCTTAAATACATGAGCACACAAGCACTTGTGCAAGCACATGAAGACACAGCTGAGAAACACATACTCATGTGTTTCAATTTGATGAGAATTAGCAAACGTAACACTCCCGCCTTTCTACATTACTCATGCATACATTGCACATATGACACACCCACACTCACACAGACACCAGAATCATCACCTGCAACTGATTTTAAATGCTACTAATAATCACAAATCTAGTGTAAGTCTTGTAAGCTCAGTGATATCCATTATGAAAGGCAAAGCGATGATGAGAATTAGTGAAGGAAGCCTTGAAACAACAGTAAATAACAGAAGAGAGGGGGGCAGGACAGATGGAGGAGGCGGTATGCATTGTCCAGCTGAGTACTGCTTTTGGTAGTCATTCAAGAGGATGGCTCATACAAACCTAACACTGCCAGATTCTCAGCTTTTGACATGACAAAAAAGCTCCATTGTGCAGCTAGCTCTAACACTGCTATCAGGTTTATGTGTAGCTACACCATGCTTTAACCTGAAACACATCATGTACTGTCTGTGACCTGTGGCCATCAGAGGGCTGCTATCCTCAATTAATGTCTTCATTTCACACAAGCGTCATTTCCTGCTGGGGAGGTTGCAGATTGATAAACTGACAATGTGACAACACTGTGAACACTGCAAGGAGGTCCACTGCATCCCAACCACCACCAGGGTTTTCAGATCCATTTACACCTCTGCCTCAGAGAACCACAATGGGAAAACTGTGAATAATAACCTCCAATGTTAAAGCTACAGGGCAGTTTCTTAGTTGGAAATGAATGCTGACAGGCAAGGACAAGTCGAGACAGGAGGGGGAAGGAGACAAGGGGAAGGGCAGGGCGATCTGTGCCCCCGGCATTGCGCTCTGCATCCTGCATTTATCTAGAGACATATACAGACAGGAGCAACACAACACATTCCTCAGTGAATGATTCCTTTGCAGTTTTACAATCTGAATAGACAGTGAGTCCTAATGAAAGCACAGTGAAGATAAGACACCAGGGTCATGACAACTATAGCAAGTGTTATTTAGTCTGTCTGTTAAAGCAAATCTAATCTGACCACAGAACATGTCATGCACAGAACTGGCAGTAACTGACGTATCTAGCGGAGAAGTTTTGATTGACAAGAACAGTGATGGCATTCGGGCTGCTATCCTAAGATCCACACAAAAAATAAAAAAGAATGACTTGAAAAAGTGAAAAAGTATTTCAGAGAGCAACAGGAAGGGGATGGAGAACAATAGAGCAAAACAGGATTAACATGAAAATATTGCCAGGAAGGAAAAAAAATAAAAGTTTTCTGCATATTTACCAGATTCCCTCCGTGTTCTTCAGTGAGCTGGTGGATCGTGACCGTGGCTTAAGAATGATACTCATGGTCTGGCTGTTCCTTCCACATTACATCAGCAACACACTCTGTGGGCCACCTGGAGCCCTCTGACCACTGTCCTCTCTGGCCTGGAGTGATCCACTGGGAGCTTCTTCCCTCAGCGTCAGTTCAGTGGCAGGTCTGACCAAACGCTGCGTTCAAGACTATTCCACGGTGCTGCTGCTTCTCCTCGAGCTCTGATTATTTAACAGTAGGTGGTTCTTTACCTACAGCTCTCTCTCTCTCTCTCTCTCTCATGCACTCATCTTTCTTGCCTGTTCAGTGTGAGATCTTCTTCTTTCCTGAACGGCCCAGCTCACACTCTGATCCACTTTCTCATTTTTTTTTCCCTGACTGGTGGAAATAAGATATCCCCTTCCTTTCACTCTCTCCTTCCCTCTGTCTCTATTTCTTGGCTTACAGGACTGTTGTGCTGCCTCTCTGCTTCCCTGAGCTGCTTGCTCGATGTCTGGAGTGGGAGGAGTTGTTTTGGTTGTAGTAATTCCTTGAAGGGCGGGATTTGTATCCCCGAGCAATCCTAACAATCATCTGAAGTGTCAATCATTTGGCAGCCACAGTAACCTAAACCCAACAGCTACAGCATGTCAGTTATCTGGAGAGTGTGTATAGTGTTGGTTGACTTTCATTACTCAAATAAAAAAAGCAATAAAACAAAGGATTTACTGATAAGCTTTTTTGGTGCTGGCACATGGTGGCATTATTAAACTTGTGTGGGAGTGAAAGTGTGTGAAAGGATATGAGGACAGAATTAATTTAGATTTTACTGTCAATCATAGCAAGCCTTTTGGTTGTCAACAAATGATATCTAATATGAATAAACTAAGCTGACAACTTATTAAGTTGCATGGTAAACAGACAAGCAGCATATTTTTTTCTTTAAACCTTATTCCACCTTAACCGAATGGTTTTCTTTTACTTCTTGTCATACTCAAGATGGTGTAGTTTAAAAAGAAAACTCATAAATGTGTAAAATCATATTTCTTCCTAGTACACAACATGAAAATTTGCTTTCCATCATTATCCTGCATCTCCACATGCAGACAAATATTTCTGAGCTTCTTTGTAACCGGAAACACTGAAGCATCAGTATACACATTATGCTAGCCCTCTCACCTTGAAAGAATATTTACACGTCATTAATACTGCAACTGACATCAGTCAGAGGATGCTTCTCCTTTGTTCAACGGAGGGATGGGTTCAAGAGAGGGAAATAAAAAGCAGCAGGAAAGCAAATGGACAAATCTCCAGCTCTTGTAAGGGAAGAATATTGCTCATCACACCCATGGACTGATAATACTGACGTCATCCACTTCATGGCCACTGATGCTCCAGAGCATATTACATAGACATGATTTTATGTCAAGGAAGAAAGGAGGCAGACCTGAGAAACGGATGACATCAGCACACATACGGACACGTGCACAAACACATGGCCATCAACCAAGCTGTACGACCAGACACCTCTATAATTACGCAACAAACAAATCGCCCATAAGTACTTCAGTGGCCAGACCATGCACTGCAAAAATCTAAACATGCACAAGAAATCAGATTGTGGTGTAATCATGCGTTTACATGATGACTTCCTTCCCGTAAAAGGAATGAACAGTCATGAACAAAAGAAACATCTCTGAAGTTTTCCACTTCTGATTGACAGTGCAGCTGATTTCATACAGGCAGGGTTGACAGCTGACAACGTCTTTTACATTGATACTAAAATATAAGCATGTGGAGAACCTGAAGTGAGTTACAGTGAGCTGAAAGACACATCTACTGCTTTCAGTGTAGCATGGCACAATGATGGAGTTCATAGCTTGGTCAAAGTGGTGAAACTAATCCTATTCCCACGGTCTGCACATTCCAGGCAGCAGAGAACAGAACAACAAAAGAGAACAGTTTCCTTAAGAAAACGCTTTCCGCTCATTTAAACCCCATGAATCCAAAATGAAAACACAACAGACAGCATGATAAAGACCTACTGGCATCTCATATCACCATACTGAGCTCAATATTTAAGAAAGCCAACACACGTCATTTTACCTGACAGACATCTGTTTAGATAGAAGCTGTAAGCAAACTGGGTCTGAAATATTAGATTTGTTTTTATTGTTTATTTTATTAGTGTATTTGCTTTTAGGCTGCACTACTGCCATCTACAGGAAGCAGATGAGTTACAACAACAGAAAGAATGAATCCAGGACCTATGCAACTCCAGTGTTATGGTATGCATGTATAACATCTCATTTTTGTATAAAAGAAGTATTCTTAAAGCTAAAAGTTGCTTAGTTTTATATGTTTAAAAGACAAGTAATGCTAGCGCAAAGGCCTTGAATATTACTTTCTAACTGCGTCTTTTGCATTTTGCAAACCGAGGAACGCTAAAGTGCAGCTAGGATGGACTCTACATGTGTAGGTGCCATCTACAGCAGCTTGGTCTTGATTGTTCTGGGGCCGATATGTGTTTGTAAATAAATAATATCACTCTTTTATTACAATTCTCCTAAAGACAAGTGTGCATACATCCATCTTGTTACCTTTTTGGATTGTCACTAAAGGAGAAGGGATTTCTTTACTGTTGAACATTTGATGGGTTGACAGTTTCTGTAACAGCTGTGAGATTTTGGTCTTCCTATGCCAGAAAAGAAAAAAAAAAACAATATGTACTTTTGGATTGAAATAACAACCTTTTTAGTAAGAGATCAATATGATCAACAAAAAAAAAATAGATGCTGTCTTCATGCAATAGAAGAAATTGCTATTTCAGTAATTATAAGCAATATTTGGTATTTTAGTGACTTAAAACACTTAAAACTTATTGTACCATCTAATAAGCACCACTTAGTTCTATGATGATTACAGTAATTATGGTTGATGCAACTGAATGCAGCACAGATAACTGCTGCCACCTAGTGGTACAACTATTACACAACTATTTCACCAAACCTCCAGCCACCAGTTTCAGAGATTTAGAGACCACAGTAACTGACAAACTATTGATTTTGTTTTGAAAAAAATAAAAGCCCTCTCCCATGAACCAGGGTCACTATATGGTGCCGATAAACACACTCAATGCAGCTATAAATAGCACTTAACTAAGGAACAGGCAGTGAGCACAGATGGCTGGTACTCAGTATTGACAACATAGGCACCATCCATATCTATATGTCTACAAACGCTACCAGCCATTACCATGGCTTCAAGCACATACACAATTGAACTTCATGTTTATGTGCACACATCAGATGATAGCATCTTATTTTTGTCTGGGGTTGCTGAGTACATATTAGTCAGAGAAATGTGGTATGAGCTTTAATGGACAGAGAGTGCTCTGATGATTAGCCTGTGCTTTGCTGTGGTTAGGGAATGGACTTGGATGGATGCTTTAGATGAAACCTGCTTACTGATCATTTACCTTGAAAAAGCAGGATAGCTGCTCAGCACTTAACACAGAGAGAGACACACAAACAAGCACAGAGATACACTCCACATCATCACTACAAAGTTCAGCAGAGTACACAGCAGCACTACAGCTTCTAACTACACGACTGGCCGCCAAGCAACCACCATTTACACAACCTCTGTTGTGAACACTGTTCCAGTCCTGTGTTGTCCAGGTAGAGCTATTCATCAGCTAATCTTCTGATAAGACAGAACACACACGTTGTGTACATTCATGCAACCCATACAAATTACACACACTAACACATTACATAGTCACAGTTTACACAAACAGCAATGAGAAAGATTTCAAACTCAGGTGACTTTCAGTTTTCCTCCTGAGTTGTCTTACCACTTCTTACTAATTTATTCTGTCTCAGCCTTTCAAATGCAAGCAATAGTTGGATATCCACTACAGAGACACAGAGCAATGTGTGAGTAACAACACTGAATATCAAACTATTTAAAGAATGCAGACAATATGAAATAGATCCATGTGGAAACAAAACTCACTACAAGACAGAAAATTAGAGTTTCATCACCGACATGCTATCCCCTTGCTTCCCACCAACAATTCAGGTCCCACAGAGCAATCATACCCTCTCCTGCCACGAGGTTTGATGTCAATGGGCTTGTTTGTGGCGAAAGGTGAGCCGTTGGAGCAGGCGTGGCGGTAGCGGGCTATCCTCTCCAGAGATAGATAGTCTGAGTTCACAGGCAAACTCATATTGGCGAGGGTCTTCAACCACTGCCACACACACTTGTGTCAAGACAGATGTAGAGAGAGACAAAAGATAAAGTGACAAGCCTGATATCTCTGCTAGAAGGAGGGAGGGCTGTGAGAGTAGAGGTGGGAGAGGAGAGGAGAGGAGAGGAGAGAAAAGGACAGGAGAGGAGAGGAAAGGACAGGAGAGGAGAGGCGTTATGATGGACCAGAGGAGTAGGATGATTAAAACATAAACATAAACAGTTATAACAATAAAGTTCCCACTACAGGAAATGCTGGCTCTTCTGTACTATCTTATCTTCACACTTTATATGAGCTCACAGGTTTGTACCAGAGAACATACTGTAGCTAAAATATCATAACCTTAACATGTCAAACTAACTGCCAATTAGCACAAAAAATGAAAGGTGAATACAGAAAATCAAGCATGACTTTATTACTGTCACCCTAATGGCCAAAGTCAAAGTCATTTTTTCAAGTTTTTGGGAAAACACAAAAAACTGGTGGCCAGCATCATTAAGAGATGATTTAAGCCTCATTTTCATCAAAAAATGACTCAGGCCATTATTTTAATAGGGTAACGTTATACTAAATTAAATACTGATAAAAAGAATAAGTCTACTTCACTCTGGACATTGGTTATAGCAAGTTTTCATCATTGGGGGGGGGCAGAGTACAACAAAAAATATATGATCAGCTGTGCAAATCGTGAAAAATACCTCAAACACACAGGGTTTACTAACTGCAATCCTAGTGGCAAGAATTAGTCAAGCTCATATACACATATATTAAGTCTAGTACATATATTAAGTGAAGCGTAGAGCAGTGTTTGAAGACAGGATGTCAAAATATTAAGAGTTGCAGGTGCAACAGGATCAACTGGAGCTGTATAATCATGATCTTTCTGAAAAGATTAGCATCATTTTCGGACACTTCCCTCATTATCAAGATAAAATCTAAATCTTTCCTGATAAATCTCTGAAGTGTTCTCAGCTGTCAGCAGGGGGCAGTCTGCACTGCAGAGGAAATGCAGCTCAAACACACAGAGCCGTGAATCTCTGTGGAGTCACGGCTTCTGCTCAGCTCTGACAGAAGCAGCCAGCATGTGACAACAGCTCCTAGGTGGACAGAGAGGCTGTCAAAGTCACAGACGCAACGACAGACACAACAGGCTTCAACACTCGCACTGAACATCTGAACATCACCACATGGGCACACACACACACACACACACACACACACACACACACACACACTCACTGCTGACTGCACTCAGCCACTATGAGCACACACACACCACAACATGTACAGCCAGATAAAACGCACACAGATCAATGCACAAGCCTTCACAGATCTCTACTTCACTTGCTCCGTCTGACAAACACACAACCTGTAACACAAGCATATGTCTGCCACACACTGTCAGCGGCAGCGACGAGCTGTGACGGAGCGCCAGGTGATGGTGTGACTGTTGTCACTCAGTGTCCCTGAGGCTCAAAACCATGTAACCAGAACCACTGTATCTGCATGTTGAAACATGTACGTACAAGCTGCAACGCATTTTGAAATACTAGGTGTAGGTAGTTGAGTCCAACTGCATATTCTTTGATGTTTGATGTGGGTATTGGGAACACTGTTGTGATTCAACCAGATAGAGAAAGAAAGCAATAAAAAAATACTACATAATTTAAAAACATTTTTAAATTTTTTTCTAAAAGTTATGTAACAATGAAGGGGAAAAAGCTTAATTTCAGGGTCCTGTGATCGGGATGCAGACTCCACACAGTAAAGACTGGCTGAGTGCCACTGGCAAGTAACTTTTCAGTATGAACACTTGAATAGAATAAATTAAAAGTTGTAAAATGTACCAAGCACTGAATCCAGTGTAATTTTTCCTCCTCTGTCATATTTATGAAGGAGGGATGGGAGGTGGAGTTAAAGGAAACGCGCAATTTAAGTCACCGGACTGGGAAATGACCATGATGTAACCTCCAAGTCTTTACGTTAAATCCAATTTATTTGACATTATACAGTTTATTGGTTAAGATTCCTCCATCAGTCACATGCACTTTTTATAGGACCATAGCAGCAAATGGCCTCATGTTACTGTACAGTAAATTAAAATCATTATTAGTTATGTGCAGTACCCAATAAATATTAAGATAAGACAAAATCTTATTTATCCCAAAAGAAATAATTGTGCAACAGTTGAAATACACAGGAGGAAAAGTAAACAGATTAAAATGTACATAAAACAAGGAAGCATTGATCCAGAACTGATACTCATATGAAGAAGTTGTGGAAGAAGCTGGATCAATGCATTCACAATCTAAAAAAACAATATTTAGACCTAAACTAAGAAAGACTTTATCAAAGAATAAGTAAAGATGAATATTAATCTGACCAGATATTCCCTAAAGTTTAAACAAGTATTTATGTTAAATATCTCAGCCTTATCGCTCTAGTGTTGCTGTTTGAGGTTTGCCTCTGTGACATATTAGAAACTGGTACTGATTTACTGTTCTCTCCCGCACTTCAATGTAATGGGGCAGCAGTTAGGATGAAGACAAGGATACACTGACTAAGATCATCTTAGATTACATCCATGCAACAACAGATGAATTAAGAGATACAGAAAGGACAATGGCAGCTTGTTCAGATGGCCCTAAGTTGCAAAGCTTTGTCCACAGACAAACCCAACGTAGCAAGGAGTAGAGGGATTAGCTTTCTGATCTTATAGGTTCAGTGGCTGATTTGTCCATCAAGAATGCAGATTCATGTGAGCTAATTCAACTGTATATGAAAGCAATGGGCATCAGTGTGATATAGCATGATTAAAAAAATAAGGTATAGCTGTGGCTTAACGCTGCTGTAGCAGCTTAGTGCCATAGCAACAGCACCTCCACCGCTATCGCAATAGTTGTTTTTTATGTATGTAAATTAGCAACGGTAACCAGATTATGAGACAATAATAGAGATTAATGCAGCACTGTATTTGAAATTGAGTCAATCGTGAAAATGAAACATCTCTCAGATAGTCAGCTGTTATTAAGTGTGTCAAGGAGCAATGCCTTTGCCTGAACTAGACACACACTTCCTGCCTGCCTTTACAGTTCCCTGCCAGGTTTCATGTTTATAATGGGGTTGCCATGGTGACCTGGCAGAATTCAAAAGGGACAGGTAGGTCCTGACAACCAATCAGCCTCCAGTTGCTAAGGATACAGTGGCAGATTGTGTAATGAGGAAATGAGGATGACAGAGAGCGTCTCAGGGGGTCAAGGATGGAAAGATGGAGTGACACTATAATCAACACTGATTGTTTTATTTGAGGTTTGAAGATGTACACATTAGCAAACCCTCAGAATGATCAACCTAAACACTTTATCCTCGGATGTGACTGTGGTTCATGCCAAGAAATTAAATATTCACGGCAGCCACGCATGACTTACCTGTGCTCTATTTATACATCCAGCTGACTCACACTGGAGAGAGGACTTAAGCTGGCTGAACTACTGTTTGTCTCACAGACTCATCAGAGTACAAAAGAAAACAGAAAGCAGCCCCCGCCACAAATTAATAACAAGAAAAAAATCTGCAGAAGCGTGACCGCTTCTCCAACATAAGAGCAACAAAAGCTCCTACTCCTGCTGTGCACGTGTGTACTGTGTGTGTGTGTGTGTGTGTGTGTGTGTGTGTGTGTGTGTTCATCTGGCTGCGTGCACTGACAACATGAGTGTGTCGTGACGTGTTAAGGCTGAAGTGATGCTGGACTCCATGAATGTGAGAATCATGCACTGTGACCGGCATGAAGAACTTGGAGGCTAAGAAACACTTGTGTCAGCACAGCTCTCTGATCATCCACATCAGAATACTGACAAACCAACCTCACAGTATTTAAAGAGTGGAACAAACCATTTCCCCCATTGTTAAGTAATCTATCACTTGCTATAGTGAAAAACCGATTCCATGCAGATGTGCAGGTTTGTGTCTGAAAAGTCACACAGTCTTTAGTAGTCACCTCTCTGATGGACCTAATTTGCTATTCAGCAGAGCTCATAGAAGCATTTTAAATACATGATGCTTCTAAAAAGTAATTGAACTTGCTTATCTAACTCATAGTGCAAGACCAAAATGTGTTTATGTCATTAGCAAAGACAGAAAGGCAAGAGAAGCATCACAACACTACTTTACTGCTTGCTGCATCTTCACTATTTATGAAACTGGAGCTATCCAATGTTTGATATTTTTGCTACCTAAGTGACACTTTTGATGAAGATATAACATCTAACCATATTACACAACTCGCTGTTAGTTGAATTAGAATCGCTGTTAAACGGCAACATCAGAAGCACATTGGTCATTGTTGGTCATAAATCTCAAATCTGAAAATTAAACTTGTTGGGTTTAAAACATCACCGCAAACCCTTGCATGAAAACATTTTTGGATATCCCTTAATGTGCCTGTGTGTGATGGTGTACCTATGAAGACTATACAAGCTTGTGTGTGTACTTGCAGCATCCATCCATCCATCCATCCATCCATTCATCCTCTTCTGCTTATCCAGGGTTGGGTCATGGGGGCAGTAGCTTAAGCAGTGAAGCCCAGACTTCCCTCTCCCAAGCCACTTCGTCTAACTGTTCCGGGGGGATCCTGAGGCATTCCCAGGCCAACCAGGAAACACTGTCTCTCCAGTGTGTTCTGGGTTGTCCCTAGAGTCTCCTGCTGGTGGGACGTGCATCCTGACCAGATGCCTGAGCCACCTCATTTAGCTCCTTTCGATGTGGAGGAGCAGTGGCTCTACTCTGCAGTAGTAACAGTAATAATATCATGATATCTACTTCTCTATATCAGGTGTGCAGACCTGACCTGCAACACTTTCTGAAGGTCTGTTCCAAACTCAACAGCACTGAACCACGGACATTATCATGGTCGGAAAAGTGAGACAGCATTTTGATGGACACATGAATGGATGGATGATGACAGGATGCTGATGCCCATGTTGATTGCACAATTTCCTCAATAGGCTCTCGCACAATGTGGACATGCACAGTTCTAGCTGTAGTGCACCGCAAGCACATGGTGAAGCTAATAGGTTTAGCTTGGCAGCAGTCCCAGTGATGTCAGAGTAATCCCTCATTAAAACCCTGATGACATCACCACACTGGTGAGAGTGTGTGAGAGTTGAGGCTCCATCCCTTCAGAGACGTCTGCAGCTTGTGTGTGTCCATGTTTGTGCAAAGTGCGTGTGTGTGGGGAGGGAGGGATACCCTGCCAGTGAGCGCCAAGGGTGTCCTCACTGCAATCCAGGTAATCCAGGTTAAGATGTTCCTCAAAACACTCAAACTCAGGGAATGCTAGCGTCACAGGGGCTCATCTTAATGCTACATCCTCATATACAGTTTATTAAGTACACCTTCCCAATCACACAAACAGCATTAACCTCCAGGCAGAGGTGTAAGAAGATAACAGACAGGGTTGAAAGGAACCTGTTGACCTTACGAGGACACATTTGCAGGCTGAAACAAACTGCAAACATCTCTTTTGTATTGTCTCGCACTATGAGTGTCTAGATTCTGCCACAAATATTCTCAAAAAAACAAAACAAAAAAAAACAACTAGCAACCACAAACAAACAACGTTGTTGTGGAAAATGGTTCACTCCAGATGATAGGTGAGCCACCAATGTGCAAATAAAGGGTGCAAACAACAGTGATGTGGAACTGTGCAGAGAAGCATTTTGGGGCATTTTGGGGCTTTGTTCAGCGCATCAAGAACGTTACAAAAGTGGAATAAGTGAATCACCTAATCTGAGGATGTGCAGAATCACCAAAAAAACGCAGATTGGTGGACTTTATCTTACTTCAATCCATAAAGTCCCCTCATCTCTCAACTCGATAAAAGCTCACCTAGGAGCATATCAAAAAGGATCTGTGCAGCATGAATGTGCTGCTGGAAAATACAAGATCCCTGTGGAGCAGTCAGCAAAACAGGGTCAGTTCTGGCTGTGTGTACCTAATTAAGAGGCTGGAGGTGGAAAGTGGAAATTAAGTGCAGATATTCAGTGCTGTCACAAAAATTCTGTCATAGTCTGTTCATTCCTGTTCTGCAGAGAAAGTGTTATTCTACACCCTGCAATGTGAGACTCTGTCGTACCGGATGGATGAGTGTAACAGTTAGGGGTTGTGCAAGTGGGAGTGTATTTCCTCTCAGGAAGCACTGTACAATTGCATTCATAATATACCAGCTCATGTAAAAAAAAAAAACGGAGGAAGGTAGACTAAACATTGATTATCAAAATAGCTTGGATATGTAGAGTTTGGACAGGAAGTGTGACACAATGCACCAATAAAACTGGACAAAAGAGAAAAGCACAATCAAATTATTATCAAAGGAAGCTCTCTGCTGTTCAAGTTAGTAGGGCTTTGTGTGAACTCTACAGCTACAGCTACATAATAACACAGCAGGGTCTTTGCCAAAATAAATACTACACATGAAAACAACTCAACCTCATTCACCTTCCTTTACCCTCACAGGCTTTCTGGCAAGCATTAGTTGGAATTATAATCATGTATAAGTCTGTAATATTTCTAAAGCCGGCCAGGTACGTGTGGACTCCCTCTCTCAGCCCTCTCTAATGTGTTTGTATACCTCCTCATACACGTCATCATGGAAATCCTAATCACCATCATCATCACGAGCAATTCCCTCCTGACGTGAACATCGTCATGCTTTCCTGCTAATAAGAGGTAATTCTTGCAGCGTTTGTGATCTGTGAAGGTCTATCGCATGATGTGATGTAGGCCGCAAGGGAGGTGGTTGAACTAAAAACAGCCGACAGTTTGAGATCTTCTGAGAATGAGTGTAATTTTCTTGGATAAGTAAACACACTTTTGTTAAGTTGTGGCCTCTCATACAAAAGGAGCAGCCAAAAAAAACAAAGACTTATGACCCCCCTACCTCCACCGACACACACACACACACACACACACACACACACACACACACACACACACACACAAAACCATTTAATCTCAGTGTATCTTGAAGAAAACCCCAGGATTAGGCCTCCACTCTATTTTCCACATCTTTTATGTTTCATTACAACAGTTTGCTCTTTAGTTGTGGTGAGAGTAAATTGGAGTAAATGACAAGCCGCTCTCAGCGCTGCTTTGTTCCTGCAGGAAAGGGCCTGGACATGATAACATCTGCTGGCTAGCCACAGGTTTTGTTTGGGTCAAATAGTGACGTGCACGGCTTAACAGCGGCGCACCAACTCACCGAAGACTGAGTAATGATATTTCCTCACTTCTTTGTATTTTGTCACTGAATCAGCAATGACATTTGAATGTCAGGAAAATTAGAAAGACAAGCTGAACCCAGTTTGAATTAACAATTGTTTTTATACAAGGCAGTTGAAAGGACCTTGACAGAGTATTATGGTAGACATAAGGGAACAGTCATTTTCATTAATCTGTCAATTACATGGGGTGGTGTAGTGGTTAGCATTTTCGCCTCACTGCAAGAAGGAACTGGGTTCCATTCCCGGCCTGGTCCTTTCTGTGTGGAGTTTGCATGTTCTCTCCGGGTACTCCAGCTTCCTCCCACCATCAAATTAACCAGGTTAACTGGCTAATTTAAACTGCCCGTAGGTGTGAACGTGAGTGTGAGTGGTTGTCTGTCTCTACGTGTCCTGTGATGAACTGGAGACTTGTCCAGGGTGTACCCTGCATTTTACCCTAAGACAGCTGGGATAGGCTCCAGCCCCCTGCAAACCTATGTGAGGATAAGCGGTACAAAATGGATAGACGGTTGTCAATTACATTTGAAATTAATAGTGTATAGAATGACGTAACATAGTCACAAGAGAACATCTTCAGATCACATGCCTCACTTCCCAAACTAAAGACGAGAATTAGCGTGTTAACGTGACAAATCAACTTTAACTTGTGTGACGGTAACTCTACTTGGGCAAAGTGTCTGAAATGCATTGCCAGAGATGTGCTGGCAGGTCATGAAGCAGAACTCCATTCAAAAAAATCAAGGAAACTAACAACGCAGTAATAACTAACATTTAAATGTGCTGATAAAATTAGATTCAACATCTTTGTTTGAAGATGCAAGCTTCTCCCGTAATTCAATAACCAAAATAATCCACCATGATGGACAAAAGGGAAAAGTGACATTCTTTTCATAACCACAAAGCTTATTAGAGCTAATGCAATATATACATATTAGCGCGTTAACACAGATTAATCTCATGAATGCATTAACTTCAACGGCCCTAATAAAAATATAAAACAACATTTGAGAGCCTGAAATCATGCCATTGAATAATTGTTCCATTACTTATTGTTATGGACACACACGTATTTGCTAAAAAAAAATCACAGTTGACTCTGATATTTACTACAGTCACTCACAACAGCCACACATCTGACTGCACAGACCTCAAGCAAAACATGAAGCTGTGATTTCCCTACTTTTCATTTTACACTCAACCTCAGCGTCTGGGGCAGCCCCTGGCCCCTGAGCTCCAGCTTTAGCTTGTAACATTTCTACTTATGATTTATGCTGAGCTCATGGAAGTACCCGCAGCTATTCCTCGACTCCAAGATGTCTGGCTGCCACGGTGTATTCTTATTGATCTGTCCATCTTCTTGTCTCTATCCCGAAGATGAACACAAGATTGAATGCCCCATCTTGCAGCTGCTGTGTGGACAGCGGCTAGAGACTGCACAGGCTGCGATGAATGCCATTGAAATGAAATGGATATTAAATATGAATGTGAAGTCAAAGCTACCTCCAGGTTTTTTGGACTCTGGTTAATAAGTTATGTAACAATGATGGAGTCACAAAGCAGCAAGTATGGCAGTGGCATGACTGTACAGACATTGTCTTATTTTTCTATTGATTTACAATTACAATAAATGAAATGTAAAGGGGACAGCACAGTTAATATATCCATGGTAAAGCTTACATATGAGAGCAGCAAACTAGATCATAGAAAATAAAACAGTTATAAGACAAACCATCAGTACAAAGGCATACTGTAAATGAGACATATTATTATTATTGCTACATTATATTATTTTTAAATGCTGAGAACAGCCTGTCCTCAACAAGAAAAAACAGACAAATATGCAGCAAGGTTTACTCATTTTGTTTGTCTGGGTGAGAAAAAAAATCTGGTATGGTAAATTATTTTAATGATGCCAATAGAGATAAACTGTATTAGCCTATTGCTGTCTGCCAATGTGAAGGCTTGTTTTTGGCTTTGAGATGTTGTCATGAATAATGACAACACTGTCTGTGCATCTCATCAGTCCTGAGGTGTGTGTGTGGTGTGTGTGTACTGTATAACACGTGGAAGAAAGTGGGAAAAAAAGCATTAACTGTAAATAAGTGGCAGAATAACACAATGAGAAATCCAAAAGCATCAACGTGTGATATTGGATGATGGAGGGAACAGCCCGGCTTGGGCACGAAGAGTCTCAACATTGCCAATACAGCCTGACTCAGAGTGCGTGCTCAGACAAACACTAACAGCAAGATGTCCTGCAAACTAGGTGCAAGATAACGAACTGATCATTTAGCAATTCAAAAGAGGGGCTAATTGAAATTCCGAGAGCGGGTGAAAGAGAGGAGTCTTTGTGAGCAACAGCTCATCACCCACTATGCAGATTAAACTGAGAGCCTCAAACATATCAGTAAAAACATGTCTGTCATGCTTCAAGTGACTGCATAATCAATTTAACACCACACTGCCTCGTGGGAGAAAGCTGGAGTAACGAAGCATTCCAGTTAATTCTCACAATAACAGCTCTTATTCACACGTTACAGACCTTGCTTTAATATTAACTGAAACTAGTGAAAAGACAGTAATAGTTCAGAAGGTGAGTGCTACAGGATCAGATACTGTACAGCAAGACTGATCTCAGGTTACAGATGTGAGCACATCACTCCAGTTTTAGCCTCTTTACACTGGCTGCAAGTAGATTTTAGGATTGATTTTAAGATTTTATTGTGAACGTTTAAAGCTCCTAGCCATATTACTGAGCTCCTCACTCCCTATGTGCCCCCATCCAACCTGAGGTCCTCACACAAGGCTCTACTGGTTGTACCCAAGTCTAGACAGGTAACCAAGGGAGACAGGGCTTTTTCCATCTATGCTCCTAGACTTCCTTCCTCTTGACCTCAGGTTGGCCAGGTCTGTGGTCACTTTTAAAAACCTCCTAAAAACTTATTTTAACAAGAAATCTTTTTTTGTCACCATAGGACAGAAGATTGGTGCATTTTTAGGGGCCTTAGTATTAATGTATTGCTCTTTTATCTTTTATTGTTGTTTTTATGATTGTGTTTTATTGCTGTTTTATATTTTTTGTTGTTTTTAAATTGTGTTTGTATTTATTGTACTGTACAGCACTTTGTAACATTGTTAAGAAAGGTGCTATACAAATAAAGTTTACTATTATTACAGAATTAGATTAGTTATAAGTCATGTTTCAAGTGGTCGTACAGGACTGCAGCTAACGAAGGTTGTTAAAAAATTATTAGTTTGTAAAGCTGCAGTGATCAATATTTGTATGTATAATGTCACAAATTTGCAGTCTTCAAGGAGCATTTCAATTTATTCAAAATTAATTTCGGTTTTATGGCTATGGTTTAACTTGCACCGTGGTCATCAAGGTTATTTCGGACCACAGCAGGAAGCTGCTTGTGCAAAAGGTTCTATATTTCCGCAAAGAGTTGGCAGAGACAAAAACAAACAAACAAAAAAGAAAAGAAAAGGAACTTTGGGTTTGTACCGTTTATTCCCAGGTCGTCAGGGACTAAAAACTCTCCGGATGTGTTGGATGTGTGGAAAGGTAAATGTAATGTAAAATGCCGTATCAACTTAAAATGTGATAACATAACACACATAATGATGTTTTTTTAAGCTTGTTACATTGTGTCAGACTGGTCAAATAAGCACTTGACACTGCTATAATTAATTAACATAACATGTTTCCTCTAAAATTGTAAATAATATTGGCAAACACATATTACATGCTTCAACAATGCACAGTGATGACTGATGAGGACGGTTTTAAATAAAGATTTAAATAAAGTAAGCAGCCAACATTTTTCACTTGTGTACCTGGTGACCTGTGTTACAGTATTTTATAAATGACGCCAAGCAAACACGTAAAACTATATATATATTTTTCTTCAATCATCTGTGGTATTAAAGTCACTTCAACAGGAAACTGGAGGCGAAACAGCAAGATGTGTCCTCAAAATGCTTTTTATCCCCACTCAGTCTTTTTTTCACACATAACAGCCTGGTTTCTGAGGGAGAACACAGCGGAAGGAAAAACGTGTGAAGACGAGAGGAGCGTTAGACTGTGTGGTCCTATCAGGGGGAGTGTGGAGCACCTTTAATAAGGCTGAGTACATCAGCATAACCCTGCACAGTAGGCTGGCAGAGATTGATGCTGCAGGTGAGAACATACACACACAGCTGGTAGTCCTCTAGGACAACAGTGACTGATGACTCTGTTTCCACAAAACTGACAGCAGCTCTCTGCTGTCTCCAAAAAGCCCATTTCAGAAGCTCTGCCTCAGTCCCAACAAAGTAACATGGAGTGATAGAAAGTAATCTAAAGTTTGGCTGAGATTGACCCAGCAGCACTCAAATCAATGACAATGAGTAGTGGGAGAAAGCCTCCAAGAAAAGCGATAACAATGCCTTGTGTCTTGTTATCTTTCTGACAAAATAGTATAGTATGTCTGAGGTGGCCGCCATCGCTTAAAAGAGCTAAGAACAACACGCCAAAATTATGACATATTTAAACAATTTATTATCCGCTGACTGTACTGTACACACCCTCCAATATTTAGAAGTGAGGGAGAAAGAAGGGACACATTCTCCAATTTTCTAAATATAGCCTATCTATCCTCTCCCACTGCTCTCCGAGGTGCTGGATTCATTTAATTGGATTACCACACAAACTTTTCATTTCCTTTCTGGTTAGTGTTTAATTCTGTTATATCTCAGTTAATTCATTGTGATGCTGAAGGCAAGGCGCACATTCAAACACAGCTTGCCAGTTATTACATCACTCCTGAGCCTCTCTGTGCATCATTAACGGTTATGTATGCAGACTGGGAGCACAGAGATCGATAAAAGATGCTGACTGTAACAATAACCCTGTGATGCAGTGTGTCTCTCTGCTGAGGGAGAGCCAGAGCCTTTGCCAACAACATCCCTCTGTGGCTTCAATGGAGTGAGATGCATGTGCCCAAATGAATGCAACAAATACATTTGTGAGTTCATGTCAGGGTGAGTGCACGTATTGGGCATAACTGTATTCTTTTTTTTGAGACTCAGTACCCAGATATGTATCTATGTGTGACCACTGTATGCTCTATTCGCTCTCTCTCTGCTTGTACATCACAGGTCTGACACAGAAAGAAGGCCACTGGTCCATTATCAAGGCACAATGAATAATACAGAACCTCCTGAAAGCTCCTCTAGACTCATGTACACTCCTGACCCCATACATATAGCTCAACAGAGAGAGAGAAAGAAAAAGAAAAAGAAAAAGAGAGAGAGAGAGAGAGAGAGAGAGAGAGAGAGCCCTGCTTGAGCTTTAAATGGAGTCTGACAAGCACATCTCCCATTTTTCAGAGACTAATCCTCAACTCTGACAACCATGGCAGCCCCGAATTGTTGTTGCAACACTGTCACTCGATATACTGCATCCATCCAATTCAGCAACACAACACATTCCAGCAGACTGTGAACTACATCTTGTTCAGATTTCTATCTAACTGATAAAGGAATTACAGCAACAAGGGACGACTGTATGGAAGCCAGTAACATGATTTCTCTGCACATGCTCCTCTTATGACATGTGAAGCTCACTCATCTTAACTTTCCTCTATACGGTCAGCCTGCATCTGAGTCAATGTTTATACAGCCTGATTGTGTCTGTGTGTGATGAGTAAAGAGAGGAACGAGGATGTTGCCGTTTACGATATGTTCATAGATTACCAAGGAATATTTGACATTGCTTCCTGACTGTAAGGCCAGTCCTCTTTTGTGTGTATGTGCAGAGTTGGAGTAGCTGGTCGGACACGCTTTTGTTTTTGTGTGTGCTGTGACGTTTGCGTAGAGTTCATCTGTCCACATGTATTCGTCTTCTATTCTTCTGTAGTCCATTTACTTCTCCACCCCTCTCTTTCACTGTCTCTGCTGAAAAGGTCAGTAAATGGCCCTCTGTGTTTATTCAGTCAAAAATATATGCAATGTATTATGTGTTGTTAAATTAAACCATATAACCTACGAACTGCATTATTGGGCACATCTCATCCTCTGTAATAGGAGCAGATGTATCCGTTGAATCAATGGCCTCTATTGATGAGTACAATTTGTGCCACATACTATAGATTACATAGACATCCAATTTATGGATCGCCTTTCATCCTCTTGCCTTCACACACACAGCAGAGAAAAAGATTAAATATGATGTGCATTTCTATGCTTAGCTTTAAAACAAAGCATCGACAATACCCAGAGGCCCGGGGCTGTTTGTGGCTAACAGAAATGTGGTTAAGATTGTGTGTTGCATTTGTGTGCTGACATACCACAGAGAAGAATAATGAAAAAAAAAAAAAAAGAGTTGACAAACACGCCTGACAGATGGATATAACCTCTTCTACCATTTGTGGAATGAGCTTAATATATTTTAGGTGATTAACACAAAGAACTCAAACCACTGGAAAAAAGTAGCTGGAAATATGAGCATTGTTCATATCCCAACAGGCCACTGTGATGACATCACAAACTCCTCTGGGTTCCTCCCAGTTTATAACATAGCTGTGAGACAATTATTCCCATAAGATACCCAGCCTAAGTATGACTAATCAAAACAAGACAGCAACCCAACAATACAGCACAGCCTTCTTTTGCTCTTTAAATGCATCTCAGTGTTACAATGGTGTGTTTGATGATTCTGACTAGCCCTCGACTTGATCTACTGTATTTAGTGTGGGATAAAAAGACAGGATGTGTCTGGCCCATTTGACAATAAATTCCCCCTGAATACATCTGAGCTGGAAAAAAAGAAACTACCTTGGGCTGGGCTGTAACTATACCACAAAAACAACATCCACCCCCACCACTGCACACACACTCCTTTATGTACACAGTGAAGCAACAGCAGTACACCCATGAAAAGGCAAAAACACACACTTACACATAAAGTAAAAAACTTCTTTAATACCACTTCCAATACTCACCATATCCAGGAGTGCCTTCTGAACGGAAAATGGCTGAGGTGCATCATGGACCTGTCGCTGGGAATACCTGGACATTGGCCAGGCTTCATACCGAAGCTGTCAGGACAGATTCCCGTTTGTTAAGCTATCTATCTATCTATCTATAGACACTGTCCCACACTATCTGCAGGCCACAGCACAATATGTAGTGTCCCATAATGCAGTTCCTAGACAGGACGCTCGCAGTCAGACCAGTCTTCCAGTAAAGAGTCCCTTCTGAACCTTCCAACCACACTGGTTTTGTCCTAGAGCATCACTGCAAACAGCGGCAGTTTACATCCAAAAAGGCAATCTTAAAAGTCAGACAACATACTGCCATAAAATCCACTGAGTTCCAGAAGAGAAATAAAAATCTCAATAAATGTGACAATAAAAAAGAAACATGAACTGGGGGCAGACTTAAGCCCAGTGTGAACTCCACTGAGAGAGCCTCAGCAGTGTGAGCACACAGGCGGCCACCCAGCAGGGCCAGCTAAGCTCTCCGGCCGCTGCTCTTTTTTCCGTGGGATTCTTCCGGCAAAGGTTTGGAAATTACTGTCCCACATCCACATGGTGAACCGGTTCAGGGACTCATTCCTCCGGAAAACATTCCTTTTCCCTGACAGCCAAAGACGCCAGTTGTAGAGGCAGCGGTAGTCGCACCAGCATGACAGAGCA
The DNA here is from genome assembly GCA_029721515.1 of Synanceia verrucosa. Lineage (NCBI taxonomy): Eukaryota > Metazoa > Chordata > Actinopteri > Perciformes > Synanceiidae > Synanceia > Synanceia verrucosa. The sequence goes on along the minus strand of CM056551.1, from coordinate 19,852,524 downwards.
TGTCACACACACACTCACATTCGCTTTCATCCTCTCAGCTTTGCCCCTTTTGTCTCTCTGTCTTACTCATGTGTCTCCCTCTCTGTTCTGCCCTTTCACAACCTCCCAGTGAGAGGGAAGTGAGGAAATGGGGAGAGAGGAGAAAAAAAAAACGGTGAAGTGCCTCTTCAGTATCTCCCCTTCTCTCTGTCTCGCTCTCCTTAGACTCCCTCCCCCTCCCTCCTTGCTCCAGTAAGTGGGATGTCCTGACCCTGTGTGAGAGGTGTGCCTGCTCCTCCAGTATCCAGTCAGCTAAACCTATTGATCCTCTTACCACATGCTGCTGCACTTCATTCAGAGAGGAACACGTCTGCACATGTACGATTTGCATACACACCGGAGTGCACATTTTCACACAGACAGCTTCTACTGTATTGCATAATATGGGCAAAGTGTTGACAGAAGCAATTCCCCTCATTTCCTCCCCCTTAATTCCTTCTTGCGCTCTACTTTTCTTTTCTGCAGCAATGTGCCTGTCTCTGTCAAAGTACTCCTTCATCATAGGCGCTGTTGTTCTGTCAGTTTGTTTTTGCTACTTTAAGCACACTCTGCCTGTCTCTACTGTCTCCATGCATGCCAGTGAACCATGAAATTTCAGCAAAGGCCACCTTATTTTTCTCTGCATGTGTGTGTGACATATAGCCTCTCTAGGCAAGTTTGTTTCAGGAAACTTGTTACACAGGATGTGCCACCTGGCCTTGCTGCAGTATAATGCATTCCCTTTTCTTACACCAGCTGCTTCAGGCCCCACCCTGTCTTTGATATCGAATCAATTATAAAGATAAGAAGATATATTCACAGAAAATTCACCATATTAAATGGTATTCAGAATGCATGTCTGTCCATGTTAACAGTCAGTGTTTGTATGCATGCGTATGAGTGACTTTGCGGGCATCAATTTGCGCATTTGTGTGAGAGTGGTGTGGAAGTGGAAGTTATGAGTCGAGGTTGGTTAGCTAACTAAGGTTGTGTCTGTGTGTGTGTGTGTTTTGCATTAAAGACCATAGCTGTGGCTAATCTCCAGTTGCTGCGGTCTTAAAAACAGGATCCAGAACTGCTTCTTACACACATCCTGCCCAACACACACGTCAGCAGCCTCTCAACTTGTGCCAAAAGTGAAACCAACTCGCTGCCTCTGTAAGCCTGCACCTTCAGCCACAACAGCCAGCCTTGAATAGGGTGGAGTGGAGCTGAATGTTGAGGAATCTGCTTGTGGGACAATGATGACAGAAATGCATTTCTCAGGTGGGGGGGGTACATTATGTACACATGCACAATAAACTCTCTATCTGTCCCTCAGATTCTTAAAACAATCATATGATTGTAGACATCACAAGAACAAATGGAAACTAGAAAAGCACTCAGAGAGCGCAGACCTCCACTGTGGCTGCGACTTTTTTATTTATTTTAAGTTACCCCTGCCGCCAAGGGGGTTATGTTTTCACCAGGGCTTGTTTATTTGTATGTTTGTTGGTTTGTCGGTTTGCAAAGTAACTCAAAAAGTAACTGGGCGGTTTTTAACAAAATTTTCAGGATTGGCCAGAAGTGGCCTAACTTAAAACTGATTAATTTCTGGTGGTGCCGTTGAATTGGATCCGATCACCACCAAAAATTAATCCGTTTTAAGTTAGGCGACTTCTGACCAACTTTTCTGAATTTTGTCAAAATCCGTCCATAACTTTTTGAGTTATTTTGCAAAGCACCAACACAAATAAACAAACCCCGGTGAAAACATAACCTCCTTGGCGGAGGTAAATAGCCAGCAACACAGAACATACAGTGCATGTCCCTATGTGTGTCATATATGGTATTACATAATCTTGGTTCCTGCTTTGGGGGCTGCTCTACTCACGCTAACGCTAACACTGGTGAGCTGTCACGACTCATCCTGCAACCTCAGAGTGAGAGGAGAGAAGCGAAAAATAAAGAGAGTGTAAAGGCAGAATGAAATAAACGCAGAAAGCAGCATCAAAGCGAAAGACAGATACACAAATGAAGAGAGAAGGTCCGGTAAAGGGTTGAAGAGGATGAACTGACATACTGTGTGTTAGTATCTTCAAAACAAGAAGGGCAATGATGAAGATTTTTCGTACCATGGGACCAGGAGAAGAGGAGGGGAGTGCAGCAGTGACAGAATGAGGGAAGATTGATGATGGTTAAATAAAAAAGATCAAATGCAGCCATGCTGCAGGAGCACAGAAACCTTGAAACAGTGATATGTGCCTGTCACAAAGCTAACACAAAGACATATTACAGCCATTAAGTGCAGCGTTAACCCAGCATCATCTATGACTCCTGCTTGTGAGCAGAACAATGTATTTTCCGCTCAGAAAATATCACATCACGTTTGAATCGGCAGGCCTTTTCCATTACATTAGTGGTGCGACATGGCTTTCTGTAACTAGGGATCAGGAGGAAAGAGGCCGGATTACACAGCGGAACAAGTACATATCGATTTCACATGTACTGACATTTAGCAAAGTACTTTTCTTCATTTATCTGCAGATCGATGTCCAAAGAACACAGACTGCACAACCTCCACAGTGGAATCACAGCGCTGGTCCAACAGCACGGCTTGCCACAGGCATGGCTGCTTTTCAGCTGTTTTGCAAAACAAAACAGACAGAAAACCTAAAGGAAAGTTGAGCCTTGCAACACTAAAATCAATATATAAACATTATTGAGTTTTAATGTTTGATCACATACTGTAATGGAACTGCTGTATAGCCAAATGGCATATCTATACTATAGTAGAGTGAAATCCACAGCAGCACAGCTCACATGAATACAGAAATATACTTTACATTTTAATAGTAAAGCAAATCCCTCTAGAGGTTGAGAGAAAACTGCTCCCTCTATCAGGTTTTGTTGCTTTGAGGTAGACCAGCTGTCCATCACTCTGTGGAAATGCCTTGGGCCTGGTGCTCCTCCTTGCCATTCACAGATGGTTATGCAGTGGCATTTGAGCAAAGGTTAACTCATTCCCCCTTCAAATCAGATATTTGTAATTAGATTCCCACATCTAATGGGGACATGGAGGCTTCAAGGGCCATTAGGAGAATGTGAAGAATGTTTAAGTACCAAAAAATTGCTCACTCGTGGAGTGCAGAGGGGTTTTTTTTCTCTTTGATTTGATGTTGAAAGACACATATAGAGTAGAGTACATAGTACTGTGAGTCTTCCATCATAATAATCAGTTAATTCACCTCTAAGAGGATAAACACTGGCCTATATATTGTGTTCAGTTAACCATAAGTGGAAATATTACTACTACAACAATTCAGCATCCCATTAAATATAGATTTTATATGACTTTACCTCTACCTTCTTTTCATTTATCTATTGCATAAAAATACCAAGCTTTGCATACTCTACTGTACCTCCTGGTTTACTTTAATTGTGACTGCACTCAGGTAGGATTGAGCTTAATTTGACAGTGGTCTAATTATACTGTGTTTGATTAAATACTGAAACGCTACAAAATATTTATAACACAATAAGATTTAACCTCTCACATAACAGTCATCAATCTGCCAAATGCACAGATAATTATACATGTTCTCATCCCATTCACCCATAAAAATGAGTAACAGAATTCATAACTAATGACTTATGAATGGAGTCAAATAAAATTAAACGCAGCTGACATGAAACAAAGCTCAAAGACTAATACATGTCATGACAAGAAGTGATTCACTTCCACCAAGTGCAACAGAATTAGGATGTTAAATCTGCATTCATTTAAAAATCTGCTCATTTAGACGTTGGACCAGACACCACAGTTAAAAGCACCATGACTATCTGGTGAAAAACCACCAGTGAAAATGGTAATATCTATTTTGACTGTGAGAGCAGCTACAGGGAACATAGTGAAATATCAATGGTCTATAACAGTGACAGACAGTGCAATCAGCTCTGCTCAAACCTTCATTATCCCATTACAGTGATCACTTTTACTTTATCTAAGTGCCAATACAGAAATCAACAGAACATGTTGTGTACCCTTCTATTTACTTATACTGTCATTTACTGCCAGTACAAAGTGTAGGTGTGTTCACATTGGCTAAGCCTATCAGGTGTTTTATAGGGATTATAATTTACTTATCCACTGAAACCTTAAATTTGATCTGTCTATGTTTTTTAATATATTTTCACATGTCCTCATATAATATAACCACAATTTTTAGCATATGGTTAGTGTGAAACTGCTCATCGGGAGAAACATCAATCTGCTGGTTGTAAACATGAGTAGGATACATAGGAATTTATTGCTGGATTTGCAATTTTTCCCTCATAAACTGCAGAGGCGAGTCCACACAAGTGATAAACAGAGCAGAAAAACCACACACGCTGGCGGTCAAAAGTAAGATCTGAATAATTACTAATATTCATAATAATACAATTTCATGAACAGCTTTTCACTCGAAATCTGTAGCAGACAACATATCGTGAATCTGTCTTTTCCACATTTTGTTTCTTGTGTTGCTTGTCTGACTTTTGCAATGCACCTGCTTTCAATATAACACTAATTAGGAGACACATGGCTGATGGATTTTGATATATATATATATATATATATATATATATATATATATACCTACACAGAATACTCCAATACTCTCAACACCTCCATTCCCAGCCATGGTGTCAGCTCTGTTGCTCAACCCCTCCAAAAATAGACTTTTCCTGCATTGCACCAGTGTTGTGTCACTGTTGTAGCCGAGGCACTCCACTGGCTTCTCCTGCACTGTCTGAGCCTTAATCACGGCACTGGATGGATTGACTGTCTATCTGGGTGTGATTAGGGATTCCTCTGGGGGATGATATGACCCTATGATGACCTCCGGTGATACGCTAATTACTGCAGACTCAGGGGACAACTAATGTCTGCTGTTACACTGAACAAATGAAGACGAATTTCCATAGTGTAGAGACATGTTGTTTCTGATTATAAAGCAGGTCTATGTGCTATATAATACACGCATCCTGTGTGCATTATAAATGATACAGTCACTGATAGATGTGCCGCTAAACTTTGTGTCATACAGTTATGATGTGATAGAGACCAACCACTATCTGGGAAAAACGGGTGCTAAAACTGGGTATTCAGACAGACAATATGAGAAAAATCAAAAAATACAAGTATGAACCTGAAAATGAGTAAAATATGTCTTCTTTAACTTATATCCGATCAGTGTAGTTTGTCTTTCAGCAGTGTGTCTAATTTATTTATTACTGGTACCGATCTGCATGAGGCCTCCCATGCTTCCCCTCTCATTCACTTTGATTTAATAAAGAGGAATAAATACACAGCAGATACAAACCGTATCAGAACATCACAAAAGCATTTACAATTCATATACAATTTATTTACCCAACTACAACAGAAGTTATTTCAGTCCGGCCCAAAGTGATGGATTGAACCATTCCCAGAGAGAACAAGGAAGAGAACAAGACAAAGAAAACATTCATTCGAGCTCTTGAGATAAACCTGAGAACTCGTTGAATGACATGTGAATGACAACTTGGAAGGAAAATGTGTCATGGAAATTCATTGCAAAGCCTTTCTCTCTCATGTGTTTCTCTCTTAACTATTCCATTATAAGGGCCTGAATTATAAGAGGTCACAGGACGTAGGAAAGAGCATTGTGGAGGACTTGTGTGACATTAAACTGTTAAAGTAATTACAGGTTTGGAGGAGGTTTCCAGACTGTAAAACAATCTTACTCTGAAAATGGCTCAGTCTGTGACATTCTGTCTGCAAACTGTGGAAACCACCAAACCCTGTCACACAGAACAGCACACGCCCTGCCAAATAGTTGCCTATTGGACTCACATTTTAGTTTACATGAACAGTGATAAAACACAAGCAAAAGGGCAGTGTGAGTACAAAAACTAACCACAGTTAAAAACACACAATAAAAGAATGTTGTCTGCTGGGTTACAATGCCTCACAGAGCATTAAAGGGGAAGAGCAGCTGTTTTAAAGTGATAATGTGACAGATGTGAAGGCAGATACATGCAAAAACATGCAAATAACCACTAGGGTGCACTGTCACTAAGACAAAACACTTCCCAAATGAAGAATAAATGGAAGAAAAATATACAATAGAACACATAATCATTGAGTTCTTTTCAGTTTTTCCTTATCTACTTCCCTCAAAGTGTAGATTTATAAAGAATATGCTATATGTGGGTGGCCCACCTCAACATATTTGTCCTCAAATGCCAAATGGATTATAATTTAAAAGTCTGTAGGATAATGCAGGTTAAAGGAGCCTGAAACAATGAATTATTATGTCCTCCCTAACCAGCAGTAAGCTTGTTATTACAGTGCTGTTCTGCAAATCTGATATTCGAGTGTCATCCATGTCACATTGTGAATAATTTCTCAACCAGTCTATTTTCTGGTGTTCATATAATGACAGTGTTGAAACAAAGAAAAATAAATTCCTTCTTTATCAATACTGCATGCTGTATTGACAATTGTTTGTATTTTCACTCCGCATTTTTCGAAGAGCAATAAAAAGTTTTAGTCGGTACATTACACATAATGCACTTCATCACACTAACAATGGAAGGTGTATTTACAATATAAATATTTACAATATTCAGTGCAATATAAGTTATTTTCCTTTTCCAGGGTATTTCTGTCCACTGCACCTAAAAACCGGGGGTTAAATTGCTTTGGAGGAGGTGAAAACAAATGTGAAAAAAGTAAGTGATGGTACTTTCAGATAACTAAATGATGAAAGGCTTAAATAAGTCCAAGCAAGACGGTTAACCAACGGCAGTCTGTGGCCACAAAAGCTACTCATTATTGGTGGTGTGGCTCAAACGACCATTGGTGAATATCAAAGACAGACTGCTGAGTGAAAAGGCTTAATTATGATTACATTACCTCACCACCTCACCTACCACTAGTTAATAGCCACGTCACTGCATTACTAGTGACATGTCTTGGCTTCCCGACTGGATGGTGGCTTCATCTTAAAGGTATAGTAGGCAATGTTTTTTAGAGACACATTTTGTTATGTTGGTTAAAATGGTCCTTCCACCCTGATAGTCGTCAATTTAATATGTATTCAGAAAGAGAAGTGAATAGAATCCGAGATCTGTGGCAGCCACAGGACTATAAAAACTTTGACCAATTAATAGCCTCGGTCCGAGTGTGAAGTACGAATCAGATGCGTTCTCGTCTCGTCCTGCGTCGCCCCCCACATCGCTTCGCCGTGGCCGCAGGTATCAAGCATGCTCTTCTCTCGAAATACTTTGGTAGCTGGAAAATACCAGACCAAAAAGCAGCCTAAAATACCGGGCGTTACCCATGGCGGCTCAGCCGGCTACACAGCCAAAGAAGAGAAAGACGGAGGCAGAAAAGGCTGCATTGGTCGTAGCGCTGACTGGAGGAGGAGGAGCTTAGAGGGGGATTCGTAGCAGTGCATCTTTCAAATCTTGCTAGCTCTTCGACATCGCCAACTCTACCTTTAAGAGACAGTGGAACAGGTGAAGGAGGAACACAAATGTCAGAAGAATGAGAGAAAACACTGAGGATTTTTACTGTACAATAGGTCCTCATCACTCAGAGACACATGGTAAGTGATCCATGTGATACAAGTGGTCTGATAAATACCTGAGGGTGAGCAGAGAAGAAGAGACTGTTCAGGTGAATGTTTTATAAGATGCAGTGTTGAAAAGCTGCAGATGAGATGGGAAGGAAAATGTTTACAGTCAGTGTCAGGGTTGACGTGAGAAGCCATTTGTAAGGCTTCTTGTGTGAATGGGGTGTGAGGCTGGTGCAGGTCGAGGTTAGCAGGATGAACAATCAAAACATCATCCTCTGCTGAACAAAAAACAGCTCATTCAGTCTCACAAGCTCTCTGGAAAAGACATTATTTTTTAAAATTATTGTTAAAATAATCAAATGGAACACTCTAAAGTGACCTTGTACTCAAATGCAAACAGATGTCAAGTCCTGCGGAGACAGTCATCAATAGACTGGCTTGTGTGCATAGCCTGTGTGAACTTGTGGTTTAAAACATTCATATGTGAAAGACTGCCTGAGTGCTGTGTGCATGACCATATGGGTAAGCCTCTCTGTGTGTGTTTGATGTAGTTGCAGGCTCTAACAGGCAGAGGCATTAACCACAACTCTACATTTTTATAACATGAGATCAAAGGGAGAACCTACTGCTTTACTGGAAGCTATAAAACATCTGGTATTACATATTTGTTGAAAACAGTCACAGAAATTTGACCTCTGGGGAAACTGACACAGCAGGGGAAAAAAGCACCCCACTCACTGGCAGGTAGTCACCCCTCTGAAGAAAGTGCTGAGGAATAAACCACCCTCAGACGTGTTATATAAAGCTCCCTGATGTTCCAGGAATTCTTCTAATGACGTGGTATACCCACTCACTCATAACCTGCTCAGTTTGTACTGTGAGATATGGGGTCTTACCTGTACCTGAAAACAAAACTACATTCCATTGTTGGCTGGAGAAAATCATTTTCCTTTCCACTTTATAAGTTAGAAAAGCTAGGAGCTGCACAGTGACTGAAATTTTGAGATAATTATGGTCATTTTCATGCTCATACTTATATTTGGTGTATGTCTACTAGTCTACATTTCTCATAATGTCTGTTTTTTCCACCTGTCTTTCTGCTCTGGTTATCTTGCCAGAAAAATATATCACCCCTTCGCAAAGGTAGTTCTCAATGCACGGGCGAAGATACCGTCCCAAATTATCCTGTCTCGTCCCGGTCATGTTGCTATGTTTATTCATATTAGAAATGCATACATACATACAGTATATTTAAAAACTAGAGATGTGTGGATTGCTGTTTTCTCTGTTGTCTTTCTATGTTGGACCCATATTGCTTATATATGAAATATTTCTTTGAACACTGCCATTTCTGTGTCTCATTTTAAGCTTAGAATTAGAATTATATGAATATTGTATATACTTTTGCGCAACAGGATTATGCCTTGGTTATTTGGAATGATTGCCCCCCCTATGATTTTCTTATGGTATCATCCCAATGATTGACAGCCAGTTGTCAGGTGTGTTTAAATGTCTACCAGAAAAGCAGGAACTGATTTTTTTGGGGATGAAGATGAGGAGATCATATAGTTTTTTAACCACCGAATAACACTGAGTAACACGGAATATTATCAGTTTTGTTTCTTTTTCGTTTCATAGTTTATTCATTGTTGATCGTGTGGAATTGTGCATCTTGATTTATAGATTTCGTTTGGGATCGCAATAAAATCCTTCCTCTGAATTAATTAATCTACGACTAACTTGTTTGAAGGTGCGTCTGAAAGGTTCTACCCCGATCTGGTCTCGGCTTCGGGCATTGTATGGAAAGCCGATACATTCTAAGACCTGTAAATGACAGCATACACAAACATTTTCTCTCATGGGAAATTCAGTTGTAGGTTGTAAGTTCATAAATTATAAACTTCACTGAACTGTGGCTGTAACTAGTCGGTTGACCAAATTGACCAACAACCACCCACAATGTTCTAGATTTTAACAGGCAACACATTGTTAGCTGCAGGTGTGCTGTTCTGTATGCGACCCTACATGGTGACTTCTGCTGTGAAGGGTGAATCAAATAGTGGGCTTCCACACAAAGTATCATCTTACTGTGATCATTAAAACTGTCCACTAAGGTAATATGCCATGCTGACACATGCTCCTGCTGCCATGGACTATAAAACACCTGCTTCCCATGGCACAGTTATGTAGAGAGAGGGTCAGACAGTGTATCTATAAAAAATAATGTTCCTCGAAATTACAAATTTTAATTCATTCTATCCCCCGTAGCTCCTCTCCAAACCACTTTCTCTGTCTATTTTTTCTTCAGAGGAGAGGTAATAACTCCCCGGTGTGTTAACTGAAGCCTCTTAAAAGAAAGTACTCATAAAATATTCTTGTTCTCTCCAACTGTGAATCCAGGGTATGCTGCAAAGAACAAGTGGGTGGGGATGGATGCACGGATGCACAGACACAGAGAATACAGTTATACTATAAAGTAGGCACAGACAGAAAGAGACAGAGAGAGCAACGTGAAGACAAAAAAGAAAATGAGAGAACAAATACTGAATACTGATTGGAAGCCGCTACAAGTTGCAGCTGTCTGCTGCACTGTGCCACACACTTCTCCACGTCAGCACAAAAATTCCCTGAATCCCACCCAAGTACAACTCTAAGAACAAAAAAAAAAATGCTACACTCTGCACATACATACACAAAAACAACAACGTAGAGAGGGATGAGGAGAGGAAGCGAGAGAGTGAGAGAAGAGGCAATAGTGTGAGAACAGCGTTGTTACATAACGGATGGCAGCATGGGAGCTACCAAGGGGGAGCTCCTGTGCTTCTGCAAGTCGCAGAATGACGCATTGCCTACACACACACACACACACACACACACACACAAACACACACACACACACACACACACACACTCACCAATGCAGCAAGCACATTCACATGGATGTGCTCCACACAAGTGAAGCCACTCCCACACATTTATCACAATCTAGCCAACGGCAACAGAAGTGACGATCCATTCATTATTACAACATGTTGTGTTGCTTCTGCTGCGAGGCGGCATACCATCAATTTGATCCATAAATGTTTGAGAGGCCATAAGCCACAGCCCCATGGAACTAATTTAGTCCTTTTGTATGAACATTTACAAAGCTTTCACTATGTTTCAAGGAGATAAATCTAAGATGAGCATCCATGTGATTATGAAATATTGATGCTTCAGTTAACAATTTGTGGCTCTTTCTTAGAATATATGGTTGCAAAGGGGGACATAAGGAGTCAGAGGCATTTCTGGGTACATTGGACTAAACAATTCTAAAAGCCAAATCCTTATCTTTAGCACCAGCTCTACACATAAAACGATCAGTCTGCTTTTGCAGCTATTTTTACACCAAGGCATGACTACAGGCATACAAACTCTTTCTCTTACACACACACACACACACACACACACACACACACACACACACACACACAAACACACACACACACACACAGCAAAACCTCGAGCTGAGGCTGGATCGATTGATGAGCTATGAGGAAAGCAACCTGCATTCCTCCCATCTGGGAATGCAGAAGCAGGCTACTGCAGAGCACTTTGCACTAAACACAGGAAATCAATATCCTGCAAGTTAATGAGATAGACCCCCTAACCTCAGCATCTGATTAGATAAACAGATTAGCAGCAAAACACAACACCACCATTAGACGAAAGTAGCGCAGGCACATACTGCTCATGTCAGGCCCATTATGCAGACCAGCAACTTTGCAGTTAATAATAAAAATAAGATGATGTGGTGCTACGTTCTGACAGATAATTCACAATGTGTTTTTATTATTATGTATCAGTCATGTGTACAGGATCGCCGCTTACACGTATAGACTGGGGTTAAGTTTTCAATGTTTTAGGAACCATAAAGATATGCCAGTAGTTTGTGGGTTCATGCCCTCACGGCAGAAAAAAAAAATCAATGATTACATTACCTTACAAACCATCTCATGTCCAGATAAAATCTCTGCTGTATTGTGACTTACCTAGAAATAGAAAAGAGATGGAGGGAGATAGAGAGGGAGGGAGACACAGAGAGACAGGAGTTATCAGGACAATCTATTGACTGCAGTGAGATGTAATTTCTGCTTAAACAAGTATCAGGGCACATTGTATATGACTCCTAACACACACACACACACACACAGTCCAGAGTAATGAGGAAGGCTGGGAGTGTATATCAATATACTGCAGTGGTGAGAAAACTGCTCTCTCTTTATCTCACTCTCTCTCCATCCCAAGGCAACCCTCCCATATTGCACTTACTCATCTCTCCCAACAGCGGCCCCCCTTTGTTACCTAAATGCAGAATTCTCCCGTTTAATGAAAAAAATGCCTGCAAAATTATAACACTGTCACAGATGGTGCCTAAACAACTAATGTAGGTTGATGTGAGATTGAGGTCTACAAATCAAATACAATCAAATATGATCACTAGAGGTGATATTGATATCAGCTATTGGTCCAATATCAGCAAAATAACAAGTATCAGATTATATTGGCCTGCATCTAAAATCTGTGATACACTCTGCTACCATCTAGCTCCAGCTCTTCCATCCAGCAGCAGAGCCCAGTGTTCAGCTGTGCTAAGGTGCTAACAAAGTAGCAAGGGCATGTGGCAGGATTTTTCGTTAAAGACAGAAAAAGACAGTGCAGCTGTGTTCAAAACTTGTCATACACAAGTTTCTCATGGTGGCACAGAACTGGAGAAGTTTAGTACAATCAATCTCATCGCGCATTTGAAGTCAGGTGACCTGATATCTGAAATGAAATCTCGCTCGGAGATAATAACCGTGGCAACCAGCTACCGTAATACATGTTGTTTTAGTCGCAATGCGCTCCCTCACATTTTCTGCATCCTATCCGGATACAGTAATATGTGTTGTCTGTGTACAACATGCTCACTCACACTTCCTACCCAGCTATGGTAATAACTGTTGTTCTATTCAACAAAAAACATTTTTTTCTCAGTCATAAAATGCTGAAATACAGGACATTCTCATGGACAGCTTTAACCATGGACTGGTCATCCAAAACGGGTCCCCGTCTGATTACCATATTTTGAAGCAGGATCACAAAAAAGACCATCTTCCTTAATCTAGTGGTTGTTTTGCACTTCAAAAATATTTTTTTATTTCATTCATGGAGGTTATTTCTCAAGGACTTCTAATTTTTTTTTTATTTATTTGATTCAATTGTAAAATATTCTTATGTTTAAAGTTAAATTTATGTAATCCATTGGTTAATAATAAACGGGTCAGTTTTTCTCATACCTACTATTGCTGAGTTTTGTTCTCTGTTTGAGTAATATCACTTGATCAAGCCTTTTCTAACATTCCATACTACAAAATAAGTAATGAAAGTGTGTATGATTAGTGCTGATATCATATCAATATCTGTATTGGCCAATACTCAAGGCTGCAATATTGGTATTGTATCGGAAGTGAAGAAGCTGTATTGGGACACCTATAACGACCACAGTGACACCAGCAGCCCAGCACACCAAATGGGCAGATCCAGGACATGCTAGTTGGACTACATCCCCCAGCATGCTTTGAATGTTGCTAAGGCTGTGGAGGATACAGAATGTCTGATATGATAGATTCAACTTTGTCTTTACACATGTCATAGGTACAAGGTAAGGAAACGCAGATAGCATCCAACAAGAAGTGCGAAGGCAGTATATATATATATGTATATATATATACATATATATATATATACATATATATATATGTATATATATATATATGTATATATATATACATATATATATATAAAATGTAGGTTATGTAGGTTGCTGTTGGTCACAGGCAGACTAACCCAACCACAGTGTATGAGTGGAGTGACAATCAGAGAGCCAGACTCTCTGAAAAACAGCTAAAAGGTATCTTGCACAGACAGTTCATTTTAAGAATCCAAACAGTGAGACGGACAATCAGCGATGCAGACAGAGGACGGAAGCCAGGTGCATATTAAGCGCTTATTAAAAAGGGCAGACACCAAGGTAGACAGGCATATGGAAAATGACTCCCTTGCTCAATTGGCTTGCAGCCAGGAGCAAACATTTGGCCGTTAAATTTATCTCAAAACTACTCCTTAACACCCACTATGTCACTATTGAAGCTAGGAAGTAAGAGCTGCACATATATTAAAACAAAGGATGTTCACATCCTAATAGAATATACTGTACTGTATATCCAGGGCTTTGCTGTCAAAAACATGAGTAACACAGACAGATTTTAACTTACTTTATTTAGGGTACCAAATATTGTATGCATACTCCACACCAGGATGTAATAATCAACGAAATAACTATTCAAATAGACAATTTGACATCTTATTAGCCGGCACGATTGATTCTGGATTCTGACATAAATGCAACATCAAGAAATCTTTCATAACTCTCAGTCCAGTCTGTCCGTCATTATTCAGGAATGGTGTTGAGTTGTCTTGTCTGAGGGGCAGAAAGGCTTTTAATGGAAGACACTGGTGGAGATCGTCCCTCCATAAATTGTCACTGATGACATTTCTTGAGAGGTAGCAGGTTTACAAGCAGCAGCTTGGTTAAAGACACCAGCTTTAAACACATTAGGGAAACGCCCATTTCTAAATGTCACAAGACAGGCCTGTATATGACTCAGACAACAAAATAAAATAGAAAACTGAAAAACTTCTTGTGTGAACACTTTGTGTAGCTTCATGTGTGCGCTTGACTGCACTGAAACAATGGGGGAAATATTATGTTCTCTGTCAGCTGTGCTTAAGCCCATATGTGACCTCTGCGAAAGCTCCATGATTCATGAAGCCGGACACTGCTTGGTCTTTGATTGCACACATGATGAGCTCACGCTACAGCATGCTTCAGCACACATTGGAAGACGAGAGGCTGGGCTGAAAACTACAGTGACTAAAGCCCATTCTGCTCCAGAACTTTGAGAGCAGGACCAAAGGACCACTCTTTTTGGTTAGTTGATTCTAATGAGGCCTGTTTCCGTGGCGACTAGATTCTCGGCTGGTGATTTATGGCATCCGTAGTCATCACCTCCAAAGCGTCTGGTCTTAAGAGTGAATGACGACAGCTTGTGATCGGGAACAGCTGTGGAAAACAGGTGTGTGTTTCTCATTATGGCCATGGCAAGATAATGATAGCTTTTAATCACTCTTCCTGGATAGGAGTATAGGAGTGTGTGTGTGTGTGTGTGTGTGTGTGTGCGCTTAAAAAGCAGTGTGTATGAGGGTTCTTGGCTTTGTTCATGTATTTTACATGTAAATAAACATATACATAGTTGTGCTGTATGTTTTTGCTCTTTTCATTATTCATTTGTGAGCAGGAGATTTACATGTTTGCACATTTTTGTGAATGTATTTCAGTGTGGATGTGTGTGTATCTATGTGCACTTGTGTGAGACTGGATGCATAATGAGTGAGAGAATTCAACAAGGAAATGGGATGTGAGTACAAGCACCTTCTCCCCAGTAAACACACTTGTGTTTTATGGGAAATTCAACAATGAATCCACCAAAGACAGCAGTGACGCAAAGAATTGTAGTGCCGCAACCCACTTTACCACAAAAAAAATCATTGTCTTTGTTTTCTGGCGTGCTGGATTAGAGACCTCTTTTTGTGTCTTTTCACTCTCCTTTCTGGGAGGCATCGGAGGAAGACAAATGCAAAATACGACGGAGGAGGAGGATGATGATTTAAAAAAAAAGGCAGGAAGAGGAAGGAATGCAAGGCTGAGGCCTCACCTTGAAGCAGCACTCGCTTAAGAACTTAAGCTCCACAACAAACAAAGATATCAGACCGGAGCTCTACCTAATCGTAGCAGCTTAGTCCCCATGACTCTGTCTACAATTGAGAACCCACCAATAGCTGCTTTCCCACCACTGCCAAACAGCACTGATGCTTCCACTTCTCTCCAAGCACACCGCAGGCTTTTACACACACAGGCAGCAAAAAAGGTGCACACTGTATGCTTACAAACGAATGCAGGTGCTGCCTGTCATGTGCGCTCATGCATGCACGGTAAAAACATGTAGTCACACGATTCACAATTAGGCTTTGTCTATGTCAATCTGCAAAAACATGTCAGCACACCCAATACTGGTATACTGCCATCCCATGAGACCACATACTGTAAGCACAAGCAAACGCTGCAGGTAACATCAGCAGAGACACGTAAACAAGTAGGTGTCACTAAATATTCAAATTTGTACAAGATATGTGTGATTTAGTAACCTACTCACAGACTTACATTTGAAGTGCTCTCATGATTAATATTAATAATAATAATAATAATAATAATAATAATAATGCCAACGCTCTTTCTCTGCAATTTACCAAGCTCTTACTCGTTCTTTCTCTTGGTGAAACTGATGCAGATATTACGTGGAAATATCCAGAATAAGGGTGGTGACTGTTATTCACATACAACATTTCAGTTAAATATTGTAAGCTTAATTTGGGAGGACAGAAATAAATATTGAGGTGGGGTTACATTTTAGAGTCTCGAGACATTTAATGATGTTGTTTTATTTGTGTTATGCCCTCCCTTGTTGCCTTGTTGCACTCCCCGTAAGTAAGTAAGCAACAAAATCAACATGAATAAAATTGGGAGTACGGCCAGCGAAATCCCTGTGGCATGTCAAAGCACTGTGATCTAACTTTATGTCTTGTTCATGCATTTAGGAAGGGATTCATTATTATTAGCTGCTGGAGGCTGCACAGGGCGAGAGCATGCTGGGGATACTGTGTGTCTGACAGTCATTTATAAGCACTGATTTCTATTATGTTGATGAATTAGTTTACTGTAGTTTTGTTGTATCAGTATATTCTTACCTGTTTTGTAATGTCAATCTGTCACATGCAGTTCATTTTTCCAAGGGGACATTAAGATGATGATAATTATCATCATCATCATCATCATCATCATCATGAGATTACTCTCACAGCTTGTTACAGCATTTTCCATCTCCATGAATAATGTAGGCCTCCTCTCCTCATGTGGCCTCAGTCAGTCAGTGTCAACATGATAAATTAGGTCTCTAGAAACTGCTAATTGTCATCATCAATACTGATACTCAAATATAAAATTTTAAACAAGCTTTGAATCACTTTCAGATTTCACGGATAATTTTGTAGATTATAGTTATTGATATAGATGATTTGGACAAACATTAGCTTAAATTATGAGTCTATAACTGAGAATTATTAGAAATTAGGAAGGACGTGATGGTGATGCAATCAGGGAATGACAGAACCTCAACTCTTACATCACATGGCTGCAGGTAAGATGGATTTTGCTGAGTCACACCTGAACGCACCGGTCAGCAACTTAACAAAATGGTCTATGCAGGTCAATATGCTGATGCACGCTAAATTCTGATTTATGGTGGATCTTCGTTCACTTGCTGCCTCAGCTCTAATGAGAGATAAATAGACATGCTTATCATGCTTATGCATTGATGATAGAATAGTTGCATAATTTTGGTATTTCTAAAAAATTGCCAGACAATTGCTCCAAGTGCTCTAACAGCCTTCTTAATGGACCTTATATCAGCAGTTGTATTATACACAACTGTCTGTCCAAAGCACAAAGCAACCATGTGATCATTTGAGGGAAAATGAAATGCTGCTCTATTTTGTGACAGAAAGAGAAAGAAAGCACAGAGAGAAAAAGCTAACAGGATGCCTGAGGCACCTCAACTGCTCCTTTCTGATCAAAGCTCTACTCTGGTCCTGGTTGCAGATGTCCGAGCTGCTGGTCTCATCTCTAGCCACTTAAAACCAAACAACCAGGTGAAGGAAACCAACTCTGGCAGCTTATTTTTTTCAGTCACTACAGAACCTCTCGTCCATAACAGAGGGTTGGAACATGCTGTAGATCAGATGGTAAATTGTTCACAGCAACAGTAACACCCACATTACTGCTGACAATGCACCTGTCAATCTCACGCTCTATTCTACCCTCAACCCAGCTCCTTCACTTGGGGATGCATCCTCCAACCATGAGTGAACAAACCATAGAACACCATTATACTACATTTTCTATTTCCATTTTTTTTCTATTAAACTACATTTTAAAGTCAATGATGTTTCGTTATAACCTGACTTTTGTCAGCTGAATGTAGTTCCACCTAGATCTGCACATTCATCTGGGTTTGCTCCATTGGAGATGTATTTCATAAGGCAGGGCCTTATCAAATATCCTTGCATATGATTGGACAAACCACTTGTCAATCATCTTTAATGACGTTCTTCTTCAACACTCACATCGAAACCAACCTGTGACACTAATGAGAGTGACGCAGAGAAAACCAAAACAGAACAGCCGACATCAGCCGACAGCAGAGCAAACAGCGCCTAGCTCCACAGAAGATCGATGTCGCCTGTGGAGCTAGGCGGAACGACATTCAGCTGGCGAGAGTCAGGTTACAATTTTTCATCTTCTCGGATCTGATCCGCTACTCCAGCAATCAGCGGGGAGACGATAATAACGACGGGGTCCTGCACTCCTCCCATTTCCTTAACCCCCTGTGGAGCTATTTGATAAATCAAGCTCTTGCCAATCCCGGTTGGGAGAAGTGCAAAAACATCCTTGCCCCCAATAAATGCCTTCAAACCTGTTCTCTGTTCATCTTTTAAAGAATCAAGATCCAACAACACAGTTGAAATAGCAGAATCAATGTTGACGCATGATTCCTCGCTGCGAGCAGCCACTGTTGTCTGAATCAAACAGTCGCTTCTCTGCTACGTCACATCTATGAAAATCCCGCACGGCGATCCTGATTGGCTCAGTCATTTTTTGCTCCCTTGAAGTCCTTCCCATCGGGTGAGAGTCCAGATGAATGTGTGGAGCTCAGTGGAACGCCATGTGGAGCTAAGCGGAACTACATTCAGCTGGTGAGAGCCAGGTTAGTTTTGTTACTGATAAGAGTCAAAGTAAAAATTACTCTTCATCTTGAAGACCAACAGTTTGGCTTTGCAAAACCACAGTCACATTGTTTTTGGGCATCAGCAGCACAAATTAAGTTTATACTCCAAAGCAGAAATACACCTCTTCCACTATGATGAAGAAAAAATAGTCCTGTTGCTTTTAATACAGCACATCAGTTAAATTAAGGGGACTGTGCTTTGACATACAGCAGAGCACACAGAAGATAAAGAGCACTCGCTGCCTTACAGTATAGCCACACAGTCGTGAAAATGGCTACTTGGTTGGCTCTTCTCCAAAAACACAGATTACCATTCCCTGGATGTAAGTGCTATGCTTCATCCAGCAGACAAAGTTAAGACTAAACAAAGAAGTCAATGCAGAATCAGGCCAATGACGCAAAAGACACAGATCCCACTTTTCATTTCTTTCCTCCCTCCCCCACCTCCTCCTCTCTGGCTTTTGAGATAAGCTTTCTGTCGAATACCAATTTTAAAAGAAGATTAAGCAGTTCTGGCTCTCAAATCAATTTTACCCCCCACTGCAACATGAAGACAAGTGCGTACGCATACATGCCAACACACAAGTGTCCACACAGACATCCTCACACATCTCACACTGCAGAAAAGACATGGCATTGCAGCGCCTTAATCAAACACACCAGAAGTAATTAAGAGAAGCTCTGGCATGGCAGACGTTATTTCCTTTGTCAAATATCAAGGTACGTTAGAGGCTAAAATTAGCTTCACAGGACCATAGGAAGGCTGCAGTCTTACAGTCCTGGTCCTCTGTGTTAAGTCGTGATGGAACATGTGACTAATTCTGATTCATAAATATTGAAAAACGATTATTTTTCATATTAACTAAATGACCAGAACACTATTGCTGCTCACGAAATGAAAGTAAAAGACACGCCTGCCTCCCAGACACCTGAAAGAGCAGACTAAGTGAAGATGGTGGCAGCTACAGTGACTGAACGTGAGATTCACCCCTCATGTTTGACATACCTTACTCCATATGTAAGATGCATAAAACCAGAATTAAGTACAGTGGTAACACTACAAACGTGCGACAGTTTCCACCCCCGGGTCAGAAAATGTGGAATTCATTCCACCAATGATTTTTTTGTATTGTTAATAGAAAATTGAATTTAAAAAAAAAATAATGTTTTTTGTTTTTCCACTTGTACTTTGTTGTGAATAAAAGCATTTTATTTTGTTGAGCACCTTAAGAACAGTTTGGTTTTTTTTGCATAGACATGGTTCCATCTTAAAATGGAAACAAGGCACTTAATGAGTTAATGTCGTGATAATCAATAATATCATGATAGTCATTAATATTGTGATAATTGTTGAATAATTGAATCGAATCAAATTGAAGCATGTGGTTCCTTAGATGGCACACCCCTAATATTAAGCGAGCTACAAGGTGCTACAAGCTAGAAAATTTGACCACAGGTGAATTCAATTATCCTACCAGCAGACCAGAAAACAAACTAAGCAATATCTAAAATAACTGCCTTTAGAAAACAGCCCGAAACCCTGAAACGGAAGAGCAAGCAGCCTGGATTAGATACTGTTCACAAGACACACAATCAAACATCACGCTGAGAAGAGTGACGGCACACAGTGGTACAGAAAGGTCACCTCTCCATACGTGATGAGAAAGCAGACTAGTGACGAGCTCAAGGCCTTACAACATGCTTAGACGCACATTACTCCTCTAGTGCTGCTGGTCACAAAGAGTTCATACCAAGTTTGTTGCCTGTTGTCACGGAAACCAGCGAGGATGTTTCAGAGAGGCTTTTAGGAGCAGTTACAGTGGTTGCAGCGCATGCCACCTAACTGCAACATCCAGGGTTTGATTCCAGATGTGGAACCTTTGTTGAATGTCATAACGCCTCTCTCTCGCTCTCTCTCTCTCTCCAACAATCCTGCCTCTACTGGCTAACAAAGATGAAAAATTGCAACAAAAATCTTTATAGCGGATGGAAGCACCTTTTCCTGGAAATCAATGAGCAGTCCAGATGCAACAAGATGCTCTGACGGCTTCCTTAAATGAGCAGCTCTGTTCATTAAGAGGCATGCTATATCCTGATGTTTGTGTGTGTACATTAGAGACTTCTGTAACACCAGGACAAAAAAAACACTAAATCAGAGCCATAAAATCAACCTATAGTGGATGTAAAAGGTCATAAACACGTTCAATGCAGGCTGCTAGAAAGAGAGGCGATTCTCTGCCAGGCTAGGTCATTCAGAGTTCATGATGTGTGAATCTTCCTCACCTCCCTCTCAACCTGTAGAGATGCTGACACGCCACATAGTCCATGTTCAGAATGGGAAGGATGCTCTACATTTTCTATTGTCACATGAGTTTATTGTGACAGCATTGCCATGTCAACATAAATGGAAAGAATAATTATAAGAACGTCATCCTTTTGTGAGGTGAGTAATTCATTACGTAGCTCTACACACATGCTGTCAGGTAGATAGCAAATAGCTTGACAAGGTAAAAAAAGAGAGAATAGAAAACAAAACAGGAGAGATGATCCATTATAATTAACATTAAAAAGCACTAATCTGTACTTAATAAAGGTGGAGCTACAGACAGCAGTCTGATTGCTTCCTAACTTTGCATAAAGACTGAAAACAGGTCTGTTAAAAGGAAACACGTAATTGCCCCTAATCTCCCGATGCCAGTCACACTGAATGTTTTCAATCAAGTAGCAGTCACTCCAAGCACAGCATAACCAAAGCACATGGTGATAATTTGAGGCCATGTGGGGCTGAATTTGCACAGCACTTTGTCATCACTCACTAAAGTTAGTTCTTTCTGAGAGAGAAAGAGGGAGACAGTTGTATTAGTCATTATGTCATCAAGTACATGTTTTTATTAAGTTTACTTTTTAAATAACAGGTTACTCCCAAGCAGCTGCAGGACATTGTTTAAAACCATTGTTTGCCTGTTACAGCAAACATCACTGCTTAAAGTGACAGTCTATTCAAATATTCAACCAGCAAGTTGAGGAGGAGAGCTTCAGTCTGATTGGCATCTATCTGAAGCACAGAGTTGATGAAGGAGACAAACCCAAAATGCACAACAGCTAATTCCCACTTTATAGCAATTAGACTCAGCTGAGGTGAACATCTGGAGGGTGTTTTTTTACAGACCAGACAGCCTCCTCCCTCTCGGGAGTCTGTAAAATGAGCAGTCCTCACAGGGGCAACGTGAAGGCGATGGAACGCTACAAACAAGTGTTACTGCAGTTTGGGAGAAATGTGCAGCTTCGCATAAATACATGCAGCAAAGAGGGGATCAGAGGTTTTTGGCTAGAGGTGGATGTTGTGAACACTTTCCTGACCTACTGGTGCAGCAGCAGATTAAACGAATGAATCTGATTATTCTACAGGATACAGATGGAGCTAACATCACGTTTTGTTCAGAGCATGTGTGCATATTTTTTTGGCTCAGAGTTGAAAATGAAGACTGAACTGATATCAAAAGCTTCCACAGTTTTATCTACAATATCAGACAGCAACAACTCAACTTACTGGACATTGGAAATATATTGGTCATCTCAACAACTGCTATCTGGAAATCTTTTGTCATTTATATATCCAAAGTGGTTGTTACTCCACCATTTTCAAGCCGTAAACACCACTGCAACACTTAAATACTTTTAAAATCCCATGGGACTGACTAAAAATAAGATTGTCTCTCGTTTTTTTATCACAAATATATGTTATTAGTGTGAGATGTTTCAAATATTTTTTCCAATTTTTTATTCTATAAAAATTTTCTTCAACAAGCTTGAGAGCCTGACACTAGTAGCAAACATTAATTTGGCTGAGAGTGGATTTGTGTGCATGAATGTGTGGGGGAAATGTGATGTAAGTGTTTTCTAGTGTTTCCTGTTTTCCCTGTTTACACTGTGTGTGGGCTTTACTGCAGTGCATGTAACCAAGCTACTGAGCCTTTGGGATTGAAGAGCAGACATTGTTCAGTTTGTTGCAAAAACTCACCATGTAATAAGACATGTCGAAAAGCAACAATTGAAGCCAAGTTTTTCAACCTAAAAGGACAACGCTTCGTGAACTTCCTCATGATATGTATAAAAATACTCACAGGTAAGAAAACACTGTAGACCGAAAGCAATAAAACCAATTTTTATGGGTGCAACAACTAGTTGTAGGAAAACATTAATGACTGGTGTTATTAAGCAGATGAAGGCTTACACACACTCATCTCCTGAACCCATATCCTATCTTTTCACTCTCCTATGGCATGGCAGTTGCTCTGGCCAAGGACATCCATTGAAAACCAAGAGAGGTGGTCTGAGGCACTGATCTGTCTAAAGTACCAGCACTAATCCTTCTACTTCAGGTCAATATCCAGACATTCCTTGATACCCAGACAGCACAATAGCGCACAATACAACAAATGGTGCTCCATCACACTCACATATCTATTTTCTATGGAAATCTTCAGGTGTTGGGATGGCCACTGCATATGACTAATGCCTAACACATTCGTCACAGTACTAAAAATACATGTGTAGAAGATAAAGTATGCAGAGTAGTAAAGAGGTGGGATAGAAGTATGGTGGAATCACTTCAGAGCACCATGGTTGTTCAGTCCTCTCCTAATCTTCTTAGTGCTGGGACACAAAATGACACGATCCATCCCAACTCTCAAACTCTTAACCACTACACAGTATGTGTCCTCCTCTGTGACACCTGCAGACTTTATGGTCATTGCTCTAAAGCACCTGCTCGCTCAACAAACTGTCACTCAGTCATCTGGCCTAAACACCAATGTGGTTTTTCAAAACTGAATACCAGCTTTGTTATGGTGTATAATATGTTGTGTTGAACTGATTAAGGAAGTCACAATTGCCTATATAACAATAACAATTTACTCAAATGGCTTAAATTTAGTCACAATGAAACTACTACAATTTGTAGTCTAGCTCCATTATTCTGCCTCTTTAAATGCAAATTTTAAAGTTTTTTAATAATTTGTCTTGACTTTAGGGTCTGGCCATTTACTGTAACATAATCTGAACATATCACTGTACTACACATGCACTTATATACACACATAGAGCTGTGCACGTGTGGAGTTTTCCCCTCTGTATCCCTGATCCATGGCCTCCCGAGAACTATAAGAAACTAGTTGCAGACCAATTACCTCATAGTCGGAGCCCACTGTTCATTTTTCATTGTTTATTACTGCGCGCAGAGGCACTGAATCGATGCAATCAGAGGAGACAGCCCCAGCAGACAGACAGACAGACAGACAGAGGACTAGTAATCAGGATAGGCACTGACGAAACACTTGTGAAGAAGCACACACACACACACACACACATATGCATGTGCAGATGTATTTGTACAGTCTATATTTGCACAAACATACGCACACAAATGCAAGCACATAAAAGATGAAAACACACGCTCATAAAGAACAGGATATTGGAGGCAGCTGTGAAAAATGATCAAGGGATGACATCAATGACAGGATGGCTCTCACAACACAGGAGACAGCTGCATCTTAATTGGACATGCGACTCATTAGAACTGCTAGAGATGGACGCTCTTGTCTCTATGGTAAGGTCCCGTTCATTGGCCTCCTGTTGCAGCACCACAGGTGTCTCACACTGTATCTCTTAAAAATATTTTTGAAATTTTCTGCGACAATAAAAAGCAGTCATGTCACGGTGCTTCCCACCCCACCCGACTGATAGGAGTCATTGAGTGGACAAGTACTCTGTGCTACTTCCACCTCTACCTGTCCTGTATTACCTTTGCAATCGCTGAATGGATGACAACATTCAGCTTGCCATGTTATTACATATCTGGCTTAAGACCACTAAAAACTAGAGTGAAGTGAGGTGAAAACAAAAGGACGAAAAATGCCTGGGGATCTTGTTAGATGATGGAAGATGACCCGATCTCAGAGGAGCCATACACTGCACAATGCTCTTGCTTCCCAATATCAGACTGAGCCTTGAAAAGCTGATTTAAGACACGGACAGAATAGGTATTGAGTGAGCAGTAGCCAGAGGAAGAAAAAAAAACAGAGAGGTATGGAGAAGGAGGTAGAGAAAAGGTAAATGACTCCCTTGACTTTCCAGACAAAGACATTTTTTTTCTTGTTTTATTTTTCTCGCAGACAAGTTTCTTCAGGACATCATTGCTGATCCAGAACTCTACTGTACATCCTTTACCAGATATCTCTTGAAAATGATTCTCATCTTTTCATCTTAATCTGCCAAAGTTTGTCAGTGAAAGTATTTTTGGATATGGAAATTATTGAAAAAAATACAAACAATAAACATAAATGCAGCAGCTGTGTGCTTACTCTGTGTCTCTATGCATTATATGATATAACTACAGCTTTTCTACTTCCCAAATCCCCCCAAAAAATCCAAATAACGTTAACATTTGTTGACAAGAAGCAAGTTATAGAGTAAAGCACAAACCTACAAAAACACTGAACTAAATGGCGTCTAAGTGTAGATAAACAGGCATTATAACTCGAGAGGGTTCTATTTTCAATTATTCTTTAATGGCCTGAGCCTTCATACTATAATCAAGACCAATGGAGTTACCACAGCCATGTGCCATTAATGGATCTCACCTCAGGCTAATAAGGCTCTCACAGAGAAAATGATAATGGAAGTGTAGGCCACATCCGACCCTCATTTTGAGTCATGAAATGTTTCTTTTTTCTCTCTGTGATGAGGAGAATCTTCACTGTGCTGAGAACAGAGCTTTGAAAAGGGAAGGAAATATAGCCAGTACCCTTCAACCTCCATGGCGACCACATCAGAAATGCACAAAAGACTTAAATGGTCATCTGCAGTCAAAGATACTCATAGCTATTAAAAACTAAAAACCCTCACATCGGCAGTCGCCTTCAACTCTGCAGAGGCTCTGGTGCAGCTGCCTTTGTCAGAGCTGCCTCCTAATCACAAACTGAGTTCTCCCTGAGCAATCTGGTGGTGAGATCAGCAGAAATACAACACAGCTGAAGAAAATGAAGAAGAGTGTGAAGGAAAAAAGCAAAGAGGAAGAGCAGGATCAGCCTACTGATTAGACAGACTTCTGAAACCTTGTAAGGTAGAAGGTGAAATAACATCCTCCTGTTTACGTGGTGGAGTAGCAGATGGGAAGCCCAGGCTTCATCTTTTGGCACTTTCTCGATGTGGTGGTAATGAGAACATCTTGCTGAGGCTTCTCCTGTTTGGTGTGGTGGGGAAGAGGCCGTGCTGCCCATTCTTCATCTGTTTGGCATGGTGGAGAGGAACACATGCTGCCCATTCTTTATCGGGTTGGCATGGTGGAGAGGAACACATGCTGCCCATTCTTCATCTGGTTGGCATGGTGGAGAGGAACACGTGCTGCCCATTCTTCATCTGGCTGGCATGGTGGAGAGGAACACGTGCTGCCCAGGCTTCATCTGTTTGGCATGGTGGAGAGGAACACATGCTGCCCAAGCTTCATCTGTTTGGCATGGTGGAGAGGAACACATGCTGCCCATTCTTTATCTGGTTGGCATGGTGGAGAGGAACACGTGCTGCCCAGGCTTCATCTGTTTGGCATGGTGGAGAGGAACACATGCTGCCCAAGCTTCATCTGTTTGGCATGGTGGAGAGGAACACATGCTGCCCATTCTTTATCTGGTTGGCATGGTGGAGAGGAACACATGCTGCCCATTCTTCATCTGGTTGGCATGGTGGAGAGGAACACATGCTGCCCATTCTTTATCTGGTTGGCATGGTGGAGAGGAACACGTGCTGCCCATTCTTCATCTGGTTGGTATGGTGGAGAGGAACACGTGCTGCCCATTCTTCATCTGGTTGGCATGGTGGAGAGGAACACGTGCTGCCCATTCTTCATCTGGCTGGCATAATGGAGAGGAACACGTGCTGCCCAGGCTTCATCTGTTTGGCATGGTGGAGAGGAACACGTGCTGCCCAAGCTTCATCTGTTTGGCATGGTGGAGAGGAACACGTGCTGCCCATGCTTCATCTGTTTGGCATGGTGGAGAGGAACACGTGCTGCCCAGGC
Source organism: Synanceia verrucosa (assembly GCA_029721515.1). Taxonomy (NCBI): domain Eukaryota; kingdom Metazoa; phylum Chordata; class Actinopteri; order Perciformes; family Synanceiidae; genus Synanceia; species Synanceia verrucosa. Next base: position 19,825,864 of record CM056551.1, on the reverse strand, counting down.
TTCATCTGTTTGGCATGGTGGAGAGGAACACGTGCTGCCCAGGCTTCATCTGTTTGGCATGGCGGAGAGGAACACGTGCTGCCCAAGCTTCATCTGTTTGGCATGGCGGAGAGGAACACGTGCTGCCCAAGCTTCATCTGTTTGGCATGGCGGAGAGGAACGCGTGCTGCCCAGGCTTCATCTGTTTGGCATGGCGGAGAGGAACACGTGCTGCCCAAGTTTCATCTGTTTGGCATGGTGGAGAGGAACACATGCTGCCCATACTTCATCTGTTTGGCATGGTGGAGAGGAACACGTGCTGCCCAGGTTTCCTCTGTTTGGTGTGGTGGAGAGGAGTATGTGCTGCCCAGGTTTCTTCTGTGTGGCGTGGTGGAGAGGAGGATGTGTTGCTCAGATTTTCTCTCAGCAGAAATTTTCTTGCCATGCAATTTCATGTATATTAACTGTTGTTATATGGAGGGTCTGTGTGATTTTCATCATTGTCATTCTGTTCACATGGTCACTATTGCACATCTTGCACATCTATTTCTCAGTCTGTCCATTCTGGAAGAGAGCTCTCTCCTCTGTTGATCTTTCTGAGGTTTCTACCATTCTTTTTCCCTGTTTTTTGAGGGGAGTTTTCCTTTATAAAGGACAGAGGATGTCATATCCTGTACAGATTGTAAAGCCCTCTGAAGCAAATGTGTAATTTGTGATATTGGGCTATACAAATGCAATGAATTGACTTGACCTCATGTAGCCAGAATTCCTGCTGTCCTCACTGAAACAACTGACCTAGAAACATCTGAACTGTCTTTAAGGCCAATAAATACAGAAAATATCAAATGTATGTGTACAGTATATATATACACATGTACGCAAACATAATGGAAAACAAAAGTACATGAATGGCTGACATGTTGGAGCAAACACTGACAGAATGTCATTTTGTTGATTCAAAAGCATGTCAGCATATCAAAAGGCCTTTGACGCAGCTGTAGGCTCTTCAGCTCGGATTAATTCTGGTTATCATTTAATTAAACCTGGTAGTGTAGTAACCACTAACACACCTTCATGTGTCTGGACCTGTTGGATGCAAATTATTAATAATGTATGCACACCCCCCTTTATGTTAGTTCACCAAAGACCCAAACTGAACTGAGCTGAATGTCACATGGATCTACATGTGTCCGGAAAATGGCAATTAGCGTTCCCACAGTTTTGTTTTTTAAAAGGGTTATCGGATTTGACATGTAATGGATGTGAGCTTGAGTGTTGCTGGCACTGCACTGGGTTTGACGATCACGATGTGAAGAAAACGAGGAGCGGAGGAAGGAGACTGAACTGAGAGGTCAAAGACATTTACAGGAGTTTGGACAGACTCATTTGGAAACATCCACTCAAAACACTTTTCCTAATCTTCGAGTGTGAGGGGTACAAATACATTACTGTATGTGTCCGTGTATATGGTGAAATTAGCTCATTTAACCTCAATTTACTCTACAAATGTATGCAAGCATGTTTTCCAAAATGTGTCCTTTTATATTGTTTGATTATTGTGTATTTAATATTCTATGACTAATTTGCTGCAGGAACAAAACTACAGATCATGCTTGCAAAAACAGTTTCTTGCGAAAAACTTCCAGGGGGCTTCCTCCTTGTGATGTGTTTGTGGAGTAAAGCCTGGTTTATGCTTCTGCGCCCCTACGCGGACCCTACGCCGTAGCATGACGCGCACCTCCAAAAAATCCTGACTACGCGTTGCGTCAACGCGTTGAGACGCGAATGGCAAGGACTGTGATTGGTCCGCTCAGAACGTAATTTCCAGCTGTTGCTTTTCCGGTCAACAGCTCAACAACACCGCTATTTGTGGAGCGGCACGAGCGGTACGGAATAGTCGGACAGACCACCTCCACAAACGTCTTCTGTGCTTCCACATTTGTAGTAACAGCATTTCTTTTTAAATGTTATGAGCTCCATCTCCAGAAACACCCGCTCCATCTCAGTTGTCATTGTTTACTGTCGGGAGAAAACCAAGGAATCCGATATGAGCCCCCAGAAGCCACACAAAGACACAGACACACCCCCCTAGCAGCTTGGCGGTGAATTGCAGAGCAACGCGTTCCCTCGACGCAGAGCTTTGAATGCTCAACAACGGCGTCGGGTCTACACCGTAGGTACGCCGTCGCCACGACGCAGAAGCATAAACCAGGCTTAATAAATACACATATAAAACATAAAAATGTTACTCTTCCTCTATCCCTATCTACTTCACTCATTTCTCTTCTTTCTTACAGTCACAGTTATATAATCTTAATTTTTGTATTCATCTTGGCCATCACCAACTTGGCTACTGGCTCAAAACACAAAGTCAAAGCTGACTCATACATATGTAACCAGGGGCTTTCCAGTCTGTAACAGTAAGAGAATGAGAGTGTATTAGGTATCTATTGGTAAACATTTACGTGCATGCATGCAACATCATGTGCATGTGATGTCACGATTCTCACTGATTTCAAATCAGCCTGTCTTTGCGAATGAAAAGCCTGTTCTGTGTAACGCAGTCAGCACTGTTAGCACAGTAGCAGCAGCAACATGCTCATATGTATGCAAATCACAGGTGCACTATTCTCCCAGGTGGAGAGCAGTGTTTGGGCTGATAAAAACCTGGAGAATCCTCCTTACTACGCAGCAGGATGACAGCTGCAAACCAAAGCCTCAAAGCAAGGAAAGGTAATTACTTGAGCACAGCTACAGTATAAAGTGAAAAACAAGGAATGCTAGGCAGTTATGGGCCATGAACTGAGGGGGCTGGAAACACAAAAGAACAACAGGCAAGATGGCGCTGGCTATTAATAGAAATAGGCATCTAAAGCAACAAAGAGGTCGATATAGAGTCCGATTTTTCTTTACAATGGCTGTAAACTCTCTGTGGACACTCACTGAGGAGGCAGTAAGAAGGCTTCAGTTGTGAAGGGTAAACACATCGATGGACAGACCATCTCCACATCAAGGTACTGAGACAGTCAGTGCTGAATATATCATCTGAGCCACATCATATTTAATTCGCATTAACCAGAAAGCTTGACAGACAAACATATCTTGTATTTGGGCCACTGGAGCAGTTGGGATTTCAGGGCTTTGCTGAAGGGCGTTTTGCTACAGAACTGTGTTACTTATTAATCAGCCCTAAACACATTTGCACTGCTCCTGCATACTAAATATGTTTTGACTAATGTGAGAAGAATCGTCTATTTTTACCTCCACAGTAGAACAAAAGTTTTCCTCATTGATCAATGCAGATTATTTTTTCAATTAATAATTTGAAAATAGCAAGAAGGAAACCCTGGAAATTGCATGTTTTACCTGACTTCCAGTCCAAAACATTCACGTGCTTTGTATGACAAAGAAAAGCAGCAAAAAGAATTGATTTATAACAAAAAACAAACAAATAATCATAATTTCAACAATCAAAATAATATGATGTATCCATATATAGTTAGTGGACTAGTTTTGGTGGTTATCCACTTTTTTGTTGATAGTGAGATCAGAAGAGATCAGAAGAGATCACTCGTGTGTGTGCAGTCAATATGAACATCTTGTCTGGTTCTGTCAAAAGGTCACCAAACCTGCCAACCACTACCTCTGGAGCTCATCTATACAAAATAAAAACAAAATGTCAAAATGAAAAATGTGGTTTTATGAGGGCTTATGTACTGGACTATTTCTTGGCCTTTTTCTACTCACTGTCAACCTAATTTTTAAAAAAAAGACACAGAGAGAGAGAGAGAGAGAGAGATGATGTAAGCCAGTGAGAAGCAGAGTCATGCTCTGCCTAGATTAGCATCACTGTGTTTAGCTTGAGGTCCTCTACACTCCCACACACTCCCTCTTTTCTGCCCTGCCACCTCCCCTCCATCTCACCCTTCCTGCATTCATTCACCTATCTATCATCAATCATTCACCCAGCTATCCATCAATCCAATATCCCCCCAACCCTCCAGCCAAAAACCAAAACTGCCCAGTTGGACCACTCAGCCAGAGAAGAAGCACTGGTATCAGCAGCATCAGTCAGGGGCCACCTGCTCTCCCCTCTATGAAATCCCCCTCTCCTGTTACATAAAGAGACACTTGCAATGTTGCAATGCAGCATCAGACTCTGTTGTGCAACAGCATTAAAAATACCTCAGGGTCAGTGTGGAGGAAAGTCGGAAACAGAGTTATTCTGCCGGAGAGAATGCAGAAACAGAGTCGTGAGTGTCCGTCTGTCATCTCACATGTGCTCACTGGTATTATGATGCACACATGACTGTTGAAACTATTTGACCTCATGTAACACGGTATCATAAGACCAAAACATCAGAGAATACCGGTGTTGAATATGCGTCATTATATCAGACAGCTGCTCATATGTACAAATAAAAAGTCACATACATCACATGTGAAGGAATTTCTCTAGAAACCTAACCTAAACATAAACCTACCATCAACTAATAACTGTCTCTCTAAAATTGATGACTGCATATTTCTGTTGCACTGCTACCGTACCTTACCTTTTGTGAAAAACAACACAAATCCTAAACATATCCCTTGATAGTGAGCCAAAAAGTAATACAGAGTCTTAAATCTGTTGTCAGCACACACAGTTTTACAGATACCCCCTTTAATTCCATACAGAAAGCTGCACTAATGCGTCTGCTGCTGTTGAAGGTAGAGCTGCAGCTTACCTTGTCATAATACTGGCAACAATTGAATAAAAACTGCCACACTCTACATAAAATCCTCTCAGCCAAATTAAGCCCGGCTCAAATATTTACAGCTCTGAAGATTTCACTGTATCATCAACAACTGTGACTGTTTGGAGTTCAAATTTAGCTGTAAAATTAAACCAAATTTCCATTTGCACTGAACTCAGGGAAAACATAGCCCCCAAAAAGTCTTTGTAAATAATTACATTGAATCACATTCATTAAGAGCAGACAAGCTAATCAGCATTTGGGATGCACTCCCTGAACTATTCTCAAAGTGACTGTGGAATAATCAAATGTGTTTGGTTTTCACGGTGTTGTGCTGATAAGGACGAGGAAGCAGTACATCAGGCCAATCTGTCCATGGAGAAGGATTGTCTTGCTAATGAAGTGTGGAGAGGAGCCACTGAGGGCTTTGTATGTCACCAGATTTACAGCGCAGTGGCCTTGTGATTCCCTGCAGCTGTAAAACAATGAGGAGGTGATTGGAGTAAATTGCGCTGCAGTTGTCAACCTCCCTCCTGCTTGCAGCCATTTGACGGCATCTCTCTCTTACAAACAAACAGTCTCTCGCCGGTGTCCTCGCTCACACATGTACACACAAAAACACAGCAATTTTTTTCTCCTCTCCTCCCACACTCTTTATCTCTGTCTGCTACTCTGTCTAGCACTTTTTTTTCTCAAATGTCAGACACAACACAGGTACATGACCAACAAGTGATTAACTGGCCATTGTTCTTTCTCATCACTGTTTCTTTTTTGCTCTCCTGTCACCCCAACAGTCATGATGCAAAGACCAGTATCTAACAAAACACATTTTACATCCACATCTCAGAGACATGCGGAAGCAAACACATTCTTTCTTTCATGTATAGAGATGTCTTCTGCAGCAGGTGAAGACCAAACAGCATCAAACTCAGGCTGCGAGGAATGTGTGCGCAGAAACCAGAAAAAAAATGTTGCATTCAGTTTTTTTTAGCCAAGGATGGAAAAAACAGAGTGATAGCTTTGAGATTTTAAAATACATCCACTTTCAAAGTGGATGCGGTTCCAATATGGCTATTTATTTGATGGGTTTTTAAGTTTTTTTCTCAGGATTTGGCTGCACATACAATAGTTGATACGGAAAAAATGTCTTTTAATAACTTTTCAATAACAATAAAAAGATGAAATAATGACAATTGCTATATATACAGCTCAGCTCAACATGTAATGATAAAAGACCGGTAACTTTCATTCCTATGTATGATAAGGAGGTTGTGTGGTTCAAGTTTAAGCTGTTTGGCGACCACCTGAAGTTGCTCCACATCCTCACAGATCCATATTCTTAATATATGTTTAAATGATGAACAAATTTCCAATTTCTGACCGCCAGTAAATTTCTCTTGACTTGAGAGGATACAAGCAAAATAAATGTATATATTTTTCAAATTGGTTTGTTTCCCGATTGGCTACTTTTTGTCACTCCAATCTGGCAACACTGCATATAACAAGAGTCTGCAGGAATGGACTAAGGGAAAGGGAAAGCAATTCAGACGTAACTGCTGGAAGAAGATGCATGGAAATAATTAATGTTACAGTGCCATAGACAGTCTCAAAGAGGGAGCAGGTGTGAATCAGTATTTGGAGGCACAATTCAAAATGAATTCCTCCTTTAAGAGAATGACCAGTTTCCTCCATGTTCATACTGAGAGTCATCATGACAAAATATACTGAGCAGCATTTCATCAAAATATGTGAGCCAACATTTGGTCTCCTTTCTTATCTATAATGAATGCACCATCATGCCACCAGTGCCACCTGCTCTTTTCACCCCTGCTGTTTTCATCAGTTGCAAATATAAGTGGCACTTCATGGAAAGCCATGGCTGACTCGCTCCACTGTCACTGCTGATGACAAGGCTGAGCGTCATAACACAACAGGGAAAATCCATTTCAAGTGTTTCTGCTCCTTAATACAGCGACAGCGTTCTGCTTAAAATGGCACATGCGAGAATAATGGTGGTGGTGTGAAATTAAATGAGCTGAATTAACAACCATCACGTTTGCACAGACACACATACGGTATGAATTCTGCACACAGATAATTAATTCATAAAATTTAAATTACAGAGACACAGGATGCAGCATGTCTCCAAAAGAGCAAAAATCTATAGGAACCATAAATTAGTGAATATCCCCCAGAGCTACTAGCACCACCAGTCATAAGTAAAGTAAACGGACAGAAAAAGAAGCAGGGAGGAGAAATGATGCAATATGTTTGTATTTATATGCAAAAGACTGGAGGAGAGATGGAGGCAAGAAAGTGAGACAGGAGTATAAGAGAAGAACATGAAAGGAAGCTGGAATCAAAAAATGAGATATAATACATTTTGAGGTTGAAAAATGGGAAGAATTAAATACTTCTGACGTGAATTTATTTCACAGTTTGTGGTTTTATGAATTACAGCACCCAGATGCCAGACAGGAGGTGTCTAATGGGAGAGATTAGGAATAAAGGAAGGAAGTGGGACAGAAGACATACAGAGAAAGAGAGGTAGGGACAATATGGAGAGGGGAGAGAAAGAGATATGAGTCGTAAAAAATGAAGAAGGAGCAGCTGGGCGGTGTGGGCGAAGGCACAGAGTGGGGGGAGGAAAAATCGGAATTGGTTAAAGGGGATAAAAAAATGAGAGTGTGGAGGAGGCAAGCGGTAAAGGGAAGAGAGTGAATGGGGAATGCATATGAGATGAAGGGAGGGGAAGAAGCATGGGCGAGTGCAACAGAGGCTGACAGACAGCCAGGAATAGAGGACTACGTAATTAATAGTCAAAAACTGCAGGCAGGTGTGGAGAGAAAACCACAGCAGGTGGGAAGGTATGTAGTGATGAATAGCTTCCTACTCTACCTTCCTAACAAGACAGGCAGCTTCAGGGTGTATCACTTTGCATGATTGTATATTGTAGACAAGTAAAAGCAAACAATAGCACAGGAAGGAGAAGGGCAGGAGAAGAAAGGGGGAGTGAGAGGAGGAAGAAAGGCTAACAGACACACCAGGAAGGGAGACTGCTATGGAGATTAAGCTGGACAGGGAGGAAGAGCCAGAGAGAAACTCATTATCTAAGGAAAGAAGAGGGTTTCCTAGGAGATTTGGCACGAATAACCTACGACACAAGAGAGACTCGCTCATGCACGCTCCTGCCGTTTGTCTGTGAGAGGAAAGCATTCAAGTTAAACTGCAAACAAAGTTTAATTACCCAAATGGCTTATCACACAGGCACCTCCCACACACACAGTGTTCAACGAACACAACCTTGAAAGTTTGCCAGGGTGCGGTTTAGACCACATCTGATAAAAGACAAATACATATGCAGCTCCCCATCTGCCAACACACCACAGTGACAATAGCAATCAATCTTCCAGGCGCTATCTGTCCATCCAAGTCTCACCATGTGTGTGCAACAGTGAAGCGCCTCTGTTTGTGGATGTTGTTGTTGAGCAGCATGCGGCGAAGCAGCCGCGGCGAATTGCGGGGAGAGAGGCGGGGGGAGATGGAAGAGGGCGACCGCCGGTGTCCCCTTGGCCTCTCTGGCTGCAGCAGGTTCTCCCGCAGGATCTTCACCAGGTCTTCATTCAGGCCGGAGTGTTTGGGCATGGGGGGCACTGCCAGGGTGTCCTGGTGGGTCACCCCCATGCCTGCCTGCTGGGCCATGCCTGCCCCGGCTTCACCACCACTGCCACCAGCACTGGCCCAATGAGTGAGCAGAAAAGTCAGCCGAAATCTAACAGCAATGAGGCAATAAACGCGCTAATTTATACTTCTTCTCTGTTAGAGTCCAACGATTTCCCAAAAATTTAGGATTCTGTTAAAAATAAAGACACATCCTAAAACCCTGTGGATGATGAACTGAAAAAAAATCTGCTGGTAATTCCTCACGCCAGCAGCTCCCTCTGTACAAAAAGCAGGGGATATGAAAGACGAAGAATCCTTGCTCTCTTTCTCTCTTTCTGTCTTTCAAGGAGCCAGCAGATGAACAGAAGCACTGAGGGCTGCTGCCTTCATCTGCTCTGCAACGCTGAGTGTCTGCTGTGAAACTGCAAGGGAGAAGATGAGGGGAGATGGAAGCAGGAGAGAGGGAGGGCGGGATGCAAAAAAAAAAAAAAAAAAGGGAATTCCGTCTATTCCAGCCCCGTCTCGTCCTGGCCTGCAGGCAAACTCAACACAGTCCAGTGCAGTTGCCCAGAAAGAGTTTAGCTGAACTAAATCAGTCCATTCCAGCCCAGAACAGCACAGCACTGTCTGGTAAAAGCCAACAAGGAAGCCGCGTTGGTTCACCCATAAAAAAACCCAAATACTATAACTCAATCCAGTCAGGCTAGGTTGAGGTCTGTTCCATCCAGTCGAAGCAATTTATCCTTCCTTCCTCTCCCTGCCCAGAGAGAGACTGACTGCTGACTGCAGCCAGTTTATAAGCTACTGATCCTTTGGAGCTGAGCAGAGCGTCAGCGTGTGTGTGTGTGTGTGTGTGTGTGTGTGTGTGTGTGTGTGTGTGTGTGTTTGTGTGCGCACACAATAGAGAAGAAAAAACAGGGAGGCATGAGGAAAGACATGGTAAGCTTGAGTAACACTGCAAAAATGTTGTATGCATGCATGAGCTTGAGAACCAAGGCACATGCATCTGTGAAGGTGCATTTGTCAATGCGGCAGACTGCACTAAAAGCACCCGTTAGTTATTGAGTAACCCTAAATCTAGACTCAGCTTGAGAGGACCTCACTCACCATGTGTACATACAGTACATACATATATTACACATGCAAGAGAAACTAGGAGAGCAACCAGCTCCATCTTGCCCCTAGCTTCTGCCACTCCCTTTCACTGCATTAGTTTTTTAAATGGGTGTAGTCATGCTGGTAAATATGAAAATATTATTTGTTGAATCTCATATGCTTATCATATGAGAGCTTATCTGGAATACGGTGTGCTTACCTCTAACCAGCTTATAATCGTTCCATTCTCACCTGATAAGACACTCTTAAAAGTGTACCTCTAGGTGTCAACAATTTTACTGTAATATTCTTATATGGAGTTTCTACAGGAGGCCCACAACACACAGGAGCAGCTTTAACCTGGTCCAGCAGCAACCTTAAAGTGTCCCTGTGAAGCATTTCTTCTCAACAGTGGCTGAATCATCCCAACACAAATATCTGGCAATGCGGTAGATGACTGCAGTGAAAATGTCTCTGAAAGGCCAAATATCAGCATATATGGATTGAAGTAGAATATTTCATTGGATAAATTTTGTGAATTTTGGAAATGATTATATACACTTTATTAGATGCACCTTGCTAGTAAAAGGTTGGACCCTTTTTGAGGTCAGAAGGTGCTGGAAACATTCCTCAGATATTTTGGTCCATGTTGACAAGATAACATCACTCAGTTGCTGCAGCTTTGTCAGCTGCACATCTATTTTGCGAATCTCCCTTTCCACCACATCCCAAAGGTGCTCTATTGGACTGAGATCTGGTGACTGTGGAGGCCACTAGAGTCCAGTGAACTCATTGGCATATTCAAGAAACCAGTTTGAGATGAACTGAGCTTTGTGACATGGAGCATTATCCTGCAGGAAGTAGCCATCAGAAGATGGTCCACTGTGGTCATAAAGGGATGGACATGTTCAGCAACGATACTCAGGTAGGCTGTTGTGTTTAAACGATGCTCAATGGGTACTAAGGGGCCCAAAGTGAGCCAAGAAAGTCTCCCCCACACCATTACACCATCAACAGCCTGAACCGTTGATACAAGGCAGGATGGATCCATGCTCTCATGTTGTTTATGCCTAATTCTGACCCTACCATCTGAATGTTGCAGCTGAAATCAAAACTCGTCAGACCAGGTCTGTGTGAACTGTAGCCTCTGTTTCCTGCTCTGCTGACAGCAGTGGCACCAGGTGTGCTCTTCTGCTGCTGGAGTCCATCTGCTTCAAGGTTCCAGTGCTGTGGTTCAGAGATGGTATTCTGCATTCTTATGTTGTAACCAGTGGTTATTGGAGTTACTGTTGCCTTTCTATCATCTCCATCCAGTATGCCCATTCTCCTGTGACCTCTCACATCAACAATGCATTTTCATCCACACAGCTACCGCTCACTGGATATTTTCTCTTTTCTGGACCATTCTCTGTAAACCCTAGAGATGGTTATAGTGAAAATCCCAGTGGATCAGCAGTTTCTGAAATACTCAGACATGCCACGTTCAAAGTCACTGAAATCCCCTTTCTTCCCATTCTCATGCTCAGTTTGAACTTCAGCAAGTTGTCTTGACCACATTCCTACATTCCTAAATGCATTCAGTTGCATCCATGTGATTGGCTGATTAGCTATTTTTGTTAACAAGCAACTGTACACAATAAAGTGGCCAGTGAGTGTATATCTTTTGTGTTTGACATTACAATGCTTTTAGAGTTACTGTTCAGATGGGTGAAAATGGTCCTTCCATCCTGAGAGCAGTCAATACATTTTGTATTTAGAAAAATTAAGGAAAAGAATCAGATCTCTGTGGCAGCTGCAGGACTGTAAAAACTCTGACCAATCAAGTGCCATTCAGTCCAAATGGAGAGAACAAATCAGATGCTTTCATGTCTCTTCCTGCCAAGGCCCACCTTTGCCCCTCCCTCCTCCCAACTGTTTCTGGAAATATCCAGCACACTCCTCTGCAGAAATACAGAAGTAGCAGGAGAATATGTTATGTAGGGAACAATGGCAGAGAAAATGCAGCCAAAAATACCACTTACTTACTTCTGATGACTCACCCTGCTAAAGAGGCAAAGAGAAGAAAGTCAGAGGCAGAAAAGGCTGTGACAAAAATCTGGATAATGCTAGAGGACAAACCAGTGTCAACATCAGTGGACACGCTGAGGCATCTGAAGGGACTGAAAAGTGATGCAGAAGTTGCTTTCGTTTTGTTGGACATGATGGGAGGGGGAGGAAGGGGTGGAGCTTAAAGGAGTCTTAGAGGAGATGCCACTTTCAAATCTTACCAGCTCTCTTGCTAGTTCTCCATGATTGCCAACTATAACTTTAAGGTCAATTAATATCGCCCAACCCTTGGAAGAATGATTTGTCATCTTTTGCCCGTCCACTTGAACCACTGTTATTTTCTAGTAGCCTAGGCTTACCTGTACCCACCTGAGCCGCAAGTCATATCACTACTATGCAGCCACCACTGTAATCTACAGCAATACAATACAATACTAATAATGTTAGTGCCTCATGATCTTTATCCACAACTTTGTAGAAAAACTTGGGGTTTAAACAGAATGAGCCATTATGGCCGCAAGCTGCATGACTAACTGAGCTACCTAGTGAACGGCAACTGCGGTTAGAAACCGTTAGGAGCACTAAGCAAGTTAGCGATTACTTACAATTAAAGCTTTCTGTCCGCCGCTCAGTAAATCAAATCAGTATGTGCTCCCTGTCGGCAAACTGGCCTTATAATGTTTAATGACCTCTTAATGAAAAGACCACAGTGTTCCATGGTCAACCAAAATACTCATGACACAATTCTAATCATCTCATGACAGCTAATGCTGATTTCAAACCATAAATGACAGTATGACGTAATCTTAACGCATAAAGCTAAAATGCTTTCTTTAACTTTGATAATTAGGCATGCTATGGCATGATTATATGACAGATTATGTTGGATTGCCATAACAGAGAAACCATAAACAATGTCAACCCTGAGTGAAAAAAATAACACTTAATGACAACACTTAGGACGCTTTCACGTTCATGACAGCTGGCATGTCAGTCTTATGCACACCCCTTCAAATAGAGTTAGTCTTCCTGTAACATCATGACAATAGTTGTGTAACTCCCTAGCAACCATTCAGCAATACCCCAACAAACCATGCTAGTGAAAAACCTGGCACTGACTCATGCACCTATTTTCTTCAGGACAGACTCTGGACTCATTTCCCTATGATACACATAAATCTATATTAATTTACTGGTTACTGGTTATATTGTATCTGGTAGGGGATTAATGGCAGCAGATATAGAATGAAAGGCATGTATGATGGAATGGGCTCGTTTACTGTCATACTGAAATTATTGTTATGTTAAATGTCTTGTACCATTATAGATATAAGCTAGGAAGTAGAGAAATAAAGGAAAAAAATCATGGCCAATAAACACTGCACACTGTTGACACAAGGAGAAAGACTGGTAAAAGGGTTTTGACATCCTCTAGTAGAGCCTAGTAATATTTATTAACTTTATCAGAAAAAAATCTTGCTTAAAAATGTGACACTTTTGAAGCTGTGATGGTTTGTGTCTTTGGTCTGTCAAAATCATCAAAATGCAACCATCAGTCAAAGATAAGCTGTGGCAATCAGTCAAACGAAGCCATGACAGCAACGGAGAGCTGTTGGCCTTCAGAGAGTTTGCAATTTATCATCCTATCGCAATAGTCGCAAAGGAGAGGAATGCTATTTTTTTTTTTTTGTTCATTTGTTTCATTAACACACATTATTCTGTCCGCTCTTTTACTTCTTTCTTTCCTCTCTCCTGCTACCTGTCTTACTGCCTGTCTCTTTTGTAAAACATTTTTTTCTTAACTCCTCCCCGTTGCTGTGCATGACGTCTATGTGCACGTCCCCCTGGTTACCAGGGGCAACATGGATGGAGAGGGACAAGTGGATTTATCAAGAACTAAAGGCTGAAGGAACAAAAGCAAGAAAACGGAAACCAATCTGCAGGGCAAAGCTGTGGTGTATGCAGACACTAGAACAGACTCACAGCACACGAACACACTTAATTTCATACACAGGGAGTGGGCACAAAAGCATGAACATTTGACAGTGAAGTGTGATCCAATAGTCCTCCTAAAAAGACACTTCATACAATAAAAACACACCTAGAGGTCTACACGGTGGTGTAGTGGTTAGCACTCTCGCCTCACAACAAGAAGGTACCGGGTTCGAATCCCCGGGCTCTGGATTTCTGTGTGGAGTTTGCATGTTCTCCCCGTGTCTGCGTGGGTTCTCTCCGGGTACTCCAGCTTCCTCCCACCATCCAAAAACATGCATGGGGATTAGGTTAATTGGCTAATTTAAATTGACCATAGGTGTGAGTGTGAGTGGTTGTCTGTCTCTATGTGCCCTGCAATGAGGTGGCGACTTGTCCAGGGTGTACCCTGCCTTCTGCCCTAAGACAGCTGGGATAGGCTCCAGCCCCTCCACAACCCTATGTGAGGATAAGAGGTAGATAATGGATGGATGGATAAATCCAAATCCAAATGTGTTGATGATAAAGTCTCAATTACATACTACGAAGTATAACAAATACATAATGCATACCTAAACGGCACATAATAAGATAATCATGCATATACTGTATAATTTATCTTTCCCATGCACAGAGGGAAACTAAAGAGCAGTGTCAACCATAATACATATTTCAGCTCTGACTGAGTTTTGACAAATGTTTTACTATTAATTTCCCATTTCTCACTGTCACAAAAAAAATTTCAGTGTGAAAAATGAAAGGGGCATACTGTGTGCTCGAATAATACATAAAATAAATCTTGTTGCCTGCAATCTCCTTGGAAAATATTGTTTAATCTTGACAGATTGGATGGCTTTCTTTTGGCAGTACACAGCATGCCGTCACCTCACAGAGCACAGTCTGGAGTCTGGGTTGTTATTGGCTAAGGGTTCTTTGTGTGACACTGTCAAATAACTGCACTTAAAGGTCCACTGTGTGGCATTTAGGGATATTTATGCACAGATTTTATGTAACACATTTATTTGTTTTCAATGGTGTATAATCACCTGGAGCCAGGAATCGTTTTTTCGTATTTTCGACATTCATATCTACATAGTGAGCAAATCCTCTTGTATGAAGGCCGCTGTGTTGCACTGTCATGTTTCTACAAACTGGCTCTTGGCGTTTTTACATTATCTGAAGGCCACGGACATGCTCAGAAAGGGAGGGGTGAGTGGAGGAGTATTCAGCTGGTTGCAATCTGCAACATCACCGCTAGATGGCACACACTGCTCCTTTAAGGTCATGTTATGTCCAAAGAGCTCTCTAACTATGATTTATCACAGCAAACACAGTTTAGTGCCTGTTGCTATAGTTACCACTTACATAGATGTAATGGTAGCAGACATAAGAATGATGACAGGACAGTGCTGAAATACAATTTAAAGTTTTAAGTATTTAATTATTCAGTGGGAGGGGCAGGTGTGACATGCAGTTAAAGAGCAAAGAAGAGGACCTGAAAGGGGAAATTAAATGATGATTTTTGTGCAGTTCAGTGCAGTATTTGGTTCTTTGCAAGGCGCCACATTACTGACACACAATACAGTACATCCAAGAGCTTAATGCAGCTCTGCCTCCCTCATGTGGACATCCTCTACCACTTCAATGACTGGTCCAGGCAACGGCTGAAGTGATGAGAGCTGGTTCTCTTTCTGTTGTATAGTGATTGCGTTACAAAAACTGCAGTTTAAATGTACATTGGATGCATTCAAACTACCCCAGTGATCAATAAACAAATGGAATAAATAGTGCTAAGCTAAGAAGCTTCATCTCACTCTATGCTTTCTGTGGAGGTATTTTTATTGTCTTGCAAAGCTGATATTTTTTTTTTTTAGCAAAAACATCTCTGCCACCTTCCAAACAAATTGGTAGAGTATTCATGAATATGTAAATCTGAAGTCCCTGATTACAGCCTTCTTACATATTCATTCATTCAACCTTTATTTTTACTAGACTGATTATAGAGAGCCATGGTTCATGGTTCATTACACCCAGGCAATTCTAAAAACATGAAAAGGAAAAAAAAGCAACTAGATATACATTTGTATATTTGACTATATTTTAACTACTAATAGGATGATAAAAGTGCCTTGAGTAGTATTTTCTACACACTAAGTTAAAGGGTCACATATGGCAGTGATGCTCAACATGCTGTCTAACGTGCCTGAAATGCACAGATTCTAGTGAACAACCCAGTGTTCATTTTATGTATTGACCGGTAGGTGGCAGCATTTGTGTAGAAATGTTTTCTAGTAAACACAGTTATCAGGGACAGGCAGACATGTCTACATGCTGCTTGATATAAACCTAAAGCTGTGGTGACGTGTCCTCAGCGGCCAACAACCACGTGACTGCACCTCTGTTAGTCTTTCCTGTGATATTTGTTCAGGGCTTGTCTCCATCACTGTGAGGTCAGTACAGCTGTATTTTCACAGTTACATCACCATGCAGTGCTGTTAAGAAACACTGTATTTTCCTGATTTTGAGCTTTATAGTTTTAACATTTAAGGAGCTCCTGCTTCGGATGACTCACAGCCTGTTGTTAGAGTGGTCAGCCTTATCAAAGTAAAATTGAGCTGGTCCACTCCTCTGGAGAGAAAAAAAAAACAATAACAACTGTTGATCCAGTATGAATTATCAGCGCCTCGCGCAAATTTTTATGACATAAGATGTGTCCTAAAGTGATCCGTGGAACAGTGACGCACACTGCTCAACATCACAACTAACCCAGTGCTAGCTCCAGAGAGAAAGAGCTGAATATTGAACAGAGCAAAGCAAAACCTGCATGTCTGTGAGTATATCATCATTACAACAAACCCCTGTGACTCACACTTACTTGAACAGTCCTTGCTTTTATTCATGAATTTGAGGGACCTTGTTTCATTCTCTTAGGTATGAAACTCTTTCAAACATTCACATGCCTCTTCTCATTATCAACCAGGTAAGTCCGTCTCCCTGCCGACCTGTACAGCTGTGAGGTTATATCCTGGACAGTTAGTTGGCTTGCAAAGCTGTTGTGACCCTGACAGGAACTGTGCTATAATTCCCTTCCTCCCACTGATGGTTGAAGGTCACTTCATGGCCTAAAAGCACACACACACATATTCTGGCATGTTGAACAAAACGATGAAATTACAACTGACAGGGTGGCTGAGGTAGAACTGGGCTGTTCTGTAAATTAATAGGCAGCCAATGTTACCATTTTAGTGGGGTAGATCCATGAATCTGAGCTCTATTTCATCTCTTTCTGCTTGTGGGCACTGAATAAGATATCATTATTTAGTTTGGGTTGTGCTTTCACATCTATCGTTATGAAATCAAGTGTGTTGATACTGCAAGAGCATTTTAAATATGTGATATCCAACACAACCCACAGTGGCTCAAAATGACTTAAAGAAACATGTATGACAAAATCAGATGAAAGAGAAAATAATGTATGTACATGTATAGTGTATGTACAAGAGCACACTGAGCAGCACTGTAATTCTCAAAAAGATTATGAGTTGTAGCCAGTGTGCGTCAAGACTGAATAACTACCTAGTAAGCTGAAACTTCAGTCAGAGTCAGTTATTACTGGGTTCACTGCCAAGAGAAGAGGTAATACAGACCCTGGCCAGGATCCATTATAATACTCCACGGGAATGTTTGATTAAATGCGTTCATGCGAGCGGGCGTGCTGTTGAGTGGCGGCCTTTGTGTATCTGTCTTATGTTCAGTTGCATTTATTTTGGAGCATGGCAATAGTTGTTATTTATTGAGCTGCACTCTGGCATACACACAGCCAGTCATAATGAGAGGAAATGGGTAGGAGAGATGCAGAACAGAGGGAAGGAGGAGAAGGAGGGAGGGAGGAGGACGAGTGGAGCAGCTCGCCAAGAGAAAGAGGGGAGCTCAGAGCAGGCTGTAACTGACGCTGGGTGACAGTAAATGGAGGTGGATGAATACAAATGACCACAGGGATAAGGAAGAGAGAGGTTGAGAGGGGACGAAGGGAGACAGGAGGACAGGAAGATCAGGGAAGCTCCAGAAATAGCCCATCACTGTGAACATGGTGGTCCTGGGAAGGCTGAACCTGGTCCTGTGCATCTGTGGATGCATTTATTTATATGAGTTTCCTGTTCAGACCCATTTATATAAATATATCGTAGCTCTGTGTTTGGCATTTGTGTGTGTGGGAGAGATGAGAGAGGGAATGAAAAGAATAGGTCACAGACTAAGTACGCCAAGAGGTCATGTACTATGAATAAGGGTGATTCACAATCAATCAAATTCAAACCTACACAATCTACTACAGGGCTGGAGACACCAGGCTTTATGACAAGAGATGAAGGACACGTAAGCTTTGATGCTAGCAGTGCTGCTGTGTGAAAATAACCTTATATAGCATCAAAGAGGGACAGGACTATTTTGTGTTTAAATATGAAGATATTCGACAGAGTCAGGTATTATGCTGCCATAGCTTTAACACAAGGTAACACTAAATATATTTTACAGAATTTAAAAAAAGCATCTCAAGGCCGAATATCATCTGTCATGGATCACTGTTGGTTAGAAAAGTATACAAAGCTATAGCAAGGTATTGAGGATTTGTTATTTTTTTATTTCTGTGTGACTTACGTATCCTTTTCATATAGGCTACTATTGGTACTGTACATGTATGTATATGTTCACACCAGGCCTCTTTATTCAAAATTGATTAAAAAGTCATTCTAATTATCTTTAATGTTTACCAAGCTATTATTGTTGTTATTATTATTATTATTATTATTATTATTATCATTGTTCTACTGTGATTGAAGATTTTTGCAATTCAGTAGCTAAATAAAGATATGTCATTTCATCACAACATGCAGCGCTGTGCTGGTCAATAAAAAATATAACAAACCTATATGAAATAAGCATAATGAATCACAATTAGATTATTTTCCCATGTCATTTAGGCCTGTTATGAATTCAGTTGGTGGTGGTTTTATGGCGATAGAACACATTAATAATGCTACTGACCTTATTTATGCCCCCATATCTCATATAAGGGAATTCAATAAAGTTTTACACCTCATTACTTCATGAAAGAAACAAATATTTCTCATGGTACATCGGCTACATCCAATCCCCACACATACACAGTGCACTCCAAGTAAACACAAACAAAGAAATGACGATGCTCATTACAAATAATTGGTTACATGAGATAATGGCAAATTATAATACGCCTCATTTGGGGGGGGTGACCGGATGATGCTGGGACTCGCAGACAAAGGTGTGCAATGGCCACTGGTGCATGATAAGAGGGCAATTACTTCTCAAAATTGACACTGAATAATAAATGAAGAAATGAATGCTCATCTCCACTTTTCACAACACCTAGCTCAATCTTAGGAGATGCTGGAGAACACTCACAAGAATTCAAAAGTGGAACTGTCAAAGTGATGAGGGCACATCTACACAAACCTCTCACATCTGAAAAAGACTGGCAATAAGGTAGCAATTACACAAAAAAAAAAAACAGAAAAAAAACTATTTCTACACTAGGACCAGGACAAGGATCATTTAAAGACCTATGAATATATTGACAGGTCATGAGTACATATAGAACGCTGAAGCACTGATTTCTCTTACAACACTGATGGACTCATCAAGGAACGTTTTTAAAAGAGCAAGACTTTTTATTCCATGCATTCATCTTTCTTGACCAAACCTTGTGCAGACGTTACCCACACTGCCAGTAAGTAATTCAGGTGTGTTATACTTACATATACAGGGGTTGGACAATGAAACTGAAACGCCTGGTTTTACACAATGACAATTCATTAGTATGCTGTAGGGCCTCCTTTTGCGACCAATACAGCATCAATTTGTCTTGGGAATGACAGATACAAGTCCTGCACAGTGGCCAGAGTGATTTTGAGCCATTCTTCTTGCAGAATAGTGGACAGGTCACTATGTGATGCTGGTGGAGGGAAACATTTCCTGACTCGCTCCTCCAAAACACCCCAAAGTGGCTCAATAATATTTAGATTTTTAGTCTGGGTGGTACGCTTCTTCGGGGCTTCTCCACACCATAATTCTCCCACATTCGGGAGAGTTATGGTGTCCATGTTCACACAGCCCAAGATTTTCACTGCTGGCACCATTGAAACCAACATTTGGCAGCGGCACGAGAGACCAAAGGTTTGGTTATATCAGCCCGGTCATGGATATTGACCCTGTGGAGATTCCAACGGACAGTTTTGGTGGAAACAGGAGAGTTGAGGTGCACATTTAATTCTGCAGTGAGTTGGGCAGCTGTGGTTTTATGTTTTTTTGGATACAATCTGGGTTAGCACCCTTTCAGACAGCTTCCCATTTCGTCCACAGTTACTCCTGTTGGATGTGGTTCGTCCTTCTTGGTGGTATGCTGACATTACCCTGGATACTGTGGCTTTTAATGCATCACAAAGACTTGCTGTCTTGGTCACAGATGTGCCAGCAAGACGTGCACCAACAATTTGTCCTCTTTTGAACTCTGATATGTCACCCATAATGTTGAGTGCATTGCAATATTTTAAGCAAAACTGTGCTATTACTCTGCTAATTGAACCTTCACACTCTGCTCTTACTGGTGCAATGTGCAATCAGTGAAGTTTGGCCACCAGACTGGTCACATTTAGCCATGAAACCTCCAACACTAAATTGGCCAGTGTTTCAGTTTCATTGTCCAACCCCTGTATATATACTGTATTTACAGATATAACAAGATACAGAGGTCTGGTAAGCTAACATCTTTCCAACTCCACACACTCCTTTTTTTTTTTTTTTTTACACCAGTGTTTCTCCGACATTCATTCTGAGCAACACAGCTAAACATCCACTCCACACACACACACGAATCAGAAGGACAGGCAAAGTGAATATAACATTACAGGCTGCAGTTACAAGCAGGCTCTGCAGTGAATGACAGTAGCCTGCTGACAGAATCACTGTTTTTATCTGAGCTGGACCAGAGAATATTTGGATTAGCCAGATGGGTGATGTGGTTTTGCTCTCATTGTTCTCTGTGATGTTTTTTGGAAGTGTTGAAAAAAATAGATTTTTAAATGCTGCTTTGCTTTTCAGCAACAGGTCATATTATTATGGTTACTTGTGAGGCAATTGGGTTTTGCACGCTCTGATTAATTTGGCATGCAGCACACCAGTCATCATGAAGTTTTGTTTGGAAGAAGGAAATGATGGGAGTATGGTAAACAAGCTTTAAAAATGACACATTTCCTTTTTAAATAAGTGCTGTGCCGTGGATCTAATTTATGCCAATGAGATGAGTTGTCCATGTGGAAGGTAACATTTGGAAAAGTCACTGATAAACATTTAAAGAAATTTTAAAGAGTATGTGTGTGTGGTGGCATGAGGAGTTGCATTGAAATATAGCAAGTTTTCTGTGATGGAGGCTTGTTCAAGCAGGAAAATAAACCAGAAGAGCAGTGTCCAAACTCAGAGCTAATCACTGTTGAGTTTGGTCTCATTATCCCATGAAATAAAATTTAAATTTCCACGTAACTGAGCTGTTGGAGTGAAGTACGAGGGAACAGCACTGAAACTTGGCTGACTTTTCACAGAAGCACAGCTCAGAATGATAAAAAGTGAGAATTTAATAATAATAATGTAATAAAAAGAATTATATAATTGCTCAATCGAAACAGAAGAACTAATACTATTAGATTGCCTCCATACTGTGAAGCCCTTTTATGCAAAACTTAAAA
This sequence comes from Synanceia verrucosa, assembly GCA_029721515.1. NCBI lineage: Eukaryota > Metazoa > Chordata > Actinopteri > Perciformes > Synanceiidae > Synanceia > Synanceia verrucosa. The sequence continues at coordinate 19,804,599 of CM056551.1, read as the reverse complement.
AATAGGACACATCACAAAAGATAAAGGAGCATTTTAACCACTGAATATGTTTTATGTGGAAATGAATATATACAGTAAATGTAAATGCAGAGGCACATCTCTTTCTCTAAATCTTTCTGGGCAGTCCTAATCCTCTGGAGATAGCTATATCTGATATTTTCCTTCTTAGGACTACAGTTCTGGAAAAAAGTGAGTAAAAAAGGAAACTTGCTCTCAATAAGTAGACTATTACTTTCATAGTATTCACGTTCAGGCTACACTGATCCTAACCCTAACATCTTTTCAAGTTTAGTACTGAGGCAAACCTCACAGTTTTATTTCCCAGTTCAGCCACCAGCGTCTCAGTGCCTCTTACTTCTCCAGTAAACAGACAGAGAGAAAACCTTGAATCTCAAGCAAACATATTAATATTTCACACACCCACGCCATGGTGTGGCACATGTTGTGACACCAGCCAGAGCGAAGCACTTCCATCAACAGTTTCCAAACCACACTGGCATAACAAAGAGCACAGTGGAAGACCGCAGGAACTCCTAAGTGGTGGGAATAAAAGTGAGTCAAAGGGGAAAATAAAAGTTCAAAGATATTTTCTTTCTGCTGATCTCATCACAGCACAGAAAATGAGGCCAGTCAGAGAAACCAAAACCAATTAAATGTCATATAGCCTGGGATTATTTCTTTTTATTATGTAAATGCACTACTATACACTAATTTTAAAGTTCAGTTTATCTTTTGCAAAGACACACTTATTTTTTACTGCAACATAACCATCTAATCATTGAAATTTCAAATAAAATCCCCATGAAATATAATCAATTCTTGCATCTTCAGACACACACACACACACACGCACACACACACACACACACACACACACATATATACACACATGTATTCAACATATGTGGATGAAAAGTAACCGCTCTAGTTAAGATTAATAGTTATATATTTCTAACAGCGCTGTCAAATTTAACACGTGATTAATCCGTGTTAATGCGCCAATTTGTGCAACAGAAACTCGACTTGGACAAACTACCCGAAATGCATCGCCAAAGACGTGCAAATTTTGACTGCCCTAAAATAAGCTACAAAAATCAGGGCGACACCACATTAGCTCTAATAAGTGCTTGTTGATGAAAAGAAGAATCTCTTTCGCTTTTCCTTTTTTCCCCACAAATTAATGAATTAATGATGCTCTTTGGTGGATTACTTGTTTGCTGGATGAAGCTTGGACAGATTGAAATTTTTATTTTATGAACATTTAGTTTTCTTGATTTTTTTGAATGGAGTTCTGTTTCATGACTTGCAACAAATTTTGGATAGTTTGTCCAAGCAAAGTTAGACTATTTGATGTGTTAAAGTCAGTTAATCACGTAAAAAAAAAAAAAAAGCGATATGCAATAAAACATTAGTATATGCACAATCCTGGCTCTCCAACCAGAATTCCAGTAAATGAAAGTAAAGAACATACATACTGTGCTTGTGTTATCATGTCTAAACAATAAAGTTTCCATTTGTAAATGCACAACTTCGGTAACCTGGTTAAGGTAAAACGGGATTTGTGTGAGTGTAAAACTGAAAGGTTTAGAGGTCTATTAATTTAGACAATGTTAATTCAGCTTTTTCAGTATGTTTAAGTCCTGTGGCACTGTGATTATACTGAATGCTACAATATAATGATGCAAGGACGGATGGAGGACGTTAGATGCAATAATATGCATATCTAGTCATTTTAGTCCAATAGCTTTCCTCCTGATTTATTAGCTTCCATTACTGAATGAGAAAATGACATTGTTTATGAAACATTTTCCTGCCAGGTTGAACAAAAAGTAATGCAAATGTTCATGATGCTGGCTGAAAATGAAACCTGTTTTCTGTTGCCAAATGGAAAAACAGCCAAACAGAAGAACTACAGACACTGCATGCAAAAGCAACCAGTGATCAGATATGGAGGATCTCGAGAAGGAGCCAAATTCAGCAATCAGATCCAGTCAAGATGTGACCCCTGGCTCAATCTGCTGAGAAAATCCAAAACAATCTAAAACATGGTCATGGAGTTTGGTCACCAGACACATAATGGTAACAGAGCACAATCTACTTACAGAGCTATTAGACTAACTTACATACAGTATAAGTTGTAAGGAACTAAGGTGGAACAAGGACAAAAAAAAGCGATAATTAGTTTTCATGAAACCAGCACTGTGTGAAGTGTCACATGGGATTGTCTCAGCAAATAATTAATCACCTGGAGGGGAGCTGTCTCTTTGATGTAAAAAAAACCAGTAGTGAAATGTAGTCAGGTGTCCCTTGTGATGAATTTGGTGGCAACACTTAAAAGGATGCCATATATAAATAAAGATCATTAAATAAATAAATACTTTTGTTTTGCTCGTTATGCAAGATGTATGAAACCGAAATATGTCTAAAGAGACAACTACACTACACTATTTTATTAAATTACCTGTCCAAGATCTGTTCTTGCCATTTAAGTAGTTGTTATTGATCATCCTTTGGTTGCTCCCGCAAGGGGTTGCCACAGCAGATCACTGAACCGCATGTTGATTTGGCACAGGTTACCCTAACCCTGAGGGGAATACATGTTTTGGTGGTGGAAGGAAACCAAAGAACCCTGAGGACACAAACAGGGGAGAACATGCAAACACAGGAAGGCAGGATCATTATACCACAACTTATTGCTTATTATCAGTGTTTAAATATAATCATATGTGTTATCTCATGGAGATGTGTGTTTATAAAAGCCATGAGTGCACTGATACAGAATGCAAATCAGTTATTCAGCATTGATGCAGAGGTGTTTGAAATGTGACTCGTTACTATTGTGTTATTTTCTGTTCAGTAAACTAGAATGTCTGTTTAAAATGGTCTGTCTGTCTGAGAAGAAAATGTGACAGAGAGCAATTTGCACTGTGTTTGAAAGTTCACAGCTCCAATTAATTCCCTATCACACTTCTGACAGATTTTTTTATGTCTAATCCTCATACTCATCCTAACAAATAATCAAAGACTACCTCTGCTCAGTATTATGACACTACAGACTGCTTCCATCCATACTGTATGCCCTATATGATAACATCAGGCATTCAGCAGAGAGGTTTTAATCGAACTCTGAACACACAGACTCAGTATCAGTGGTCCTGCTCGTTGCTTTTCCACTCCAGAGCCTAAGAATCATCCACTCCACCTCCTACTGTTCCTTCACCCTTTTCCTGCGTCCTTGTTTCCCCACCAACATGCACTCTGTCGTTGCTTTGGCCCCAGTGGACATGGTTGGTGTGACCCTGTCTAAGCCTGATGGTGGTGGTGGAGGAGTGGGATGGGGAGGCAGGGCTCTTTGTCCGAGCTACTGTTGACCCTTTGTAGTCCCCTGTGCTCCCTTTACGAGGAAACCAGCTCAGTGCCTCCATTCACGCGCCACCTCCTCTCTCAGATGTGCACACGCCATCCACAACCACACAGTAATTACTCTACAGAGCTGCTCTGCTCTTGTCCTTTCATTTCTGCAGTACTATGTTTTTTTTCTACTGTTGCAAAGTGACTATTAAATACAAATGAGTTGACTTCCAAAGACAGATGCACAGTTTCATGGGCCAACAGTGATATTTGCCTTGCTGACTGCCACCAGCCTGTCACAGATAGATGGCAGTGGCTGATGTTGACGAAAGTAGCTGGTATGCTGTGTGGAGGTGAAAGAAAATGTCGGCCGAGTGGGGTATTACACTGTGGAGAAAGGTCAGCGACAACAACTATTCAATCTGTATGAAAAGAAAAAAGGGTGAAAGATAACCATATATGTGTTTCTAATCAATTTTACATTTAATTACATTTAGCTAGGTAGTTGTGTTGCAGCTAGTACTGCTTTAGAAGCAGTTGCTTGTTTTTAAAATGATCTTTTTCATTTGAAATAAGGATATGTTAAAGGTTGTTTCATTAATTCACTCAAAGAGTGCGATGAAATGCTGAATGACTAAATTTGTTTTTGCAGATGTCTTTGTTTCTCTGGCACAAAGGAGGGAATAAATGACAACAAAAACAAAATAAACATAACTCAAGAAAATCGGTATCTGCATTGGTCAAATTGCTATTTCAACGTGGCTCAGAATATGATATACTACTGTAAAGATGCAGTATGTTGAAATTATAAACAGATAAAAGTATATCAAAAATATAAACAGTTTGTCACGTGTGGTTAGCAAGTACGTGGACTGTAACATGTTGTCTCAAGTTTTTCTCCTGCTTCCAGTCGTTATGCTATGCTTAAACCACCTTTATATTTACCAGACAGACATGAGAAAATATGCCTTTCCCAAAATGCCAAAACTATTACAATTGCATATTGCAAAAGGCCTCATGCCTGGGACTTTTTACCATATGTATGCCTCATGTAGCTCTGAGGCTCCCTTAAACTAAACCAAGGACCCTCTCAAGGTCTTCTCACAAACACACTAATAAGACAATCCACCTTGCTTGACCTATGAGTGGCTGTGTTGTAGCGTACTACTAGTATGAAAAAGCTCTCTATTCCCTCCAGAGACTTCAGAGTGGTTAGACGGAGATGCAAAAACTCAAAAAAAAAGAAAGAAAGTACATTTCTGATTCTATAAGTTACCAACAAAATTAAAGAGAAAGTAGTGAGAGTGAGTTATGGGTAGGAAAAGATATAAAATAAAAGTACAAAAGAGTAGAGGAAAACTACAGCCCTGATAAAACACACCCTGCTCTTTTCTTAGCTTGTTGCTGAAGAGTCACTTAAGTCTTTGAGCTCCGCTCCACTTTCACTTCTGCTGGTGTAAAACTATCAGGCATTTAAGCGTCTCTCACAACTTCAAAGAACAACTGCATCTCTCAATGGGCCTCTCCCTGCCTTTCTGATGTACAGCCTACTAGCACATCCATTTACGGTACACAAGTTTTGGCAGGGTAATAACTTATTCATATCGTTTTTCTCTTGGCCCCTTTTATGAATATTCTGTGCAAAGCGGACATCTCCCACACATATACTAATGTTGTTTCAGACTGATTCTTTCATAATTTCATTCCTTTTAGCCTCGGGTGATTGTATTAAACACAGCAAATCAAATTTACATGGGCCAAGTCCGAGTACAAATGCATGCTGCTTGAGTTTCAGATCGCTGAAAAACCTCAGCTGGGCAATTTCAAAAAGTACATCTGTAATTATTATCCGTCCAATTTTCACTTGAACTTTCGGCCACTGAGCAGATTTCCTGGCTTTTTGGTGCCTTGCTCAAAAGCACATCAGCAACAACAACAATGCTCTCTTTGACAAAAGACAGCATTCATTGTTCTGCATTCAGACTGTGCTGACATGTCGGAGATAAAATATATTAGTTCAGCCTCTCGTGCATGTACATCAAAAGCAACACAAAATCTGCGGTTCTGTTAATGTTTAAGTGGCACTGGGAGAATAGGAAACAGTGTTTTACCATGCATGGACATAGACAGGGGCGGCACGGTGGTGTAGTGGTTAGCACTGTCGCTTCACAGCAAGAAGGTACCGGGTTCGAATCCCGGGCCCGGCGCCTTTCTGTGTGTGTTTGCATGTTCTCCCCGTGTCTGCGTGGGTTCTCTCCGGGTACTCCGGCTTCCTCCCACAATCCCATGGGGATTAGGTTAATTGGCTAATTTAAATTGACCATAGGTGTGAGTGTGAATGGTTGTCTGTGAGGTGGCGACTTGTCCAGGGTGTACCCCGCCTTCCGCCCTAAGACAGCAGGGATAGGCTCCAGCCCCCCCGCGACCCTATGAGGATAAGCGGTAGATAATGGATGGATGGACACAGACAGACCTGCTGAGCTCATCGCTGACTCCTCATGTGATATGTTTAATGTATCAAACCCAAGACAGACAGTGAGGAAGACAACTGACTGACAACTGACTGACTGGACTCATACTGTAGGTAGAGCGACCAGGTGCGACAGCATTTTCATCGCTTTTGATGCATCCCACAAATGAGACAATGTCCGGCATTTGATTAGCCACTACAGCAAAGACTAGGAGAGTATTTACTCATGGATAAAGCCACTGAAAAATTAAAAAAATAAAATAAAATAAAAAAACGTCTGGCTCCTAGATTAACATGTTGAGGATGACCAAACAGAAAAGGTAGCAGCAGCTGAACTAACCTAATTGTGTTGCATTCACAATCACACAGACATAACTCAGAGAATGTTGTCAAAATCGTTGTTTTTTTTAATGGAAATATTAGAAAAATCCATTCAAACCAAATACATTTGTTAAGTCATTTGCATTCAAAATATTTTTTGTATTGATATTTATAAGTTAATGGTTTCAGTTGAAATGACAGAATATTTTAGGGTTCCATGGACACCCCAACATCACAGGGACATATCCCACATGTGGCTTGTTGGCACCTGGTCACCCTAACTGTAGGTGCTCGGCAGATGGTGAATCACTTGACTGGCAGCACGCTGAATGCATGTTTGGTTGGCTGACTGCTGTTTCTCTGCTTATATGTTTTTCTGGCTGATTGGATCACTTGCTGGCTAGCCTACCTTCTGTTTCCAAGAGGACAAAGATAACCATAACACACACACACACACACACACACACACACATACAGACAGAGTCACGTACACATTTAACCTTCTGTTGTGTTGTTATTAATGAGCACCCTAAAGACAGCAGATGTGTTCACTCTCTGCATCACATACACTCTTATATGTATAATAAGCTACATGCATTAAAATCTTGATCAATGCTACATATTAGTTGCTATCTTCATTTTACCCTCTGCAGTGAATTTTGAAACAAGCCATCCTTTAGCTAGACTCAACACAGGTGTCTCTGTGATCAAACATCCCTAACAATCACTAGCCACTATTGATCTGAGTTGATCAGAAAATCACTATTACGTGTCAGGCAGCTTTGATATACATCACCCTGTAAACAAAGAGCTGCATGACCTATGTGAAGCGACATCAGCTGACCTCAATACAGCATGCAATGTCTATACAACACTCTCTCTGCAAAGAGATGGAAGGCACATTTTCACCTCTTTGCCTGCCCTCACAGGACAACCTCTACAAAGCTATTCACTGCCCACATGTCCCTACATCCCTCTCCTCTCCTCTTACCATTTAACATTTGAGAATGTCACCTTCTCCCCTAGATAAGAGCTAATACAAAGTAAACCAGTACTGGTATGCCTGAATACCTTGACTGAGTCTTGCCTCCCCCAAGAAGATTACATGTTCATCCCTGTTAGAGAGTGGATCTGACCACAACAAGGTGTCTAAAAACATGAGGGAAATAAACCAATAATAATGATGAGGAGTGACTGACTAGAGCGTGGTAATGATCCACATCCACAAACTGACTTTAACAGTTTTTTTTTAATAATGGCTGAAGGAAGTAAAGAAAGCTAATAAAATTGCTGTGTTTGTTAGAAACCCCAACAAGCTCTCAGTTCCACAGCTGCTTCGATGACAAAATTGAACAACTATATCCCAGGGGGGATATAATCTAGAACTGCACCCCCCCTCTTGGTATCCATCAGGCTCACAACAAAAACAGCAATAACAATGTGAAACAAAGCGATGACACAGCTACGGTCAGCAGAGGGGAAAGCTGTCATGTGACTGGCTGCCCGTTTATGTGGGCCTACAATTCAATCAGGAACTCAGTTTGCATCTGTGCCGTTACTGTAAACAAATTCATCCAACATTACAAGTAATCTGTAATGCTGAATCATAATTGAATTACCCACTAAAGAAAAAATGGGATTACCAAATGTGATACCAAACAAGTGATTAATAATTGTGGTTCACTGTTCACTACTCACAGTTTAAAAACTTGAAATCATTACATGAACTTCCATTGTTATCCCTGTGATTTAAACCATGTGGAACAGAGCACATCACACAGATTCGGTGACTTATCTCATTTTAACTCGTTCCATATGTCTTGCAGATCCTCTGTGCTTTCGTTATCCAGCTTTGGATGGATCCAGAGAGGCTGCTAGTTTTGGAAGCCCTCTCATTAGTGCAGCACAAATCAGGTAACAGACATCTACAGAGGAGGGAACTTCAACTACTCAAGCCAGATGGCTCAGACAGGATGAACCCTGAGAGACCATTTAGAAACAGCAAAATCTGTCACACATTAAGAGACAAAACTGTCACAATTTACTGTGGTGAAAGGTGATCCATGCAGCATTCTTTCACACACACATAAATATATATATATATATATATATATATATATATATATATATATATATATATATATATATAGATAGATAGATAGATAGATAGATATAAAGAGAGACATCTACCTGTCTACCTGACTAGGCAATGAAGTGATCTCCCCTCTGTGTGTGTTGTGACTCTAGCTTCTCCGTGCTTTGTTGACATAGTGAAGCTGCTACACATGCTTTCTAGTGCATGTTTGTGCACGTAGTTAGCAATGGGCTGCTGCTCTGCACTGTGCCCATATGGTGATTACAGATGGTGATTGAGAGCTACGCAGTAATAGAAATGCTCCCAATATTTTGGACCATATTTCATATTTTCCCTATTTTTAGTGAATAGTGTCAAAAAAAAATTTTGTCCAGTTTTGAGTAACAGCGTTGCAGCAGACAGCTACTAAATGGACTGCAATGTTAATTCTTCAACCACCATCAATGTACAGAAGAGCTTGTTTTTGCTACTGTCAAGCTTGGGTTGTTATTTCAAGTGTCTGATAACGATATGGAAAGGGCACTTAAAATAACAATCTGAAGAACCTGTCAGTGGCAGAAACAAGCACTTTCAGTGGATGCATATTGATAGTGGACAATTGCCCAGAAGGATTGCATTGCAGCCTGTTTTGCAGCTGCTGTCTGCAAAGTGCCACAAGGTTTCTGTGACATTTGGACTGTCAGAAGGTGTGAAACACAGACTGGCCTCTTAACTGCATATTAACAATAACCAATCAGATTAGACTGTTTCCAGGACGCCTGGTTCACTGGTGTAGCTCTGTGAGCAACACAAGTAAGTGACAAAAGCTGTAATATATATTGTGAAATAAAAAATAAAAAAGTTGTATGCGATATGGTTTACTTGTGTATTTATTATTAGGCTGAATATGATCGGCTTATAGCAATAGCTGTTTGGTTCTTTTGAAAAAGGTTATAGAGAGACAGCTCCTCACTATGTCTTTCAGTGGCTGCTGTCTCCTGAATGCCAAGCATGGGATTCACATCAGCCTCTTGTGTGACAAAGCACTGGGCTCAGTCATCAATGGAAATCAGTGTACCACACACCTGACACACACTGATAAATACAAAACAATCAAGGCTTTTGGCAAAGTATACATCACATATCTTTTTAGCAAACAGACACATTTAAAATGATCCAGTAATTTAATCTGTGAGGAAATACAAATTAACTAAACATAAGAATATAGATCATGAGAAAATCCAACTTGTTTATTTTTTAGTCTGCTTATCCATCCATCCATTTTCTACCGCTTATCCTCACATAGGGTCACGTGGTAGTCTACTTAGGTTGTTTTCAAATATCTGTATGTCTGGTTTGGTATGTAAAGATAATGGAGAAATGTGTCCTAATGCCTCTCCTCATGCCGTTTACTTCACCAAACAACCTCTGATGGTCACATAGTTTGTCACAATAAACATCAATGTTCTTTTTTGTCTCTTGCAAAGTGGCGTTATTAAGTGTGCAATACAAAAACCTCTTTGCGTGCAAGAAAGGAACTGTTCTATTTTACTTTATCCATTGCCTGGTCTGTCCAGGTCCCTCTGTGGAACAACACTGACAAGGTAGTTTCCAATTATAGAAGCCAGACACTCATCAGGAAGAGTAAGTTTCACCTCACTTTGCCAGCATGCAGCATCACATTTACTTGTGTCAAGTCTGATATCCAATCACTTTTTCTTCATTTCCGGAATGATTCAGCTCTGGGAGCTGCTCAGACACTCTGCCATTGAACTTCACTCTTTCTGAACCTATCAGTGCTGCCTCTGTGGCCTCAGTCTTATAAATAATCCCATATATTTTACACTGCTGGAAGTTTCTATGTATGTATATCCGTCATTTCATTGGATGTTTGATCTGGTCGGACAGTCAACCACTTTGGTCCAGACTCAATAACTCAACTACTGGGTGGACCGACATGTAGGGCTGGGACGATAACCGTATCACTACAGTAATGTGATGCCAACCGCACTGTTGAGGTTGGGGGGGAGGATTCTTTTGTTCCTCTAGGTTTCAGTACTTCTGATGATTCAATTGAATATATACACACATAATACACAGGCATAAAAGACAAAAGCGTTGCATAAACAGTTGAAGTTCAATTTCAATTGAAAGTACTTATAGCAGATACAGCTCTCTGAGTACTGCCCATACTTGTTTACGCTAGCCTGTTGACTTTATTTATTCAACCGTGGACACAAATCTCGTAACAAAGCCGAACACTGTGTCGCCAATTTGGTCACATTTTGACATCAAGCTAGACGACAAGGGGCAGCCTCATTTAGATGAGCCAATATGCCACGAAAAAGGCAAGAGCACATTTTTGAATTTGAACAGCAGCTGCAGCTGTGGCAGCTGGGGCTGTGGCGGCCAGGGACGTTGGAGGTGTTGCCGCGATTGGGGGTACCATTGTAAACCACCATATTGCATTGATTGGGTGCTAAATCACAATGACATTTTGTTGGTCGTGGTCACCAGAGGATGAATCATACTGACTTGATCCCATGATGCTTCCTCTAGTTACCATCACAAGGTTGTGAAATATCTTAAAACCTATTGCCATGCAATTAGCAAGATATGAAGCTCTTGTGAAAGTTCAGTCAGGAGGTCAAACAGTCACATCTAACCAGTTGCACATTGTTAGATTGTAATCACTTCACTTCAAAGATTCATCATCCTTGTCAACCTACCAGCCTCAGCAGAATCACCAGCCACCAGTGTCTGGACTCCATGGGGGGGTTTATCTGGCTGCTGCTCAGGGAAGACCCTGTCCTTTGATTACAAATCTCCAAGGGGAGTCGAAACGCCAAAGACTTTCTGTCAAGACTTTGATATCATCTGTTACCAACCTATTAAGCAAGTTATACAAATCTATCTGTCTGTCTGTGCATGTTCTTTGCATTTCTCAAGAAAAGTTGTTTATATTGAGTGGATTTAATTCAGTAGATTTAATTCAACAATTTTGAACAACAAACAACTTTGCGTCTTTCTTCTGTGTTCCTACTGTGAGAAAAGGGAAACAACACAACTCTAGCAACGCTTGTTGTTTACTGGTGATTAAGATGTTTGTATTCAGTTAGTTTCCCCACAGTTTACATGCCCAAAGAAATTAGATGATGGCATAAACTGACAATTCACCATGACAATCTTGTTAAAAGAAAAATAAATTGTTTTTTAGTTAAGAACAGAGAAAACTGTGATTGAAATTGTGCTTTAAGAAAAGAAAAGAACAAGAACTCTGATGATGCCTCTTCTATTGCGACTAAAATGTAGGAATTTGGCACAAAAGGTTGTATTTTAGGAAATACCAGTGTGTCTGAGGATTGAATTATTTAAGGATGGCAAAGGATTGCAGATTACAGATGGGGATCACGCATGCTGCTATTTGATTTATGATTTGATTTGTGATTAGTCTATAAATTGACAGAAAATAGTGAAAAATGTCCAAAATGTGTTCTAGATAAAAGAAAATACATCTAAGTGAAAGACACAAAACTTAACATCATACAGGAAAAGTCCTCAATGCCTGTGCATCTCCCCTCACTGACAAAAGCTTAAAAAACACCCTTTGCGGCTTGTTTTGCAATAAGAGTTATATTAAAATCTGCTGGCAACATAATTTTACGGCAACATGACAAAACTGTACTGAACTGATTTGTAAAAAAAAAAACTTGACTTTGCCACACACAAATTAAGGCAAAAATAACCAAACAGACACTGCTCTTGTGTTCTCACCACCAGCAAAGACAAAAATAGTGCTATAAAGTATAACATGTTTCTTTAAACTATATCAAATACAGTATATCATGCCATATGTGTCACCAAGCCAAGTACAGTCTTCATATTGAGCCAGACCCACATTGCTATTCAATGGAGCAGCAGAAGATAAATTCTTAACCTTCATTTTGTCTTTGATGTATCTTGGTTCCTTGGCAGCGTGGGGACAGTGGTTTATAGCCACCATGTATTTGGTGCAGTTTAAATCACGTCTGCTTTCAGATCTATGGAGCTCTATTCATCACCAGAGAATACCCCGAGACACCAGGGAGTAGAGACATAAGGATACTGGGGGAAAGTTATAAATACACAACTCTTCTCTGGGGAGGACGAGGGACACTCAGAGAGCAAGATACACAGGGAGAAAGAAGTTAAATTGCTTAGAGAGAGAGCAGTAAATATCAGTGAGTGTGATCTACACTAACAGGAAAGGACTGGAAAACCTCAGGAATCAGTGCCAATGTGGGAACTGCAACTGCATCATTTTCAGTTGAAAAAAGTTACATAATGTCTTGCAAAATCACAATAAGTGAATCATATTGTGAGTCAAGTATAATGATAATATTGCATTGTGGGGACTCTGTTGATTCCTAACCCTAATCCAAACAATTACTTACTTTGGAATAGCTTGTGATATACAGCATCTACGCTCACTTGCAGTGCACATAAAAGTAATTATGATTTTTAGTCATCAAATGGTAGCACTGCTACACAACAAATACTTCACAAAACACGACATGCCCATATGACTAAAAAGTCTTAAGTGGGAGACTCACTATCTGAAAGTATCACCTTTCTTTTTGTTCATGTACATTATAAAAACAAGTGGCCACCCAGAAGAGGAGTTTCACATTATGTTTTTTATATATGTGGCAGGTAAACACAGTAAGAAAATCCTTTGGTCCAGGAGTGTCATCTAGTTCATAGTGTATAGAGCATCAGGGATAAGACAAGAATGCAAACAATAATTCAATATGATGGACAGACCTGCAGTCTCATTAAATACTGACTCTGGGGAAATAAGCTGGAGGCCATACCTCACTCATTTCAGCACTGCATGCACTCTATTTCAAGTTTGTGTACTGTGCAGTTCATAACTTTTAAGCCACTGAGGTTGGTGAGTACAGCATTGAAGCAGTAGTTGTCTAGTGTTTCATGTATTTTAATAAAACAGTGTGTAAAATGGTATGTAAATGTAAATATCGTAAGTTGGATCTTTTAACAGTGTGACAAACTAATTTCCTCTCTATCCCTCTCCACAGCTTCATCTCCACTATTCATTTGTAGCTCGTGTAAGACGGTCCTGAGAATGGGTGTGTATATTATATGGAGCGAGACAAGAGAAGACGAATGGGTTTAGATAGGGATGAGATTTCAGTCCCTTATTGGTGCACCCACTGCATGGGGATGGTGTGATCTTAGTGACATCTTAAGAGAGTCAGGTGAGGCTGAAACCACCGCTGGCTGTGAAGTTTGCCTGAGAGCAAAGACAACAAAGAACGGCAATGCTATAAACCTCTTCCACAAGCTCAAGCAAGTTGTTGCCAAACTCTTAAGAGTAGACTTGCTGTGATAGCATTTTCAAGTCATATCACCCTGCATGAAGTGTTGATTTAAGAAGCAGCAAACTACTGAGTTCGGCATAAATATTTTACTACTTTACAGCACATTAACTACACGAACAGTGGGAGGAATGGAGTTGCGTCTCAAATGGTCAACATACAGTTTGCATTTCAAACTCGTCTTTGTTTTTTCATCCCGAAAGCCTGCAGCCTCTGAAATATTCATGTCTGATATGTTACGGATGGGCCTTGAGTCATCCTGTGCTAAATGATGCAGATGCACACAGGCAGGTAGGGCACACCAGAGGGAAGTGAAGCAAGTGAGGCACAGTCATTCTGTGCTCCAAGACGCCCTGCACACACATTACACACCACAGTGTTTATCACTGCCGCATATAGAAAAATTAGATCAAGCGTAACAGACGACCACATTTCCCTCGCTCTGCCTAACTGTGTGTATATTTTACTGAGGAAAAAAAGTATGTCAGCAGGGCCTCTACAACTCCTGCATTAAAACTGTGAAGCCACGGCTTCTTCCTTACACAAAACCAAGTCTGTTATCAGCCACCCAAATGTTGATATTTCCTCGTTGTTCACAATTACAGTGACATAGCCACTGTAAGCATTAAGAATAGAATGGAATATTTTTTTATTGATTAAGTTAAAAGAAAATAATAATAATACAACAATGAAATGAAAATACTATGGTATGATTTATAAATTAGGAAATATAACATAAACATGAAAAAGGCATTCAGCTTGGATCTTGAGTCATTTATTCACTGACAAACAGTATAAATTGTACACACTGCACTGCTACATTCAGTGCCGTTGGTGGTGTTAATGCACTCAGTGTTATTTTGTTGATGATTTTGATGCCAATCGTAAAATTGTGACATCATATTGTGTTTACTGATTAGGTGGGCGCTGTGTTTACTTTTTGTTTGTGTTTACTATTTGTCGCTGTCCATTGATGGGTGCTGAATTCATGTTACTGTAGCATACCGTGATCACGTAGCTTTGTATTGATTTACTGTTGACATGCTGCCTTACATTGATGAGTTGCTCATTGTGCTCAGTGATTAGGAGGCCACTAAGTTCACTATTTGTTGCTGTTCATTGACGAAGGGTGCTGGATTAATATAACCCCAGGGTTTAAAGTCAGTTTTGAGGTGCTTCTGGCTATGCTGTAGCTTATTATTTGGTTAGCTGTTGTGTTCCAAGCCTGTTGGCTGGTCTTTGAAATATGTGCAGTGATCAAAGTTTTATGGCGGTGCTGTATCAGTAATATTAGTGGAAAAAAACATGACTCAATTTCACTCTCTCTCTGATTCGCTCACCGCGTAGAGTGGTATGATATTTTTATGATGATCATGCTTTCTGTTCTTTTATATACTGTCATATATGATATTATGCTAATTTTAGAAAGCAAATTCCCTTCAGACATTAAAGGTTTCTCATAGCCTGAGCCCACCCATACTTCCTGTGATGCTGCACAAAATTTTGCGACCAAGTCAGTCTTGCCAAGTTGCTTATCTCTTCAATTTCAGATTCCCCCAGGAATGGGGACCAGTGAAAATCTAGCATTTCCAACAGCTCGATTGAGGCATGTTTAAAGCAATGACGTAATAGTTCTTTGGCTCAAGCAGTTTTTGTTGCTACACATATGTCAGAGTAAAGAGTGGTTTGATTGGTTGAAGCTTCGTCCAGTAGCACACAGAGGCATTTGATAGATGTGGGTTAAGCCCGCCCTCTGAGAACTCGGTTTACAAGGCAGCTTGGCCAGACTACGCTCACAGAGCTTTGTAGTTGCAATAGCCAGGCTAGGTTTCTCATTCATTCATCTTGAAAGCTAACGGTTAATGATCAGCTAACAAGGACATCCTTAGTTAGTATGCTACCTTGGAAAGACGACCAAGTTGGAAACATTTTGCCGTAAAGCACTTCCAACTCTTCTCCTGCACTCCACAAACAATCTGCCTGTGCTCCTCTTTCCTGTATTCTGCTGGCTGTCCTCAAAGCATCCTCAGGAGATCAAATCACTAATGAAATCAGAGCACCCCTCCAACCCATGTAGCTATGGTGACTATTTCCCAAATGAGCAAGGTGACCTTCTGGGAATGCATTCAGTGAAAATACAAGCAGATTATAATTCTCCTCAAACAGGACAGATCTATTTCATACTTAATGAATCAAACTCAATGTTCAGCTTAAGTCTTCAAGTTGTACCTTGCAAATAAACAGTAGAAGTCAAGGCGTGGATGAAACTGCTAAAGCGAAGCCTTTGTCAGCATCATCTCTACTGGCTTCACAGGTTGCACTGCCTTCTACAGATTTCCCATTCTTATTACGACCACTTTGTAAGATTGACAGAAAGGGACGAGTCTTCTGTAGGTCTCAGAATAGATGCTGAAGGTGTGCTGTCAAGTGTCACAGTCTGTGAAAGGTTAAAGCTGCAGCCCTTAGGTTGTGACGCTACTTCCTGTGGGAGTGACACTGAAATTTTTAGGACTTACGATCCAGTGGCACAAAACACAGGCAGCCACAGGCAGAGGGAGTAAAGACTTGGCTAATATGGGTCAAAAGTTCTGTTTGTGTTCTAGTATTGTTCAAGAAAAGACTGTAAAGACTGTTATTTTATCAAAAAAGAAAATCAGTTATAAACCAAGCAAAGCTGGATTATGTAGAGTATAACTGTCTCTGAAAATGATGTAACTACAAAGACTGTCACACAATCTTGGGTTCTCTGCTAATGGCTCTGTAATCTGAGCCTTCAAGACCAGCCTCTCCATTCTGCCCCTTGGGTCCGCTACAAAATCCATCTCCTGTTAATAAGCAAATGGTTCTCCTCCGATTTATTAGCCGGTCAAATCCCCATAGTGACATGAAATCCACTCACGAGTCATTCTTAAACTGCCACTCCTTCTGCCATATTTTCAAAATCAAAGACACACACCCTGTAGGCTTAGTAAAATATGCATCCTTTCCACTCATGGTCATTGTGAATTCATGTCAGTTACAGTGGATCACAGCAGGGATCACAATATCCTCAAACAACCCCTGCAGCACAATCCAGCATCTGCTGTCCATCACTCTGCTCACTATCTTCCTAACGCTCAGTTTTGACAAATGCTGAATTCTGAATAAAAAAAACCCTCCATTTGTAGCCTGCAGGGTGGTTTAGAGTTGTCTCCGTTTGCTTGTGTTTGTCAGCCCACCTCATGTGAAAATATCTGACATTTAAGTAAATACATGACAGAAGCTTCAGCACCATTAGGTTTAGAGATTAATTTGCACACTTTAAAAACATATAAAAGGGGTAATGAAATTTCAGTGAAGGAAATGCTGTGTGAAGCAGCAGCAGTGAGTGAGCTTCAGTGTGAGCTGCAGGACAGGTGGAATCTGTTCGTCTGTTTGGTTTAAAACAGTGGTGAGATGAAAACTTCACAGTCATGATATCTGTACAAACAATGTACCAGTAGACCTGTGTTGATGTAAGGCATTTTTTTTAAAGTACTAATAGTAGCTTTATGTTTTATTATCTTCAAGGTGATTTAACAGCCTGCAGGTGATTGACAAGACTGTTAATACGTATCAGTCCACTGTAAAGACACATCAGTCCACTGTAAAGACACATCAGTCCACTGTTAATACGCATCAGTCTACTGTAAAGACACATCAGTACACTGTAAAGACACATCAGTCCACTGTTAATACGCATCAGTCTACTGTAAAGACACATCAGTACACTGTAAAGACACATCAGTCCACTGTTAACACACATCAGTCCACTGTAAAGACACATCAGTCCACTGTTAATACGCATCAGTCTACTGTAAAGACACATCAGTACACTGTAAAGACACAGCAGTACACTGTTACAGTTTTTCTCAGTCACTTTAGTACATTTCTCAGATCAGAATTGAAATTCTCAAAAGTACTCGTTCAAGCTTCACAACATTGTGTCATTTGTGCACATCAAAAAAGCAGTTTCTCGTTTCTTTGAACAAGTTGCAAATGCTTTGATACATCCATGCAAATGATACAATTCTCTGCTGTTTCCTACATTATCTATTGCTTATGCCACATTGACCAAAATGTATTATCATGGGTCCCTATTGAATAGTCTCACCCCCCACAACATTTAGGCATTAGTTCATTGCATACGTCTTGTATGCAAAATGGCGGAACATGTTGTCATAATATGCAGTTGATGTGCCGGGCCAATGTGCTGCCATCTCAGAGAATGGTGTGCTAAACCATATTCCCATCATTGGGCCTTACAACACAGGGCGTCTTGTCACGTTTTTAGACACTCTCTACAGGGACCTCATCCCTGAACAAGAGAGGGATCAGATTGGAGATGACTTGCCAAAGTATGTAATAGTTTGGGACAATGTCAGTTTCCATCCCTCCAACATTATCAGGGATTGGTTTGCAACCACAACAGGATGCTGAGTTCCTCCCAACCTACTCCCCATTCCTTAACCTCATCGAGGAATTTTTCTCAGCATGGAGATGGAAAGTATATGATCGCCAGCCACGTTCGCAGATGACCCTTCTGGATGCCATGGATGCAGCGTGTAATGACATCACAGCAGATGCCTGCAGAGGCTGGATAAGACATTCTAAAAGATTCTTTCCACGCTGCATCGAAAGAGAAGATATTCGTTGTGATGTGGATGAGAATTTGTGGCCCAACAGAGGAACGTCAGGATGTGTAGAAAGACTGGAAGAAAATTCCTACAGTACTATATGTATAGTTTTGCCGATTGTCCTATGTTCTCATTTCTACTTTTGTTTTTTTCTTCCTTTGTGTTACACAGTGCTGTCTTTTCATTTCTGTATCACAATGACATGGTCTGTCAACAAATGGTATAAACAGGAAAAATGTAACATGAATCTTGTCCAGTCCCTTGCAATCTCACACACACACACACACACACACACACACACACACACACACACACTAAGGTGTAACTTATAATTGACAATAATTGTCATCAAAACTAATGTTCACTGTAGGACATAACTTTCATGTTTTTAACATGTAGGCTACTTGGCTAGCTCTGTTGCTACACTAATGTTAATGTTACTCTGGTTGTGGTACAGATACGTTGTGTAAAGCACAACTCAATGTCGGAATGACCACTGGATAATCCAAATGTATCATGCGAGTTCAAAACATGTTTATTATATGCAGCATAGACATAATGGTATGAAATTATGGCTAACTAATTATGGTTAATTGTAACAACGCTACTGCTCTGTAGTAGCATTTTTACGTCACCTGAAAAGACTCATGTACAGCACTTCAAAAGTTGAAGACCACATCCAAGACCATTATTATTAACTGCATCAAGACACAATCTTTCTAGAGAGTATTATGCGATGCATCGAAGAATTGATTATATTTCCCACCCCCAGCGAAATCCCTCAGCCACAAAGCCACCCACTGGCTAAAAGTGTGACACTGCACGGAGGATGAAAAGACAAGAGGATTCAGCCAGCTCCACTCAAATATCTCGACGAGGCTGTCAAGTCCACCACTGGTGATTTGACATTTTGGAGAGCTGAGAGAGCAAATTGGGCTTTCTTTGTTCACAAGAGATGTTCCCTCACCTCCTCCAGTGCTGCTCTGGGATCAGACCTTAGGTCCAGTCTGCTAGAGCTGGTAAACTACCCAGGAAGAAACCTTCAGCAAGAGCTCTGAGGACCAGTCTCTGAGGACCAGTCTCTGAGGACCAGTCTCAGTCTGACTCGCAGTAGTAACCAAGTTGATGTGAAGGAGATCAAGGAAAAGAGGAGTGATATCTTTGAGAGACAGACAGACAGATAGATAGATAGATAGATAGATAGATAGATAGATCAGTATGTGCACAGAACAGATTGCAGTTTAGTGCATCAGTGAATCAAGAGACGGAAAAAAATGTCTCAAGAGTACACATATTGACGAAGAAAAAAAAGAAAAAATAATAATCAAAAGTCGAGGGAAATAATCTGAGAATGACAGCTCCCACAACAGCTCCCATTTGCAACTGCAATTACAGCCACTGCGTAAGATCATGTGTGTGAGAAAATGTATTCCTCCCTAATATTGTCTACTTGATCAGCATCCATTAAAAGAAATAAGCAGACGTTAGAAGTCTGCAAAAAGTCAAAAAAGACCAACTAAAATAAGTTTTTTTATTACCATACTTCTTAACTTAGCTTCTAGCCTATCACACGTTTTACCAAACAAGAATATCCATGTTTTTGGAGAATAAACTTGATTTATATTCATATCATATTTGTAACACACAAATATAATTATATATTTTCAGAAACTAAAAGAGAAAAATGTGATTCAATCCCCAAAACATAAGCTGCTGTGTAATGTTAATATTTCAACTATCTGAGAAGAGTAGACAAGAAGAAAATGGCAGCCACTAGTGAATGAATATTTTCTCAGCATGGTGCTTGAAATGTTGAAATGAAAGCTGAGCAGCAAAGAACATTTAGTCTGTCCTGTGTAGACTGAGACAATAAACACAGGATGTTGTCTTTGGATGAACGATGCTCAGATGATAAGAAAACGGTGACTGGTAGGGGAATGATTTTTCTTTTCTACAGCACTGTTACTTATTTATATGATTTACACTCAAATTTGTTGACAATGTAGCTGTATCAGGAAAAAAAACAAACAAAACATCATATTTTTAATGAAGACTTGGACCTAGATCCACTATGTCTTATAATGTTAACTAGGAGTGAATAACAAAGGAGGATGGATGTTAGTACATGTACAAGTACAAGTACAAGTACATGAGATTTAGTTTTACTGTTGTTTTTTACACCAGCCACTACTATTTCACTATTGACTGCTAAATATATGGTACTGTGACATCCCTAATTCAGACCCATGAGCAAAGACAACAAGAAAGAACTACAGAAAGAATCAGTGTTTTACTTTGCAGTCAGCTTTGAAGTGGCACAAATGTTTCATGACTTTTTTGGACGCAAGTATGGCATCACAGTAATGCAGCTTTGATGGCCATGAAACATGATGCAATTAGTGGTGCGCTGCCATTTCAAAACCATACGGCTTTTCACGTGTAATAACTGTTGACAAGTAACTCCTGTTTTTATAGTTCTCTCCACAGCTGTGATACAGATATCCTGACAGAAACAATCAATAATTCATAAGTCTGTATGGTCTCTTTCAAAGCTATCAGCACTCCCTAGACCAGACCAGTTTCTAGCCCAGCTAGAGTCTTTATCACCCTGTTGAGTGTAATATGATCGGGACAACACATCCAGCCAAGAGCTCAGGGAATCACCCAGCATCAAGCAGGCAGTCTGAGAGAGGCTTTGGCTTGTCGCCCTTCACTGTGCCGCCCTTCAAAAATGGTTTTCATGCATTTTATTAGTCGAGCAGATGACCAGCGATGAAAGGGAAGCCGGGGGAGAGCAATTTCAAACAAATGCTATTTCCTGCTAGTAAAAATTAGATGACCAGTCCTCTCGTCACATACGCTGTTTGAGCTCTGTTTCTATTTAGGATATCACCATTTCAGCTCCTCTATTTCTAAACCAATAATGTTTTCCTAGAGCCAGTCACACTCAGTGACCTGTGTCCATACAACATTCATTCTCCTTTTCATTTTAATCACTATTTGCGCTGGAAAAGGACATCACTTACTCCTACACCAATGTTATTTGTTCCTTTTTGGGCCGTTCCAGCTGGATGATGTAATAAACGCAGGGAAATGTATTCACCTCAGAAAAAAAACAGCAATTCCCACTTTCTTTATGTGTGTGTGTGTGCGTGTGTGTGTGTGTGTGTGTGTGCGTGCATATCAAAGCCTCTAGACTCGTGCTCACCTGAAACCAAAAAGTAAAAAGAACAGGCATACATTGTTTATGTGCTCGAAATAGGTAATTACAAAGTATTTGTTACGTTCAGGGCAGTAGGGCTGTTAAATTGAAGAAGAGAAGGCTGAAGACTGCAATGTTTCAGTTATATTAGATTTTCACATTAAAGACAGCAGATGTCAGCGTTAATACATCAGCAATCAACGGTTGTTGGGCACACGGTGGCCATTCATGCCGTATGTATGTATGTATATATATATATATATATATATATATATATATAAAAAAAGAAACGCAAGTTTTATAAAGTGAATTCTAGTTGCCTTGTTGCCTTTTGTCTAAGCAGTGTTGTGACAGCTCAAAGAGGCTGACCTACGTGCACGCAGGCCATACTTTGGTGTTAACTCTAATACGCCTTTTTGAATAAATTTGATCTCTAGACACACACACACACACACACACACACACACATATATATATATATATATATATATATATATATATATCATGCATGCTGACAGACAGAAGACAGTTGACTTTGAATGCAATATTTCAGTTACAGATGGACGTAACAGGTAAAGAATGTCACATCATGACTGACATTACTGGCAGACTGAAACAAGAACGATAAATGCTAATGACTTGCTAATGACCTGTCGAGTGCCATTGATTTTTTTTTTTATTGAGTGTTTTTGGTGGTAGACCATCCACTAAGCGAATAAAATATAATCACAATCCATACTTGTATGACCAGTACCGCACTGTGTGCATGTTGAGAAACCTTTTCTATATTGATTATTGATTATATTCTACTGATAGAGTGCTTTCTATGCTTATAACTAAAGCATGGAGATATATGATCCCTTCTTTACATTATAGTATATTGTATATTATAGTAAAATAAAGTCCCTGAATGAAATAGACATCATCATCTCCTCTGTGATATTGACAGTATACATTACTGTAGTAATGTATGATGTACACTGGGGACATATCAACTTCAGTGGCATTAAAAATAAAATTTTGTTCTTAAAAATGTGATTAACAGCTTCAAATGACACCCATGATATACAGAATATATTTTTGTTAATGATGTACCACTGATAACACATCGGGAAGCCTCTAATGAGGATCAGGGCTGTAACACTGTCAGTTTGACTAAAATTGACTTCCCACCTCTATGTGTCTGCATCACTGACTTCCTAATGCACATGCTTGTCTTTCAAAGCCTGGGTAAGTCACAGAACCCGTCTGAAGAACATGCTCACTACACACCTTCCATTTCTGCCTGAATGAACGGGTCAATAAGACCCAGAAAAGAAGAGACATTCACATAATTATCAGCTCTGCCTGCCTTTCATACTGTGACACTTAATACAGAGGAAAATCTCACTCGTGACCTCTTTCATTACCAAAGCTACATGACATTTGATGCTGTCCTCTGCTAATGGAAAGTTTAGTACTATGTCTGTGATGTGTTCATTAGCATGTTCATGAGCATCTTTCACATGCCT
Organism: Synanceia verrucosa; assembly: GCA_029721515.1. NCBI lineage: Eukaryota > Metazoa > Chordata > Actinopteri > Perciformes > Synanceiidae > Synanceia > Synanceia verrucosa. Next base: position 19,781,637 of record CM056551.1, on the reverse strand, counting down.
GGAAGTCTAGCCATACAGTCCATGTGCACTGTAGTGCTATAGCAGCCTATGCAATGCAACTGTGGTTATATATAGCCATGTACCAAATAGCAGCTCCTGACTCGCTCACTAACGCCCTTGGAATCTAATGACATAGCCAGGAGGTTATGCTTCATACTGGCTAAAAACCTCAGTCTGGTAAGTCACAGCAGGAGGAGGAGGAGGAGGACCGGCTGAAGAAAAATCAACGGCCGTTAAATACGTTGTGGACTAGAGTGAGAGGGCAGGGGAACGTTTCCAATCTGCTGCCTCTGAGGGGACAAAATGTCCAGATGGAGCCCTTCTCCCTTCCCATCTGAGATGTTTCATCCCTTTTTGTTTTGACATTTCCTTTTCCACCCACTGAATCGATTGTGATTTGAGGGAGAGGAGTGAAATCATGATCCTCCTCTTCAGTGACATCACCACAGATAAAGAAAACCAAGCAAGCAGCAGGAGAGGAGCGGGAGAAATGCCATCTCCTCATCAAACGCTCTTGATTCTTGCTGAGGTCTCACTGAAGCCTTGAGCAGCGCCCAGGCCCAGCCGACTTTGTGACACATTAGGGTGATGTGTTTTACCTTGGGGCTGCTGGACCTTGCTTGGGCACACACAGCTACATCCACGGTCCTGGGAGGGAAAGATCTGCTGACTCTCTCTACACGTAAAATTGATATCAACTGTGTTGAGCAAGTAGCTGGCTCTTCTTATTAGTTTTCTACAGGGGCACTACCTCGGAAGTTGTTTCTATCTGTCTCTTACAATCTGGTAATACGTCTTGTTTATCTGGCTTGGAGCAACAAGTTGATTGCTGAGTTTTTCATAAGAAGATATGCAACCTGCTGCTGCCTTGATAATAGGAAAAGTCAATCAGATGAGTGGTTTAAACTACACATGCAACAAGTGCCAATTTGGGCTAAAGATTATCTGAAAAGCTGACTACATATGCTAAAAAGCTTTCGAGCATGGAGTAGTTAGCTGTCGTCCTTGACAAGCAAAGGCTGTCAAAAGGCTTTTAAATCAATGCAAACAATGCAATGAATGCCAGGGAGGCGGACTCACTGGTGTTTTGATGGCACAATCAATAAGGCAATATGCCAAGCAATGTTGTTTTGTAGACTGTGATTTTTTGTTTTACATATTTATAATTTCTTTGCAGCATTGTGCTATTTTTAGACACTTTGAGAAATGGGTGCATCCCTTTAATTCACACACTTTAACCTGCACTGTTATTGTGGACAATGTGCCATGATGGGATTGTCTACTGTGATCCTGCCCTGAGGTGTGTTCATTCCATTAAATTCACCCCAGTTGCAGAAGATAGAAATATGAATTAGAGAAACATTCACGCTATCACATACACATAACAAAACACACCCAATCAAATGACCCTATTGACCAACTGCAAATAACGGTGTGCTGGGCTGTTTTGCACAAGGCGCCAAATTAGATTTAGCCTGCTTAGTGTTCCTGAATATGTGCTGGAGTGCAATGAGCCTCTTACGCAATTAGCCTCCTGTGCTAAATTTGATTTGTTTGGGTTCATCTACGTTGAATTACCCTCCTAAAGCAAAAATGCAAAGTGCCTGAATGATATTTGATGCTGCGAAAATTACATGAACATCTGTTAAAATGTTAGGATGAAGTATGAATTCAAATCAACATTTTAACCTCACATGAGTGTCTCAGTCCAGTGCACCACTTTGCAATGTCACTTCCATGTGTGCTGTCATCTCTCCCTCCCTCTCTGGCTTCTCCTCCATGTGACTGTTCTGCCATCACCAGACAAACTAGTGTGCTTTCTATAGTTTACCAGACATGCAGGTAAGTATCACTCATATCAACACAGATTTCTTACGAGAGGAAGGAGAGGAAGGAGGAAAAGATACAGCGGGTTTTTTGACAGAAACTTACATCTCCAACAGTCACTTAAGCCAGGGAGCTGAGGTGACCTTCTCAGATTTCATTTCACTTGGTCCTTTTTTCACCTCCTTCCCAGAACGAGTAAGTAATTAGAGCAGAAACATTTTCCCATGTACTGCCAGAGTGCAGAGCTGCTTTACCGTCTGTCTGTCTGTATGTAGTCGGGCAAACAATACGGCCATCATTTTACAGTAGCTGCTCTGCTTAAATACTCAAGCTAAAATGATCCGTGTTGTCATGTATGACTCATGATTATTGTGAGTGTCATTTAAGAAAATGTGGTCACCATGTATTAGCGATGATGCAACCTAAAGCCCTCCTACTGTATCTCTCTCCCTCATACAGACCAGAGGGTAATTCCACACAGGAACAAGAAGCCACACAGTGATCCTTAAGCTGTTATTAACCTCTGATGATCACAAAACACTTTCAAAAAGCGGCTGGCCTGCATTTCCCTGTGATCAATCTTTTTATTTCCATCTGTCTCCACAATAAGTCCATCTGTTCCTGCCTAGTGCACCACATATAGACTATAACTAAGAGCAATGTGCAGGAACATAAAAGCCTGTTATATCTGTTCATAATCATAACACACTTATTCCTTCTTTGTTATTCCATTTCCAGGCTGACACATCTCTGACCTAAATCTAACAGTCAACTATAAACACCTCTAAGCTCCGTTATAATAAAAACTATAAGATATAGTTTCCATTATTTTACATTAAATGACCGTTCTCTTCATCCCATCCATCCTTTCTTTACCACTACAGTAATGCACACAGTAAACGCTTTCGACAGTGCCAGACAAAAAGTGATGGGAAGCAGAGGTCGAGCTGAAGGTAAAAACCTCCTCAAAGTTGGCACTAAATTCAATCCAAAACACTTCTCCGCTTCTCCTGCGCGTCAGGCACACAACGCCCATCCTTCATTAGAAAAGACACAGAATACGCAGGGAAGCAGTTATTACGATTATTATCATCATTATTATTATTTTTGCTCTTACCGTCGAAGACCTTGAAACGACGACGGCCACGACATCCTGGATTTTTTCAGCCCGGGTCGATGCCCGGTATCCACGGCGTAAGTCCGGTCCATGTTCCTCGGTTTGAGGTATCTCTCGGTGTCCGAAAAGCCTCTTTGTCTCACGCGGTCGTTCTTGCGCACTGCCAGCGCGTGGTGGAGCGGAGAGAGCGCGGGCTGCCTCTGCTGCCTCCACAGATGTTTGGGAGCCTTTGCGCTCACGCCGGTTCCGCCGCCGGCGGCCAGAGAAGCCGTCCCCACTTTGGCGCAGGCAGGATCCATCCTCCTCTCCACGTTTCAAATATTTAGAAAAATAAATAAAACACTTTAAATGTAATGACCCAGTTGGTGGTGGGGGGTGGGGGGAGGTGGTGGAAAGGAGGAAGGGAAGAGGAGGGGGGGCTTCACAGCACTGCTCAGGTGTTCTTTAGAGATGAAAAAAATCTCCTAATAATAAACTTTTTTTGAAAAAAAAAAAGTTTCTCTGGGGTGCTTCACGTCCAGTTTGTTTCGTGGAGCTCACGTAGTGAGTTCAACTCCATCAACTTTGTCCTCACTGCCCCGCAGAAACACACTGGACAGCGCCAAGAAGGAATCCATTTACGCATTACGGGCTGGAGAGGAGAGTGTCCCAGGATGAAGCCCCGGGAATGAAGAAACTCGACTCAAGTAAATGTGGTTTCCAAGTGCTCCCTTCTTTCTCTGTGACCGCCCATTTACAGCAAGGTGCTGCCTCTGCTGCTGCTGCTGAGGACAGTCCATAGGTCTTCCCACGATCTCAGGAAAACTTGTGAAAACCTCCGTGGCTGTACTTAAACTTGACTCACGGTGTGCGTAAAACCGTCCAGTCGTAACATTGTTATTCCTTCCTCAAGTCCTTTGCAAGGAAGCAGCGACGACATATAGGGAGCAGGATGATACATAAAACATGAGGGACCCACCCAAAGCGCCTCCCCTCAAATCCTCCTTGAGTGAAAAAAAAGCAGGAGAAGGGAGTGGGCAGAGAGCCAAGTGGCCAAATCACACAGCTCCACTGATCCAGTTCAGTGATCATCCATCAACAGACCAAATAAGATTTAGGTTTATCAGAATATGTTAGTCGTGCATACACTCAATAGAACAGTGTAAATTAGGAAGCACATTGGTAACAGTAAACATGAAACACTGCAGGTAAAATAAGCTCACTGGCACTTTGACAGTGTAATTATTAAACAGAGGGCCATTAAAGGATGTAGGTCTGTGCCAGCGATGTCCACAAAGTATAGACGAGTGCAAACAAACTCTCCTCAGTTCTGTTTGTCATTATTTTCTGCTTTCTTTCCTTCCTCTACACACTTCCCTTGCAGCTCAAAGCCATTACTCTAGAAGCTAACAGTGTGGAGATTGCAATCTCTCCTGCTTTAAACAGCACAAATGTCCAGCTCTCAGAAACAAGGTGACTGAAAACTGAAGCGGCTGCTAAACGAAATGGTGGCAGGACAGCATACAGAGAAAGAGAATAGGAGCACATGCATGCCTGGCATGCACACACTAGCAGCTCATGTGTGGCCTTCACTGTAAGTTAAGCAGACCCCGTGTAAGAGGACACAGGGAAAAGGGACACCTGAAATTTCATTTGTATATTTTGTTCATTTTAATTTATTTTGTATTACTTTGTTCCCAAACAAGGCCATGGGGAAGATTGTATCCCATCATACAGGGTCACCTTGGCCCAACAATGTTCCGAATGGGCGACTTTTTTTTTCCGTTTGCACACCTTGCTGACACCTGACAACAGTCCGTGCAACATGTTTTAAGCCATAAGATGTTTTCAGTTAGCCTGATCAATGCACTCTCACATTGACATGTTATGATGTACAGTATATGGTCTTCAAATTGTGTCTTTATTCGCAAAACAAAAGCTGATCCCCCTCCCTTCCAAAACAGGTTTTACATATTTCTACATGCCAATTAATCATACACGTCACACGATCATACATAGAAAAAGAAGAGTGTCCACAGGAAGAATTATTTCAGGTTGGAAAAGCTAATCAAGTCCTGTTTTCTTTCCTGCTTGTGTCAAATTAGACTGTTATTCTGGGATAATGGGATAATGACTGAGATAACTATTAGTGAGATAATTTGTGATTCTACCTGATCTGTGTCAATACTTATTTAACAGAGCCTAACCAATTCCCCCTCACAGTAAGTAGTTTCTTCATCACAAAAACAATTTTATGATCCTTCCAAAATATAATTAGAATTTGCACAAAGCTAAAACAAATTTGGTGTTTAAATGTGTCTACCTATGGTTATAAGATGTAATGTCTAGTTGCAGCCTTGTGTTCCCACATTGAAGAATGAACTCAATCAGTTCTACACAGTGAGCTGAAGAGACTTTTAATTAACAAAGAAGCATGAGTACTGGGTTAGTATGAGGATCTGACTTTAAGTGTCTGGCTTGGTATCAGGAGAGTAAAAGTGGGATCTGTGCATCAATGTTTGTAATCTGTATATGTGTGTTTTCTAAAGTTTAACAAGACATAAGAAAGAGTTCATTTACATTTGATCTCTGACATGATGCATAAGACATACTGATAGCTTGGTTTGATGCACTATCTGGCCAACATCTACTACTATTTGTGATACTTGTACTTTTTCACATATTAATAACATAATGAATCTGTTTTAGTCGTGTTTCAGTCAGTTCATTTGCTGATGTGTCAGTAATGAGTTGTTCTCATCTGTGAACCTTGTCTGCCATGTAATTATATAGGTACGCTCCGACTGTACTTAAAAAAAACCACGAACGTACATGTAAACAGAACAAAATGCGTTATTTAATGTTAACTGTTATAGTGTAATTCCAGCAAATCAGGTTGTCCTGGGACTTGAATCAATGTATATGGCACTGTTGGCCCTAAATTATGTCAGATATTTCTATAGATCAAACAAAAGCATAGTACGATTTGCTAATCACTGAGGAGGCAAAGGCAGTAGCACTGGAACTGTTTAATGGACAGAATTATCATTTTCTATTCCTATTATGAGAGCAGCTAATGGAAACAATGTGCACTACTTGGTGCTACTTCTTGGCCTGCACATTAATACTGCAGACAGCCTCATTAAGCCACATACAAAGTTAATGTCACGAAATTCACTCAAGAGTTGCAGTTGGAGAATTTAGTGTGGCACGTCTTCCATCCTTAATGGTTCAGATCTGTATATTTCTTCCTCAACACTGTGCTGAATTATATATGAATCAAGCTTGAAGCAAAGTTAAGACGTATGGCCTTTGTTAAAATTCTCCCTATCGCCCATTTTTCTCCCTCCAGTCCATTTTTTTCTGAAACTGCTCATACTTAGTTTGTTCTGTTATGAAAACAGTCAATCTTGCTTGATGTGGCGTTACCATGATAGGACATAACCAATAGTTTAATAGATGAGTTTTTTTGCAGGTAAAGAGCTAAGTTAGGATTAAACAGTTATAAAATCAAAGCCAAAAATGTTGTGGAGTATATACTATAACAAAACACTTTGATATCACAGCAAGTCATGTTTTCTTTGGTGCTGCATTCAATAGTTTTGAAAAGTATGATGAGAAAAAAAACTTAAGTTTGAGTTCAAGTTCAAGAAAAAGATAAAACAAGGCAATGACATAATTGCACATAACTAGTCGATACAACCGTCTGAAGTAGAGGAGGTAGTGACAGGCCTGTCCTGCCTCTGTCTTCTCTTAAATAATAACACAGCCCCATTTTAAATTACCCACTTCTTACCCAGCCAAGAGCATGATTTTTAAAAGAGCGGTCAGTTGTACACACTTGGGAAAAGTTTGCCCTTTTCTAAAATCCACATAAAGGCTTACTGAAAATCAATTCAGAGGACAGGCTGCCTCTACTGTACATCAGATACCTGACACTTTTTGGCACTGTCACACTGTGACTGTGAGCAAATTATTCTGTATTGATTCTGTCTTTTCATTATGGGTAGCAGTGACACAATGCTAGACAGGTGTGACACACCGAGCTACAGACAAAATATTAGCAACAAAGACAAAAATACACTGCAATTTTTGGAATCAACCTTTGATATTTAAGCACTTATTTTGAAGCCGAGGACAATATTTCAGCACCGTTGTGCATCACATAACAGCCACGTCTCGGAGTAGACGACACCATCATCTACCTGCTGCACAGAGCCTGCACGCACCTGGACAGGGCAGGCAGCACTGTAAGAGTCATGTTCTTCAACTTTTCCAGTGCTTTTAACACCATAAGACCTGCTCAACTCTGCAGTAAGCTTCTGGACATGCAGGTGAATGATTATCTGGTCACCTGGATCAGGAACTACCTCACAGGTCGGCCACAGTAAGTGATACTGCAGAACACCACCTTGGACACCACATTGAGCAGCACAGGTGTTCCTCAGGGCACCGTCCTCTCACCTTGTCTGTTCATACTGTACACCTCGGATTTCAGGTACAGCTCACAATCCTGCCATCTGCAGAAGTTTTCGGATGACTCTGCCATTGTGGGCTGCATCACCGATAACCAGGAAGCTGAATACCGAGGTGTGGTGGACAGAACCACCTGCAGCTCAACAGAGGGGAAACAAAAGAGCTACAGGTGGACTTCAGGAAGAAGAATACCCCCACAACCCCATCAACATCAAAGGTACTGAGGTGGACATTATGGACTGTTACAAGTACCTGGGGGTCCACATAGACAATAAACTAGACTGGACAAGTAACACCAATGCCCTTTACAAGAAAGGGCAGAGTTGTCTTTTCCTTCTGAGGAGACTCAGGTCTTTTAATGTCTGCAGGACCATGTTGCAGATGTTTTACCACTTGATGGTCTCCAGTGTCATCTTCTATGCTGTGGTGTGCTGTGGCAGCAGGGTGAAGACAGCCGAAGCTAACAGACTTAATATGTCCATCAGGAGAGCTGGCTCTGTCCTGGGAGTAGAAATGCAGTCTCTGGCAGAGGTGTCTGAGCAGAGGATGCTGAGGAAACTGCTCAACATCCTCAACATGCCACACTGGACTCCTACCGCACACCTTCAGTCGTGGATTGAGACCACCGAGGTGCTCCACAGAACACCACAGGAAGTCCTTCCTCCCTGTGGCTATCAAACTTTTTAACTCCTCCCCCTTATCCACATAGGTCAACATCTATTAATCCTGCACTACAGTAAACACTTTAAGATTTTAGCCACACCTTATCTACAGCTACTTGCAAATTTTTACTCTGTTATGTTTATAGTACTCTGTTATTTTTCAATTACTCTGTTATCTTTATAGTACTCTGTTATTTTTATTTTTATATTACGCCCTTATTTTTATTCTTACATCTTGCAGTTATTATTTATTACTGTTATTTTGAATTAATCTGTTATTTGTTTATTTTGTTTGATTACTTGTTATTTTGTATGCTTCTTTGTATTGCAACCCTGGCATAACAATTTCCTGCGGGATCAATAAAGTTCTTATCTTGTCATATCTTATCTTATGAAAATTGCTCTGCTTGCAAATGTAATTTGGAAACTAAATGACACCAGCTTTTCTCGTTTCCCTCTAAATAAGTCTATGAGTCAATACCACATTTGTCTCGTTTAAAGTCTCTCCACGAAGCAATATTCTCCATTTAAAGCTCTTTTAACAAGCTTAGGTCTTATTAATAAGTTGTACCTCACTGCTCATTTCCCTATTGTTTATTCACTCTGTCAGACACTGAAGGTCCCGTCGTCCTTGTCAAAGAGAGAGAAGGACAACACCAGGAGGGGAAAGGGGATGCATTTTTGTCACACAAAGGCTTGGATAGTTACACTTAGAAATATATAAATCACATCTATACAACTACTTTTTTTATATGATAGTGGAAATGAATAAAAATCACAATGTAAATGTGAAAACACATAGGACAGACCTTTACTAAGAGGTTGCTTTTACCTTGTTTATCATGTTTAAATGATGAATAACTTTCCCTGTTTAAAGACTAGTAACATTAATATAATAATAATAATAATAATAATGATAATTATTATTATCATTATTATTATTATTATTATTATTATATTAATGTTACTATTATTATTATTATTATTATTATTATTATATTAATGTTACTATTACTATTAGTATTATTATTATTATTATTATTATTATTATCAAATAATATTATTATTATTTGATGATTCAAATAAAATCAGCCAGTTCTAATTTAAATGGGCAGAGGTTTGCATGTTATTAATACTCTATATATCAAGCATGCTTTGCATTACTGGAAGTGCCAGCCATTTTCCAAATCATACCATAATTGATTTCCTACTTTTCAGGCAGCCATTTGTTCCTGTTAATTTCACTATGGTAAGAAACTCAATTCGCAGTGAGCTTTGAAGTTGTGTGAGGTTCGAAATCCATCACAATGAACACGCTGCCCCTTTACAGGCAGGTTTTAATGTATGAAGTTATGATCATGTGGCAGCTAAAAACTAGGATTGATTTGAAAGCTGTCTTTGTTATTATGTTAAGTACAGCTATAAATCTGCAAAATGAGAGCTCAGTGTTGATTAATGACCTTATTACTACTCATTTATTATTCATTATTCATTCCACTTTTTACCTGGGTGAATAAAATTTAAAAAGACGTGGCTAACAGTACAGAAAATGTCCAGACATACAGCAGAGCTGATCCGCTGTGGTTTCTTAATTTAGCAGGGCTCAGTACTTCTGCTAACTCATCAGACAAGCTCAGGAAAGGCACTTTCCTTGGCTAAATGAAAACGATTAATAATCTCTGTCACTGCTGTATATTTCTAACAGCTTATTGACGAGTGTAAAAATGTTTTCCCTCGTCATTGCTCACCCCACAACATTGTTAGTAAACTAAAAATTATGCCCATGTTTTCATCTTTTTGTCATTTGGTGCCACTGGTCAGCATGTGTCACTGAATGTTACCATGGAAACATGACTCTTCATTTCCACTTTGCCTAGGGGTTTTGGTGTCTAATTTATTAGACTAATCACAGAATTACATACAAAATTAAGACTGGCTTAACACACAGACAAATCTAAAATATTCTTATGAAATCCTCCAAGGAGTAAATAGTTCGATACTTTGTTTTATAACATATCTTTGACGGCAAAATAAAGGTGATGAAATGTTTATTGTGATGGATTATGATTGCATATCAAGTGACTTTAAGTTTAAAAAATGATTTTCATACTGCACTTCCATTAATCAAGACAAAAAGCACAGGCTTTCACAATGCGTGGGATGCTATATGAGCACATCAACTCCACACTGATGTATTTGTGTATTGTAGCTAATGAGACAACAGTGCACCGCCATCATTACATGTTTAGAAAACTGTGAGCACAGTGTCAGGCACTTAGCAAGAGATGTCCTCAGTCACTTCAGACAGCTGCTTTATTGAATGAATCACTCCACTTTCCTCACTACTCTAATTACCCATTCCACTGAAAGACACTTTGCAGTGAAAGGACACACAGACACACACACATACACGTGTCCACATCGTCCTACCTGCTGGTGTCAACTGAGGTGATGGCGATGAGTGGTGGGGTGCGTAGTGGCAGTGTGGTGGGCCTTGGTGGAACTGTGACGGTGTCTGGCTCTGTCTTGCGATCACAGTAGTACTGCTCTGCCTGTCTGAAGGCCAAAGGGGGCAACTGGACTGTCCGACATGAGAGCCTCCGCACCAGGAAGGGCTCCATGCAAGTGACCGGCCCCGGCTCTGGGGAGTCAGATGAATCATCGGACACCTGGATGAGGAGAAGTGGAGGAGAATTTTGGACTGAGGAAAAAAAAAGACTGACCAAATGTGCATGTGAATAGCAAGAAGACAGAAATTCCTCTAAGCAGGAAAGCAAAAGAAGAAAGTAGATCAATCTGTGGGGTTCAAATCCCCACATGGACCAAGTACAAAGTGTGGACTGGTAGCTGCCGAGCCCAGGTGCCCTTGAGCGAAGTGCCAAATCCATCACTGTTGACCATGAGCACCCATATCACTAACTAACAGCTCTGTATGTCAATGGGCTCTGTGTGTGTGTGTGTGTGTGTGTGTGTGTGTGATAATAAAAAGGAGAGAGAATTCAGCTTCCTCCTCTCCTTAACAGTAAAATGAAAGGAAGAAAGACCTATTAGTAGCCAGGCATAGACAGTAAAATGTGCAGTGGCTGTTTCAATCGATGCACAGTGCAGTTATTAACTGAGTTCAAGGTGTGCAATGTTTGGTTGGTATAAGTGATAAAAGGGTAAGCGAGTGCAATTAAATTCTTTATTTGATGTGGCCATGAAAGGCCATAACAATCAACATAAGTCATAAGTTCCAGCTTAGCACAATTTTGCCTTATCTGGTCAAAGTCAAAGGTTCTAATCTAGTCCTGAAAAGACTATTAAAACTGTGTTACAATTTAATTGCACAATTCCTAATGATTATGGTGGCCATAGCCCTTTAAACTAACACTACTCTCAGTTAAATGGTTCAATTACAGTTAACTTTCTGTGAAAATGTATTGACTTTGTGTTATAAAGTTAATTCAAGAACACCATTCCATATTTTGTGATCTTTGGTTCATCATACCTGTGTAAAAAAAAAAAAATCAGTTTATTATATAAATGGTAAAAACCGTTAACTTAAAGATTATTATTAAAGTCACAGAGCAGATGCTAAATGGGGAAAATGTATCTCTGGATTCATTTGGGGACGTTGTCGATTTTCCAAATGGGCAACATGTTGCTTCCAACTGGTTTGCTCCAGTGGAGCTCAAACATAATCCAAGAAACAAGTTTAGTGTATGTCATATGTGTCATGTTGTTGGTATTAGCGAACCAGTAGAGAATATCCACAAACTCAGCAGGTCCTCCACCTCTACCAAGTCTTTTAGCATCCCACATGTCTTTATTTTGGTTTTAGGTGAAATAATTTTACTGTACTGGTTCAGTCTCATCAATCAAATCAACACTCTGATGGAAATATGCCACCTTCAGAGCACCAAAGGTCACACTGAACAGCCATCAGCTGGCTGGAAAGCATAGTGGACCCTGTTATACTTGTGAGGACATGGTGTGAAAACATCATGAGAAAAAGAGCGAACACTGGACTTACATTCACCAAGAAGTAGCACTCTATTTGCTGCTAATGCTAATGTTGCTCTGTATATAGCCAGCTGTTAGCTCACACGTTAACCATACATTAGCAGCTTAAGGACCTGCAGCTGGGCCTGTTGGAACTACAGGTCCAAACTACCCAATAAGATTGATGGAGGTGTAAGCTATCCCTCCCTACCAGCAAAGCAAAACTAATCAGTGGTTCAGACAGATCAGTCAATCAAACACAGCCTGCTCAGACAGGCCTAAGCAAGCACATAAGTGGAACCACCTGTGTACTGTAGGAGGGCCACAGGTGTGTTTCTTCATTATAGCATGTCATTTTACATCTTCTGTAACACGATGAGTTACTGCTGCATGGCCAGCTACCGTATCACAAAGCAGTGCAGTTTTTTTTAAAGGTTTTCAAAGGGGACACATATATAACATTTTGAGCCCAGCTTGTTATTTGCGTGCACACTGTTTGGTCATCATTTTGCTGTCATAGACATAATGGCATTTGATTTAGTTGTTCAGTGTTTTCATGTGTTATTGGTTGAGCACATCTTGACAAAAAGATGGCATTTTACTCTGCACAGATTTTTTCCCCCTTAATGTTCCATCTGCAAAAACGTTGAGTCATTTTTCTAATTTTTTTTTTTTTTTTTTTTTACATCTGTGCCTACTCATTCAGGTAATTTTTGGATTTAAAACTCCTTATGAACCAGAGAGACTCATAAAGTCTTTATCCCTATTACAGAAAATATGGCTGTATTTTTGAATGCTGTCTAACAACAAATAAGTAGGTAACTTAATAAAATTGCTGTATTATTGTGGAAACTGTCAGTGTCTTATGGGTGAACATAATAGTAAAATTTCTTCAGTTGTATTCCAGACAAAAGGGCTTTAAAGAGACACAGATAAGCTGCTTTGACTTGTCTTTCTTGATAGTAGATACAAAATGTGACTGCAGATAGACTAAAACAGACTGTATATTTATATCAATGTGTGCATTATAGCCTTAACTATTCCTCTCTTTGTGTCTGTTTAGGCCAGCCATTCATATATAGACACACATGGACAAAATTTTTGGTAACATGCTCATTTCGACAGCCCTTATTATTACTTTTGTCAGTTTCAAGTTATTTCTGTGACAATTGTGGGTTTTTCTTTCTTTAACAGAAGGGTACCATGGCTGGCCCCAGTGAAAAGATGTCTCGCGAGCACAGGACAGAAAGAAACATATCAGACTTTGAGCTATCCAAGCTTCTATTTGTAGCCTGTGGGTGGAAGTAAAAGAAAAAAAGAAGAAGAAGGTTAAAGAAAGCAGCAACTGCAGCACTTCGGTAAAGTTGGTTTCACACTGAACGCGCAAGACGCAGGTGAACAGAGAAAGTCCCCCACATCCTGCTTCCCCCTCAAAGTGACATGTACCCAAACTCTTCCTCTTGTGGCTCTCCTCCTCCTCTTCCTCCTCCTCATCAGCATAAATAAAGCCAGGACTTTCCACTCTATCCATAGCCTAGCAACTTGGTTGCAGTGCGCCCTACCCCATACTTTCCGCGTTCGGTGAGAAACCAGCTTTAGAAAGATATTGGCAGATTTGAACTTCCTGGATCAACATGTCAAATACAATATGATCTAAAGATACAAACAATGCATTTCTGCAATGTTGCTGAGGCACACGATGCGCTACAACTGTATTTTTACTGAAACAATGCCTCCCTGGTGCTCCATGGAAAACATTGCTCTTAATGAGTACCATCCATTGAGGAGACAGAGTAGGGACCGTCTACAAAGTGCAACACCAGAACAAAAAACGAAAAGCATTCACGTATATGCTGTAGCATCACCATATTCAGCTCAGACACATCTTACCTCATGCTGTTGAAAGTACAACACTGACTTTGACTCAAAGTGATTTAATATAATTTCTATGAATTATTGTTTGAACTGAATTATTGTATGATGATGAACTTATACATTATGACCTGCAGCATCTCACTCCATGTTGCTGATACTAACACTAATTTTGACAAATATTTGACATTACATTTTTTTATGAACTATTTAAGAGGTAGAGTTAAATAAACTCTGTTAAATAAGAAATGGTGTTAAATGACTGTTTTTCCAGTCATATATTTAGTTTTCTTAAAAGTAATGTGAAAATATTGTCTCGTCCCATTCTCGTGAACCCAATATCGTGTATCATCTCATCTCGTGACCTGAGTGTATCGTTACACCTCTATCGATAACGTAACCACAGATAAGTGCCCATAGGTTCTGATCATTTTTCTGGTTTTCCTACTGCAAATTATTCCCTGCGTTCCTGTTGTGAAGTTGTAAATGGATGTTTTTTTTACTCAGTCCTTTTTTTTCGTATTTTAATTTACTTTTTTAAATTATTATGTCAGCAATTTGTGTCTCAGTTAACCTCTTGCATGCTCTATGAATGGTTCATGTACTTCAAATTGATGTATGTATAGCTATGATTAATGAGAGAATAATTAGATGCATCATGGGGAGATGTGTCACAGTGTTATTAATACAATTGCAGTGCTTTGTATGTCCAGGGACAATGTGCTGAATAAATTGCCAAGGCAGGAGAAAAATAACACAATGGATATGAGTTAGTCTTGCTGTTGAGGACTTGACAGAGGACCAATCAGAGAGTCGTAAAGACACTTCACTGGAGGAACCTCAAAGTGAAAATGCCACATCACACTGGGTCAAGAGAGGAGAAAAAAGTAAAATGACAAGAACTTCCACAGGAGGCAAGAGGCGAAAAAGCTGAAAGCTGTTACAGTTGTACAGACCAGATGAGAAGGAGCGAGAGAGGCATTCTACAGCAGCAAGTCAACACAGCACATGGTTGATGTACCATTAAGTAGTTGATTCTGCTGCAGTGAAAGCAGCAGCAGAGCCTCTCCTTTAACAATAACACTGCTTCAAGGCAAGGTGTCCTACATTATAGTCAGATATTTTTCACAGAATGTATTCAATACATGAACACATATCAATCTCACTGCTTAATGCAAATTACTATTTTTAATATGCAAATTGTTGCATTCTTTGAATTGGCCTTCAGCACAATCCCCCTCTGAACACACAATACACCCAAGACAGCTGGTTGAGAAGTTGATGGAGGAAGCTAAATTTGGTGTTGTTTCTTTGGTGCACTGTCCTTGGGGAAAACACAGAGGTAATCAGTTATTTGCGTATTGAGTGGTTCCAGGACTATCTTTGATTCAGGACACACTTGAATACACAAACACACACATGGGGAGTGAGCTGGTGAGACAGCATGATGAATAGAGGCTGATTCTGTGCCATTAATCTTGCTGCAAAACTGTGAGGAGTTTGTTCTGCATGAATAACAAGGCTTACCTGTTAAGTACGGTTCAAGTGTTAACGTTCTGCATGGCTCTTTTACAGGAGGCATGTCTTCATGATATCCATTCTGATCAACATGTACAGCTAGGGCCTCTCCTTTATACACACAACACTCTGTCTAGATGCAGATAGTGGAGTTAAGCCCTGGCCCTTAAAGCTGTTGAGAGAGTTCAAGATAAACTTTAAATTAGCTCATTCGGGACTCTCATTAGGTGATTCTGTTTACTGGTGAAAAATTTCAATTAATGAAATTAGAAAATAAAAAAAATGACATGCAGTGGACTTTTTAGGGGACCCCTGGGGTCTCAGGCCTTGGGGCAGTTGCCTGTTTTTGCCAAGTCAATGATTTAGCCTCACTTTATCATGTAACAGTAGTACATTTCTATACAGTGGATTATTTTGCTGTGCCGAGCAGAGGTGCTCAATGATGTGTGCATGGCCTGGGGCAGTCTGCTGGATAAAAACAACCAATCGCCCTCCAAGTGCAAACAAATGAATTATCCTGGTAGTTAGCATTATGCCTTGCCCCCTTACATCATTATACATCTCTGTTAGACCAGAAGGACCTCTCGGAGCACTGACTTGTGTTTGTGTATCTCCCCTCTCCCTCTTTGTCGTGACTGTTCAGCCTCACCCTCCATCCTGTCGTGCACCCCCCAGTCCACCCCTGCATCCATCAACATGCCAATCTTCATCCAGGAAGCCATCGAGCCTTTCATTCCTACGTAATTACCTGTATTAGACTCATTGCTAGTCGGTGGGTTACAGAGGAGAACGAGCATGATTAACCCTCACTTTTCATCAGATTGAAAGTAAAGCAGATGATGGATGTAATGAGTTAATGAAGTTAAATCTATTTGACAGAATATTCACAACTAAACTAAACTTTTTTGATTTGTATTACTCTTAAGGCCTTTACACGCAGGGCCCTGAAGAATAAATGAAAAATAGTCACCTGTGAATATTCAGCAACAAAACAAATAAATTGAGTTTCCTTTTATGGAAACCCAGTGTTTAAGAGCTTTTATTGTGAAATTTAATGAGTGGCTCTGTCTTTATCAAGGTTGAAAATTTTCTGTCTGTAGAATGTATCAATAATTGTCCTCTCTGCACGACCGTTGGATGTTCGTTGTATCATTGTGATACAGGGCGCTACTGCTGCTATGTATAAATCTATGAAGGATAATATGCACACTTAAATTAATTTTTGCTTGCCTTTTCATTTTATTTGATTTTTTTGTCAGTAAAATTGAAAAAGAGCAGAGTAGTAAGAGTCTAAATATAAACAGACCGTATTGTTTAGCACCTTTCTAATCATACATCCTCATCAATTCTTGTTCACTGCATTTCTTCTTCGATCTATACTTGACATTTGAGGAAAGCATAATGTCATATAAAAGTATAACTGAAGGAACTAAAGGCACTAAAAATGATTTTAGTCTCATCAAAGACTGTGAGAGGTGTGACACAAGATGCCCGCGAAGGATAGGGCATCTAACTGTGTGTGTATGTGTGTTCTCCCACTGTGGATTAGACATACAGCCCTTCGTCTCCACTCACTTGTGCTGTCTCTCCTGATGCCTAAAGTGGCCCTTTATGATAAGTGGGATCAGTGAAAGGTTAATTGGTCTGCTGTGACTCGTCTGTGCTCTCTGTGTACTTCATGTGCCAATCCAGTGGTGCTGTGGTCCACTGCAGTCAGCCCAACTGCTGTTTTATAAATTTTATAAATGTTTTTCTCTATTTTGTGGGAAGACGTAAAGGTTAATAAAGGGTGTTGCTGTCTTTTAAATTTCCCTTTTAGCTGCTTTGATTTATTGATCTGTGTATGTGGATAGCAAAGGAAGTATTCAATTGTACAGGGAAACATTCCTTACTGTTGACATGATAATAAACATTTTGAATCTTTCAATATAGTCTTGCGACTTTTGGTGAAAGTATAATTTTGGAAAGGTGAAAGGTATGTTTCTTACAAAATGCCCCATGTACGTGGAGAAACCTTGACAGGATGGTTGTGCCTAATTATGTTATGATTGGACAAGTGGAGAAAAGTTTAGCCAGTAGTTAACTTAGTGAAGGTGAGCTAGCTAAAGGTAGATTCAAAGTAGTAACATAGTCAGTTAATGATGTCAGGCATCAGAGGTGATGAGGTCAGAGGTGAGTGGAGGCTGCCTTTCAGAAAATCCCCAAAACTCTTCAGAGATTTCTAATTGTTGATGCTGCAGATAAAGCAACCCTTCAGCGGAATAAATCAGCCTTGAGAAACAGTCATACCCTGTTATGTCATGGTGAAGAAGTGCTTCATTCAGTCCAGAAAGACGTGGTATCAGTGGGTATTTAAAGTTGTTTTAGTTGCAGAGAAGGTAAATAAATCAATGCAAATTGAGTCCTGTTCTGATTCGAGCACTTCAGACTTGACTTAACATGTGTTTGCACAACCCTGAGAGAAATCTGATAGAACAGAGTTACTGTGAGGACAGAGAGGCAGAAAGTTTGGTTAAACAGCCAGAGGACACTTTGATCATGACAGCACATCAATATACCAACTGAAATCTCTGTGCTGACCGATAAGTTTTTTTTTTTGCTGTTTTGAGGTTCAGCCAACACACAAGACACAAAAAAAAAGACACGACACACACTGCTTTGATTTGTGCTTTTATTATGGAAATAGTAAAAAATGTATGTGAATTGGGATTTATTTGACCAAAAAAAATAATTCACCACCCTTTCTGCTGGGGGTTGTGTAGCCTTTGATGAAGCCTTGATTGATGCCAGGCTTCTTACAAATGAAGGTGATTCAATATCGGCTTCAGGTATTTTTTTTTCCCACATGAGGCTCTCATTTATTCATGTGAGGACTGACAGGCGGCCACATTTTCTCTTATTTTATTATATTCCCTTCATCCTTACTCAGTCTTCTCCTCCGACTTTGTGATGAAGCCAAACGATCTGCACTCCTCTTCACTGTTCCAGCTTTCTGTGGGTCCTGCTGCACCTCAAAAATCAGCCAAGTTCATCTTCTTTCAACATGACAGATTCAGTATGACATGCTGCATTACTGCAAACATTATTGCTGTTCATATGTTAAAGTTGGTTTGTCCTTCTTATGCAACCGTAGAGTGGTAGAGTGGTACATTCTCTTTCTTTATAAGGCCATGGACAACGACTTTTCCTTAAACTATCACTAGTTGGAACCTTCGAACATGCAGATAAATTATGTAAGTTATTCATAGACCAGGTACTGCTATTGGTGAAAGTGCTTTCAATGTTTTTGCGATCTAATCTTTCATAGAGATATCATGAACATTATTTTATTAGCATGCACTATTTTAAAAAAAACACTATTAAAGACAATTTGCTAATATGCTAACTCATTGATTGATTTATATAATATTTACCTCCAACAATGAGGTTATCTTTTCACCGGGGTTTGTTTATTTGTTTGTTGGTTTGCAAAATAACTCAAAAAGTTGTGGACGGTTTTTGACGAATTTTTCAGAGTTGGTCAGAAGTGGCCTAACTTAAAACTGTTTAATTTTTGGTGGTGATCGAATCTGATTCAACAGCACCACCAAAAATTAGTCAGTTTTAAGTTAGACCACTTCCGGTCAATCCTGAAAATTTCGTGAAAAACCGTCCAGTTACTTTTCAAACCGACAAACCAACAAACAAACAAGCCCCAGTGAAAACATAACCTCCTTGGCGGCAGGAGTAACTTTAAATAAAAAAAAGTCACCGCCACGGCAGAGGTTTGCTTTTCTAGTTATTGTTTTGAGTCTATCATTTCATTGATGCAAAATTTGTCATGTTGTTTTAACTTTTTGCGGTTTTGTTTTTAATCCTATTTTTTGTGCTTTTATGTCAAAATATGTTTGTATGTTATTCGTTATTCATGTGAAACTTTTGTGCTGCCATCCAGACCAGGACCATGGAAAAGAGATATTAAATGTCAATGGGACTATCCTGGATAAATAATAAATAATAATTAGATCACTTTGTCAGCAAACAGGAAGCCATCCCTTTTTATAAGCTGAATTTTTCATTAGCACCTTTTTTCTGTTGACCTTTCGAGAGATTAAGATAGCACCAAACATCCATGGGCTGTTGGGAGATCACAGTGAAAACAACATCTGGACAAGTCCTCAGCCCTGTCTACTCCTTTTGTTTTATGATAATTTTGCTCATATAGAAATTATTCATAGACAGATAATGGAGTGAAATCATCAGTATGCAGTACGTGCGTCGAGGACTTGAGGAGCTCTCTTCCTTGATGCATCTTTCTTCATCTTTCTGCAGTTTATCCTACCACCGAGAGCGTCGGAGCGTTACTTATGGAGCGCTGAGAGGCATTCCTCACTTCGAAAAAAAAACATATAATCACCACTTCAGTTTCTGGTGACATTGAATAATCGTGTGTTGTGTCATTTTACATTCTAAGTCTACAGAGACAGGATCAGGATCCATGTTCCAGATATTGCATGTCTTGGACGGGGTCATGGGAGCACAGGAACACTTCATTATCTCAGCATTGTGCTTTTGCTATAAACTACTTCAAGGAATAGATTAAAAAAAACACAGGAATACACCATCACTGCTTCAACCCAGAGGGGAAACCTGCCCTATACTCTGTATGTGCAACTCTTCATCATCAGCACCATCATTCTTCTCTGTGCTCTGAATTTACCGATTGATTTTAATCAGGGAATAGATCCCAAATGGATTCTGGGTGAAGCCTAGGAGCCATGTGAGAGGTGAATGGGATGGAAGTTAACACAGACAAAGGAAAGAGAAAGAGAAAGAGAAAGGAGATGGAAGAGAAAGATTGTTATTGGAGGAGATGCAGTAAATCACCTGGATGAAAAACAATTTAGTCCTTCCATTTATCTGGCCGTACATAAGCAGCTCTTGGCTTCCTGGTCGCCAACTCTGCATTTGAAACAAAGGAGAGAGAAGGAGGTTTTATCTACAATCTGCCCTCCTCTGCCTGAATAGTGTTGGCTCTACAGGCAACACATACTGTATGCAACCTGCTGTATTGAGGCAAACTTGATACCCATGGCTCACATTACCCGACAATCTGAACGTCTCCACCAGTCACGGGTTTGCTTGGCACATGCTGTCTTGGTAAAAGGGTTGCCTCAACGACAGATGTTTATCTATCGCTCCATGGTGAGAGTTACTGGTATTTATGACCAGTGTGTTTTTACTGCTTGAGCCGATGGTTGACTTAGCTGTAAAACAGTGGGGTAATAAAATTAACTCAGTTCATCTCCTACAGAACACAGTGTTCACAGCTTCACAGCAGAATTATCAGGGTCTCTTCATGTCCCAAAGCACACACACACACATATGGTTATATTAGGCATGCACTTCATAAACTCCTCTTTTGCCTTATATCCACATCATGAATAATTCCACAGACATAGGTCAACTATTGGAGACATACAGTACAGTGTGCTGTATGAATAAAACACAGGGGATCCCTGTTGGACTTGGAAATGACAGTGAAAGGGACTTTACCATGTGTTAGTTTCACATGTGTGTTTATTTTCACGCCTGGTGGTAACAATACCTCCATAATACAGTGAGGTGATCCCTGGATGCTGTTTTTATTGCGCACTATTTTTCACTGAAAGCGGCAGTAAATTTTTCAGACCTTCCATGGTTCCTCTAAAAGGTCTTGATTCTCCATCAGTCGTCAGAAAATTTCAGTTTCATCACACGTACTTCCTCATATACAGGGTTTACGTGCAACTGCAGCACATGTAGCAGCAATGCTGAATTCAAACATTCTTCCTGTTATTTAGCTTCAATTGTGTGGGATATCAAACACCTCCACGCTGAAGCTAGATGTCTGCTGCTACTGTTATATGCAAATTGGCTTTCTATTCTTAGACATTCATTGCATACATTAAGCCATGAGACTTTTTCCCCCATCTCAAGTAATGCTGTCACATTTGTGTTCATATTCGCATCACCTCTTGGGCTGTACAATTTGAATAAACATGTAGATTTTTTATACTGCATGATAGCAGGATATGGAATTTGTAAAGACACAGAGGACACTATTTTCTATTCATCTCAACAGAAGAAGCGACAGAAATGAGAAAAGATTGAGAGACATCGAGCAGGACAGGTGATAAGGATGCATTGAAGTGTCATATTGGAAGTGAAGTGAGGGAGATGAATCGATTTGTTTGAAAGAGTCCCCCTGTAGTACCCTGAAGCGGGAGGGGACATGTTTGACAGGGACAAGACCTAGAGTCTTCCTTTGCTTCAGGCTTCACGACAAAATTAGATGAAATACTCTGGAGGTGCCGCAAACCTGCCGGGAGGGGAAAACTGTTGCAGCAGATGCAGAAAGAAACACGAGATAGGTGCCTGATAGCCTGAAGTTACTTAACTCACAACCCATTTTCTGTATTCCTCATCTGTGCAAAGGGTCAAGGTCACTGTAAAATAGAGAGATAAAGTGGGGCGCACTCTGAGAATAAAGCATTAGTGTCTGGATTGTTCTGTAATAGGAAAGCGAGGAAGAAAGATACAACGAATTGAATCTGGCTAATCTGTGACTCGAGACAGGATGGCAGATTCATCGCTCCATGAATCCTACATGTCGACCTTCCTGGACAGAGTTCACACTCCACTCTTCATGCATTAGTCCCACATTCGCGGTGAGCACGCTGCCAAACACCTTATGCAAGATTGATCACACTTTAAACGCAGTCAACAGGCTGTGAAATGAGAACGGTGAGCTGGTGGTAATGTTTCTTTACACAAGGTGTAGCAGAATAAATAAGTATTGAGCCTGTCTACCTCTCTCCCTGTGTCAGGGCTGCAGAAAAAAATGCGTTGTGTTATATATTGTATAATGTATGTTTAATGGCGTACTTACATTATCCCAAATGTTTCCATCAATGTTCAAACCCAGAGAAATCTATTTTATTAATGCTCATGGTAACTGTTTCATTTTGTCGCCTGTCGATGAGAATATTTCAAGGACTGGTTCCCTCCATCTAACAGATGGTGCTTGGTTTTGGACCGACTGCTTTCAACATGGCTTCGAGGTGACAAACTTTCTCATTTTACGGCTGTTTTACAGTTTCTGAAAATAAAAAGGCAATGTAGCACCACAATATGGATTCACATTTGGTCAGCACTGCCTCGTTTGACTGATGGGAGTTTCACGAGCCAGATCTCCTGCTGTCCACAGAGACTCCTGGATCCATCAATTTCATGTCAGTCTGCACTGAACATGAACATGTTTCTCTCAGACATGTCTCACATAGAGTTTCAGGGACAATGCTCCCATGATCCCGACCAACTTCACAGCGGTATCAAACTACTGTATTCTTTTTGTTATTTTTTGATTGACAGCTGCTTGTGGCTGTCATTTAGTTTTTTTAAATAGTGCCTGGGGGAAAGAAATTATATTATTATCGTGTTATATTTAAAGCCCTTCTGTATGGGAATTACTCTCATCTAGTGGTGAGGTGGTGTACTGCACACAATGAACATTGTTCTTTAGCCCGCACCTTCTCTCAGTGCTCGTTTCCTTCTACTGTTGCAGAGGGCGAACATTCGCGACATGGAAAGATTTCATTGAGCTGGCATACAACTTCTACCAGCATTCTCTCAGTTGATGAGGTCAGTGTTGTTAAATTGTTATTACTGTCATCTAGCATTTTAGTCCGCCAGATAAGTCGCGCACTCAGGAAAAAGGTAAAAAAAACAAAAAAGGCATTTTTACCTGGTTGTCCCCTCCCAGGGCCTGTAATTTCAAGTGGCGTAGTGGTGACGCAACATAGCAACCTGTAGCGACTAATGTATATATAAATGGTAAATATAAAGTCTGTCAGAACACTGCAGTTTTTTTGTGGAGATAATTACTCATGAATGAGGTAATACTTTTAAATGATAAAAACTAAAACTGTTAATAGACAACTTGAAACATCACACAGGGAAGCTTTAAATAAAATGTAATTTGGCAAGAAACTTGGCTAGAAAATTGTATGACGGAGATGATTTCACAGCAATGTAAAAAAAAAAAAAACATATGTACAGTATATATATATATACTGTATATATGTTTTTTTACGTTGCTGTGAAATCATCACACACACACAAACAGTAAACAACCATGGCATCAAACTGGCAATGGATAATCTTGCAACCAAAAGTTAATCTGTGCATGGATACTGCCTTTAAGCATAGACTCCCTGCAGGCAGGCAACAGAGCAGGAAGACAGATCCTGACATTTATGTGTCGACCATCCATCCATTTTCTACCACTTATACCTTCTTCTACACTTCTACCTCATAGGGTCACGGGGGGCTGGAGCCTATCCCAGCTGTCTTAGGGCGGAAGGCAGGGTACACCCTGGACAAGTCGCCAGGGCACATAGAGACCCCCATACATGTTTTTGGATGGTGGGAGGATGCCGGAGTACCCGGAGAGAACCCACGCAGACACAGGGAGAACATGCAAACTCCACACAGAAAGGCCCCGGGCTGGGATTCGAACCCGATACCTTCTTGCTGTGAGGCGACAGTGCTAACCACTACACCACCGCCCAGATATGTGGACCATATAAATAAAACAAATTTGCCCTGTCAAGTTTCGGCAGATTTGAAGGGAAAAACACATATAATTTCCCTGAGTGCCCTGCTACTCTTCATTGTATGGACCTGCTAATCCAATTACATGTTTCAAATATGCAGCAGATTGCTCCACTCTCTCATAAATAAATAAACAGGCAGATAAGCAGTGGCTCAAAAACAATTAAACGTTGTTTGCAATGGGCCCGTCAAATCAGTGATAACTGCTGTTATCAGGTTTTATTTCACTATGCTGTGTATGATGCGGTAAAATAACTCATCTGGGTGAAAACTTATTGGTGGGTGGATTAAAAAGAGTTGGTATATGAAATAAAAATCATGGCATAATTGTTTGTCTTTAATGGCTTCTTCAAATCCTGAAGGAGACTCCAACAAGTGTTGTGGGCTCGAACAGTGTTTTTGTCTAGATAAGGGAATTATCTTAATCATTACGTGCTGCCCAGGCCTGTTCTCCCATTACCCCTCATCCTTTCTTTTCTTTATTTGATCTCCTGCAGCTGTCTCTTGTCCTGCTCATCATTCAGTCACTTTTCCATTTCTCTCATGATGTCCCCCTCCTCTGACTGTGTTCAATCTAATTTCCCTGCTCTTGCCATTTAATATCTTGTCATCCTATTCCCCTCAACTCATCCTGTCAGCCTGTATCACCTGTATGTGCTGAGTGTCAACCTGCTTTACTGGTGATTAATGTGATTTTAAGTCATCAAATAATTCAACCGGAACCCAAATCCTCCTCCTTCCTCTTTGCACTCTTCCCATGCATTAAATCTCTAACCGTCATCTTCACCATATCCATCCTGTCTGTTCACTTCACTCAAAATGTGCTTCTCTTATCCTCAAGGCCAGAGAGGCCCAAACACATGGCCTGGATGCTCCCCTGCTGGGCTCTAATTGGCGATCAAGATGTGCGCGGGAAGGAGACGGAGCGGCATTTGGCCCATTTCTATTCCCTCATCACATTCACAGGGCCACAGTCACATCTGCGTAACCATGGTGATGCTGATAAGGTGACTCATGACTATTCATCAATGGCGCTCTCTGATTGGACAGCGCCCCAGAGTCTTGTGAAACGTATTCATCAGCGCAGCCAGTGTCCCTGCTCTACCTCAACATGCCCCTCAGGATGATGAGGGAGCATCTCTGCAGCGCTGTTTGTTTTTCACATTCACTTCTTGTCTTAACCTCATCCGCCCACCACTCCTCTCTCCTCTCTAATTACCTGTCCTCTCTTCATGTCCCACCCAGTCCTCTCGTAGCACTTGTCTCTCTTCCCTGCCCTCTTTCCCTACTCTCTTCACTCTATCTTGTCTGCATTAATCACAGGCACAGCTGAGGTGAATTCATCCTCACCTCGCCAAATCTCTCACTACTGCTCACACATGATAAATGTACGATAATTTTGCCTTCTACAGTCAATTATGGCAAAAAGTGCTACAATATACGACAATTTGACCAGTTTATGAAGCTTACCATCAGTGTTGGGCAGTAACGCCATTACTAACGTTGTTACTTTTGCCAATAACTAATACTCTAACCCATTACATTTAAAACAAATACACAGTTACCATTACAATATGGTGCGTTTGTCCATTACTTTGTAAATGACTTCCTGATTGATGAATTCAGATTGCTTTCATTCCTGCTTGCAGATGGCACTAGGGACAGAATTTCCAACTTCAAGTCAAAGTTTAAATAAGAACCCCCCATGAAGTCAGCTGTCCAACTCAGAAAGTTGGATTAACCAATGTAACATGGAATTCAGTAGAAAACAGTAGCTACATGATTTGTTGTACGTCTGTAAGGCTGGAAGAGCTGAGAGCACTAAACTCTGAGGTTATGTAGATCTGAGCTCCAATTTCTGACTTCCAGTGAACACACCATAAGGGAACCTCACTCCCCAGGGTCCTATGAGTAACTAAAATGTTACTTTTAACAGTAACATGTTACTTTTTGATGTAAGTAATCAACAAAGTATTTGAGTTACTTTTTGACTGAAGTATCTGGTAACTGTAACTATTTTTCAGTAACTAGCACAACACTGCTAACCATTAATAGTTGGTTTAAGACAGTGCTGTTTCATTTTAATTAGGGCTGGGTATTGATGAGAACCTCTCAATTCGGTTTCAATTCTTTAGGTTGCAATATGATTCAATATGACTTCACAATTCAACATTGATTCAAGAAGTAGAAAAGCACATCATTATTTCTATGCCCATTTTCATGCCCATTTGAACACATGTTCAAGTCACCTCACATTTTGAGGAATGAAACTAAAAACAGAAAATAAAACTCTGGCACCATAAATTACTACTTCCTGATGTACACGCAAATCCAAAATGATTCCAGAAGTCTCTTTTTAAGCTTGAAAGCGCTGCTTGACGCTACTGTCACTACTCGCTTTGGATGCCATTTTGTTGTTGTCTGGTTAAGTGTGGCTTCTGTCAAAGCGAATCACACTAATATGTTGCTCACAGCACCCCCACTGGTCAGAGGCTTGATTCAGCATGTCCTCTTGATTGATACTGAATTGGGTAATATAAAATTACAAAGCATAGATCCATTAACAGTGGTTTTATTCCAGTTTATAATAGTTTGTTCCAGTCGCTGCTGATTTTGTAATAGTAATTTATATTTATGCAGTTTTTTTTTTAATACTGTGTCAGTGGGACTAATGCTTTTTGTTTTGATGGACTGTTATGCATCAGTTTGAGCAGTCCATCTTCCAGCACATGGATCTTTGGATGTTTTTTAATTCTGACCTCTGGCTTTAGTGATTCCCCACAGGAGACATAAAGAGCTCATTAGCATCAAGTGAGAATTTCTGACAGCAGCACTGTCGAACACAACACTGATGCAGTACATTCAAATGGAGCTATGGCAAAATGAATCTGAACTGCAGAACTGATAATAATATGGTTGATATACACTACATGCTGAGACAATGCAGACATGTGTGGCAAACCAGGCTGTGATAGCCATTTTGACATTTCCGTCTTATCTTTCACTATGAATCACATTGAAATGTAGCACATTTACAGCAGGAATGCAATAGAGTTTTCTCTCTCTCTTTTTAAATTGGTCATTGGCAAAATATGGCTGATATTCCACCGAGAGTCTTTTTGGGAGGAAATACTCCATCTGTATACTCAATGTATCTCCTCTCTGATGTCAGCCAGTTTGAAAGACTCTGGCCCTACGTTTGAACTTCAACTCAAGGTCAAGAGATGAGGAGTATGATTGAATATCTTATTCATGCTGCGCTATCTAAGCTCCATCTCTTGTTGAACACAGCAGCTCTGACCTCTCTAGTTGTTCGTGAGCATTTCCAGGAACCTGCCTATTAAATCCAGATGGATGGTGGTGGGTGACGGACAGCTTGCACACAACTCTGATGATGTGATGTGTGAGAACCCAGATACAGTCGGTGGGATGTTGATGGTAGCGTGGCTGTTGTGGGGGATGGGTGATGAAGGAGATATTCAGTGAAAGGAAAATATCAGTTTTCAACTTGTGTGGGAATTGTATAAAATAGTGCTATAAATACTACTGTTGACGGCATTTACTTAAAAGATGTAATTATTCAAATTATTGTTGTTACGTGTGCTTGTCAAGCGTGTGCGTGTGTGTGTAATTCTTGCTAAGAGTCTAAATGGAATTCATTTTTGATCTAACCTGAATTATTCTACAAACAAAGCCTTTCTCTTCAGGGAGACCATTAAACGTACCCGTTTCTATAGCTAATGCTAATGGACCTAATGTGACATTGCTATGTGTTTCACATACGCTCCTTTGCTGAGACATGTTTGTATTCTAGGTACATACCAAACATCACAAGACCATCTTTTACTGTACATAAAAAGGAATTTGCACTGAGCATCATGAACCCTGACAAACATAGCTGATAAGTACACAAAATAAAGATTCAATCTCATTAATCTAAGGATAAACATGTAAAACATGCCAGTTAAATATCTTTCTTGAGAGCAGAGCAGGCATAGTCACACGTCTGTTCTAAATTTGAATCATCTCACGTTTACAAAATATGTCACATTTGGCAGTTTGTATCCGATATCACCACTAACGGCCAAAACTGGTGTGAACTTATTAATTCTTGGAAATTATCGAGCAACTCTATAATTAACGGTGTTACAATTTACATGTTCAGGGAACCCTTAAATGATTGAAACATCATGATCTGATTGAAGACAACCACAAGACACAAGCAAAACCATTATATTTATATATTTAGATGATCCAAAAGATGGTGCAGAATTTAAGATGTTCACTTACACTGTCCCGCTGGCTGTCGTCCCCGGACCGGTCATGTTTTTGCATGGTGCGTACCACCTCTGAAAACAGGAAGGCTTCAGTCACACAGAGTTAATCAGAAAGGACGATCACCAAAAACCAAATACCACCAAACACTACAACTAATTCCCAAACTGGCCATGTGAAACTATAAAGTAAATTCTAACTTCATGTTAGTGAAATATTTACTAAATGAGCAAATTATGGAGTTTTTTTATGTTGTTTACTTATGTAAAGATAATGCTATACTGACAGACTGAGGTAAGTGATACCACCTCCCAGGGTTTTTTTTTTGGGTTTGAGATTAGGAAAGTTTAGATCTCCTAGACAACCAGGTACATGTGTGTGTGTTTGTTGTGTGGTGAATGGGAGACATGATGTGTGTGTGTGTGTGTGCTGGTGAGAAAGGAGCCATGCTGGGATCCACTGGCCTATTAGAATGCATTAGGCTGTAAAAGGTAAAGGTCAGTGAATTACCGTCCAGAGTTACACAACCCTGTTCTATTTACCTGGCCTAATAACCCAGAGCCCACACCTGTCTCTCTATCGCTCTCTATCTCATTCTCTCTCTCTCTCTCCCTCTCTCAAACACACACACACACACACACACACACAGTATTGAACTGGATGTGCACAAAAGAAACACATGCGGATAAATCGTGCAGAACTTCAAAGAAGTAAATAATAAAAGTCTGGTGGGGTTTGATTGCAGCATATACGTTCTACTTGTGCTTTGACATTCCTGTCACATCTGAGTTTGTCTTGTTGTTATCAGCCAGCGAGAAGTAGCAAGAAAGTGAGGAGACAATTTAGCACTCCTCATTACACTCTTGCTCCCGCTGTCCTCGCTGTACATTTCTATCCAGTTTTGTGTGACTGCACAAATGCAGTCCCTGAATAATACGTTTTCCCTACAACTTTATGGTTGCTTGTGATCCACATTAGTGATACCCGGGCAAATAATGCATTTTTATCAGCCTATTCCATGGAAAGCCACCACAAATGCCTGCATGTCACTTGCCATTTACAACACCTTATTTGATCCAACTCCACTTTATCCCTGTCTACCAGTACTCATCAGCAACACTGGATCTTTGAATGAGGCAAACAGGAACACATTATTCTCCACTCTTGTGATTTTGGTCAGGTTTATCTTCACTAAATGCATGTTGAGTGACAGGATGGCTAGTAGTGAAATGCAGAAAGCAAGCTTACAGGAAGATACCTCAGGTTTGGGCTGGCAAATTGACAAAGTGAGTAACTTAGAGACACACTGTGTGCAATGGTTCACTTTCCACCTTCTTTCCCTCTCTCTATCTCTCTCTCCATCTGTCTATCAAACACACTTAGAGAGCAATCACTCCTGACAAATTATTACTATATTGCTATTAGGGGTGGGCGGTATAAAGGGTATACAATATAGATTTAGCCAATGGTAGAGATTTTGGGTTATAGCTGCCTATTGCCGTAGAAGACAAGGAGCAGCTAAACTCTCAAAGGTTTCATTGTTCTACAGAATTAGCAAGAATATAAGCCTGTAAGTATTTTGGTTATCATATGTTCTACTCTGTGTACTGCTGCACTGTTTGTGTTGAATATAGCCCTTTGTTTAACAAGTTAAAATGATCATGGTTGTGATGCTAATTTACGTTAGCCCGTCTATGGCGTTTTCCATGTGATAGCATTAAGCTAGCGAACTTTGTGTAGGGCTAATACTGAAGGCAGTACTACTGTGTTAACGGTACTTTGACAACTAGTAAAACATTGTATATGTGTTTTAATTCTTCTTTGTTTATGTGTGTTTAGTTTTACAGTTAAACTTGCATTGTAGTGTGCCACTAATTGTCACTGAAGCTACTTGTTTACAGGCTTGGGTCTACCTCTAATGTTGATTGTTGATTTTGCACTTTTAAATAATTGTCAATTTTGTGTTTATATGTTTGGGTAAACGTTACCTGTTGTACTTTGTTGTAATTTACATAACCAAAGTATACTGTGAAATATACCGTCGTTGAAATTATACTGCGATATAAATTTTAGGCCATATCGCCCACCCCAAATTGCTCTGCTATTATAATGCATAAAGTTACTGTTGCTGACTTTTGTTCTGAGTAACATCACTTGATCAAGCATTTATAACATCCCATACTACAAAAATAAGAAATAAAAATATGTATGATTTGTGCTGATATTGTATCAGATCAATATCAGTGTTGGGCGATACTCAAGTCTGCAATATCAGTATCATATCGGAAGTGAAAAAGTCATGACATCCTGAGAGGGGAGAGCAGAATAGAGGAGAGGAGTGGATATGCTACCGTCATGGAAAAAAATAATATATGTATTTTTAACTCAACTCTTGCTGTTTCCATTTCACAATAAAACCCTCAACCATTTTTTTCTTCAGTGGACAGAATCCCATTTAATTCATTTTATTCTGCAAGTTTTCCAGGACAGTGTTGTGAAAAATGTAGTGACTTGCACAGACAGACCTGTAACTGATTATAGTGGGCTTGTAATTGAGGGTTATTATAAATTTGTGCTAGTGTCACCATACCAGAATTTATGGTTTTTGACAACACTATTACAAACTAGCAATATCTGAAGAAATTGCTGTGTGACTGCTGTTTGACAACACTTTTACAAATGAGCACAAGCTTCTTAACCCTTTTCTGTACAAAATAATCATAAATAACATTCATAATGAAATGAAATGGCCAATATAAAAGGCACACTCTGCTGCTGACATGGACAACAAACACAGGAGATGCAGCAGTATGCCACATGCTGCTCACATGTCCAGTGTGTCCACGCTCTCCTTCTGGCTGATTATCAAAATGGCATCCAACAAGGATAATTTGCAGTTTTTTTTTCCCTATTTCACACCCATCATGTTTACATTTCATCAAGTATTTACACCTTAAGTGACATGTTTAGTTTTATAAATTTGGGCTGGTGGCAGTCAAACTGAAGGGTCTGAGTTTTGCTTGATCTGATTTGCTTCTTGGCCTAAATCTGACGGTCGACACTGCTGAAAAGTTGAGGATATTTCACTTTCATGACAGGTGAACTGTTTTTTTTTGCTGGTGACGTGACGTTTCTAGGGAAGTGTCTCAGTGTGATCAGCCCCCAGGTGGCCTGCATGGGGTTTGGTGAGTGTAATCTGGCATACAATCATGAGCACAGAGCCCAATATAAATTCAGCTCAGCCTTGACCTATGCTCATATTCAGCTCCATGTGTTAACTGTTATAAACCATCATGCTTAATCACAGTCATGGGCTCTAGAATCACAACTGATTTAGGTCAGTGTTGCCACCAAATCCCTTCACATATCAACAGTGATACGCACATTTTCACCATAAACACATGTCACATTTTACCATCCCCCTTGCAATCTGCAGCATTTAAGTGTTACAATGATGTACATCCTTATGATTAAGCTGTCTGCAAAGCATTGCTGGCTATGTTGCACCTACCCTATGCCGATGTCTGTCAGGAAAACCCAGTCAATTATTTTGAATTTGTCTAGACTGCAGTTTTGAGACAGTAAACAGCTATTTCAGTCAATCCTCCACTTGTGTGTAGCGCTCGACACAGGCTGAGAAAACTCTAATTAACAGACAGAGTGATACAAACTTTCCTAAACGTGGCGGTGCAGTTGACATTTTGCAACTGAGAAGAACTCAGTGTCTTACCGCACACTGTTGTGTCATTAACAGACACTTATATAAATTCGCAGTGTCATCATGATCAGCTTTGCAGATTTTTCCTAGTAGCTCTAATGCGACTAAAGGTCTATGATGGCTTTAAGGAACGGCTGAAATGACTGAAATTAGCTCTCCCGCTTTCTGTCTCTCGCTGTCTCTTCAGGGTAAATATGATGATTCTCCAAAATAATGTGGATTCAGCCTCGAGAGCATAAAGCACATTTAGCAAAAACTGAATCAGCAGGAGACACGGTGCAGATACAAAGTACACAGACAGAGAAATAGATGGATAAACAACATCACACTCGTGATCTCAGCAGGCCATTATCATTCACCTTGTTGTGCATGCTCCTGAAAGCTTTGTTTAGAGAAATAAAATAAAAATACATGCAAATTTACAATTAAAACTGCAGCCGATAGCCGCTGCTTTCTAAAGGTCTCAGGTGGTAGAGCAGGTAGAAAGATCGGCGGTTCGAATTCAGCTCACTCCTTGGGCAGACACTTAACCCTCCATGCTTCCAGTAACATCACTGGTGTGTGTGAATGCATATGAATGCTTCGGTGGTGGTCAGAGAGGTGTGGTAGGCACGGATTGGCTGCCACGTTTCTGTCAGCCTGCCCCAGGGCAGCTGTGGCTACACATGTAGCTTACTGTCACCAAGTGTGAATGAAGAGTGAATGAACAATGTATCTATACTGTAAAGCAACTCTGGGTGTCCTATATAAGTACAATGCATTATTATTATAAATGTTATGATGAGACCCGGGCTGTAAAGAATGCTTATGCATGTGTGCTGCTCTGTGCCACAAACTGAATAACCAGTCACATGACGCTCATCTCTTTCAGACACAGCAGCAGTGGCAATTTAAATGTCTCAATGGCTCTGGCAAGACCTGCCAGTCAGAACCACCAGTGTTTGTGCACTAAAACAAGCAGATCAGTGACGCAAGGTGTGTGGATACCGCACAACCATGGGAGGTTGATTTCTGTCTGGTTTCAAGTATTAGTTACGTGAGGTGTGATTAGACCTACAGAAACCCCCAACAGAGATCCAGATATGAAAACTGCCCTCTGCAGATGTGATTTCTTCCCCTGTCCCTTTGATACATCCTCTGTTGGCTTTTTCAATTAACTTCCTGCCATCTTTAGGAGAGCGATGGGAGTTTATCCTGCGTGATCACATTAGGCTTGTGAGCAAAAATTGAGCTGAGCTATGGTTTCTCTTCACCCAGCAGTAGAAGGTCAGAGCTATCTAATGTGCTCTAAATTTCAGCTCCTGTGTGAAACGTCTCCTTTCTCTTGTTGAGCCCCCACAGCTGCTTATTGAATAATCGCTCAAAAGTATCTCAGCCTTTTATTGTAGCCACTCAATCAGCTGAGATGAGCAGGCGCTTTGACTTTTTTCAAGTAGCCAGCCACTTTTGTTCTCTTTGTGGGCAGATCTGCATAGAGCTAATTAATTAAGTATGCTTATTTTGGCTAAAGTTAATATTGTGGAGAAAAAAAATGGATATTATGCATTAATAGTCAAGCTTGGATGATGAATACTAAAACGCAGCAATCAATAAACAAATCAGGCAAAGCTTCTGTGACGCTCTTCTTAGACTCTTCAGATAAAAAATAAATTACAACCCATTATGCTACACATCGCACTGTCTTCAGAGTAAATATGCAGTGACACATGTTTGATGCTCACTAAAAGCTCGCCATGTACCATCCAATCAATCTCATTGACTGAAGTGGGGTTTTTTTCCACTTCGTGGAGTTCCTTCATTTATCTAAAGATGGCGGCGCAAATTATGATCCTATTGATTTAGTAATTGTATTTTGGTCACTGATTGCAGCTTTAACATCCCTGCTGTGTCACTTTTAAAGTAAGATGGGCTCTTGTTGGGGGGGGGGGGGAATAAATGAACGGAAAATACACTTCAGCAGCAGCAATCTGCCTGAGCCAAAACACAGCAGTGGCTCCTCCAAGTGGTGCTGCAATCACAAGACATCATAGTCATAAAAATGAGTTGATATTATCTTATGTGGAGAGACATAACAGAGGAGAAGATCCTCACTGGTCACTGTCTTTCTCTGGCTGACCTTGTCCTGTCCTTTACACTGAGGACTACCATTAACTGCCACTGCAATCCCTCCATCCATACATCACATAAATCAACTATGACTGAACCGCTGGAGGGCTGTCACCTTCAGTCTCACACACACACACGCACGCACACACACACACACACACACACACACACACACACACACACACACACACACACCCCTGAGACACAACCTGTAAATGATAGATGAGTGCTGTCATTTGGTACACAGTCTCTATTTCAGGGGGGATTATGACAGATACTTCAAAAGTGTACACTTGATCATAAGCAGTGCATGTAGGAGTGCAAAAAAGCTCACGTTTGGATAAACTGAAAGTGGCTCTTATGAAGCCATATCTGGCAAAACAGATCAATTTCCTTTCCATTCATTGTCGTAGCACTCCGTTGACAATGATGAGCCCTTTGT
The DNA here is from genome assembly GCA_029721515.1 of Synanceia verrucosa. Lineage (NCBI taxonomy): Eukaryota > Metazoa > Chordata > Actinopteri > Perciformes > Synanceiidae > Synanceia > Synanceia verrucosa. The sequence continues at coordinate 19,747,027 of CM056551.1, read as the reverse complement.
AGCGGCTCAAAACAATTTCACAGCAAGTGGACCAGGGATGAAAATACAATAACATTTACTTGAAATGTAAATTAGCTCTCACACCTCTGGCTCCTTGAAAATAATTGTCTTATATTCCACCTATTGTCTGGCAGATCCAAGTATGAGTCACATTTTACTGTTTGCTTTTTGTGCTGTGAAATTGGGATCGTCATATGTGGGAATATTTTGAAAATAATATTCATGGACAACAAAAGTCTATATGACTGGAATTATGTCTATTCTAGGTCATTTAGATGAGTTACTGGATCTGTACTGGCTCACGCACCATTTAAAAAGGGATTTACCTGTCTATGATTTTCACAAAAAATGAATTTTACACTTCTCTTAGAGCAACTAACATAAAATGAGAAAACATTGGGCTCGGGAAAATTTGAATGCATGTGGGCTTATTGTATAAACACATGCAAACCCCTCTGCTGAGCACTGCAGGAAACTGCACCTGGCAGGGTTTTATATAAAAATGTGTCTGGACCAACAACCTGCGACAGATGATTAACATCTGCTGTGATATTTTCTGACATTTTTTTCCACTTCTTATCTTTTTCTTCACTATGTTTGAAAAAAATGCTTCAGCACAAACATTTCACATCAACTGATTTATCATGATCAAAATGTGATTTGTGTTACATATGCAAGAAGCGAGTTGCATTCTGGCTGTGGACTTGAAAAAGGTGCTCAGGCTACAGTAATTTGTGACACTGTGAATGATATTACCACCTTCAGGTTTTCATGTTTCAAATTTTATCTCTTGTTGCCACCTCATCCAAGAATTATTCGTCAGTTCGAAGCCGTAACCTTTTCCATTAAATTGCTCTGATCGGGATCAGTCCACCTGCAGGAGTTTAACACTTTAAGTCAGTTAACTCATCATGGGGAATACTCCTGTGAAAACAGTCTAATGAAAGACACTATGAGTTGAATTAACAGAAGTCTATCCAGTATCCATGGTCCAGTGTATCCAGTGTATGGTCCAGTGTATCGGTTTTGGAGCTTCACACCTACCCTTGATTTTTAACATCTTTTCAATATATTTAAACACTTGCAAGTCCCTCAACTTAGTACAAGCACAATACTAAATCACTGGACTATCCCTTTAAAGCATAATGATCATTACTTCATAAAAGTTTAAAGTTAATGTCCCATTTGACAAAATGTTATTAGAGTTCGTGCTGATTTTATGGTCTATCAAAAATGTAAGAGAGTGCCATTTTACAGACTCTCACATATTTTTAACATCAATGAATAAAACTGCAAATGGTGCTGGACTTTCAATCCGCTGTTTTGATTTTACAGTCTGCAGTTTTACCGTTTGGTTCACTCTCATGACGCCTTTCCTCCAGCCCCAGCAGACAGCTGCCTTCAGCAGAAATGCTGAGACAGACCCACTGTAGAGCTTCCACAGTTAGTGACTAGCTGGCGAACATACACTTTGCCCAAATGGCCAGAAAACATCAATTTCTGCGTCAATACAAGGTCAATATCACTCCTCTTGTCACACTGATGTAATGGGACCCAAAACAAATTGACTATAAATTGGCTTATTATACCCTTTTTAATTCAAATGTAATTCAACTCCTTATCAAAGAAGATTATTTTACTGTGACATGTTTTGAGATACAATTTAGAGGCTTACTGGAGGAAGGAGAGTGAAGTCTGTGGCCTTTAAAACTGAGTTACTTCTTTCTGTTTACTGCTGACTGATAATTAAGGAAACCATTGTGTCAGTGCCTGTTTATAGCTCACTGTGGACCAGTTAAACCTAAGAAAGTGCTGTGTAAAGCCTGCAGTGAATTACTTCAGTGTCACAGTCAGTGGAAGCAACAACCCACATTAATGTGTTGTGCACAGTAATAAGTCCGTAAAATGGAACTGAAAATGTAATGTATTTTTTACAGCTATATTTCAAAGACAGTGAAGATAGTTTCATCCAAGACACACTGCATGATAACAGTGTTGCTGTGTTCTGAAGTGCCAGCAGAGGTCACTGGAGAGCCATGGCTGCCTCAACAAGTTTGCACTCCTCTTCTATAATTAATAAAAACATGATTTCTTGTTCTTTAAAACCATGTTTACAATTTAAATCAATACTTTATAATGTTTACATAGGCTACCACTGAACTGTACATCAGTTGGTTATAGTTCTGCTGATAATGATGTAATAATTAAAATCATGCAAATTTAAGCTGTTTCTCTTTCTATCCTGAACCCTTTTTACACACACACACACACACACACACACACACACACACACACACACACACAAAGGCATTGTCTACTCCCCACTCTGTCCCACTACAGCTGAATGACATCACTGACCCCAGGCAGAAGTAGGCCCTGCAGAGCTGAGAATGACTCATTTTCATCCGTACAGCCAAGCAGAACACAGCAAGCAGGCAGGGGTGAGGCAAATCACAGCCTGCATCTCTCATCAGATGTGATTTAATATGAGACACTGATGACTGACTGCACACACAGCAATGCAGCTTAATGCAAAGGTTGAAAACCCAGTCCCAGTGCTTTCTGCCCCTCTGATGACCCTGTAAGTTAAACACACGATGGCAATGTAATTTGGGTTGCAAAGGGCGGAAAATTCCCAGTAACTTTCCGGTAAATTTCAGCTGGGAAATATTATATAATATATTATAATATGGGAATTTAATGGGAATTTATGAGTATCAACTGGAAATTTAAACAAACTGTCATATCCAATAAATATAAATGTTTTGATTTGTCACAAGAGAGCATCTATTCTAAATGAAAGAAAAACGTAAACAGCAGTGTTGGGCAGTAACGTTACTGATTTCATGTCACTGCCATACCGTTACTTGGTAAATGATTTCCGGGAACATTAACCGCTTTGGATGACCAGTGTGCCATCAATGTCCCGATTTCAGCATTTTATGAATGAGAAAAGTAATGTGTGTTGACTAGAACAACAATAATTACGGTAGCCGGGTAGGAAGCATAAAGTGTCACTACCATGATAACTGTTATTATTGCTGAGCTGAAAATGTCCCCAGATTTCATTCCAGAAATGTGGTCACCTTACAGAAGCTAGGCTACATGCCTCGGGTCAGCTTTGTGTTTCTATCGACCATAAATAAATAAAAACTGTAGAGTTGATCAACCGTGTAAGCAACTAAAACCTTAGTTTTGACACTAACGCATTACTTGTTGGTGTAAATCCATCCATCCATCCATTATCTACCGCTTATCCTCATAGAGTCGCAGGGGGCTGAAGCCTATCCCAGCTGTATTAGGGCGGAAGGCAGGGTACACCCTGGACAAGTCTCTGGACAAGGTTGTCTGTCAATAGAGACAGACAACCATTCACACTCACATTCACACCTACAGACAATTTAAATTAGCCATCCATCCGTCCATTATCTACCGCTTATCCTCACACAGGGTCGCGGGGGGGCTGGAGCCTATCCCAGCTGTTTTAGGGCGGAAGGCAGGGTACACCCTGGACAATTCACCACCTCATCACAGTAACTAGTGAAGTAACTAGTGACTTTTTTAGTAACTACACAACACTGGTGAACTGAACATTGAGCTAGTTGTTTTTAAGTATGAACTGGCAAAACTGATGATTGGGCATTAAACAGGTGGCTCACCTGTTCAGACAGGGCACAGAGGGTGTTGTGTTTTATACAGTCATCAAGAAATGGATTTTAGTCAAATTTAAGTCATGAATGAAAGCATATGTCTCTTAAGTAGCTCAAGTAAAAACAAATGGGGCAAGAAGATTTGAGAAGTACTTGTAGGAAAAAACCTTAACGTTGAACCCTGTATATGATAGACAGACACTTTATTAATCCCGAGGGAAATTCAAGTAACCAGTAGGATAGATAAAATAAAAATATAGAAAAATAATGTGGAGCTATGGAGTAGATAAAGATAAGCATGGGATATCCAAGTGTAGTTGCATTAAATCTGGTAGTTTTAGCCAAAATTATGCTATACAATACACTTTTCTCACCTATATTTGATGTCCTTTGGTACCAAATGTACCAAAGTAAATAGATGCAAAGACATAAACATGGATCTAAGGGCTTCCTTTATTTTGCACATGATGAGTCTTACTTGTTTCATAAACTGCACTCTTAAACTGGAAAATGTAATGATTGTACTATAGTGTAATCATACAAAAATCAAATCTGATTTACTTCCCGGTGTAATTATTGTCGCTTATAATTAAGCTCACAGCACACAGTCCTACTACTAGAGGTTCCACATCCACACAAAGCCCGACGCTGTGTCCAAGTACGTTAGAAAGATTTCACTCAAAAGACACATGATTTTACCTTTGGCACAATAGCTGCAGCTCCCGTGCGTGTCTGCTCTGTCACTATAGCTTCTATGTGGTTGCAAACACAACATCAATTATCACATATTTATTCTAAATACCAAAAACTATAAAACTTCCTCTGCATTCTCGACCGTTGGTTCCTGAATGGCGTTCTGTTGCTAGTGGCAACCACTAACTAACGTAGCTGCGCTCAATTCAGTTGACATGTCCAGTTTAGCTTGCTCTAAACAAGCTAGCTGTTTCTTTATGCTAAGAGCAGTTTAAATGACCACTGGGTTGACTATTAGCCTACATATTTCACTATGTTACTTTTAGTGTTGTGGACTGTATGTGCATTGTTTATCGTCAGCCACGTATTACAATAATGTGACTTTATCTTCGTGACGGTAACTTTTTGGATGTTGGCATGTTCGCTGACTTACCGGGAGTTTTGTGAAGGATTCCTGTTCGGTTCATCCAGTGTTGTTAACTGTAGTCCAACGACAGTAGACAGTAGCACGAGCTCCAAAAGTAGCTAAAAGTCTCCAAGTGACGACATATCTTCATTTGCATACATGTGACGTAATCGCACATCATTTGCATAAAGAAGGGCGTTCCCATGGATACGAAACAGTTTTACCGTTTTACCGTTTGTTGTCAGTCAAGGATAATCAAGCTAATCAAATAAATAATTAAAAAAATATGTTTTTGTTATGTGTGTATAAAATCCAAAATGATCAAACAAAGAACAGTATCTGAGTTCAACCCCCTGAGAAAAATAACATTTTGGGCTGTCTATGTAATTCTGATCACAGAATTTTTCTCAGGGGAAAGAAAAACAAAACAAAACATAATGTCAAACGATGGTTTTAGTTTTTAGACTTATCAGGTCCCACTATGCCCAAATAGCAATGACAAATTAAAAATGCATACCAAATAACAGCTTGGGTCTTAGGAGATTATGAGAGTTCAGAAACAGTATTAATTAATTTATTAATTATTCCCTGTGTGATGATGAGTGACAAATAATGAAGGTCAAAACAATTGAAATATTTATTAAAACAAAGCAGGACTGTTAACAACTTCAGTGGAGAGCAGCTAAGTTTTGTGCAAAATGTTGCTAAATTAAAAGTCACAGTCAAAGTTCTGAAAAGCGAGAAAGTCTGCAAGGTGACAAAATTATGTATTTCAGGTGTGAGGTGGGAAGAAAGTTCAGAAGAAAGTAGGGCAACGGGTCAACATGTCACAGGCGCTCAGTCACAGGACGTTGTTTATTGATTGGCTACAACTGCAGTGTTGACATGACACATAAGAGAGACAAGAGAAAACACGTCAAAACCGTTTTACCCAAAGACGGTTTCTCTCATTTTTGGAGACGTAACTTTTCTGATGGTTTTAATTTGAATCAATGACAAGTTGTTGCATATTGAGGAGCACACATAATAACAATGTTCAAAGTCTGCCTCCAGCCCTAGGTTTGAACCCATGCAATCTTCTCTCCTTACTGTATTTAGCACATATTTAACATAAGGTGGTTAAAATCAGCTGAGCTGTCCTGATGGTGCACTGGGTGAATGTTTTTGCCAGTGAAGGAGATCTATCCCCTGGGGAGGTCAACTGGGTTATGGTGGATTATGGCAAACCAGACAAACCAATGAGTGTAGGAAAGGACTGCCAGTCCACCAAAACTACTGCTCAGAGGTGATATGTTGTTTCTGATTTGTTGTCATGTTATGTAAAGAAGCTCCACCCTCTGAGGCTTGGTTTGGCCTTGGATTATATGAGGAGAGCCAGAAAGCTGATTGCATATCTGTAATCTTGTTTTTATAAAACATTTGCAGTGGCAGAAATACAGCGAGCGCAGGGCTGATTTCTCCAGTGAACCCCTGCGATGATCACATTTGCCAGTTTGAAGCAGCATCAAACCACAGAAATGCTGGCGCCTGGTCTACGTAATCACAGAAAGCCATGAAATCAAATATTTTCCAGCAGATATACCCAACAAATATTTCCCATTAATTAGGGCATGGTAGTCTGTGTCCTCTTGATGATCTAGAGTCAAAGTAAAATGGCAGAACAGATTTATTTAAATGGTGACTCCTGTGAACTACAGTATGGTATTGGTGCATAAATGTAAAGACAACTCTTATTTCACGATGTGTTCTGTCGACAAGCCAAAACTGGCGCACTACAGCTTCACAAAAGCTCTTTTCAGTAGACTTCACTAACCCCATTATAGATGTCCTTAAAATGCAGAAAAGCAAACATTTCATACTGTATACACATTCAGTAAAATAATACATCTACTGTACCCATTAAATTATAGTTGGTCTGTTGTTTAAAGCCTTGCTACTGTATAACTTGATCATTTGTTTGACCGATTTATGAGACATAGCCGAGCGCAAACACATCTCCACTCTACAGATCAACATGTTCGGAAATATGAGATTAATTTAGGTTTGCCTGGGGCTAGTGAGCCAACATCCTTAGATGGTCACATGGAATTAGACCCACTGTGGTGAGACAAACAGAGAGTAGGAGTGAGAAAGCAAAATAGAGGGTGACGTTTTACTACGGAGCGCATTAATCTAGTTTGAACTAGCAGACAACTGAAAGCAGGAGACCTTATTTCAAGGGAACATTTTGTGTATCTGCGTCCCATCTTGCATCTGTTTTGGGGTAAATAACAGATAAATGGAATTACGGGGAGGATGAGAATATGATGAGACGTTCAGACGTCTGTAAGTGATGATGAGCTATTATTGAGACTGTATCTTCGCGCAGTAACAACAAGATTATGTGGTGTGCTTCGCAGCTGGAGATGATATCTCATTCAAAGAGGTCTGTGTGCACAGAGAAATAGCCTACGCCTAATTAAACTGTACTCTTTCAGCCAACTGTATGAGGAATATGTTTGTAATACAGACCACAAACAAAGCTGATATCTACACTCAGTCATTCCCCAATAAAGAACCTCCAAACACTGTAGATATAGCCCAACAAGCCAGACTATGACATCAACTGTACTACTTGTACTACTGTAGATAACCACTAAGGGAAAAAAACATTCATGATTCAAATGGATGATTTGATGGATAAAGCAACCTGTCACACTTGTGAATTTGAAGCTACACCATTAATCGGATGATTCACTCGAGGAATATGATGCATGTAACGACAAAATATGAATGCAACACTGTGTGAAGCAGCCATGCTGCATTTCCCATGGAGCTGATAAAACAGGAAATAATTATGTGAGCAGGACTGGAGTCAATTCATAATATTACCTTCTATGCTGACCCAGGTTTGACACAACAGGGAAAAAAACCCTTTGGGAGAAATATAGTCCAAAACCAAATGAATACTCATAATACTGCATATTTATTGGTTTCGTCTTTACCCATAAATCACATCAAATACAAATTTCCACATCCTTGTTCAATGACTTTTCGTCCCTCCTTCATTTGTAGAGCTAGTTCTTTAGGAGCGTGCTCCACCCTAATTCAAGAGAAACACAATCCAATGCAGCAACATTTGGAAACAGTGAGCACACAATTATTCTTCCAAAAGCTAACCTGATTCATCAGAACTGGAACGTTGCCAAGCCAGTTTGGCAGAGTTAAAGTGTGGGCGAAGCACAGTTAGTCTAAACAACCACCTTATTGATACAGGATGTGTGTTTTGGGCAGTAAAGTGTTTTATGAGTAGCCTGTCTGATCTAATGTTAGCTGGCTGGCCTGGTCCATTCACAGTACTCTACACCAAATAGAGTTCCTATCAGGGCCACGAACCTCATAAATAATACGTCTCAAGAGAGTCCTTTTTGGCCCGGTTGCAGGAAAAAAAAAATCAAATAATCCATGTGCCACCCCTTATGTTTATTCATCCCTTCCTTGCACAAACATGAGCTGTCAAAGGCACTTAACTCCAATTACACTGCAGAGTGTGCTTACTCAAAGCACTGCAATCACTTCTCAATGAGAGGCAAGTTGACATGTTGCAGTGCAACACTATCCAGTCGCTTCCTTATCTGTGGGAGACACTGTGGTGGAGCTGCAACAGTCACTAAGAGGTGAATGCACTCATTTTACTGTGCTGCTCAGCCCCCAAACAATGGAAAGTATTCATTTTTCACTATTGTATGCATTACCGTCCCGTTCTGATAGACGTAGTGGCGATGGGTTAGGGTTAGGGTTAGGCTCCCTGTGCTCGTGTGCGTAACAAAACCAAGGAGTTGGGTTTCTATGAAAGCACTGCCGCACTCTGCAGAATCACACTGACGTGACCCCATCCAAACAGACAAAATGTCAACAGTTGTTTACGGAAAGTTTTACTGCAGTGCATGAAAACAAAGTATTCTCCATTTGTTAAACAAAGCTTCAGGATGTGCCGTGTGAGAGATGACCAAAAGATGACCAGCGCATACCATCGCTCTCTGGAGACATTATCAAGCCCTCCCCCACCTATTCCCTCAATAATCCAGGCAAGGGCAGGTCCCAGAAAACTAACCGTGAGTCTCTAAAAGTAAAAAAAAAACGAACAAACACAATGAAAGGACTTCCAGTAGAACGAGGGGAAAGGGAAGAGCACATGAACTGGAAGGGCCAGCTGTTTCTCTCGTTTTATTCGTCTCCTCTCTCATGTCCCTCGGAGGTCATTCTTCCTGTATAACGTAACAAAGCCATCACGCACAGATGTTGCTACAGAGGCTCTCGTCATCTGTTTCGTCAGTCCCTGCTCATGTTAGTGTACACCAATTAAAGGCCGTCTGAACCACTGTTGACCATGACAGTGTGGTATAATACCAAGACCAATTTCATTATGGTTCCCTTGACACCATCCAGCTGTCTTTTGAGTTCAGTACAAAACAATATGGGGGGATCATTCTATTGATGTTTTTGGAGATGTCTGTTTAAGTCATTGTGTGTCATGGGATGTTCCCAAGGTTTATGGTGTTGCCTTTTAAGGGCATGAGAGGGACACACACTCCAAGGGATCAAAAGTCAAACACCTTGGATTGAATATCAAACAGTACATTCATTACTGGATTCATGACAACGACATCAAACATCTGGAGGCTGGGAACATCATTTACCCGAGCAATGAGCCATTCTTGATTCCAAAAACCTACTTCCTGTCACTTTAAAGTTATAAACAGATAAAAACACCTTTCAAGCATCTCTTTAAAAGGATTGAACTTTTACAATCAATCAACCAGCCCAGTAAAACGTTACTGAAGCTGATAGAATGGCTGCTAAAAGCCCAGAGTACACAGACATGTTCCTGCTTATTGTTATGGGAGCAGAGTTTCCAATAAAAAGATACTTAAATGATTTTGGCATTGCTTGCTTGTAAGTGTTTGTGTGTGGATGTCTGTGTGTATAAATGCATACTACAGTGCCTCTGCACAAGAGCTTTAGAGGACTTTTGCATACTCTCAGTTGCCAGAAAAAAAGAGGCAAACAAACATTGCCTTTATTACAGTAATGAATAAGCTCTGGGAAGCAAATTATGTAATTTTCCATTAACTCCTACTTAAAAAATGCCAAAAACGGCTCAGGGAAACCTGCGACATTTGACTTGCTGCTTGACCCCTGACCCTTCACCTCTGGAAACTCATAAAATCTACATAACTTGCTATAGCTGCACCCGCTAACAGCCAGCTGAATACATGAAGCCTGATGATCACTTGAGGCTACACTGTGACTTCAAGCTTTGATTGCACAGATAATTACCGTAGTGAAGCCAGTGGACTACATGCAGACACACACAGCTGCAGAGATTGTCTTCAGAAAACTGATACTAAGACATCAGGAGCAGCGCAAGTGCTTTTTGTCCCTGTACAGTACACAAAGAGTACATCGAGACAAGCTCATTACTCTGTGTTCCCATTCACTCATGCTGGCAAGCAGCAACGCTCATTCAGAAAGGAGAGCTAGGGCAACATAACAATAAGGATACAAACAGAGCTTTGTAGGAACACAGATTTAGCGTGTGCTTTTAAAGCCACTGTTGAGTCTGATCTCTGCTCAGTAGATGCGTGGAGAACCCTGTAACACAGGTCAGAGTCTCAGCTAGTGGCTACAGCCTCCATCTCTGTCATGCCCAGGTGAAACAATGGACTTAGTGTTCTGCCCTCATCTCACACTCATCCACGTGGAGGTGGAGTTTCAGCGCTGGCTGGCAGTCTGACAGTATATACAGTATTTGCATAGTAGAGGTCAGGTACAACATAAGGCTCCCTGTGCTCTACACTGCAATAAAGGAGCTATGAAAAACACAGGCTGACAGGCAGGTAGATATTAGAAACAGCAGGCTGCACCCCCTGCTTTGAGTAGGCAGCAGCTTGTTTTTTTTTGAGTTGATGGTTACAAAACTTGCAAACTTTTTTTTATCTTTAAGTGGCTTCATACTTAAAACAAATCAAAGATCTATCAAGACAAAGAACTATCATGGGAAGGTGTTTTTTATATGAAACAGACTTCATAATAATGTTATTTCCGTCTCCACTCATAAGGGGGGCTGGGATACGAAACATAAACAGGTGTGTATGTTAGCTGGTCAGCTCGCTCAACGTTAAATTATCCTGGGTCCAATTTATGTGTCATGATATGATGTAACTTTTTAAACTCACCCCTCGTGTGTTCAGAGAGTAGACCTTGTATGGGCATTTGGGAGGTACAAACAATGCTTTGATTAGCACCTGATAAGCATTTCTATGGAAATCCAGGGAGTTGTTCTCCGCCTGAGCAGCAGAGGTGATAACCTCCTTAAAGGGACTCGCTGGCAGCTGCTGAGTGTCGCTCTACAACATGTGGCAGTAAACCTCTGACACATGCAAACACCTTTCAGCTGCACACACTGACCGACACACGCCATCATCTCCTGTTTACTCCTGCTGCCAATCTTGGTTTGCCTTTCCACTCTATTAGGTTATACTCTGTATTTACACTACATTTCTTGTAGCTGCCGAGAGGATTAAAGGGCATCGGACTCAAACACAAAAAGTGACTGTGTCATTTCTTGTCCCCTCTGAGTTTATGTGTGACTGCAGCACAATTTGGAGCAGGCCTATTTATAGCCGACTACTGCCACCACCACCCTGCAGGCTGAAAGTCACACCGGGAGATTTTGGAAGGGGAGTCCTTGAGCTCCTCCGTCAATGTGAAGCATTGCGGTGACAAGTTTGCAGATGAGGTGGGTCACTGTGAAGTTGCACTGCACCGTCTCCTAACCTAAGGCACAAGGCGCATCCTCCACAGACACATCAGTTGAGTCTCAGTGCATGTATAGGAGTGCATGCATGAGCAGATAAACACTTCACATCACATGCACACAACTTTTAATTTCAGAATATAAACTGCGGTGGAGAGTTCATGAGGACATATCTATGTATTATTGTTGTATCATATTGTTCCAATGTTGATGTACTTTTGATGTGATGTGTCATTTTTACTCCAGTAGCAGGAAGAGCTGCTGTACTACAGTTGCATTTATCACTAGAGGGAGGTAAATAGGGTAATATAAAAACTTACTTTATGTGTTTTTCAGAAAGTTCCAGAAGGTTGTATATCCACTCCTGGCTACCGCTCCTTGTCTTCTGTTTGCTCTCCAGGAGTCCCAATCAGAAAAACCAAAACAAACAAAAGTATGTGGTGTGCATCTCTAACACAGCAAGTCCCACTCCGCTGCTCACTGATGCTCTCTGGAATAAGGAGGGAAGTGAGCTCCCAGCTCCCAGGCTCAGAGCCAATCATGTCAGAGTGGTTCCTGCCTCTTAGCCAATCACATGCCTTTAACGCTCTGGCCTCCCACCCCCACCTCCTCCTGCTGAAAGTTCCCATGGTGGTGGAGAGGAGAGGAGATTATGAAAGGGAGTACAAGGGAGAAGAGCAAGACTGACTGGGAAGAAATGATGTAGTATTTACAGAAAGAGGGAATTAGAAATGATCTGCTGTGAAAACATTTCCACCAGAATAAGAAGACAAAACTCTGTTGTTGCCAGAGGGGTTGCCAGAGGTCCATGAAACTTGATATACAGCTAAGATGTCTTCACTTAATATTTACTGTATCCTATACTATGACTAATCTGTCACATAAAAGTACTTGTTCTGCTGTGGTTCTTTATAAAATTGTGCTCCTGTCTTTGAGGCAGCACTGGTTAGAGCAGTAATACTAAAGGAATAGTTCAACATTTTGAGAAATACACTTCTTCTTCTCTTCTTCTTCTTCTTGCAGGGGTCAGATGAGAGGATGAAGTGATAGGCAGGTTAGCTTAGCTTAGCATGACAACAGGAAACACTGCTACTTTCACACAGAGCCAGACTAGTTGCATCCCCACAAGTCCACTCTTTATGCTAAGCTAAGTGTCTCTTGACTCCAGGTCAGATATGAGAGGTATCAATCTTCTCTACTTTACTCTCTGCAAAAAAACAGATGCAGATTTTCCAAAATGATGAACTCTTCCTTTAATATCAGCTCACCTTACATGACGGACCATAAAGTATTAACAAGAGATAAATGGCAGTTTAATGAATCCTCCCATTAAATCCTTACTTTTCCACAAGAAAATAACTCTTGTGACACACTGAAGAATTAAGATTGGATATGTTTTGACAGAAAGTAGCACATTCACAGAATTCCCTGAGGTGATGTGACTCTCTCTTGCTTCAGCGACCACAGGGAATACAGCGTAGCCTGAGAGAGACATGAATTGCAAATGTTCTTTGTACATATAACAACACATTGGCAAGACAGATATGGCTTACGTTGCAGAGCCAATGAACGTCTGCTCTGTCATATTTATTTAAGCTCCAAAGCTATCAGTTCACACACACACACACACACACACACACACACACTCAGACACCTTTATTTGGGTCCTGGAAGGCCTGGAGCCACCGTGTTTGGTCAAGAGAGATCCTCACCTCAGTCGAGAGGTGAATTTTGTCAGGCGGGACTTTCAGCTACTGCCTAGTTATCTAGAACAGTTGGAAAATGATCTGCGATAAAAATCAAGTGTGCACAAAAAGTTTTGTGTGCATATTTTGTTTGGACAGTAAAGGTGATGCCATTTGGCCATGATGATGTGTATGAGCGCAGTGTGTGCTTGTTCGAGAGCAGCCAGAGCTCAGAGGTACATATGAGCTGATTAAATGTACTATATCAGTTAGCCTTAGACGTGCAGCTGTGTCCAGTCACCATGTTAAGCTATGGTAACTGGCTTCATATCGACAGGACAGATGAGAGTGGTATTGATCTTCTGAACTAACTTGAGATGTAGCTGAAAGCATCTTTGGGTTAGCTGAGTTTTAATTTAAACCAGATCCTTCTGTTTTGCAAACTAGAGACATAAAGAGGGAGGTTTTAATGAAAAGTCAAGTATGATCTAGAAGGTTTACAGCTTGACTCGGACTATGGACCCGAAATATGGACATCACAGCACTTGTTGCGTTACTTTTGACAATAGGCTTTACGCCCAGCTACACTACTTCCTGAACTTCAGCCAGCTGATTAAGCCAGGTGTGTCTGATTACTGTTGCTATGACTACTGAGGTCAAGAACACCTAGATTAATCAGTCTGTCCAATAATGTAAGACAGGAAATAAAGGAGCTGGCTGAAGTTCAAGAAGTAGTGCAGCTGGACGTAAAGCCCATTCTTCTTTTCAGATGTCATCCAGACAGGTTTCTCAGCATTAAATTGCTGGAGTATCCTTTTCAATCAAACAGGACTGCAGTTCAAAGTTCATTTCAATCAATACACATGTGGACCTCCTCAGGAACTTCAAGACTACAGCAGCTCTGGCCCATGAACAGTGTGAGGGGTAGCAGCACCTACGCATCAACACTATGAATGGCAAACATCAGGAATAATCAAATCAAATCAACGGCTGTACCTCACGAGAGGCCCCTCTGGAGAACTGCTGCCAAATCTGCCTCTCATTTATTCTTCCATGTCTACAACATGGACAAAACCTCATATTACTCACATGGTGTTTGTATGGCTGTATGTTCTCCAACACGCTGTCCATGAACAGGCAGTAACACTGAAAAAACATGGCAAGTACAATAACAAAGATGAACGAGCCTCAGAGAGTCCATAAAACCTGAGATGAGATAATGGGAAATAGCACCCAGCTAATGTGACTGTGCTGCTGTTACTTTTGAGGCTTTCTGAGAACACATTTTGAGGTAATGTTCCCATTCGTCCCCGGGTGAAGCAAGGGCTCATATAAATACACATCGAAGGTACTCCAGCTCTTCCCTCATCCAAATATTGACTGGGAACATGAACAGCTGTAACAGTTGGCCATTTTTCACACAGAGGATAATAGTGATGACATGTGAATCAGTCTACCTCGGTCAGCCGTCTTCTGCCAGACAGAAGTGCAGTTTTTATTGTTTTTCTTTATATCATGCAGGGATCTTCATTTCTGAGCTGATTTTGAGGCACAGGTTTTATTTATCATCACTGAGACAGAAAGAATTTTAGGGAAACACGCTTACTTGATTTCTTGCCCAGGGTTAAATTAGAAGATCAGTATCACTCTCAAAGTTGTCCTTTGAAACTGGAGTCAGGAGACATAAAGACATAGCATAAAGACTAGGTACGAGGAAACTGTTCTTCTGTCCTTCTCTTTTCCAGTCTTTATGCTAAGCTATGCTACTGTGTTCTAGCTCCAGCTTCATATTAAACAGACAGATATCAATTTTCTCATCTCATTATCTGACAAAAAGTAGCATATTTCCAAAAATGCCAAACTATTCCTCAAAGATGCAACTTTTGCAATGAATATCTATGCAGTAAATTCAGTGAAGAAAACAGACAGGCTGACATACAGGCAGTAGAGAAAGCAGGCCCTCAGGGAACAGCCAGGGAACAGCCAGGCAAACAGGCATACAGCCTGGGAATCAGCAGAGCAAGGCAGCAGAGTGCTACTGTACGAGTCTGTCTGGCCCCGAGGCTCGTCAAACTCACAGGAGTGGATGGGTTATACTAATGCTACACAAAGGCTGTACGCTTTGTTCTTCTTTCATGCTGCTGCCACAACATCATACACTAGGTAAACAGCAGGAAAAAAGGAATACAAATTTACATCTGTAGCTTGTCAGTGCAAAGGGGAAGAGTTTGTATGTGTAAACCCCCGAAGGACGTAAGGCTGATAATAACTGGCTACATAAATAGCCATTATCGCTGTCTGTCCTTAAGCAGATGGGATGGCTTACAGCAGCTGACTCACACAGCAGACTGGTCTCACTGCTGAGGCCTTGCTGCTGATCAATAAGTCGGCTTTAGGACAAATGATATTCTGCATTGGAGTAAGAAAGTACCTGAAAAACATCCCTGGGTCCAAACACACACTGTATTTGTTCCACTGCTGTGCACCCAGACATACTGAAAAAGCTGTTGACACTAACCATCTTTGTGGTGTGGGCCCAAAAGGACAAACATGCTTCTAAAGGTAGAAAGGAAAAACTGCAGAGTTGAATCCAAAGCAAATACAATGGTTCCTTAAAATGTTTTAATATCCTCCAATGTGAGGAAATCATAATGGGTTATTATTCATTATTCTACCAAAGAGAGTTGTGCCTCACATGGTCCTGACACTGAAATCTCGATCTGTTCCGCCTCTGAACCAGATTATGCAGCACCGTCAGACACAACAAGGGCAGATTATCTGTTTGTGGTGGTGATGACGACGGACGTACATAACAACATAATGACAAGGCTGTTTTTCTGTGGAGCATCAGTTCTGCCAGTTTGGTCCAATATCCAAAAATAGAGACTAAGCACCATTTTAAAGAGCTCTAAAACTCCAATCACATCAGTTTCACACACAGACATTATCAATGTAATGGCATTATAAAGGAAATAAAACAGATTGAAGGAGGAATAAACCAGACAGAAAGAGACAGAGGAGGATTAGGCTATTATTAGGAAAACCAAATACCCACAATTGACTAAAATACCAATTATTATTCTCA
Organism: Synanceia verrucosa; assembly: GCA_029721515.1. Lineage (NCBI taxonomy): Eukaryota > Metazoa > Chordata > Actinopteri > Perciformes > Synanceiidae > Synanceia > Synanceia verrucosa. The sequence continues at coordinate 19,730,709 of CM056551.1, read as the reverse complement.
GAGAGCCATCTGCTCTCTGCTGCCTTAATAGACCACCTGGGCTACACTTTGCTCACTAAAAGCACTTACAAAACTCAATCTGCATGATCACCATTTAAGAGGTTCAAGAAATGCAAAATTAGATTCACCCTCATCAGCTGAATCCTCAAATTTGCACTTCTCATGTCACAGATTATCTTCAGAGTGGAGCAGATGATGTTCTGCTCCTCTTTTTGTCCATCCTCTTGTTCTTTTTCTGCTCTCTTATCCAGCACCCTCCGTTCTCTCCCATAAGTGAGCACTTTGTTCATTGTTACCCTTCATCATAAAGTGCCCAAGCTGCTCCACAAGATAGAGAGTCAGGAGACACATGGATGCACCTTTTTCCCATAACTGTCTTCATGAGTCACGACAAGAACTGTTGAGAAAACAGACATCAAAAATGCCAGTGCCACTGCCTGGAAGCATCGTGATCTGATGAATTACAGTGTCTACAAAGAAAAGCAATTACGTCTAGCTTTTTCCTTTCTCTTATCTGCAATCAGCCCCTCTTGTGGACCATGACGCCACCATTTCAAGAAGCTCACGATTCCCCCCGACAGTCACCACTGAGTCAGACGGCACCACCTATCATTTCATGTCACTGAGTCACCAACTTATACAACTTACACTCTCTGTAAAATAAAAGAAGATAGTGTTTTCAAATTAAAGTTCAATCAAAGTTATAAACACAGATATTATTTTTATAAATGGCTTCTGGATAACCAAAAATATAAATGAAATTACACTGCACTCAAACACCACTGTCCATTTAAAGTTGAAAAGGATAAGAAAGAGAAAAGGTCACTGCACAAATACAATTAAATAATGTTGGCATAACGAAATTATTTACCCCATCAGACCAAATTGAAATAAACACAAGTCTCTAAAATATGGGGATTGCAGATGTTGACAATTAGTCTGATTATCATGTTGCCACTCTTCATTAAGCACGTTTGACTACAACATTTTGTGCAAGGCAAATATGAAAACACTGAAATGATGAAATGTAACTTCTACCATCAAAATATATTATTGAATCACTGTGCATCTTGTGCTGAAAGGCAGGAACAAACCCTGCTCACTGACTCACCTCATTCTTGTTACACCTATTTGCAGTGATGAGCCGTCTCACACATCCAGCCTGGTAATGACCTAGTTATCCCAGCCTGTCCCTCAGAAAGACCAGGGAAGGACCTGTGAGGGCGGCCTGGAGACAGACGAGGGATGTTAGAGCTCATCATGGGGGAGAGCGATCATCCATGCCCTCCAACGGTTGGACTGTCCTGCTGCCTGCTCTCATCTCTCCATTCAACCGGTTAGTTTCACAGTGTATTAATGCACGGTGAGCATTGTGAATGGATTCTGTATTTTTCTTTATAAAGTCTTACACTGACGTCAGCTTCCTGTTACCTCTGAAAAGCTTTCATATTTGCCATAGCATGGCCGAGTGTCATTCAATAAAAAGCTCAGGGGCTGTTGTCTGGTGGTGGTGTCATTATGTACCACTTCAGAGCAGAAGGACGTACAAACAGACAGGTCAGTGTGCTCTCCTGTTTCCTGGGTGTGATGTGATGGAGTGGGTTGACAGAGCTGCATAATATAAAATATGAATATGTTACAATACAATCTATGTTTATAGATTGGACAATTAGACAGAGGCAACTGGAAGATAACAACATACATTAAATATACATAAATATTTAAAGTGGCTACAAAGTGAAAACAGAAGCAAAATGAAAATTATATGAAAAATATAGAAAAATTAAACACTTGTTTGCATATATTCAAACCCTCCATGGTAGTATTTAATGAACGCATCCTTGAGTGAGTGTGGAAAAGGAAATTTGGGTCATTCTTCTTTGAGCAAAAAACAAAAAATAAAAGCTTTTTTTCAAGACTAGTCACAAACTATTGATTAGGATTGAGATGTGGATTGTCTGGGACATCAACATGTTGTTTTTGAACCATTCCTGTCTAGCTTTGGCTTTACGCTTGGACTCTCGCTGGAAAACAAATCCTGCCCCCAACATTAACTTATTAAAATGCATTTACTTCTCCATTGGTTGAGAAAATACAGTTGCTGTGATGAAAATCCTCTTAAAATTAAATAATGTATGGTTGGCAGGATGAAAATTGATTCCTCTGGTGTGGAAACAATCAGTTTTGAGAAACGAGTTAAAGGAAAATATGATTCATTATCCGCAGAACCACATGGAGGTAAACAATCAACGATATTAAAATGCAGTATTGCTCAATAATAAATCCAACCACATGATTTATATCAGGGTTGCTTTTTCATGAATGTGAAATTGATTTGATCTGTCAATATGTGTGGTGATCCATCTTCCTATAATGCATTGAAAGCTGCTGCATAGTCAACCTCCTGTAGCCTCAGTTAAACAGCACCCCCTGCTGCTGGAAACGGCTCATTACACTCAGACCAAAGCATCACTTCATGATTTAAAACTTAAGAAAAACAATACAGAATCTCGACTAAGGTGGAAACTTCCAACAGGAATCGACTTGAATAAAATAGAAATACACAGATCAAACGTTCGGCCTGTACTAACCATGTTATGAACGAACATAATCCATGAGTTTGCTAAATAACAAATGTGAAATGTGCTATGTGGTGAGCTAGCTAGCTAGCTAGCTAGCAAATTAACTACTAGGGAAAGGTACGTTGAGAAGTTGAATCGACAACGTGGGCTGTGGGCAAACTTAGGTTTTAAAGTGAATATTTGTTTAAATAAACGTTTTTCAATAGAGTGTTAGGATAAAATATATTGATTAAAACTCCTTAATTAGCCTTCTCAGTCCAACTGTACGTTTTTTGTTTCCATTTAACTGCCATATTGCACTGTTTTTACCAGTTTTTGCACATCATACTTATTCTTAGTCACTGATTCAGTTTTGATGATCTTTTGGTTTTTATCTGCACTGTGTAAATTTATGTTTGTGCCAATGCTCCAAGATACCAAGTTAAATTCCGTGTTAGAGCAATCTTGTTTGATTCTGAACCACATGGAGTGGGTGTTAGCAAACAAGCTAGCAAAAGCTAGCAAGTTAGCAAGCAGAGGGTGTACTTAAACTGTACTTTGCGTTAAGCTGCTGTCTGAAACAGAAGTAAAAAATTATAACGTACTCAATACAGTCATGTGATGAAATCATACCTGTAAAGATGCTGTTGTTTTAGCATTAGGGCTCAAGGTTAGCTGCACATAAAGAGCAGTGTGTGCTGCTGGACAGTGCATGGTAGAATTTAACAGGCATACTTTAAAAGCATAAGCATAGCTTATCTTTCACTTCAATCACAAGCCTACCTCACTTTAGCTTTAGTTAAAAAAAGAAAAAAAAAAGAGACATTTCAAAGTACACAGATCATTTATTTTCATATAAATACATATAAAAACACAAAATAAACATCTTATTTCACATCATTTCTTACAGTATTGACCATATGTATGATAAGGGATATGGCAGGGAACTGAAAAAGTTCACACCCCTACCATTTGTATGAGGGGGCTTGCACCTGTATATAAAAAAAAAAAACTGTTAGTCTTTCCACATCAAGCTCAATTCTGTGTGTTACATTCACTTTTCAGTTTAAGCTCATCATAACAGACATACAAAACTATGCCACAGATCTCATGCCAAAGGCACTACCTGACTCCAGGCACCTGATGACCTCGTCAGCCACAGAACATCAACTCATGATGCAAAAAAAATACTTGGCGCAGGCAAGCAAAGCTGCTCGAGTTTTCCAGACTGGTTGGCTAAACAGTAAATCCATCCAATTGTACATATTGTTATCCTGTAATACAGTGTTATTTTGTAATAAGTAGTAAAACTATAGCTCAAGCGCTGGATCTTAAAAAGAACTGCAGCCTTCCTCTCTGGCCTCTCTGTCACATAATGGCTTCATAGGACAATTAATGGATCTTATGGTAGAAACTTTTCATTGAATGCTTGTACCATCAGCAGCAGTTGTGACTCAACCATAGAGAGTGGGCATGCATGTGTGTTCAAAACAAACCTGTTCTGCATGCATATAACCATTAAACAACATGTGTAGCTTGAACACCATTTAAAAAAAAAAAAAAAAAAAAAAAAAAAAACATCACCTCAGAACCTTCAATGTAATTTTTTGGCCAGGTGAAATAACTTTGCAGTGCACAACTTTAAACACCCTAAACTGGACTTTCTAAAACAAAAAAAAACAAAAAAAACTGCTGAAAACTAAAATCAAGTAACAAACATTGACGATCTCAGCATTAGAAGCTTTCTGAGGAAGCCCAGTCTGACTGTAAAGCCGAGGGTCACAGTCATGCCATAGATGAAGCCCTGTAGTCCATAGCAGAACCTGGGCTTCACCTTCATTGTAAACAAAAAAAAAAAAGATGATAAAACTCTCAGCCTGAGTCAATAAACGTCTTAAATATAGCTTTGGTCGAAATTTAAAGATTGTCTTGAAAGTAGAAAACCAAGCAGAAAATACAGTCCAAACCACCTGGGGTTGAGTCTCACATGCAGTTCTCTTGCATAATGAGGTCAACCCCAAAACCCTGCTGACGAGCCGAGTCCTACATCACTCATCTTTGTCATGACTGGCGTTTCCGTTCATGACGCCGTTGGTGTGGTGTGTCCATGTCTGATTCTGCAGAACCTTAGGCAGCCTCTTGCCCTTTGTGTAGGCATGGTACCAGAAGTTGAGGAAGAGGCACAGGAAAATCAGGCCATATGAACCGATGATGTAGATGAAGATGGGGAACTGGTAGGGGCAGTCCATGAAGAAATACTGGGAGATGTGGCTGGTCACTGTAACAAACTGGATCTAGGGCGGAACAAAGAAAGGAAAGGTTCAGTCTATTGCCACGATTTCCCCTATGGGTCTTTACAAGCAGTCTTATCTGACCGCCTAACATACCAGCTGAATGGTTGTCAGGTATTTCTTCCACCACAGGTACTTTTGGTATTTGGGTCCCAAAGCAGTCAAGCCATAGTATGTGTACATGATAACATGAACAATACAGTTAAGCAGAGCATGAAACGTCCCCATTCCACCTGAAAATAATAATGAGAGCGTCAAGGATGATGTCACAGGAAATTAATGTAGGGTCGCTCAGGTTTGAGTATTTAGGAAGACAGAAGGAAATCCTACCTGCAGAGAAGCGAACTCCAAACCACCAGGTGAAGGGCATGATGGAGTGATGGTAGACATGAAGAAATGTCACCTGGCTATTCTTCTTTCTCAACACAAAGAAGATCTGAAAGGAAAAGGCAAACTCCATTATTGCAATGATTTGACAAAAATCTAAAAATGTACTCTGCTTTGTGTAACGCATTCAAGTGAGCAAACCTGTGATCTTGCAACTTACCGTGTCCAACATTTCAATGAACTTTGAGAAGTAGTAAAGCCAACATGTTGCTGCCATCTAGAGGAGTAAAAAGAACATGTCAGCACAGGTCCTGACATTTAAACAAAAAAAAAAAAAAAAAAAAAAAAAAAACACACACACAACCCACTACATGTGTTAGTTAATTAGATGCAACCCAATCTGTAAACATGTGGCTTACCCTCACACCCTGTGGTGAATCAGAGTAGTCGACTGTGTCACAGTGAAAAGAGTACCCGGTACCCCATCCTGACATCACAAACTGGGGAGAGAATAAAGAGTGGTTACAAAAGTTACTGCAGCTTCAAAAACATTAAATTAGTCTCGAAACCTTTATTTCCTAATCTACACATGTTGAACTTGTTTGAATGAAGTGCACAAAAAGCAGTTGCATCAAGGGTGGTATTTCACAATAAAATGTAAACGAAAATACAGTTGGGTTACGGATTAAACTATGGATTAAACTAAACAATGCAGAACTTTGATAAAATTGAGTCAGTCTAGTGAGTCATGTTCAAGTTATGCACCATTTACAAAATAACGCATGACGAGAAAACACCTGCAAATCTGGTTTAACGTCAAGCAGTCGTGATGCGGAGCATTGCACAAGACTGCTGGTGGCATGTGCAATGGAGTCCGACAGCGCAAGAAGTACCGACTGACTCCCCTCTGAGCCGTGGTATGCATGGCTGCGTAACTCACGACGGAAGAATGCCCTCAGTAGCACACATGTAACGACAGACAACCTGACTCACCTCGTAGCACATGTAGAGCGAGAGGGCCACCACGCTGAAGTTGTAGACTATGAGAACGCCTTTGAGGTCAAAAGCTTTGCGGTTCTCCATTATCCGAGGCCCTAGCGACGTGACGAAGTAAATGTACGCTGTGATGATAATTGTCTGGGGGAGAGGAGATGACATGAGCAACCAGCTCGCTGTCCGTCTGTCTGCAACACAAGATCACAAAACAGGTTGATGACATTGGCAATGTTAAGATAGTGTAGGACTTACAACTGCTTACACACATTTACCTGCATTTTGCATGAACTCATCATAAATGAGTGCGGCCGAGGACTTTATATCGTTGAACTCCATTTTCAAACAAGATCCTGGCAATTTACCTAAAAGAGCAAAGGCAAAAGGTCAGGAGGTCTGTCTACATGTTCACTGGTATTTAAATAAGACACATAGCACAGAGTCAGTCAGTGATTTGTGACCAACAGTAAAGGGAAAAAAGTATTTCCTTTACTAAATTGTTGAGACATTTTGTGGAAATAAATATGCAGAATAGAAAACCGATGTTTCACACTGAGGAACAATCAAGATTACACAGTTAGTAGTTCCAATTTCATGTACAACTGCAGACAGGAAGTAAACTGCACAAGATTAAAACCAACATTGCAGCAATTCATCTACATTCAACCAGGTTTTAATTTTTTTTAAAGTGAAGTTAAACATTTGATCTGAGATATGAGCTGCATTCAACTTGCAAATGAAAACTGACATTTGTAGTTGTATTTAAAAAGAGCAGCAGACCGCTGTGGCTGAACAGCTGGACTGTAGAGACCATTCTCTGCTGCTCATCGAAGGCAGACAAAGCCAAGAGTGTACGACCAGTACAATGAGTAGCAGCCAGTGTCTGCTGTGGAACGAACGGTCGAACAAGGGTTTAACTAAAATTCAGTCAGAATGCATGGCTAATGTATAGAAATAAGCTATGGTAAATTGGTAATAGTTTAAAAAAAAAAAAAATAAAAAAAGTCTGCTGGCTTGACTCATGCTGAGCTTCTTTCATGATGACACAATCTACACGAGTGAAACTTGACCTGAACTCTCCTTTGGTAATTTTGTCACTTTTTGTCAGAATGACACCAAGTTTACAACCAAAAGTAAAAAGTCAAATGTTATTCTGTAATCAGTGCTGCAGCCATTAATAGTGACCCAAAAATAGTCTCATGAGTTTCACATAAGGTTTAAAATGCCACCAATCAGGCTGAGTTACTTTTGGCTCCATTGACACAAAATTGACAACAACTGGCCTGACTGGTTCACCAAACTTGCCTGTCCTGTGGGGAAATACAAACTCACAACTTCCCTTCTCATGGGCTTCACTTTGACAAAATAATTATTACCTAAATATATAGATTACTTTAAATCTTAAAAAAAAGATTACAGTGAATCATTGATTTCCGGAACTTTCGACCCTAATGACGATCTGGCAACAAGCTTCGACGCGTCATTAACGTTAAAGACAGAGATCCTGATGTAAAGGCTGCTGCTCCCATGGCACACCCACTCATTTAATGCACCTTCATTATCGTCAATGTCATCCCCCACATCTCAAAACAAAAGCCATGTAATGTGATCCTACTGTAGCTGAAATGAGGCCACAATAGTCCACATCCCAAGGCTGTACTGATGAACATACAGCACGTTAGTGAACACATTAAAAGGCCAAACCAGCCACTCCTAAAACACCGTTAAAGTTCATCAAACTGTGCCTGGTTCACGGTCGTGTTATGACACTAATATTCAGTTTGTGCTCCATTAAAAAAAAAGAGTCGCAATGATGCCGCTGTCAGAGACACACCAAGTCTTGCTTTAGGTGACGAAATGGATGGAAAAACAGGTCCAGCAGCTAGCATCCGCCTCACAATGACAGGAAACGCTTCACAAACCAAGAGCACGCTTTTCCGTCGACTCACCTGCGTTGCCAGATTTTAATTGAATAAACATTAAAGATACTTCTAGGCTGTTTCATCACTTGTTATCAGAACAAGTCAAATTACGAACCTTCAGCTTTCACTCGCTGTAAGTCCTGTTGTGTTGTCTGTATCCTCAGCAGCTCACCTGTACACGGCCACCCAACAGGTGTCCCTCCTGTTCTGCTCAGACTCTCTCCTCCCCTCTTATGGGAGTCCGGGAGGCGTGGCCTCGCCTCTCCGCGCTCGCTGATTGGTCAGTTCTTGTGGTCTAACAATGGTTCATTCTCGAGTCGTGTCTCACCGAAAGCTATGAGAATATTTTTTTTTTAGGATCTCTTCAAATGCAATAAGTGATCGGTTTCATGACAAAAAAGAGGATTAGCAGCTTTATAGGCAGTGCTGTAATTTTCCGTAACCTCCATAAAACCAGTTAGATTACACTCATAAGTGAAAGAAATAACAGCAGTGATTTAATTACAAAGTACACAGGTTAAAATTGTACCAAGACACTTCAGGTAATTTGGGAAAACAATGGCACAGAAACATAAGGCTCATTTGGGTGTCCACATGGAAACATGTAAAACTGTGGGGAGGGTGGGACAGAGAAGTTTCACTATCACTCCTCACTGATAGTTTCAACAGCTGCAGAAACAAATGCAAATCTTGCCAGGAGTGACAACAGGACTAAAGGTGTTGGTGAATACCTGGATACTCCCATGTGAATATTATGGCAGAAAAACCCAAACAGAGAGACTGACATCACCCATGTTCAAATGTTAGCATCAGGTGAGTGTGTGCTGTAAAATTACAGTAAAGATGTATTCTGTTTGTCTCCAAACCCCCTAAATCTTAAAAAAACAAAAACAAAAAAAAAACATAATTTACACCAACAATGACTACAATTAATTACTAAACATACAAAATTGATTTGCACAATGCTTGCTGTGCATGCCAAGGACCATGTTGGATTTACATTCAATTAAAAAGGCAGAAACAATGCCATATCAAATATACAAAAACAAATATAACATTGTACATATTCATAAAGTTGCACAATTATTTACATTAAGTTTCATGTTAAGGCCCTTATCTTTTCTGCAATGATGAAACAAAAAATGTCCCTAAACACATAAATATCTGAGTTACTATCTTGAGGCCATAAAGCATATCATAAAGGCCATATGTTCATTTGCATGGTCAGACACTTTTCATGTCCACACGTACAAAACACCAGCATTAATCTTCATCACTGCTCCATGCGTCCTGAAAGGCAGGGTTCACTGAGGACTGGTCAGCAGCCTGTAAGGAAACAAGACATTCAGCTCAGCAGCATGTCTGAATTAAGATACTTGTCGATAAATATATCCACTATAAAAACATAACACATATGCACACAAAACAAGTTAGTGTTTATCTGATATATTCACCAACTAATGAAAACTGTATATGTAATTGATAGTGACAATGCAGAGCTGACTGTGTTCCTGTTTGTATGTGTAACACTGAGGTACCATAAATTTAATTCTTAATTAAAGAATAATTAAATTAATTGAAGATGATGGACAGCTATGATCTCATTTCTACATACCGAGATAAAAATTCTTGAAAAAAAGCTATATTTTAGTTATTCCACCATTTTTCCTAATGTGTCTTTCCATGTCTTGCTTCTTCATATTGGGTCTTGTACCTGATTTGCACTTTTTGACTCTTCCTCCACATCTGTGGCACGAAGGACAGGAGCCCAGGCCAGGATATTACAATCTTTACCCCCACTATACAGCTCCTACATGTAACAAGGAACAGGGACACCTCAGTTCTGACACATTGGTTCACACACTGTTACAGGAAATAAAAGAAAAGCTGCTGTTGCAGCACAATTGTCAAACTAAAGCACTACGTCATCAGCACAGAAGGCAACACCAGTGTTAACAAGCGTGATTGGAATCATGAGAAAAATAATTCATAAGCTCAAAACGCAACGGAAGTTAGTTGTCATTACATCAGGCAAGAGGCATCCAATAGCATGTCTGTCCTTTTCTGGTACTCAGTGATATGCTGTCAAACTACATTCCTGTTACACCAGATGTTGACATGACAAAAGACAAGGGCGTTGGATGCACATGCCCCCTACATTAATGCTGCTTAGAAACTAAATGTACCATGTAATTATAAAGATACTACTGACAAACACACATAAAACATATATATATATATATATATATATATATATATATATATATATATACACACACACACACACATATATATATATATATATATATATATATACACATATACATACACATATATATATATATATATATATATACACACACACATACATATATATGTATATATACACATATATATATATATATATATATATATATATTGAAAAGTATTCGTTCACCTGCCTTGACTCGCATATGAACTTGAGTGACATCCCATTTCTAATCCATAGGGTTCAATATGACGTCGGTCCACCCTTTGCAGCTATAACAGCTTCAACTCTTCTGGGAAGGCTGTCCACAAGGTTTAGGTTTAGGTTGAAGTTGGTGACCTCTTCGCACTTTGTGCCTCAGCATCTGCTGACCCCGCTCCGTCAGTTTACGTGGTCTACCACTTCATGGCTGAGTTGCTGTCGTTCCCAAACACGTCCACATTCTTATAATACAGCTGACAGTTGACTGGGGAATATTTAGGAGTGAGGAAATTTCACGACTGGATTTGTTGCACAGGTGGCATCCTATCACAGTTCCACACTGGAATTCACTGAGCTCCTGAGAGCGACCCATTCTTTCACAAATGTTTGTAAAAGCAGTCTGCATGCCTAGCTGCTTGATTTTATACACCTGTGGCCATGGAAGTGATTGAAACACCTGATTCTGATTATTTGGATGGGTGAGCGAATACTTTTGGCAATATAGTGTATGTGTATCTATGTACGTATACACATATACGTACATATACACACACACACACAACCTCATAACCTCAAGCTAGGCCAGAGCAAACAGATATACATGGATGGAAATACAAACAAAGTCTGTAGATAGAGGTGGGTCTGTTGGCCAGATGCAGGGAACAGTCACCACTTGGGACTGTACCTCACCTGGTAGTCTGGGTGAAACTCGCAGCAGTCGACGTTGTTGTAGTGGCCCCTGAGCATTGTGACCAGCTCTCCCGTGTGGAGGACATACACAGCTACTGAGCTGCCGCATGGCACAAACACAAACTCTGGGCTGCAGCCACGAGACACCGTGAACTGAAGCCTTTTACGACTCTCGTTGCACACCTTCCCGTAGTTTACCTGAGGGACGAAAAGTAAAAGCACACAGGTTCAGATCAGGTGTGTCTAAATATAAACAACTGTTACAATCAACATTAATATTTCATTTAACACTGTCCTCCAATTATATTGAAGACTTAAAAGGCACTAAATTTGCTAGCCAGAGCATTAACATAGCAGAAAACAACTATTTGCTATGTAAAGATACAGTATAGTGAAGTAATTGCTACTTTAGATTTAATGGCATGACAAGTAAGACGTTTCCAGGACTTGCTGGGGCCCTTGAATTCAAAGAAACAACGTCACCTTCATGCATGTCTGTGAAACAGGGTTTCAGTGGTATAATGCATTCCTTTTACACCCCTAATGTGCACCAGACATTCCTACTGTCTCATCTATAAACAACCTCTGATCTCTGCCCAGGAGAAAAATCACTTGTTGTCTTGGGCAACAGCCCGAAGATGGAAAAATGTCAACCATGGCAACCACAACATGAAGCAGCAGAGCAGAAAATTAGAACAGGAGACGATGTAAGAGGGCAAATACATGTCTCCCTTTAGCTTTAGGGGAAGCTCATGTCTCTGTGGTTTGGGGATGGATGTACAAAGTATTTCATGTTAACCTGAGACTATGAAGCAAAGTTTCTTAAAAACTGGAATCCAGTTGGATGAGGCTGATTTGTTTGTTAATCGCACAAGAAAATATCGAACCACTGAGGAAAAAAGTAATCGGCATTTTTTCTGAATCAGGTGGAAATGCTCCCTCCCTCTGAAACCAAATTTAAAAAAATTTTAAATCTAAAATAATTGAAAAAAAAAAAAAAAAAAACACCTCAAATTGCTCTTCAAGTTTTCTACAGACAGACTCACTGAAGGGCTGTACATCAGATTTAAGTGTACTATGGTTTCCTGTCAGTTAGAACTTGTGCTGCAGCATTCTGTATCAGCTGCAGAGACCTTACATGCTTCACAAACACACTTCTGATATCTGCCAAAAATATGTAAACTACATGTAGTGTACTGAAGTAGCTAAGGAGTGAACCACTGTGAGCCACAACTGCAGATAAAATAAGTCCTAATAGGGTTGTAAAAAACTGATGACTAAACTAAACACATTAATACTGATCAAGGCCTAGAAAATATATGTTTATTAATTTGCTGTATTACAGGCAAAACATCTGATAGAACTGGAAAAAAGCTGTGGTACCTACAATAGGAGCTTGGATCAAATGGCACAGTGTATGTCAATGGAATTAAAAAAAATAGAGTGGATGTATAAGACAGAATTTGGAAACCATTCAGTGACTGAAAAGGAAGATATAGCAGAGCTTCTCCAGTTGGAGAACTCGGGTTAATTTTGTTATTTTATGTTACTATATGTATTTATTCTTTTGTTTATCATCTTTTTCCATTTGCTTAAGTACCATCGATTTCATGTACTCTGCATGAATACATTTTTAAAATGAGACAGGACATTGCTGAAAAAAGAAAGAAAGAAAGCACCGCTGACAAGGACAGACCAGCTGGACTGGACCAGTATTTCAGAGACCGCTGGTGATCACACAGAGAGTAGTTTACCACTGCTGCATCAGCATAATAATAAGTGTTAATCCAGGTCGTTTACGCGCGCGCACACACACACACACACACACACACACACACCTTACCAGGGTGTTTTCTCCAGTAGCACTATTCCACAGTCGCATTCGATCATCAGTCCCAGTGGTGAGGAGGTAGAGACCATCACCAGTAAAGCACAGGCCATTCACTCTGCCATTATGGGCTGTGTTAACTGGTTAGACACATGGGAGAAATCATAATCATGACCCAACATTTATTCAACATAATCACTAATAATTGATTGGCATGTTTTAAGTGTAACCGCTGTTAAAATCCATTGTCTCCTATTATAACTATCTCCTAATGCTACATAGAATTTCTTACACAAACTGATTCACTAACTAGTTGGCGTGTGACATTGACCCTTTTGACTTGAACACAGGGCCTCAGGCATGAAAACATTCTGTGAAAATGCTCTCCTCCAGAGAGACATGCTCAGTAAACCAGAACAACCTGAAAGTTATGAGAAATCACAGCTAAGTGGAAACTGTTGCTGTAAAGCAAACTTATCTTTTCTACAACCACCGTTGTAGAGTTAGAAAGATTAGTCACCAGGAATAAAAGCTCAAAAATGTGCCTGCTCACTACATGTATGAGGAAAAAGAAAGATAAGGGGAGAGGTACAGTACCTGCCTCAGAGGAGGCTTTTGATTTGTCTCCATTGTGCTGATCCAGGGTGAAGAGACTCCCAGAAGCCCGACGCACATCCCAAACTTTCACTTTGCTGTCTGCACTTGGAAAGAAAATCAGGAAATTACTTTTGTTTTACACTCTCCTCGTTAATTGTGATGTCATACTTTAAAACATTTGGTGTCCAGTACAGAGATTTATGTGTACAATAGAAGGTCAAACTGACCAGCTTCATAGACGCCAGAGTGTGTAAGCCAGTGTTTGTTCTGAAGGCTCCCTGTTCTGTTGGGCGTTAACATGCTGCTCCATAATAGAATATCATACATTTCTGTGTGTGCCAGTTGTTTTCAAAATCACTTACAGCCCACAGGGACAGCAGCACACTAGTCCCAGTAGGTTAATTAGCAGGTCTAATGTAGCGTAAAACAGGTGGGGACTGCATATGGCATATGGCATACTGACAGGGCCACTAGAGCTCCACAGTGCCTATCTGCTAGCGACCTGGTGGCATTACACTTGACTCGGTGTTGCTATGTGGCCAGATGGACATGAACAGAGATGACAAGTACTGCTGGGACACAGCAGCATGGCCAGACTGTTCAGTACCCAATATTATTATTATATGTGGCCCTGAGGGCAAACTAGGTGAGGCTGTATCTCCATAGAAACACTGGCGGCTAACTGTGCCTACCTGGCAGAGGCTAGGATGTGCTCGTATCTGGGTGACCACCGCACTGACAGGACCTCTGCTCTGTGACCTGGAGGGAGGAAGTTCTTGTTTGTGTGTGAGGGCAAACAGCAATAAAAGCGTGTGTGTGTAGTTGTTGTCGAAGTAGCTCACAAACCCTGCAGAACATGAATCCGTGAACCAGACTTCAAGTCACACAGCTGGATTTTAGGTTCTTTGGTGCCAACTGAAACACACAGAGAAAAGGGAAGTTGACAGCAGAGATTCAGAAGGTTTACAGAAGTTTACAGATTGTGATAAATGCATGAGTATAATCTGCTACAGCATGTTTCTGAAGGGTAAAAAAGCAAGCTCCAGGATCTCACAGATATAATGTAGCTGATATGAAAACTCACTGATACAAACTTCTGATAAACATCAGCTAAACACACGTGTCTGTGTGTCTACATGGGAGGATGGTGAGGTAATATTAACAGAACAAAGAAGACAATTTGGATGTCATTAAAATTTAAATAACCTACATCAGGCAGAATCAATGAGCTACTGGTGATTTTTAGTAACCGAGTCCCTCCCTTAGTCATTTAACAGATGTTTCCTTAGATAAAATAAAACACTGAAATCAATTTGCAACTTGTTTGACAAGCATCACAAGTAACACCCCTGAGAGTGAAGGACACACTAAACAAAAACAAACAAAAAAAAAAAAAAACAGACACTGATTGTCAGAGGTTTGGAAACAGGCGTGTCAAAGAAACTCATTTATGAGTGCACGTTCAGCAGATACGAGAAACCTGTCGGTCCGGCTGGACGGCGAGGTGAGGTGGCACCTAGATACTTACAATTTTTCTTCCCACAAATCTGACTCTGAAGTTGAACCCATGTGCAGCACTTGTGTCCCCTCCAGGCGCACATCACTTTATAATCTTTAGTGTAAACTGGTGAACAAGGGGCAGTGTGTGCTGTCGGGAAATATGCAAGACAATGCTGGGAGAAACAAACTGATGACACACTGGGTCACTAATGAGACTGTTACCTCAATATCAATATTTTTTAGCATGCAATGAGAGACCAAGAGGCACTGTGGGTGGTTTGTTCTTCATCTTTGAGCTCAGCAAAAACTAGGGTTGCACTGACAGACACACACCTGCAATGAGACTGTGCTTCCTGGCGATGGGGGACAGGTGGTGGCTGTAGACATTGCCCTGAAACTCAAAGACTTCAGCAGGCTGAGGAATAACAAAGTGAGAGACAGAGGGTTAGCTTTCTGTGGATAAATAAATGTGAACTTTATGATCAAATATATAAATCTGAACTTTATGATCAAATATACAGCCATGACCTTAAATAAAGCCACAGCCTTCAAGCTTAACAGTAGCATAAGTTCAGAAGGAGTTCAGAGAATAAATGAGGTAAAAACCACAACTCAGAGCTCAGAAGGCAGCTCATCTGAGCAGCAGTGGCGGCTACAATGCAAATTCTTCAGCAAATATAAAAAGCCTCTGTGTGCCCCATCTGTCACTGTGTGCCAGCACCAGCCAATAGACACGCACACACGCACGCACACAGGAGGCTCTGTCCACATCCACATGGACTACGTGCACATCAATGCAAAGGACACACTAACGTGCAAATACACAACCACAATAAATAATTTAATAGGACACAAGCATGTGTTGTGAGTGTGGGACACAAGGATAGAAACGCACAAGAGTAAAACAAACGAAAGGTCGGTGGTTCTTTTCTGTCCCTACCCTGACCTTTTGAGGTAAGTGTGGTGCCAGTGTAACTCTAGCACAGCTCAGGGCCTGCCATATGGGACTATGTGGCACACAAAGGTATAAAGCATGAAGCAGAGAATAAGAATGAAAGAGAAAGAGATACCAGCAAAAAGAGAGAAAGGGTGGTGGAGCTATAACAAAACAAATGTCAGCTAGTTATCCAATAAACCAATTCAGCTCTAATGGGGTTTATACAGCATATATTTATAACTTTGTCTATTCCTGTACTCAGGAGAACTAAATATACAGTACCTAAAAACCTTGTGACTTACTGTGTATCACATTTAACAGGGGAAAGCTAGTTTGTTGGTGACACTACTTACCTTCAGTGTCTCTGTGTCCCATACTTTCATGGTCTTGTCAAAGGAACTCGAGACAAACATGCCTGTGTCATAGGGATACCACTGGACTGTCTCTACACTGAATTTGTGGACATGTCGACTCGACCTACATTAAAAACAAAACCATAAAATGTGACCAGATTAAGACAAAATGTCATAGACATAATGTAGATTCTTGCTTAACTATTTAGTGAATTGCACCCTCCACTGACATTCAAAAAACATTAGTGCATCTGCACATTAAAGTAGTGTAAATGAATCTGCCCTCTACGGGCAATAAAGCTACATTCACATTTCAAACCTGTATGCTGTCATATCACATGTTATACAGCAAGAGTAAACACATTCATACAATGTTTAGGCTGATGCCACATTGCCACAAGTTGGATCAAATCAGAGCCATAAGTGTACAACATATGATTTAGTAGGATTTTTCTAAACAGACAAACAAGGGAAGAAACATTCTGAATCGAGCCATCTCACTTAGGATGTGGCTGTGAACAAGTTCAGAAAGACTTGGTACTGTGAGAGTTCAATGCAGTGATAGATACCCTCTAGTGGACAGTCTCTGTAAATGGAGTGACACTCACCTGCCTACTGTGCAAACTGCCTTACAGGTGTACTGTAGTTTCCCACTGTAGTTCTCCAGGTCATAGACGACTATCACTCCATCTGCTCCTCCAGATAACATGCTAAGCAACACAGAGGGTTGACTTCACAGACAGCACTATTTCCTCAAACACAGCTGCTGAATTTCTTTCTACAAAATTACGAGAGGCAGTCGTTCTCTTTGGAAGGTCAGTGGAAGTTTATATTTTTTTTCCAGGATGAGCAGTTTCAGAGGAGCATCGAGGTGTAAATCATGAATCAGTAATCATAAAATTCGGACAAAGTGGACTTACTATCTGCCCTCTATTGCTTCAATGTCAATGGTGTTGATGCCATTTCCATGGATTCGAGCCACATCTCTGTCAGGATTCAACTTCAGACTCAGGGCTCTTTGGAGATAAAGGAAGAGAAAGAGTTAAGCTGGACACTCCATTAACACACATCAGTCCTTGAAAGCCAAATAACATGACTTATTTGAAGTTAAATTTATTGAGGGGCTACCTACTAAAAGCCTTTAAAATCGTACTTATCGTTGTATTTTATATTTCTGTGAAAACATAGTTTGAAAACCTATTTGACTTTTTTATAAAAGCACTTCTTCTTATATGCTTTTAATAATTATCTGGAAATGTTTGTTTGGTTTACTTAATTTTATAATCTACTGTCTTTTAATCGTGTATTTACCCTTAAA
Source organism: Synanceia verrucosa (assembly GCA_029721515.1). Lineage (NCBI taxonomy): Eukaryota > Metazoa > Chordata > Actinopteri > Perciformes > Synanceiidae > Synanceia > Synanceia verrucosa. The sequence goes on along the minus strand of CM056551.1, from coordinate 19,712,943 downwards.
TGAGCTGTATTCGTGACATAAAACACTTTCACTACAAGATATATTCTGTAAATAAACTGTATTACTATTATTATTTAACCTTCACAAGCAGCTTTTCACGACTGTCGATGGAGCAGCTTAATATATCCTAAAATGAGACTCCATGTGTTGAGCTTTTAGGTTAACATGCTCTCTGAGAGGTTGACTATGAGTGTGAATTTGCATGTGAATATGTATTATCTTGTAACTTCTCTCACCTTCTCGTTGACTCTGCACGTCTCAATCGCAACGGGTCATCCAGACCAGTCTGTCTTGCTGTCAGAAACCCCAACATTGCTTCAATGTGAAGAGAAACTGTTATTAATTTTAGAGCATTCAATCAACGCTAAAATCTAAGCTAGCGTTAATCTAGCTAAAGCTAGCATGTTAGCTACTTAGAAGTACGTTTTTAATCCAAACTGATTTTTTTCACTTCCAACAAAGCATATTGTTGAACATAAAGCTCGGCGGTAGCTAAATACAATATTTAAATCGCATTAGGGTACGGTGCTTTGATAATTAATGCATATTTTATATGAATTTCAACTAGCTTCGCAACGGTTCAACACAAAAGGCCGCCATGTTGGAACGTAACGACAGTCTATGACAAAGGCGGTGATTGGCTAGTGAAGTATAGCCGTCCAATCACACACAAGTTTATTCATTCTGTTCTCAACTCTTGCATAAACAACCCAGTGAAGACGGACATCTCACAGGGGACACAAAACTCAGTCAAAAACCTTCAGGTTGTCCTGTGAAGATGAGCAGGATTGCTGGAGTTCTCCGGCGTACGTTTGGAATACTACGCGAGCACGTCGGGACAGATAACTTTGGGAATAAATATTACTTCATACCGGAACAGAAAACATGGACAGGTAAATAAAGAATTGTTGAGCTAACATTAGCCAACTATGGATTAATTTAAAGTTTGCTCCCTGTCTACAAATTAAGAAAAAACTGTAATTGACCATGCTGAGTCTCCATCAGTGTATTCTGTTTTGTGCATGTGCCATCGCTCTGTTCCTAAAATGTGTGTATGAGTGTCTCGTTACGCTTTCACCCTTGTAGTATAAATTGTTTGCCACTAGATGGAGCAGCCGCTTCAATAAGATCATTTCCTCTTAATGAGACGTAATGAGACGTTTTAGTCTATTCAATGCAGCTCACTGCAGTTATGTTTTCACTCATTTTGGGGGATAGAATTGTGGCAGCTCCACTGCCACTGCCTTTCAGAGAGGAACGAGTCCCACACTGCTGCAGGCGAAATGATTACTTGTGATGAGGATTCAGAAGGAGGTCACATATTCCTTCTGAGACATGGCAGTGCTGCTGTATATCATGCTCAAGCCAAGCAGTAGAACTGTGTCATCAGACTAATCCACGGTGGGATGCCAACGGTGGGCTTCACACCGTCTCTGTCAGTGTGAAGGCCAAGGACATGCTCGCTGGCCTTGCGGACTCAACACATGGGCTCACTGTGAGTCCTTCTACAGTTGTCCTGTCTTTCTTTAAAAGAAGTATGCCCTGGATAGGAGGATTGAGAGACGGAGGCCATTATAAAACCTTATTCTACCTCTTGGGCAAAATGTGTTATATCCACACCTGCACATTGTGTAGGTTTTGGGGAAAAGGAGTGATGCACCATAGTGTGTCTTTCCTAGTTTAACTCGAAAGCAAATCCACGCTAATCTAACTTTCCCCTCTCTTTAACACCTTAAATCATCATCAGCAGGGGTCATACCCAGACTATAGGCCAAAGGTCAGGGGTCACAGGTCAAAGAACACACCCTTTGCCTGCTCCAAACATGATACTGCTGGTCAACTAGCCACAGATCTTTGACTTATTATGAACAACAATTTTTGCCTCATGATGATATTAACCCTGACCATGAGTTCACTCCTATTGCACGCACTAATGGGGTAGCTGCACTACACAGAAGTAATGTGGAAATAATGTCCCTTTTACACGGGCAAGTGTTTGTCTCCCCCTCTTGGTACCACTATACAACTTAGATAAAGCCTTTCTTCGACTAGCACAGCCTGAATTTTTGCAGTGCATACATTCAGTGGTTATTTTCTCAGAGGGTGAAACCCAGCTGTTTTGTTTTCCTTTTGTTTTGTTGGAGAGGAACCAACCTTTGGCAGCTTACAAGCCTGGTTTCTTTCTGACTGAACTTGACTTTGTGCTTCACCTTTTCTCAGCAGTTTGTGGGGAAACTTGCGCCCACCTCATATTTATAATTCATTACAAGGCTGCTCCTCCACCCCTGGCTGTCAGACTATTCAAATGAGACATCATAGAAGCCTATTTTCTAGCACGCTACAGGCTACCGTATTCACTGCCCAATCACAGTGACTGACACCATGGAGAGCCTAGTTGGCCTGTAGAGAAAAAAAAAATGTTTTCCGAATCAACACACTCATAAATGCCAGACAGGCACATACACATACCCACTCATAATAATAAACATTTAGAAATATATGGCACGCACATTTCCTCTTTATTTCTGCCACTCACCCTATCCAGCCTTGTGGAACTAAAATAGATGCATTATTCAGTCCATATGTCTTGCTAAAGCGAGCTCTATTTGATCTTAAACCGATAGGCCAAGCGTGGGCTCAGGGCCTTAAGGCATGGACTGCAGGGCTTTCTACTGCAGCACAGGAGTAGTGGTTGAAGTAGGTGAGGAGTCTCTCTCTCTCTCTCTCTCTCTCTCTCTCTCTCGCTCTCTGCTCTGCTCTGCTCATTTGTCCATCCCTAGCGTTCAGTCAGTCCATCTCTACCTTTATCCATGCTTTGCTGCTCCCATTTTCTACCTCTCTCAATCTGATAACTTTTCGAAAACTGGGGCGTAAGCAATTCTATGTGGTCGGCTACCTATGAGAGGACGTTAATCATTGCTAAGGCAGAAAAATAAGAGGAATTGTTACGAGTGTGTCCTCGCCGATCTCAACAACCGCCCAGATTTCTCCTCAGGTTGACCCCTTTATTTGCCCCCAGTTAGTCCATCCTTCCCTTGCCCCTCCTTGTCATTGCTACCTCTCAATTTTTCCTGCTTTTGAAGCCAGCCCACTGAAGACCTCTATTCACAACCTTAGAGTAGCTCAGCAGTGTGGAGACCCAGCAGAGAGCTTTCTATCCCCCTCTCCTCTGATGCTGCTGCACATCAAAATGAAAAGGCCTGAGTCTGAAGTACACGCCTAGAGAGAGAGAGAGAGAGAGAGAGAGAGAGAAAGAATGTCTGCCTCTGTCTTTAGAAAAGGCCTGGCTAAAGAGCCCTACTGTGTGCTTCTGTCCCACAGAGAGATCTACGCTATAGGCTGTGGAGCTCCAGTGATTGTTGTCTATGGCAGGGCTACAAGAGAAAGCCACTGGCAATCTGGCCACTGGTCTTTAGAGGATCTTTGCCTTGGTGTTGGCTCCATAGAGCTGAATAGAGAATCTATATTCTCGTCTCTTTCTGTGTGCGTCTGTCCCCCAGGCCCAGCTCTGCCTCACACTGCATGGGGCACCATGTCATGCTGCCCAGATGAAAGCAAAGCTTTCTGCGGATGGGCTCATTCGTCTTCAGCAGTGGGCCTGCAGCCTTGACGCCTGCCTTCCCTCCCTTTATTTAGGAAGAGAGGCGCGCTGACATTATCGGCCGCTGCAGGCACATTTGAAAATAATTGCCTGTATGATTGCTATTTTTCTTACCTCTTTGAGGAGGTGTAGCCTTTGTCTTGGAATCAATGGCTGCTCAATACTGGACAGGGGAAAGGCAGTTTCCTTTCAAGTCTCGGTGAAAAGGATGTATTTTTAGCGCTATTCATTTTAGCGGTGTGTGCCATGCAGTTTTAATCTATTGGTCCTCTCTGCACTGTATGGAGAATGGAAGGGATTCAGAGGTTCTGCAGAGGTGCGCCACGCTGTTGCAGAGAAAAGATGCATTGACTTGTCGTCCTATCACTATCCCTCTCTCTTTGTCTATTATTTATTTGATTCCCCAGCTCTGTTCTATGAAGTGAAAAACTGAAAAGGCCTCAGTTCTGCTATTTCAGGATGGGTGACTCTGGGGACCGAGGGAGGAGGTATGTGTGTGTGTTGTTAGATTAGTGTGTGCATCTGTGATAGTGTAAATGTCTTTGTGTGGCATAACAATGACACACAGTGTGTGTGTGTGTGTGTGTGCGCGCATTTGTATCTGCTTTGTATTTTTTTTTTTTTTTTAAAAAGAAGAAAAAAAAATCTGTGATTGTGTGTTTTCTCTCCACTTCATGCCCAAACACACTTAACACAACAACAGATGGCTGTGTGTCATCAGAGCGTTGATTCAAGCCGCATATTTCCATGGAAAGAGTCACAGTGGAGAGAGACGAGGGTCCAAATGGCTGTTTATCCTGCCACAAGTCATCCCCAGGGTGTGATGAAGGAAGGTCTATCCTGCAGTAGGACACAGAGTCAGTGTTCGCCATGGAGCAGCAATGTCCAGAGCCGCTCCACTAAATCATGTTAATTGATCAGCAGCTTTGCGATGCATGGGGTTTAAATGAAGGTTGTTTAATCATTATAGGGAAACCAAGTGGGTTTAGCACATCTTGCTTAATACTGTTTGCCAAGTGTGTATTTGCATGTGTATGTGGTGGAACATCATGGAGTGGCTTAACTACTTCATTAAAAAGGCATTTGAAAAGATAGATGCTGAAAATGAGAAACAGGCACATTTATTTCTTATGGTAGAGCATTACACATGGGCCTGGCTCCAATATCAGCAGTTTGAGCATCTTGCAGGTCAATTAAACACTGCGTGTCTATACGCTAGACGTGTATCTGTACACATTTCACCTGCCTCACAAACTCATTTTATATAAATGCAATGTAGTGAGTATACCAGGCAGTTGATGCTGCCAACAGGAGGAAGACAACAAATTAATCAGATTATTTTTTCTCCATTTGGCTTGGATTTGATTCACTGTCCAGTGCAGTCATGTCTGTCTGGTCAGATGACCAGTGAGATGATTTGACACCTCAGGGCTCCTTGTCTGTCAGAAAGTCAGCCAGAAGGACTGACGTACAGACCGACACAAAGCAGACATCTCCTGGAGCCTGCCACTGCTTATTCAATCCAGAATATTTTAATAAAGCAGACAGGCAGAGAGAAATAAGGCTAGGAGTAAGGGAGGAAAGATAAGGCCGAGGGAGATTCACAGAGGGTGGAAAAAGAAGGTGGGGTAAAGAAAGTGAGTGACAAAGAACAAGGGGGATGCTGACATATGGGGTGAAATTATAGAGTGGGGGGAAGAATGGAGAGAGTGAAAGTGAAAGGAGGGTTTCTGACAGAAAGAGGGTGAAATGAGTGGGTGGAACAGGCAGACAGATAGAGGGGGAGAGAGGGAAGGTGGAGGTAGGTTAATGGAGGAAGAGAGTGGGGGACTGAAGGTGCAATGGAAGCAAAAGGAAGGGGGTTGGATGAGAGTGATGAAGGTGAATAGAAAGGGGTGGACAGCTTGGTGTATGGACATCACACGTATGGGCCTCAGAGGATCCGGGGAGGAACGAGGAAGGGGGGCGCTCCATAGCCTCACAAAGGACGCTGACTTCCTGGCTCGCCACAACCCTTTTTCTCCATCTCATATCAGGCAGGGTGGAGACTTCAAGAGGATGGGTGGTCTTAAGTGGGAGGGGGTAAAGTGTCCCTTCCACCCTCAAGTACGCCTGTGTTTAGTTAAAAGTCACTCACGGGGGATATCAGAGTATTCAGCATGTTATTACTTTTTATATGAATTATTCTTCTCTGTTCTGCTGTGAGTCGCTCAAACCTCAGTGGGATAGACAGCAACAGGGACAAACAGAATGAGGGCTGAATAAAAAAAAACAGCAGCAGGCCTACTTTACGCCTATAAGCTCCTCCTTTCACCAGAACTGATGCACAACAACGGCTGGCCTTTTCCCTCTAAACCTCATCCCGCGTCACTAGGTTCAGGGCTAATGGGTAACCATGGTTACAGGCCTCACACATCCCCTCCATTTTTTTCCGGAAAAGAGATTGGAGGAAGAGGAAAAGGTGTTGGTATAGGTACCTGGTCGCCCTTGTATCACTGATGCTTATCGGATCACTCCATCTTCATAAAGCTGTCCATTACCATGCAGGTATTGGTCCCCCGTTCCTCTCCAGCACTCAGCTCAGCTGGAGAGGAATAAACCCGGCTCAAACCAGGCTGATGGGCTCGCTGCTTTTTGTTCCACCACAGCTTCAGGATTAACCTCACTGCACAGTCATGAAGACTGAGAAAGCTGCTCTTTCTGTGGTCTATCGAGAGCGGGAGTAGCAAGTGGGAGCTTTGCAATCTGTTCAGAGAGGTTTTAGTGGACGGACGTTGTGTAGCGTCAGTGACGAGGAGCATGAGGAGTATAGGTCCACCAGTTGGAGCTCATTGTGTTTTCTTCTCCCCCAACATCTTCTTCTGTAATCAAAGACAGGCGTGCAGGAGGAAGGCGTGCAGTGAGACAGACAGCTCAAGACACTCTGCAATGACATTGTGGAGGTGAAAAACCTCTCAGGTCGCCCCCAGCAGCTCTCACCTGGGAGCTGATGTGTGAAGATTGTGTGTGTGTGTGTGTGTGTGTGTGTGTGTGTGTGTGTGTGTGTGTGTGTGTTTTGAAGCAGGTGATGGAGTTTAGCGGGGTGTGTTCAGGGTTCAAAGAGCAACCCTCGGAGCGCATCACGTCTTATTCCAACGAACAGGAAGGATGGGCGTACCTGCCGTTTGATTGGATCCCGATCTGGCTGCCAAGGCAACCCCTCACCCATCCTGCCTCCCTGTCTCCTCCCTTCCTGCCTTCCTCCCTTCCTCCCCCCACCCCTCCTCCGGTTCCACAGCTAGGCTCACAGATGAGTCGCGTTCAGACAGGTGAGATTGCTCATGAATATTTATGCTGTGGGATTTCATTCCCTCTGCCGCTGGCCCCTCCCCCTCTCCAACGCAGTGCTGCGTTTGTCCTTCACGGTACGAGGCAGCGTCCTCGCTGCTGTCCCTCAGGTTAATCTGCCTGCTCTCTAGCCTGTGTGTGTGTGTGTGTGTGTGTGTGTGTGTGTGTGTGTGTGTGTGTGTGTATTTGACTGGTAAGTAGGTTTCCCCCTCGTGAGTGATGAGAAGGCAGACCTGTCACGAAGGGGCCCGCTGAGATCGAGAGCTCCTAACACCTTTCATACTCCTCTCTCTGTTTCTCTGAAGTCTGAACTGTGAAGCAGAAAAGAAAGCTCACACCCAGTTTGCTGACTTTCTGTGGGATCCAGAAGTGCACACTTTATGAAACTCACATCCAGGACTATATAATGAAGCAGTGACTGCATTAGCAATCAGCTGAACTTCACTGATATTTTTTAAGTAAAAATACAAATCATGTACTGCTTAAATCTTTTTAATGGTGAGATTTTACTCCATTCCTCCATGGACAAAGAAAGACGATGTATGTTGACAGATTTGTGATTTATAAGCTATACAAACGTCCACGACTTCCATTTATTTATGCATTGTGTTATTTTGTGATTTGAACTGCTGTGACATTTAACAACTCGCTTGCTTTTCTCCAATTTATATTATTGTAAAAAATACTGTTTTTGACTGTTGGTCAAAGATCAAACAAAATAAGACACTTTGGGCTTTTTTATTTAAAAAAAAATCTATCTATGGATTAATTGGTAAAGTCAGTAATTGTTAGTTACAGGCAGACCCTTGAGTTGAGAAATCACAATGCAAACAAAGTGCCAGGCTAATTCTGTTATGCTACATCACGCATCAATTATTATTTTAGTATTTTTGAGTACTTTTTTTAAATCTTGTTTACTGATTCTTACATCAGCTCATGTAAGGTGCTATGATTTGTGGCGTGTTTCTTGTGAACTTGTGCAGTATATTTTGTAGAGTGTACAGTAGCCTCTGCCTGTGTGTTGTCCCAGCTCAGATTACCTAGAGAGCAAGATTCACCTCAATCAGACTGACAAGCCTCCTCCCAGTGTGTATGTGGTAGGAGGATCAGCCGTGTTTCCTAAATATATGTACATACTGTATTTGTTATTCAAATCCAAGGATAAAAGCCGTGGTGGAAGAGGTTTAGTCATGCTGCAAAAGCAACAAGACAAGAGGAGAGCCATGCTGGAGTGTGACAGAGAGGAGAGAGGAAAAAGTGGGTGCCTCTCTTTATGCTTATTAGTTAGGCATTAGCTGGAGTTAAGCACATTGCTTGTGGGGACTGTGCCATAATTGTACAATTTCAGTCTGCTGCCACCCACACCAATGCAAATATGGATAGGATCTGTTTATAATTAGCATACCTGTTAAATGTATTTGTGAGTATTGCCTGGAGAGCACACACAGGCTTTTTGTTTGCTGGCAGTTGTTTTTGTTCTGCTATCATGGGGGTTTTCTAGGAAACCTTCCTCAGAAGGCGTTTTAATGCATACATGTAAACAAATGTGGGGATCATAGGACATTTTAAACATCTGCTTGGTGAGCTTTCCAGATGAGGTGAGAGAATATGTTGTGGGTTTTTTTTTTCATCAGACCTGGATATCAGGAAGCTGCAGAGCTGGAGTCTGAAGCCCTATAGTGACAATCTAGTGGGAACCAAAGCAATAGCCTAATTAGCTGACCTGATTACTATATAGGCTGATAAAGTATGGAAAGGAATCATCCTCATAAGGCATAATTACAGAACAGCACATGTGTGAAAAATGTGTTTGCCTTCACTGGAAGAAAACAGATCAACTTTTTTTTATATTAAGTAGACGCAAGCAAATGCAGCCTCCCCATGCACACACACTTTGGAGTGCCATCATTCATCCATCCCTGTGCCGTAGCTATCTGTTATGGCTGAAGTAAACATTAAGGCCATCAGTCTGCGGTGTGCATGGAGGTGCTTGCCTCCATTTGTCCATGTCCAGTCAGCTGCGGAGAAACGGTGATGGAATCCTGACAGATTGTCTGTGTTTTGGAGCGTGTTGTTTTCCTTGCCCATCCATTTCTCTTCTCCGAGCCATGTTTGCCATGCATCATCACTCTCTCTCTCTCTCTCTCTCTCTTGCTCTCTCTCTCTCTCTCTCTCTCTCTCTCTCTCTCTTGCTCGCTCTCCCTCCTGCTACCTCCTCCTTCCTTGCCTCATCATTTCTCAGAGGGATGGGAGCGATGGATGGACGTCCGGCTACCTCCGAGGAGAAACTATGGAAACACTTATTAGTGAACACTGTATAAAGCACTGCAGCACCACACAAAGACACAATGCAACTGGCTCTTTTTAATTCTCTCTCTCTCTCCCTCTTATTCAGTCTCTCTGTCTCCCTCCATTGCCCCCCTCCCCACTCCTCCCAATCTACCTCCGTCTCCATGTCATTGTGTGCCAGCCAAACTTGTCTAATCAGCAGATTCGACCAAAATAATTGGCGGTGGCCTTGCTGCTAGCGAGCGTCGTGCTGTATACAGATAGGGAAAGGAGCACTTAATATTCCACGCAGCTCGTGCCTCTCCTGTTCTCTATGATATCTGACCTCTTTTGTCTCCTGCTCGGCTTGATGTTGATTTTGGAGGGCATTGTTAGCCGGAGCGCTGTGATTGGAAGAGGTGGTGAGCGAGGGGGGCTGTGGTTGGTTGGGTTAAAGGGAGGCTGATTTGCATAAAGGCTTAGCCCAGATTTGGAGCCACTCAGCGAGATCTGAGGAGAAGGGCCCGAGGGCCACGAGGTAATCATCCATGGCCTGTCACAGTGCTGTCATCCCTCTGTGTATTTGTGTGTCTGTCTGCATCTGTGTGTCTGTGCCTTCTTTGTGTTTGTTTGCAGTCCTTTGCGTTTTGTATGCATCATTGTTGAGCGTCTCTGTCTCACTCTTGCTCCCTCTCGCTGTCTTTTTCTCTACTTTTTTTTTGTTTTGTTTTGTTTCCCAGGCAGGCTCGTCCGTGCCAAGCGGATAGTAGTGGCAGCCAATCCTACAGAATATGAATATACAGAAGGCAGCATACCGATGGAGTGGGACGGTAAGTCTGGACCACAGCATCCCCGTTACATGCTTTAACTATCACTAACATGGATAAATGACAGTGTTAACAAGAGAGCTAAGCAGTGCACAAAGTGCTGCACAAATAAAACGGAATAACACATTCATGGCTGCATCTATTGGGGCCTTGGCTAATCCATTGATTTTCTTTTTTCATACTGTGAGATGGGGGTTGGGAAAAAGCGTATTCATGAGTTTATCAAAGACGCCTTCTGCTGCTGTTATACAACCGTATCATAAAATAGTGTTTCGAATTTCTTACAACTGGATACAAACTGTTCCCACTGTCTCAGGCTGGCTTTATCCACCTTAAACCCCTCATCCTGCTTTGCCCCGTCCCTCATGCATTTTCATCAGGATGCAAATAAGAGAGGGATAAAAGAGGCCCAGAATCCCTGCGCTAGCTGCAGGAAGAGTTAGAAAATCTCTCTTGCTCTCATTCTGGCTCCCTTTAACCTGCTCTGCTGTGCAGCCAGCTCAGCCAAAACAGAGCTCCTTAAAAAGTAAAAAAAAAAAAAAATAATAAAAAAGGATGACAGACAGACACAGCTCTACTCAGGAGGAGAAAGAGGACAGAGCTACTGATGGAGAATGACAGAGAGTGTACTTTCAAATTCAAAGATCAGAGCAGATTCACAGTGTCTCTTCTGAGACGCAGCACTCAGTGGCACTGCTCTGCCTGCACTAAAGCAGTATTAGTGTTTTGAGTTTATCATGTGTGTAACCATTCTGCATGTTTCCCTGTGGTTCGCTAAATGAACTCAAACCTTGGGTACGTTTTCTATCCATCCAGCGTGGATAACTCCGCAGTAGTGCCCTAAAACTGAGTGATGCTATAGCTGCAGCCTTCTAAATATGACTGCAGGTTTTGTTTGTGCGGCGTATGTTTGTGTGGGTGTTCTCACTCACTCTTCTGTTTTTTTTTTTCCTCTCCTCTCTCCTCCTCCAGCTTGGATCCGAGGCAGACGGAAGGAGCCCCCCTCCATCGAGGTACGTCTCCCCACCCCACCAGCCGCCCCGCTGTGCTGCTGGTTGGACTCTTGGGGGCTGGTTACAAGGGAGGGAAAGAAGCAAGGAAAGTCTTTGATTTGTTTTATCTTACAGTTTCGAACTGAATCCAGGAACTTTGGGGGACAGGTGTTAAAATAAACAGCAGCTGAAATGCATTGATGGCGAGGCGGAGAGCAAAGACAGCCTCTGAACAAGGGGCTCACTGACACCATGTCCTAGTTTACTTTCTCTTTTTTTTTCCCTGCAACTCGGCTTTTTGTATTTTATTTCTGGCAGTCTCCAAGATGGGAATGGTGAAGGAGTGCAGTTTTTCCCCTCGTGTACCTCTCACTGGGTTTATTGCTCTTTAAATGTGAGAATGCTGGAAATTATTTGGCCAGCAAAATGTAGGTCTATAGGAAATCCCTTGGAAGGCCAGTACCCAGGCACTCTTTCTATCTCTCTGTCCTCTCTCTCTGCCAGTGGCCAATGCCATCCCCTGCCTCTTTTGCCAGAACATTCTCTTCCAATTTTCTGCCTTGCGTCTGCCCAATAGCTGCCATCGACAGCTGGACAGTGTTGATGTGGCCAAGGCTTCACTCCCAGCACATTACCCTACCCCTTGTCACGCTCCCTCTCTTCCCGGTCCAAGCCGACATAAATTGATTGGATTAAATCCTGTCATTAACAGGCTGGAAAAGCAGCTCAGTATGTTTGTCTCCCTCCCCAAAGCGGGGCTTTTTGGCCACGGCTCTCCCCTCTCTTTTCCAGTCCTTCGGTTCTGCCAGCACACAACAGCATTATGCCCAGTCCTCCCTTCCTTTTTGGCTTCTTGTGCTGGGGAGAGGCTAACATCACTGGACACTAGCTGTGGCTCAAGTGGGTAACTATTCCACTGGTGGACTACACTATGTTCAGGTTCTAATTGTTTCCATGAGCTGGAATGGCTGTTTATATAGTGAATGCCTCCTGTCATGTTAGTTTACTAGTCCATTCCAAGCACTGCATGTTGTACCAGGGTTTATTGGACCAATGCAGGTTAACTGAACACGCTTTGTTCTTTTTCTAGTAAATACTCCACAGGCACACACATTTGTTCCTGGAAGCTGCCCAGTGAAAATTCATGTCCCTTCTACTTTTCACTAGTGAACAGTAAGGAGAGGAAATTGTCACTGTTGGTGGTTCCAATAAGTAATCTTGTAGTCACTCTGCATTTTCTCAAATCTTGAGGAAACTGCCTCCTCAACATTTCCGACACCACAGATCTTCATAGAGTTGAAGTGTCAGAGAGTTTTAGTGTGGTACTGGCCCCTTTAGTCTATCTTGGCCGCCACTGAGGGTAATGTTGTAAATCAACGTACATGGTGCTTCATTTAATATATGAAATATATGTATAGATGTTATGAGAATGTAAAAAATGACATGTCCCATGATTTCTTTCCATATCACACATCTGTAATGCCCAGTATTATATATACTGTAGCGTCACAGACTACGATATGTAATATCAGGGTATCTGACTGTCAGAATTCAAAAAAAGTGTTTACAAAGGTCTGGGATATTTTTTCTTGCCTGCTATAGACCATAAGAGAATTTAATTATAAGAAATAATAATTAGTCATTATTGATCTTTGAGGGAGCAATTATAGGACAACAAACTACAAGTGGATTTGTTGTGACAGTGGATTGCATGTTCAGGAGGAGTTGGAGTCATACTGATAACCACAGTGGGGCAGGAAGCTCATTGATTGATCATAAGGAAGTGTTAATTTCAGCAAAAAAATTCTATTAATACATTTTTAATCAGTTAATCAATCCTTTTTTCTGCCACTTCTCTTGATCCAGGTCACGTTAATTGATTATATTACAAGGCAATACTGTTGTGTGTAGCTGGGAGGTACTGACAGAATGTGCCGTGAATGTTAATAAGTTGATAATCCTAGGCCACATCATGCTGGCTGGTTTGCCATCATTATTTAACTGATGTGTCCATGAAAGTTTTTTGCACTGTCTATGATGTGTTTACAAAATGTCTTGTGTTTAATTTGGTAAACACAACAGAAACCCTGAATATGCACATGTGTATGTTTCCCTGTGTACTTTATTCTAGGAGCTGCTGAAGAATGAGTCTTACAGGAAGCAGATCAAACTGAAGGCCTTGGAGGTGGAGGAGAAAGAACTGGCCCTGCAGGCCAAGGAGTATGAGGAAGGTCTGGTGGCAACTCCTGCAAAGACTGTGGCCAAAGGCCACGCAGCCTCCACCAGCTTCGGCAAGGAGGAGATCAGCGAAGACCCCACCAGCACTGCAAACTCGTTCCAGCCCGGCTCCTGGATGCCCAAGAAATGAACTGACACATCCAAGGCTGCTGTATAACATAACACAATCCAATAGAAAAGCCCTGCAACAATAAATCCTGTCTATGTGAAACTTTAGTAGAGTTTGAAATACTGTATATGTATATTTATATTTATATATACACATATTTATATATGTATAAATATATATATGAAATAGTATTTAGCTCAATGCTGTTTTATTTATATTGTACAGTGTCCATATATATACTCATGACAATAAGCGTCACTCATCTTGAAGCTGACTACAACTAGTCTGTTAATAAAAGCAAAGACATGCTTGTATCACATCCATCCATCCATTTTCTACCGCTTATCCTCACATAGGGTCACGGGGGGGCTGGAGCCTATCCCCAGCTGTCTTAGGGTGAAAGGCAGGGTACACCCTGGACAAGTCTCCAGTTCATCACAGGACACATAGAGACAGACAACTCACATTCACACCTACGGTCAATTTAAATTAGCAAATTAACCTAATCCCCATGCATGTTTTTGGATGGTGGGAGGAAGCCGGAGTACCTGGAGAGAACCCAATCAAACACAGGGAGAACATGCAAACTCCACACAGAAAGGCCCTGGGCCAGGAATCGAACCCAGTACCTTGTTGTGCTAACCATTGTACCACCATGCCACCCCCTTACCTTTACAATTACTTTTAAATATTAAATGTTGAAAATTCAAGCTGATCAGAACAATGGCTGGAGAAATGGTATAATAATTTTAAATATCCTTCAGAGCGCAACGATTGACATAAAAATGAAAGGCATTACTTAGTGCGTGGAAAAGCATGTTTAACTCTGCGGGAATCTGCAGATAAGCAGATCAGTATTAAGCTTAACTCAGCTGAGGCCTGAAGGTGGTGCCATGAAACTGTTTGCATTTCATACTACGTTGATGTTTCTGTTAGTCCCGGAAAAAAAATAATATTAACGTTACAGTATATTGATCCCCAGTCAGATGTTCTTTCCCTTGCGGTCAGAGTGAATGACGTCCACAATTACTGAGGAAGGTTCAGCAAGGCTTAAAAAAGCAGCACAAACTGAAACCCTGCAGTTTGAAACATGGTCTTCCTCCTGCTCCTGGTACGATTGCCTAAACGATCGGACTGAAGCCAGGAAGGAGGGAGGGTGTTCATGTCCACCTGTCCCTATTGAGACTATGTTTAGCTGCTTCTATAAAGCAATCATAGTACATATTAAAAGTATAATACCCAAAACCATCCTGCTTCACAGGGGGGTAAATACTTTTTTTTCCTGCACTGAATTAAAATCACTTAATCTATTTTATTCTAGGCCAATATTAAATCCACAAAGAGGAAATAAAATTTTCTTATCAACTATGAAAATTTATTGATGAGAAAGTAGTTGTTGGGATATTTTGGGGAAAAAGTTCCAGTATGCTCATTACATCATCAACAACAGCTACACAATATTATCAGCGGATTTCTGTAGAACAACATCATACAGATGACCACTGTGCTCTTGCTGACCAAAGTCCCAAAGGGACAAGCCTCCTTCGGGCAGTACTCTCCGTCTCAGCACTGTTAAGCCTGTGGGGCCAGTCTCCTACACCGGATATGAGGCATAGTGGCCCTGTGCTGACAGTAGGGCTGGGACAACGAAGGGCACTGTGTCATTATTTGGAATAAGAGGGGCTGTGAGAGTGGTGGTTGCTCCTCCTTTTTAATGCCCTCATTCGATGCACAGACTCAGTCTTTCTTGGTCCTCTTGGCCTTGGCTATATTTTCCTGACGTTTCTGCTTTTTCTTCTGTTCCCGGTCACGTGCCTCAATCATCTTGGCCAGTTTCCAGGACAGCAGTGCGCTGGCGATGAAGAGAGGCGTGAGAGCCAGTATCACAGTGGTGAGGAAACCGTAGGGGTCTTTAGCAGCCCACTCCACCACATACTCTGCCCATGCCCGGAGGTCAATCATCCTGGTCAGCAACGATGAGGTTAAATCAAACCTGAGAACGGGTGTCAGGAGAGAAAACACTGAATAACCAGAGCAGTGTGATAAGTTGAGGAAAATAATACTAATAATGATAATAATAATAAATAACAACCAAAGGACCTTCAGCCAATAAAGACATTAGAAATATTGCTATGAATACAACCTACTTTCACAAACTGCTTACTGACTAAATATACAATTATGTACTTTCTCAAATAGATGGATGCTAAAAATACATGTACAACATTTAGGTATTTGGTGCCTGATTGGTTAAGGCAAACATCACATGACCATAAGGTTTCATACTCGTCTCTTTCATCACTTGATTCATGGCTAAATTGTATCTCATAGGGGCAAAAATACACCCAGATATTTAAGGCATATCATTATTAGTAATTCTACTATTAAAGATCTTTTGACATTTGACAAATTAATATCATCTCAGGGTACATATTAGTGTTCACCAGCAGTTTCAGATTTCAGTAAAATAACTAGTAATTAAGTGATTTTTAGTCATCCAGGTCAAAAAATCGCCCATAGCTGCTGAGTCAACGACAGCTGGACTCAGTATTATCAGCTCTCACTTAATATTTTGAAGTCATTCTGATGATAATAAGTCCAGTAATTACAGTCGCAAATAGATGGAAACTGTATCCTTTAACTCTCAGTTGGATAGTTAGCTGTAATGTTGGTCAGCTATCGTTAGTAAGGTCAAAGTAAAAAGCTTATATGAGATTTTCAAACATGTTTTCATAACATTCTTCATCTTTATCACAATAAAACCCGCTACTATCACTGTTATGGCTGACCGAGTCATTAATATGGCTGCAAAAAGTCATTTGTTATAGGCTATCGCTACTTGTTGAGCTCTCAGATTGAAATACCCCCCGTAACACTGCTAATGACCACCGGCTAAGTAGCATCAACCCGGGTCGAAGCTAGCATCGGTTAGCAACATTATGAAAACAATTCAGCTCCTCTGGCTCGAGTACAGCTTCATACAAGCAGGCTGACATGAAAAGTCACCTGGTCTAACACCAGGATTTGATCTGAATATCGGAGATGCGGTGGAAAGTTTTACATTCCCAATAACGTTAGCAACGCTAGCTAACCCGCCCATCCATAACGGCCTCACTTTAAGGAGCCAGAGCGCTGACTCATGGCTTAATGAAGCAACAACAAAGACCAGAAATATAGAATATATATTTTTATATTTGTTAGAGGCGATAAAGGCCAATTAAATACAAAATAAACTCACCAATATGCAGAGAACGTATTTATATCCTCGATAATAAGGGACAGCTCCTCCCTGTTCCGGGTGTAACTGTGGTCCCTACTTGAGTCACACTCACACGTGATTGGCTGTGACGCGTTACTTGAAAGATGGGAAATGCAGTCCTTTAGCATAAGGGTTAAATAAATTGTCAAAAGCAGTTACTATGGAGGTGATTTTGCCATATTATTGCTTAATATTGTGTACAAAATACTGTCCAGAAGTGTGAACAAAAGCAGCAGTAATATATTCTGCAGAATGTAATGTAAAGCAGAATGTCTTTTGGACAATGATTATAGTAAAATATTGACAACAGATGAACAAGTGAACAATACAGAACACAATGTGGTTGATTCTGTTGCTGATGTATAAAAGCAGATGACATCTAGACCGTCTGTTTGAAATTCCTGGTCATGTGTGGAACTACTCTGTCTGAAGAATAAAGCAAACTATAAGGCCATAGCTGGCCCTCTGGGAAAGATGACTAACATAACAAAGAAGGACCTGCTGGCTTTGTGAACTTCCTGTGGGGAAGTATTGAAACCAAATCAGGTTAGGCCACATCTGCTCTGTCCATACGGCATGGATCACTTTCCGAGCAGTTCAAAGGCCAGCCTTTTAGACCTGCTCACAGAGGAAGGAGAGGGGCAGCTGGGAACACATGCGGAGGACAAACACATTGCAAACACACTTTCTGGTTTGGCAGCATAGTTTTGGCCAACTTTTATAGACAATTTAAAAACACATACCCAATCTGGTTGCCTTTTTGAGCTATAAGCTTATAATTATTAGCTTCTGTTACATGTCTCGCTATAGGCAGGGAGAACCCAGGGGGTGGGCAATGCAGCAGCCGCACCCTAAACCCAATGACTATTTCACTCCCACAGAAGTGGGCCCCCTTTTCATGACACAGCCATGGAACTAGCATTAACAACAGACAGGAAGAAGGACCATAAAATGACTGCGCCACAGTTTATAGTTAAGCAGCTCCATGAGTGCTGTGTGTCATAATGATTACAAGAAACCCAACAAGTCTGGCCAGACACTGGAATTTCCAACATCCTTTGAATACTTTTGATAATGATATGATAGACTGAAATACTTTAGACTGACAGAAACAGATTGACAGACATATGTCTGTGTATATCTATATCAATAACTATCTATCTATCTATCTCTGTATATTCGCTGTGCCATCTGTATTACACCAGTTGGTCCACTGTAGTGTTCACTAATTTTACTTATTTTATTCACTTATGTTGTATATATGATGTCTTAGTTTTTTTTCACTTTTATACTGTTCTTATTTTTTATTTTGAATGTTGCATTATCCACTTTGCTGCTGTGATGATGCAAATGTACCCATTTGTGGGACGAACAAAGGAAAATCTTATCTTATCATTTTACCATATAGGCTACAGGTTGCAGCACTGTAAACCAATGCCAAATAGCTGACCAGAATGACTGACTGGTGGCTGTGGGACAGCTCCATATCTCCATGTTCCTCCTCCCACGCCCTTTCTGCCTCTGACAGCTGAGAGTCCTTTGGACTTAAGCCTCGAAAACAACCATCGCGTTGTTATTGAAGAGGCTGGAGCCTGGGGGGTAGAGCAGGCTCTAAAGAGACAGAGAGGAAGGAAAAAAAAGTCAGGTTTCTTGCCCCCTTTTACCCCTGTGGGAAACTGCGGGACCGCCCCTGGATTAAGTCCCCGCCTTTAAACTCAAATAAGAGGGGAACTTCAGAGGCCGTCGGCCACCGGGGCTCCACCCTCGCGCTCCCGCACGGCTTCACAAAGGATTTGCCGACGTGCGGGAATTCCGCCTCCAGTTCCTTTTATAGCGCCACTCGTGCGCTGGCAGGACTCCAAGATCCCGCCCCTCCCGGTTACTTTGACAACACAAAGGACTTCACGGAACTCGCAGGCACCGCCTTCCTTTCCAAATAAGGGCAGTCTCCCCATGTACGGCAAACAATCGGTGCGAGATTGCCCTTTTCTCTTCCTTATCCCGTTTATATGATCGGAGAGGAACTGCGCTTCAGGTTGGAAGCGGTGCGATCATGGCCGAGCGAGTCCAGCAGCCCCCAGCCAAGCGGCTCTGCTGCAGGCCCGGCTACAACCCGGCGTGCAGGCAGGGGCAGCGGGCTGGAGGAGTCCTGTGTGGCGGCGCAGGGTCCGCTCCGGGAGGGTCGGGGAACGGAAAAACGCACAACCCCGAGTCGTTGCTCGACATCGCGGCGCGCAGAGTCGCGGAGAAGTGGCCGTTTCAGCGGGTGGAGGAGCGGTTCGAGAGGATCCCGGAACCCGTCCAGCGGAGGATCGTATACTGGTCATTCCCGAGAAGCGAGAAGGAGATCTGTATGTATTCCTCTTTCAACGCCGGAGGAGAGGAAAGTGGAACTAGCGGGGACAATAATGACGAGACCCAGCTGCCTTTCCTGCGGGGTGTCACTCTGCTGGAGGGTGGCTGGGTGGACAACGTATTACAAGTCGGTGAGTGGACCTAAAAATACAGGAAAACAGCCTTCAATAAACAAAACATCGACCTCGCACTGTTTGCATTTTCCTATGGAAACATGCCATACTTTTAAAGGGCTCGTGTTTGCCTCCCATAGCCTTGTGTTTTATAAACAATGCAGGGTATTTCCACTCCAGTCTACCCTATAGCTGTGTGAGAATAGCCTATTTCCAGATAAGCCCGTAATAGTAGCCCACTTCTTCTTGTTTTTGCCCACTGAGCTGCGCGCATTGAATTGCCCACAGCCATCCCAATTGGAGGCTTAGCACTTTGTTCCTATTTTTATGTCTTTCCAGCTCTCCATGCCCCCACCAATGGGTACGCAGACAAAAGCCCCCTATATCTTTTCACCGCTGGCTAAATAGACGATATTTAGAAAGGGTGGGAGGGACGGCGATTTAAAGCCACAGTGCTTCTATTTTGTTTGCCAAACACCTTTGTGAGACAGGCTGAAGCTTTTCTGCTTTCCTCACAATATCCAGTGAAAGCTCAGGCCAAATGCAGCTGCGAAAGGAAAATACGCATTTTTTGTCAGCTTGCTGCATTATTTGTAAAGCTGGGAGTAAACAGAGGTGCTATAGGCTCAGTAACCCCCTGCCTGCCTGCCTTCCTGCCTCTCTGCCTGCCTGCCTGGCTGGTTGCCTTTGCCAGAGCCACAATATTTCACTGCAATCGTCAGTGCAATAGACTCAGCTGTCAATCCGGCTCCCCACCCTTGGAAACGGTTCAGGATTCTAATCCCATTACCCTACCCAGTTCATCTGAATCTTAATGCATTCTGCAAACAAGATTTTATGCATGATCTTCTTCCTCCTCCCTCCCTCACCCTATCTATCTCTCTCCCCCTCTCTCACTTCTTGGCTTGCTGTCCCTCCAAAGAATCTGTGTGGAGATGGCTTCAGCTCTTGTGGGCTCGGAGAATGTGCAGTGCACAATAGTAGCCATGGAGCAGGCAGACAGGCAGGCAGCTCTCCCTCCCTCTCTGGCCTGTTTACCAGATTCCCCAGCATTAGACTCATTTATGTGCTCACTCTTTTGGGGCTTTAGGAAGCCAAACACCCATCACAGGGTAAAACAGTGTAAGAGGAGTCAGTGAGTAGATTTGTGGTTGCTTTGGGGAATAGTCAGAAATAGTGACAAAGAGGGGAATGGGGTCATTTTCTTTGGCCACACATGTGTTTATGTGTGTGAAAGAGAGAGGAAAGATTATGTGTGGGGGTTTGATAAACACAGAGGGGGATTGTGCATGCATCTGTGTGTGTCTTCGTCTGCACGGGCTGTCAGTCTCATCCCGCATGCTCACACAAGAGTGGAGGATGACAGGCGAGTACACAGCAGGAGGAGGGCATGTTATGCTGATTGCAATTTTCGCCCCAGAATTTTCTTCTTTTTTTTTAAGGATGGGGGAGGAGGAGGAGGATGGCTGGGGAAAATAAAGCCAAGGAAAAGAGAAAATGATAAATAAAAGATGCAATCTACTCCAGGGGACAGGCAGCCACTGGAGGATGAGGGCTTAAAAGCAGGGCAGCATGGGAGGGGGCTGTCAGCCACATCACACACCGCATGTATTGGCCCATCAAACACGTACAGTGGGTCTGGCCTGGAAAAAAAAGTGCAGGGTGGTTGTGCACACAGGCGTGCATGGCTTTGTGTGGCTTCTAGTGTGTGTGCTGTCAGTGGGATGGGATTCAGTGTTGATGATGAAAGACAGTAGAGCAATAGAATAGATGCAGAGGTTATTGTGTATGGGGGGAGCTAATATACTTGAATGGATCTGCTGTCGCTGTATTCCTTTCCTCCCCCTCTCATCTCCTCCACCTCCCTCACTCCCAAGTGAGCAGCTATAAAACTCTCCATATTTACTCCCCTAAGGCCAACTACCAGCCCCCAGTCTCCTGTGATTATTTATCTTTTTCTCAAAGACATTAATCACATGCTTTTTTCCCCTTTTTCTCCTCCATCTCTTTCCATACATCAGTGCTGCAGAGGAAGCGGATAGGGGGATGTCGTTTAAGGGGAAGAGCAATAGATGGGGTGATATCAAGAAAAAGAGGGGAAGCCTGAAGGGAAAAAGTGGGTGGAAAATGCAAAAGAGGGAAAGAGGCATTGAAATGGTGATTGCAAGAGAAGGGGATGTCTGAAAGTAAAGAATGAAGCACAGAGAATTGGAGAAAGTGAGATGGATGGGTTGTTCCTTCTCCCAGGCGAGCTCATCTGTTCCAATGCCATCCTCTGAGATAAATATTCATATATGAATGCAAGTGTTAGCTAGCTCCTGCTGTTATAGCAGTGTTATAACGGCCCAGCTTCAGCCCTCGCGCTCTCTTTCTACTGTTGAATCAGTGATGAAATGTCAGCTGCTGAGCAGGTAGTGAAATACATACCCGACCTCAACCTGTGTGAAATATTGCATTGAAACTGTGCACAAATGTAATGAAATACAAAAGCTGCTTCAGAGAACAGTCCCAAAACAACGGCTGAAAAGGACATTGTCATGGGCTGATCACAGCAATGTCAGTGAATCTCACCAGTGTATAAAGTTTTAGGTTTAGCTTGTCAGTCAGACTCTTAACTAAGCATCATTTTACCGACATAGAAAACTTCCAGAGCTGCCTGCTCTGATCACAGCATCTGTTCTCCGGCCCCCTTGTGTAATTTAGACTCGGCAGCTCATCGTGCTGAAAGCAAGGCTAGTATTTTGGTGCCCCGTCCTCTAATTATAGAATCCTAATCCTATGGCTCTAACATGGCATGACAAAGCATGTTTGCACTTCATTACCCACCTTCCTGTTTAGTCCTCCAGTCTGGGTCAAGTTCATCCCCTCGTCTCTCATTCATATATGACACGTCCTGTCCTGCTCCTCCCCTCTTTGACCCTTCATCCCCCATATTTCTAACTCCCACCCCCTCTATCTGCCTTCAGGGCTTTGTGCCAGGAGGTAAATAAACCATAACCCCCACCACCACCACCACCACCACCAGCACACTCTCACTATCCTCTTACCGTAAGCCCCATGTCCCTATGGAGTGACATACTGATGCCTGGCATATGTCGCTCTCTGCAATGTCATTATCGTGGGGCTACATGCTACAGCCTATTCATCCAGCTCGCCTTGTTAGGCTAATTTCTCACATGAAGCTACATGTCATTTTATCATGCTGCTGCCCCAAATCTGAGTGATGAGGCTGTTTTTAAATTCAACTAGAATGAAAGCAGATATGCATATCCTGTAGCCTATTTTCGGTGTATTTTCCATGGTGGTGTTGTTGGAGTAGATAGCCCAAACTATTTTGCCGTTCCCCTGCTTAAAATATCACTGAATGTCCATGGCAGTCATGCCTGTTTGAGTGTGAATGTCATCCTCCTCTGCTCCACCTATTTGAGAGACAAATTTGTGTGTGCGCGCGTGCGCATATGTGTGTGTCTGTCTTGTGCGTCTGCACGCTCATAACTCAGGTTAATTTGTTCACGCTCGGGAGAATCTTAATTAGGTTTCTGCGTCATCTACTCTCTCTCTCTCTTTCACCCTCCTTTTATCATGATGTCAGTGAAACGGTGAAATAACAACCAGGTTGGTGGTTCCCTGTTTCTTAACCTGTTCCTTTTTTTTTGTAACGCAGATGGTGAAAGTCATAACACAGGCTCTCCCAAACCGTATGTTTAGCTCGTAAAAAGCACACTTTAGGTGTGCGGGTGGAGGAGCTGTAGAGCAATGTGTCACTTCCTATTGACTTTAAATCACGTGTGTTTAGCATTCGGGCAGAACTGTGGCAATGTCAGACATAATTTACAACAATACAGCATGCAGGCACACCCACAAAACACAGAGGCTGATAAAACAACAAAGAATATTTGCACACTCTAGTCAGTTATTGTTGGTGTGACAAAGTGGCGAGCCTAGTGCCAAGAACAAATCTGTACAAAGGTGGAGTTACACTGAGCATGTGTGTGCAGGAACACACTCACAGACATCTTTGAACAAAGAATTCACAAGGCTTTTTCAAAAGGCTTCTTGAGGACCAGCATCGACATTTCAAACATTTTGTCCACGAAGGTGCAGAATTTAAGATGCCAAGCATGAATCTTGCATGAGCATGTTGTCTGCGAGACGCTATCAGGCTGGGCTTGTTTTTTTTTTGTTTTTTTTTTAGTGGGTGAGGGCTTATTGTTTTTGTTTGTGTGTGGGCTGTTTCTTTTCATGTGGGCGGATCTGGTTTTATTTTCCTAGTTTAGAGCGTTCCTTTATCTTTTTACAATGCCCGTCGAGATTGAGCCCACATGCCCACAGAGAGACGGAGTGCATATGCTGTTTAACTGTGTGAAACCAATATGTTGTAAAGAGGCTCAGGACTTTTTGGAAATCATTCCCCAAAAAGCTGTTTGATTTTATCATCTAAATGATAAGCTAAGCAGACAGTCTTTTGGGGGAATCTGGAAACCTAAAAGGGAGAAAGTCTGATGTTTTTGTTTTTTTTTTGTTTTGTTTTTTTTGTGGACCGGAGTGCTGAGGTGAGATCGCTGAAGGAGCAGTGATCCTGGATCCGGTGCCTCAGGTCTACCAGCAGCCATGTGACTGTCCCTGGGCTTGTATCGTCATGGAAACATGGCTGAGCCTAGAGCTAGTGTAAACAAATGGCTGTCCAAGAGGGAGCGAGAGAGAGGGGCAGCAACCGCAACCATGTGAAGAGACATTGAGTCTTTAGGGAAAGTGCTTTCTCAGATCGACTGTGTGTATCTGAGAGACGGAGGGAAGCAGATTCCAGGCTTTTGTCCTGTTATGTTGCCTGAATGGAGAAAAAAGACAGGATACAATTCGGCTATCGCTTCATGGAAACACGTTAGCTTTGCATTTCTTTCTGCGAGTGTTTGCACATTTCTGTGGACAAAATGTTGTGCATATTTTTTCTCTTTATGATCACAAGTATTTGTTTTTTTTGTTTACCTAGTTATGCAGAATATCCTCTATGTAAACTGAAGTTAGAGGAAGCGTCACAGTAAATCTGAAATGTGTTTACACTCTAATTACTTCATTCTACTCATAATATGTTTCAGCATGAGCTCAGTCTTCGATTACTTACAGTGCAGGCAGTAAGGCCCAGCCAGTTTTCAGTTTGGGTGGCCCCCTCAGGGGTTGAACCAATAAAGCAAACCCTGCCGTTGTGCTGTGCTGTGAGTGATAGATGACCACTGGGTCTCTTGCTTGCTCTGTCATGTTCCCAGCAGAAGTTTCCAGAAGGCCATGATGCTTGCCACAACCCCAACTCCAAACTCTAACCAACCCCCTTCCTGGACCCAGATGTGCCTCTAGATAGATCATTCCCACCACAGACCATAACTTCCTTGAGCCAGCCATGTTCCATCTTCTACACCCAGCCACGGTCTCCTGCTCTTCACATTTCCAAGACTGTACCTAAGATGTGCCACTAGACAGTCCCTCTGCCATCCCAAACTAACTCTGTCTGCCTCATGTTTCCAGTTCTTCCACCTGACTGGTGCCAGCCTCCCTCCCAGCCCAATTCCTGGTCCCAGACATAGCTTTTTCCTCCCCTCCCCTCTTAAATCACCATTCCCGGTTCCAGCTCTAGCCACCTTGCTTCTGCCACACTCCCAGGCCTATTACCAAGTTGCCCAAAATTACCCTGCACGCCATTACTGGCTCATTTTCAGGGACGCTGAATGTACAAGATCAGCGTGCATCGCCCCTGTTAAAATAAACTAGCTAAAGTAATAAAGTTCCAGTGTGAGCTCTCTAATGTCTGCCCCAGTCCTTGTTCCAGCTTGTCTCCTGTCCCAGACTGTGGCTGCTGGGTGTGCGTCAGCAGCGCTCCTCGGCTGGCTGACTCTGTCTAGGAATCCAGCTCTCCTTCCACAGCACTGCTGCCCCTCTCTTCACTGTGAGCAGAGGGAGCAAGCGATAGAAAGGCTACTAAATCCACAATGACAAGGCCCTATTAAAAGCTGTTTTTTCTATTTCATTTAATGACTTTTATTACCAGCCGCCCTTCTCTCTTCGATTTGGCAATAATAACAACAGGGGAATGCAGCACTCAGCGTTCTCCTATCTGATGCTCCCTTTTACTTTTTTTTTCTTTTTAATGAATTCCTCTTTGCACCAATGGGCTGCTGAAATAAGCACAAAGCAGGCCAAGACTCTGCTTACTGCAGTGAAAGGTTCAATGTATGTATACTGTGTGTGTGTGTGTGTGCGTGTGCGCGTGTGTGTGGTTACTACATGGCTATGAGAATATGACTAAACTAGACTAACCATGCCTTTACTGTTGCCACAGAACAGAGCCTCTCTGTGCAGTTGGTCAACAGCTGTTTCTCACCAGAAGAACCCCCTTTGGATCAGTCTACAAATTATATTTGTGTGTGTGTGTGTGTGTGTGTGTGTGTGTGTGTGTGTGTGTGTTGGGATCACTGTATACTTTGTTGAGAGAGGAGAAATTTACCTGCATGTTGTCCTAGATTTAGGTCAATCTTTTTTTTTTATCCCTGACAAAAATGAACCGTCTAGCAAAGAATATCTAAACTTTGCCCTGTACTGGGTCTACTTTATCCTAAATTTTATCATGATGAAAAGAGGTCACCAAAGACCTCAAACCGATGTGAGCATCCTGGACATGAATATTCTCCACGCAGGACTTGAAGCATGGTAGATTGTTTCAGTTTGTTTTTATCTGTGTGTGAATGCGAGCATGTGGACATATCACTGTGTGTGTTAATAGCTCATGGAGTGTTCATGGCCGTGTGTGTCAGGCTGAATAAAGGTGAGGCATGTTAATGATAAGAAGCTGGATGACATTCCCGTCTGTCATCAGTCGCACACTATCCCATTTCCACTCACACACACACTCACTCGCACACATGCTTTAAGACACACACATACACGCCTCATGGTGCCAGTGACGAGGCGCCTTAGAGTAAACAACAGCAGAGGATGAGGGTTTACCTGCCGCTGACCCCTATCGCACACACAAACAGACAGAAGTGTTCACTCATCGACAGGTCCCTCCCCCAGCATTGACTTGGCCCAATGCTGACCTCCTCACTTGACCCCCAGGGATTTACTAAAGCCAAAGGTCAATCTGGTCAGACTGTCCCCCCAGTGGCTGGTAGCTCCACTTGAAAGACGGACCCATGCTCACATTATTGTTTTCCAATAAACATCACCTGACCAAAGGAAAAGATTGCTTGCCTGATTGAATCTGTGTCTTTTGCACGTTCCGATAAGCAATGTCTCACCTGAGGGATCACTCAGAGAGGAGACTAAGCACATGCCCAGTTTGTCCTTTTTTGTGGAACAGTTGGGAATCTGAGCCTGATTGAGAGGGGGAGTTTATCCCCTTCTCTCTCTCTCCTTGCCCGGCAGGCTCAAGAGCTGTGTGAGCTATGCGGAGGAGGAGGAAGAGGAGGAGGTCTTGGGAGTGTGAGGTGACTCTGGCTGTGCCTGGTCCAACGATGGCGTGGCCGTGTGGCATGTGAGACATGCATTCACTGTTCTGTGGAAGAGTGGGTCTGAATAGAGCTAGAAAGGCTCTCCAGGCATGAGAGACAAAGAAAGACAACGAGAGAGATTGAAAGCGAAGGAGAGGTCGGCTTTCAGCTGACTGTGGAATCTAGTTTGCCCTTCTAAAGATTTTTGTCTTGAATGAGCACTTTCTTTTTCTTTCTTGCTAATTTCCCTGCTTGCTTGTTTTTTTTTTTGTCTTTCTCATTCCTGCCCTTCATCTTCCTGTCGTCTTCTTCTGTTCTCTTGCTCTTCAGCTCTTAATCACTCTGTACCTGTACTCATATCCTCCTTCTTTTCCATGCATTCCTTCCTTGTGTTTATAAACTCTCATGATCTCTCTCTCTCTTTTTTACACCCCTGCTCAATTTTCCAGTTTCGTTTCCCAAGCCAGGCAATAGAAACTCATATCTTATTTACACTGCCCCTATCTAGATACAGCATGTTTCCATAGTGTTTCCTGTGCCTGAATTCCCAAAGGAAGGTTAGCTAGCTAGCTAGCTCCTGCTTTCTCTGCTGTGCTTATTGCTAGCAGTCTGCATCCAGACCTCAGGGGCTATCACTGCTTCTACATTTAGAAGCTCTCTCTGTTTACCGCTGGCCAGAATTAGCAGAGAAACAGGACTTGGCCTATTTGCTGTAGTGTCTTTCACTGATGTTTTTACCTGATCCTCACCCTGATGTTTCCTATTATTGAGGTACACCCTGGAACCTTTTCAGGGTTCAGCATTCTGCCCTTCAGAAATGAATCATTACTTTTTAGTCATTTCGCTGATGCACCGCATGAGCAGTTCAGTGTTTTGCTCAAAGACAGGTTGAATGCTTATTGCACAGGTAAGGTCAGAGGATCAGTAGCCAGTTTCATACTATCGAGCCAGGCCCGGCCAGGCTATTACGGGCCTACCTCAGTGCTAATAGCCCTGGGCCACAAGCTCTATGCCCAGAAACTGTTTGTGTTCACACTGTAGGGCCACTAGCCCCTCCGGTTTATGTCCCTGTTTGCGAAAACGCCACTGATACAATGCATTATCAAACAGGAGACGTTTGATAAGTTTGATAAAGAAAGAAAGAAGCAGGAACGAAGACTGAGAGCCAAGGCATAGAAACACAAAAGAACTGAGGTATGTTAACCACATAACAATCCGTTCATGATGCCAGCTATAGCACATCGTCACAAGGCTGTATAGAAGATAGGCTACTTCTTGTGTTATACATTTAACATCTTGTTGTTCAGGGAAAAGTTTTTGTTTGTTATATCTGAACTAAAACTGAATCATCAGTTACAACATTTTTTGAGTGGTGTAGTTTCTAGGTTTGAATCAGTATATTAGTATATTGGGGTATATCCTTTGCCAGAAAAAAGTGAGGACTCCTTTCAATAATTAGTGGCGATTAGCACCATAAACCATGTTGTGTTTATGCCATGCTCTGGTCTTACAACGTAACAGGATTGAGTGTGGGAAGTAAAGGTCTACCTTGTTGTTGCGTGTCATCAGGGATGTTTGCTGCCATGTGGTAATGTCACCTTGTCTGTCGGCATTCTTGCCCCAAACTTACTATCTAGCAGCCTGTGTGTCTGGCGAGCTGTTAGCTGGCTAGCTGTCCCTCCTGGGTGGCTGCATCCCCTCACCTCCTACCCGCCTCACAGCCAGTGACAGCCCAGCCCAGGGAGACATGGGTAATGGTCCTCTCTGATGTACAGCCTGACTCAATTGGACTGGATGGCAGACACACGCCTAAAATAACAAAAGGAGGGGAGAGAAAGAGAGGGGGTGGAGAGGGAGGAGGGGAGGCAAGGAGCGAAGCGATCGATAAAGCAGGGACACATCGCCTAATAAAGATTTATTCCTTCCCCCCCTCGCCATCCGCCTTGGCAGGGCAGAGAGGGGGAGGAGAGAATGTGATTAGTGGACTACTTCTCCCAGGGTGCCTCTGATAGCATGTGCGTACGCGTGCACCGCAGTATGTATACTGTGTGTATTTTTGCATTTCTTGTGTGCTCATTGCATGTGCCTCTCGCTCTCCCAAGAGGGTTAAAAACAGTCTCTGTCGTTTGTTCTGCCGGCAGTGGCACTAGCAGCTGCAGCTGTGTCCCTGCCTCTCTCTCTTTCTGTCAGCTAATATTTAGTTAATCTTTGGTCTGGGACCTGCGGGACTGGCCGGAGCTCCTGGTGCCCCATCCATCTCACACTGATCTATATTCCACGCTGGCTCCCTGTGCCATTAACCAACACCAAGGGGAGGAGAGAAGGGGGAAGAGAGGCGCAGAGGTAGAACGAAGAGGAAAGGGCAGATGGGTGGAGGGAGAGCCGTGGAGAGACAACAGTGTGATGGAGAGGAAGGGGGGGCTGTCTACGTCTCAACACGAAGTGAGAGGGAAAGGGAGGAGAAGAGGTGGGCCTGCTAGTCCAGCCATGCATAAAAATGCCACCCCCTCTGATTTGTAGGAAAAGGCAAAATAAAGATCCACTGCAAGAAATTTGCAAAAGGATGCATGTGTTTATGTGTCGTTCCGTTCATGCTATCCCACCGAATCTTATTTCCTGCCTTATCGGATACTGCCCTGGTCAAGTATTTTAAATAGAAGAGCAGCTGGCTAAAAAAGTGTGTCCCTGAGGAGGCGTGAAAGGTTGAGGAGGCAAAAGGGTGGTGTAGGTGGAGGAAAAAGAGGTGACAGAAGTGTGGGAGTGAGTGATCCACATGCATAGAACAGGCCACTTCATTGATATGCATTGTGAAGTTATGAAGGGGTCCACCTGTGAAGGCTCCAAGTGCTGAGTCACTCGCTAACGCACAGACTAAATGCTTTTATCTCAGACGCCTGGTCCATCTGAATGGAATATAATAGGCCATAAAGTGCTTTGCTAGCAGCGGCTGCCCTGTGGCAAACCCTCGCCCCTCGCTCCCCTACTCCAAATCTCATTTCACCACTTCAATGGAAACAAAGCATGTACACGCTCTGCTTTAATTACATCTTTTTCCCTATCCTCCCTTCAGTTATTTTTCTTCTTTCCATCCCTCTTTCCTTGTTGTTCCTCTTGCAGTGCTTCTCAAGCAGCCACAGAGAGCTCCCTCTTCCCACTTCAGCCCTACGATCCTCCCCCTTCTCTTATGTCCAATCCCTTTGCTGCTGTGTGTACATGTGTGTGTGTGGGGGGCACCTGTTTGGGATCTCAGTGTGTGTTTAGGGTCATGCCTGCAGGTCGTGTGTAATGAATAGCAGGGCTGTTGCTGAAACACAACTGCTTGAGAAGGAGGTAGCCAGAGAGTGCACCAGTGCCGGCAGGGGAGGAGGAGGATGGAGGGATGGCTGGAAGAAGACAGAGAGGGAGGGCGGACGTAGCAGGAGGACCAGTGAGGGAGGAAGGGAAGAGTGGTTGCAAAGCCAGTGAGCCTTAACCACCTTCTGTCAGTCTGTCTGCTCTCAGTGCTGTTTTCTCTCTCATAGGAATCTAATGGCTTTTCCACTGTCCTCCTTCCAAACCTTCACCACCCCCTTCCTCTCTTCTTTCTCTCCCTTTCTCTCGCTGTGCTATTTTTCCCTCCTTCTTACTCCTCTCCATCTCTTGATCCCTTTCCGTTTCTCCATTAAAGACTCAGCCCTGTCTTCCCATGCTACCTTCCCTCCCTTTCTCTCCTTACGTCCTTCCAGCTGCTGGCCAGGTGAACAGCTGACTAAATGTAAAACTCGGACCTCTGGTTCTGGCCCCGGACGCGGCTCTGCCACAGCCTCCTCCTATCCTCAGCCCCCTCCCTCCCTCCTCTGGCCTCCAGCCCTGGCTCCTCTCTCAGCAGCCCTGGCTCAGGCCTGGCCCTGCCTCTGAGCCTCGGCTCCAGCTCTGCCTGCCTCTCAGCAGTTCCCTCCAACCATCCCCCTCCATCCCACTTCGGAGCTGAAAAGCATGGAAACCCCTCTCTTTCTGTCCCTCCCTGTTTTGCCCGTAAGCCAGTCCTCTCTCTTTCTCTCTTGTTCATTTTTTTCACTCTGGATTTTCTTGCTAATTCACTTGCTCCCCCCTCCTGCTCTGACGGGCTGTAGCCAGGCCCCTGGTGCTGTCCCAACGTATCTGGACCGAGGCCTGGTCCAGGTTGGCTGCAGTTCAGTTCTCTGGCTCCTATACTCAGCCTCTCTAGCCAGGCATCTTTCTCTCTCTGGCTAGTAACGCTAGCCACTGTAACTCATTGTGGCTTGCTTTACTCCAAGCCACGTTCAACTTGTACATTTGGTCGTTTCTGGCTTAACACTTCCTTTGTGAAGCTCTTTGTCTCCTCGGCTCTCGCTTCTCTACATCTCTTTAACTTGTATAGACAGGCTCAGCCCCAGCACACGCACGCACGCACGCACGCACACACACACACACACACACACACACACACACACACACACAGCAGATGCGTACATCATGCAAGAGTGTGAAGCATATGACACATGATTGGCAGCAGGGGGAGGATGGGGAAACGCAGCGAAAGGGGAAGTGGGCCTTGTCGCATCTCCAGGCAAGCCAGGGGCTCGAGTTTGATCGCTGCCCAGGGAAGGGAGCCTTTGCTCCCCCCCAACCCCCAACCTCTGTGGCTGTCAGAGCAAGCCTGCAGGCTTGTATGATTAGGTGCAGGGCCTGTTTCCACCATCACTCTTCTGTTGCCCACAGAAGACAGCTGTCAATGCTCTTCCTCTTCTCTGACACCCAACTGCTCTGAGATGAACGACACAGGACTGACGGAGGAAAGTTCAGAGAGCAACCCACAGTTACACTGGGATGCACACACACGCACCTATTCCCTTTGTGTGGAAACGGGCCAAGGAAGCCCAGGCAGGAAGAGGCAACAGTGTCGATCTGCGCCAGTTGAACATCAGAATCTTCTGGAACACCTTGCAACTCCTCGCAGATTATTATTCAGCCCACTCCCTGTCTGTCTAATGCCCAATGCAGCCTTTGTCATCCTTGTTGTCTTTGTTGTCATTCTGTGCTGTTTTGGTTTGGTTTTTGTGTTTATGTGTGGAGAGGAAATTGGTGGGGAAGCAGCAAAAGTTTCCTTTGGAGTCACGTTTTTCTCTCGTTGACTGACAGATACGGGACGATGAAAGCAAATCGCAACGTGCCACCGACTTCAAAGGTTCTTGTGTTCCTCCGTTTATTGGCAACAATGCACAACAACCTCTCTCCCGTTGCGGATTCTTCAAAATGGGGAGGGGGGGGGGCTCGACGAAACAGAGGCAGATGACAAAAGACGCTACCATCCAAACAGCTAGAGGGGGAAGAGGGAGGAGGAGGAGGGGTGCTAAATAATCAGACCTAAGCAATGTAACCGAATCGGACTGCTTTTCAAAAGCATTTTCAATCAAAACAGGCTTTTGATGCTCACTGATTCTGATACCAGGGATGTTTGAGGAGAGAATAAGTGATGGCTCGATTTTGTAAAGAACTCCCTGCTTTGGGTGGCACTTTGGTACCTCACCAAGGCTTTTTTTGATGTATTTGCAGTGTGTGTGCAACAGTAATTAACTAAGTGTAAAAACTGAAGTAAGCCGCTTGGTTCTGCTCTCCTAACCTTATAAACCCTCTCTCTTTCTCTCTTTCTCTCTCTTTTATTCGTTCATTTGTCCAGGATGGCACCCATTGACTGCCACTGACCTAATTTGGGCAAATTTCACTGACCTACTTCATGGGTGAATGCTGACTTGCCCACGGGAGGGGATTCTCTCACGCACACACACGTACACACACCCACACCCACACATATTCCTTTTCTATCCTTATGATTAATATGCAGACCCTCAGCCTCCTTTATGGTTGCCATGGCGCCGAGCCTGTACCCCCTCAGTTGTGCCCCACTACACCCTCCTCGAGCACCCATTAAACCCCCTGACATAGCCTCACTCTGCACCCAAATGAACATAATGAGGATCTCAGAGTACGGACAAGTGGTGAAATATCAACAAAGCAGTTGTCGTTTGTTTCCTGTGGTCTCAGAGGTGACATAGTCCTTCATTTAACCAGTCTCTGAAGAGACATAATCAGCATAATTGCGTACAGATATTTTTCTGTCATCTGTGAAAATGGTAACTTGAGCAAATTTGATTAAACAACGCGGAGAAGCTTTGCGTGCACAATCACAGTAATTCCTTCACAAAGTTAAGATGGATAGAGACTACTGTCTATGGAGCGATGCCGATCCCATAGGAGGACTGGCATCCTTAACCCACTTGTGTTAAAATGAATTCATGCATCATTGTGTTCCTCTTGCAGATTAAATCCCAGCTGACCGGACACATACGGTCCTCTTGAGGCTTTCTAGAAAAGGCTTTGTCATAGTTGGATTAGTTTTGCCCTTTTTAATGTGAAGATGATTAGCAATAAACTTCTCTGCCTGCAGCCTCCCACGAGGACATACTAGTTGGAAGCAAGTCTAACCTGATTCAGTGTTTTCGGTCACGCTTGTGCGTTGCTCTTTACGAGCTTTTGTGCAGCTGTGCTTGTTTGTGTTTGAGAAAGAATGAGAGGTATTTGTATTTTTTTGGGTTTCTATGTGTGTAGACCTGCCTGCTTTCCTGTGTGTTTGCCCAAAATGTATTCACGGTGTGTGTCCCCACAGATACACCCCATAAATGCAAACATGCACGCAGGCACACATACACACGCACGAATGTTGTCATGGCAACACATGCAGATGTCAACAAAAGAGGCTCGAGGGTGAACATTGTCTCCCTCTTGTCCAGCAGGGTGCAATTTATCTCAATGGAGCCATGAAAGGCAGCTATTTACATGAAATGAGAGCTGTTTCTGGGAAATAAGGGTCTCTCTGAAGGTTTTGATGTCAGCTGCCTGCTTTTAGCTTGAGAGTGGAAACCTAAACCATCTAGAGAGGGGGAGAGAGAGAGAGAGAGGTGGAGGAGTGAGATGGAAACCTACTGAGAGAGCTCAGTTCCCTCATGTGGTTGCAGCTCTTCACCCAGAAAGTCTCTCACCGTTTCCCCTCAACACGCTTGGAGAAGGCCAAGCGTAGCGTGTGATTTCAGATGCTTACAGTTTGCACAGAGTAAATCTAACCCCATGCTTTATAGCTTATCCTTAAGAGAGTGGTCCTAACATCATCGTCAATATTTACAGGAATAGCCCGCAGGCTAGTGAATCGACCACCGCGATTCTGCAGAGACTTATTCAACCTTTCTCTTGCTCCCCCATACTTCTTCGTCACTCCTCCTCTCTTTCCTTCACTCGTCTTCATCCTGGTAATTCCCGTTCTCAGCAGTGGCCCGTTGATCACGGCAAGATATCTGTATTCATCCTTTGTTTCGTATTTGTGTGTGTGCAAGGTGCATGCGCAGTATCTTCGACAGGGAGGCGGCTTTGACACAGGCTCAGCAGCAGTTTGAGAGATGCTGGATGACGCGTGTCAAGTGATATTAAATGTGAGAGAACCTCCCCTCCCCTGCTCTGCCCATCCCTCCTCTGTGGACTGTGTCCACTGTGGTTAGTGTGAGCTATGACACTTTTCAGTGGGGTTTTTAGGGGGGTGAAGCACCACGTCTGATGTACAAGGCCTCATATCTCTGTGGGTATGTGGACACTTTGGCCTACATAAGCTCTTGGAAGATCAATGAATACACCGCTGAATGCACATACGTTATACCCATGCAGAATTACATGTGCTGCACTTCCTGTTATTTCGCAATCCAAACAAATTGATGTCAAGGTGTCAGTTACATATTTGTGCTTGGCAACGATAATTGTTTAGTAATTGCTAATGAATGGGTGTGTGTTTTATTGGTTGCAGTGCTTTTGTTTTGTCTTTGTCTTCAAAGAGTGGTGTCTCTGTATATCCAGGTCATTCCCAGACAGGCTGCACAAGATCATGCACTTTGTGTTTCAGCTGAAAGACAGGTATTTGCTGTGTCACTACAATGAGATAGGAAGGTGGCATCTAAAAGGTTCAGGTCTCATTTCTCTGTGGTATTTGCACACGTGTGCATCTGCCTCCACCTGTATCAAGTAATAATGTGGACCTATGAGTTCTGCTGTAATGGGGCAGCCTGTGCAGTAGGGGGTTTACGACAGGTTGTGGCATGCGCCACCGCAACAGAGAACAGCGCGTGTGACCTCAGTGACTCCAGGAAGGAAGGGGTTAAGCACGAGCCGGCAGGCCTGCATGGGCTGCGTTACGCAAACTGGCGGCTGGCTGGAACTGAAAGGGGAAGTGCTGAGCTCAGAGGAACACTGGCTCAGAGCCATCACTCCCTCCTCCCTCCTCTGAACACCCCCCCTCCTCCTCCTCACCCCCACCTCCCCGCTACAGCTGAGCGCTCCCCATGCTTCCCACCGCCAGGCGTGGTGATGTGTGTTTGTGTGTCTGTGTGCCTGTGCTGGAATGCAACTCCCCCTGGCTGGGGCCTGTGTGTGTGTGTGTGTGCGTGTGTGCATGTGTGTGTCTGTCTGGAATGATGCCTCCCCTTGTCTAGTGTGTGACGTCAGCACACACAACGGGTCAGCTTAGGGCTAGGCAGCCTTCTGTGTGTGTGTGTGTGTGTGTGTGTGTGTGTGTGTGTGTGTGTGTGTGCGTGTGTGTGTCGTGGGAGGGGGGAACGGGGAGGAGTCAGTTATTGGAGAGAGAAAAAGGAAAGAGGAGGGGCTGTTTGTGAGCAGAAGGAGGTTGACTGCAGGGAATCACTGGAGCCAGTATGTGTACATGCATGAAGGCATCTTGTGTGTGTGTGTGTGTGTGTGTGTGTGTGTGTGTGTGTGTGTGTGTGTGTGTGTCAAAGGGTGGGGTAATGTGTGGTGCATGTATGTGTGTGTGTGTGTGTGTGTGTGTGTTGGAGTGTGTCGGGTGACTTTCCAAACGTAATGGGAAGGGTAAAGAGTATAAGGTTATTTCCTAGCGTGGATGAGTGAACCTAAAAGTGTACACATGTGCACACAGTCATTTGGTAGTTTTCAGTCCAGTGCTATTTTTCATATGTAAATGAGTTTTGTTCACTTTCCACAGTAGAGCCTTTTTGGCTGTGCTTCACACATTTTTTTTCTGCATACAATATTTTTTTTTTGTTTTTGGGCTTTGATGTCATGACTAATTTTTGAAAGCTGTTTTATCAAAAAGATTAATCGTGAAAGGTTTTGTGGGGTAAAGTTCAAATTAAGCATGAGAAACACATCTGTAATCAATCCTGACAGGCACAGCAAATGTCCTTTTGGCACACTTTCCGTCTGCAAATTATGCGGCGGATCTGACAAACACAGCTTCCGCCTCACTACCACATTCCTGAACCAATAAAAATCACCATATTATTTGTTTATTTTTTTTTTTCTTTCCATCTTGCTGTGTGCAGTCGGGCCGTCTAAACCCAGACTCTCATGCCTCATAAGGACGGCCGTGCTATAACGTCTCCACTGCATAGGTTTGTCGTTAGAAAGATACCCAAGCACTGAAGTAGCAGACAATGGCTTTTCAATGGATCCCATTACCTCCATGTATAGCTTGCGTGGCTCTACTGGGACAGACCTCTGCTAATTACACACATTCATTCCCAGCCAGCTGTAATTTCATTCACACTAATGAACCTTGCACATGGATTGGGATAATGTATAGTTAATGTACAGCCAGGAGACAGAATTAGCAGGCTGCTGGCTTCTCCAGTGACAGAGATTTGTTGAACGGCGGCTAAAGGGACAGTTCACCCAATACTGCGCTGATGCCATTCTGAAATTACATCTAATAGTAATTTTAGACCAAAGTGTTTAATAGTTAACTTAGCCTGCCTTGTTAGGAATATCATTTGATACATGCAGTGTTAGGCAATGCTGACACCTTTTAAACAAATGGTAGACATTTTGGAAAATATGCTTATTTTCTCATTCAGACCTCAGGTTTCATGCGCCCAGGTCTTTCATCTGTTACTAAAGCCTCTGCACACTGCATGAAAAACCTGGGTCGACACACTTTTTTTCATGCAGTGTGAAAGGGTCGACGCAGCATTTCGACGTGGGTCGAACGACCCTCCGATCGACCCAGGACTTTATCGGCTCGGCTGCAGTGTGAAAGTCGAGGCGTGTCGACCCGCGTTGACTTGCTATGTACCTGATGATGTTGATGTATCTGCCTGTTGCGTTCTGCTTTATTTGCTGAGCAGCATGTCAGGCTGCTCACTCATAAGATCAGTCTTCCTGTTGATCTCCAGAGACTGATTTTAGAGATTTTATTCAATCAAACAAGTCAAATAGTAGAGATATCTTTAATTGAAGGGCATACGTGATTTAGTCCTACGTCATTCGTTCACATTAGTTCACACCGGGATTCCCACCGATCGGGGAATCCCGGTGTGAACTACTACGCGACCATATTTATGTACAGCTTGTATATATCTGCCACACCTTTTTTATTGTTCATGGCAGTATGCATTAGTAGTACTAGTATTAGTATTAGTGCTGCGCTGGGTTTGTACACTATGCAAAAGGGACAAAATTGCAATGCACAAAACAACGTTAACTGTTGTGACTCACTCATGTCCATGCTGTCCATTGTTTACCTCGTTGTGTTCTAGCACACACAATCTGTAATGATGACATTGTCAACACGTTGACGTATGGGAGGGAAGAAAAACAGCAGCTCTCACAGCGGGAGGTCAGAGCTGCATCAGCTGGCACTGTGGAAGCATCCTAATGCCGAGCCCAGGTCGGTCGACACGGGTTAGAAAATCCTGCGTCGAATTTCAGTGTGAAAGCGGTAGAATTCATTTTCTCATCACTTCATCCTCTTTGTCTATCACGTCCCTGAACAGAGGCTTCACGGTCTCTCCGCCCCTGGTCAGCCTTCTGAACGCCAACCTTTGGGATCAGTCAGCGAAGCAGTGCCTCCAGCTTCTGCTTGACAGGCCCAATCCAGCGAAATTAGAATCCATTTTGAAAGTGATAGTTAGAAAATTGCAAGTCATTCCTGATGTACCGCGTGACAACTAAGTGGCAGCGGCCCAGTAGTCGACTGTCATTTCAACCGCCAGCTGATGACAACTCCAATCACCCACACAGCCGTCAATGCACACACACACACACACACACACACACACACACACACACACACGTGCATATACACAGATATTCCTTCCATCCCTATGATTAGCAGCATGCATATTTTGCTGTCAGAATCTCAAGCGGAAGTAAAAGCATTGAAATTCATAGAATATCGCAAAACATTAAATAATGTTCTGTTTGTGTGTGCGTGCGTGTGTGTGGATGTGCAAGTGATGAAAACACACCCGGGGAGAAAAGGGCTCTTTGGTCTACCAGAGAGTTTAAGGCATAAATATGGCCGCCCCTGGAGCTCAGCTGTGTTATTCCAGCCCGTCCCACACCTAGGACACACACGCACACACACGCACACACACACACACACACGCCTGGAGCAAGGTCTCCTGCAGGATCGCATTGATCTCTGTTTATAGTCTCTGTATGGGTGCTTCCTTATAGGACCACACATGCATGTACTCATTGTTACTCACATGGACCTACCATGGAAGATGCTGAAAGGCCTTGTATTTGTCTTTATAGGCTTATTAATTGAGCCAGTTCAAGGAGCCGCAATGGAGGAAATCCTTTAGCTGTGGGTGGGATGGAGGTGGTGTCAGAGGTAGGGGGGTTGCCCAACATTTCTCGACCTGCTTGCCTTCAGTTGTGGTTCAGATCTGCTTTCAGGAGGGCCTCTCAGTTCAGTCCAAGCAAACGGATTGGATTCCAGTCCAGGGGCCTTTTCCCACTGAGGTTTTAGCTATCTTTGGTAAACACAGAGTAGGATCCCAACTACTGCAGGCGGTCCCCTGTGGATCGGAGCAGCTCCAGCAGGGCAGAGTCAGGTTTAGGTGTCATGTTCATGCCTGTCTGCAGCTCACCAGGTAATTTGATTAATATGTGAGGCTAAAGTGAATCGGCGCAGTTGAATGGGCATTAAATATCTATTTGCTATTTCTTCCTCTGTGCTTCTGTTGACTCACTTTCACACCAGCCCGTTTGTTTCATCTTTATTTCTCTCACTGAAATCACTCATATATTCAGAATCCCTTTCTCACACACACAAGCAAATACACCAGATGAACGCCGTCTGAGCTGCATGCTGCCATATTAGATTTAGGTGACAGTCACTCATGAACCAGTTCAGCCAATAAACTTAATGACCTCCCTACTGCTGGGTCTGAATTTTCTCCATTGACTTGGAATCTTAATTTGATTGCGGAAATATATGTATTTTGCCCAATCTAATTTACTCCAGTGATTTTGGAACACTGAGCACTTTTGTGCTTAGGCAAGCAAACCTTTCAGGACCCAGCCATGATGCCGCCCGCCTTCATGTGCGAAGCTAAATCCTGTTTTATAGGAAGTGTATAAAGGCTGCTTTCTTCCGTCACAGCAGATGTATGTTGAAGGAGTTGCAGGTCTTATTCTGAGCTTTTCCTCCCTGAAATAAGAGCAGGAGTTCGGTATTTCTGGGGCCCCTTGGCGTTGAATAGACAGAAGTGGTCCTAGCTGGTCAAGAGAGTTCATGCTGGCTTATCGGCACTCATAGAAGTTCAAAACCACAGAGAAAGATAGAGCAAAGTGCTATTTGGGGGAATGCTTTGATGCGGGTCCCCCCAAAATGTGTGGGTGGTCTGCAGGCCTTTGTGGGATTTGAACATATATATATACATAGACTAATTCTCACTCAGTCTTTCACACACTGTTCCTTGCTGCCTTTTACATAGCTCCTCGGGCCAAGTGTGATTTCACCAGGGCGGTCACAAGGGGTTTCTAGGGCAACCTCACAGAGGCCTTGTTCTAAAAATGGCCGCCATGGTTACTTTGAAAGCCAACCCTGGCCTCTTGAACATGCACAGAAAAGAGCCCTGAGCACCTCTCGGGGAGGGGAGCTGGGTGAACGGGGTGAGGGGGAAACCAACCAGGCTCTTTAATAGCTAGCACATGAGACATTGAAGGTTTCATACCCACCCAACCAGGAGTCATGGGAGGTGTGTGCGTTTGTGTGCATGTGTGTACCTAAACAGTAATAGCCCTGTACTCAGTGCTTGGCTAAATTAAAAGGGCATTTTTTGGCGTGGGGGGCAGTTTTTGGTGCCCAGACGATTGGATGGGGAAAGGCGAAACTCATTACCTACCCATCTGTCAGAGAGTGAGAGAGAGAGAGAGAGAGAGCGCTGTGGGAATGTGGACGGACGGACGGAGGGAGGGAGGCATGAAAAGGGCTTGGAAGTGGAGAGAGTGTCTATTAAAGCAAAGACAGACTTTTAGGGATAACTCTTTTATCACTATGTAGCTTTTTTATGCTCCATGTGTTTTTATTTAGAAAAAAAAATCTTGTTAATTCGATGGGAAGAAGAGAAAAAACATTTGCAAAAAGACTGCTTTTATGACAGTATGATAAGCGTGTGTGTGTGTGTGTGTGTATCAGAGGTTGATTTTTCTTTGAGCTCTCTCAGCCCCACATGGTTTTGATGTTCTCTTTTTCCCCTCCCCTCTCTGGACCAGGGGCCACTCTTGAAACACAAGCTTGTGTCACACACACACAAACACACACACATGTACGCACTAAATGTATCAGCAAGTATTAAAAGCCATTGCTCATTTCTATGTTGTTACACAGCTAAATAAGTTAGTGCTCCATTCTCCAACCAGCTGCACCATGTAAACCTTTTTGTCTCATTTAAGAGTGACTCAGTATCTCTCTCT
The DNA here is from genome assembly GCA_029721515.1 of Synanceia verrucosa. Classification (NCBI taxonomy): domain Eukaryota; kingdom Metazoa; phylum Chordata; class Actinopteri; order Perciformes; family Synanceiidae; genus Synanceia; species Synanceia verrucosa. The sequence continues at coordinate 19,672,591 of CM056551.1, read as the reverse complement.
CTTTCTCTCTCCTCCTCTCCCTCACAGCTGTAGATATATAGGCTTTGATCACTGCAGATGCAAGTGGCTGCCATATTCGATGCACACCCCTCTTCTGTGGATATTGTTAACGAACATGCACTTCCTCTGCCAGCTGGCGTTCAGAATGGAAAAGTGTATCTCCATGGCGATGTTCTGCAGTTCTGCACTGTTGGATAGTTGCAGCCAACACTTCTTAGTTCTACAATACAATAACAAAACATTGCTATTTCTGTTTCGAAGCAACATCCGCCCGTGCTAATGGAGCTTTTTGGATGGAGAAAATTGTGCGAGGTCTAACTTGTGTAGAGGCTGTTTAAAAGGATTTTCTGACTGTGGCTTTCTCACAAACTGCTTTAGATGGACTGCAGAACAGAAATATAACCCCTTCACAACCACCTTGTTTTTATTTTTATATCCGTCTTGAAGGTATCGTCAACACTATAGCCAAGGGTTTTAGCCTTGTTTACTTCCTTCTCTCTTTCCCCCCTTAACCATCACACCTGACCTTTGTTCATCCTGCTTGCATACCCCTCACCCCCTTTTCATCTATATCTTATGAAATATTCAACTCCAGCCCCTCCCCTTCTTACCTAATGTAGAGGCCCAGAAAACACTTTGATATCTGCGTTAATACATGCTTGATATCACAGCGATGTGTGCGCTCAGCCCTTTGATAAATGCATTTAAGAGATGTATGTCTTTGCCTGGTCCACATGCATTTCAGTGATCTCTCCAGTGCACATAAATGCATTCATAAGCTACTCTGCCTCTTCTAACCACTCCCATTATTAATAAATGCATGATCTCACGCAGCGGCCCGGTGTGTGCGTACATGTGCGCCTCTTTCATATGCTCATCAGTGTGTGTTTTAGGCCACTGCCGGGGACCCCGCCCTGCTCATTCATATTCATCCTCGCATAATGACTAGCCGTACCTCCGGATAGCGCAGTCAGGATAAGATCAAACATTATATTCAAACAAGAGGCTGTATAATTCATATGGTAACAGCCGTGCTCACTGCTCACTTCCTTGCTCTTTCTCAGTTCTTCTTGCAGTGGATCCCTCATCTGAGTTTCTGCTCATAGATATCTGAGTCCTCACAGGGGTCTGCAGTCTGATCAGGCTCTCATAATAAGAGAACCTGATCATGGGGTCTTTGGCAGGTGACTGTGTCCAACCAGGGCTGTTTCATCCTGAGTGCATTCATTCCTTAAGAGATACTGTATATTCACTTATGTCATTTACTAAAGGTCATGTTCAGTGAGTCATCCGTTTCTCATTTAGTAGATGTTTAGGGTCAAAACTCCAGTTCTTGGCTCTGTATGGAGAAGATAAGTGTCTGATGATGATTGGTTGAACTTTTGATCTCGTAGTAACAAGTAAAGTGGCTTGGCTTGAAAGTTACTAAACTAAAGTGAGTAACTAAAATGGTGGTAGTAGTTCATTACTGAATGAGTATAACAAAGTACTTGAGTACAATTAATTCCAATTAATTTCTCAATTGATTTCTTGGCTTAACAATTTATGTCAACAATTAACCAATCATCAACATTTTAATTAACAGTTGATTTTCAGTTGACTATTAGTTTTAGCTCTAAAGTAAAACATATATACATACATACATACATACTGTACATTGTAAGATCCTTCTTGAAAAATAATTTCTCCTTTTCTCTGTCACTTCTTTAGGTTTCCATCTCAGCGGCACAGTGACGGACCCCGCCACGCCCTCGACCCCAGAGCTGGTTTGCAGCGTCAGCGTTAGCTTTGACCGCTGCAAGATCACGGCTGTAACATGCACCTGTGGCAACAAAGACATCTTCTACTGCGCCCATGTAGTGGCGCTGTCACTTTACAGAGTACGGAAGCCCGAGCAGGTCAAACTACACTTGCCCATCTCAGAAACCCTGTTTCAAATGAGCAGAGACCAACTGCAGAAGTTTGTCCAGTATCTGATTTCAGTCCACCACACCGAAGTGTTACCTACTGCGCAGAAACTGGCCGACGAGATTCTGTCGCAGAACTCTGAGATCAACCAGGTCCATGGTGAGGAAAAGTTTGTGTTGAGAAGTTTGTGGACGTGTTTATGCAGATGTGTCTGTGTGAGTGCATTTTGTGTGTTCTTGCCTCTACATGCATGCATGTATTGACTCTGCTATGAAGGTAAAGTGTGGCAGGATCAATGTTACTCATTAGTGAGATCCAGACAGTAAAGGAGAGACCGTGTGCTTCTAATCAACACCATAGACCTGCTGTTTACCTGTGAGAGCGAGAGAGCGATATGGAAACAGAGACAAACAGGTTAGCAGAGAGATAAAGGAAGGTGCATATCTCTTGTTATCAGTGCTGTACTTGCTGCTTGAGAGTGAATGGCAAACAACAGAGGGACACAGGGGAAACAGGCATGAAAAAGCATAAGCATGTTATTGTCAAACTGGTTTGTAATCCAGAAGAGGTGATAAGAAGTTCTGAAGAAGAAGGCAAAGCAAAACAAGGGAAGGGAAGGTGGTCTGAAATGGAGGCATTCAGAAAACAAATTTGGAAGAAAGATTGTGAAGAAATGAAGAGTGATAGAAGGGAGACAGAAAGACAGACAACAGAGATAGAAACTTCTGGGAATGGAGGACAGAAGTAACGAGGCAACTCAGAGAGGTCTTCACAACAGTGCTGTGATGAAGATTTTTTTTTTTATTTGACATCTTATTGATTTGTTGTTCTGTCAATAAACATGTAAAACTAAAATGTATCATTTGGATTGAAGCATCTGGCAGGAGTAGTCCTATTCAATTCACCCATCAGGTGCATGTTCTTGTTCATTTACTTTTTAGCCTTTTCTTGTTTTTAATGAATTATTGAAATGACAACACGCTTCAGTAATGCGTTTGTCAGGATGTTACTCTATTTGCAAGTAGTGGATTATTCTGTTAGTTTGCCTTGGGCTGCTTTCACAACATAGGCTTGAATACAGTAGAATATAATTAAGGATAGTATTAACGGAAGAGAATATGCCACATTTATGATACTGTTAAATTGCAACCCATTGTCTGATTCGAGACTGAGAAGCTTTGCTGCTTGTTTCTCAAATTCTTGTGTTGTGTACTAAAGGTTGAAAAAGAAATATAATTTGAGAATGAAGCATTTTACTGCACACAGTGACTGTTAGATCCCACAGTTTCAGAAGTAACTGCAGCTAATGAATATTTTTATTATCATTTAAACCAACGGTTATTTTCTCGCTGATCACATAAAAATGTCAGAGAATAGTGAAATTGCAAGTAGTGAAAAACTTCCAGTTTATCGTCATATAACAACAAAGAAAATCAGCAAAAAAGCCGGAATAAGAGACTCATACAAATTGATTATCAAAATAAATAACCTTTTAATTCCCGGTTGATCAACTAATTAATTTATTGTTTCCATTCTCCTTCGTTCATCACTTTTCTCTCAACAGTGGCAGTGTATATGTTCATGTTCTTGTATTTATAAGTGTCTGAGGACACATAAATGTTCTCATTGGCGTATAAAAAGCAGATCAACTTCCTCTTCATCCATTACAGGTTCATGGTTGGTCTTCTGTTAAGGTCAGAGTGAGATTAAATTGTAGTTGATAGTTAACTGTACATAGTACAAGGTTGAAGCTTGGTTTTTATTGCGCTTTTCAAAGATAAAATATCACATCTTGAGTGTTGCTTCTGGATAATATACTGCATATGAGCATGTATCATTCTTGGAATACAGAGGCCTAATCCATGCGTAATGTGTTTGTGAAGGGGCCCCGGACCCCACAGCAGGAGCAAGCGTGGACGACGAGAACTGCTGGCATCTGGATGAGGAGCAGGTTCAGGAGCAAGTGAAGCTCTTCCTGTCGCAGGGAGGATACCACGGCTCGGGCAAGCAACTCAACCTGCTCTTCAGCAAGGTCAGAAAGCAGCGACAGTCATTCAGAACATAACAACACACACACACACACACACACACACACACACCGCACAAACCGCCGTGTCGGTCCACCTCCCTCCCTTTAGGTGTCCTCGCCTCTCTGCAAGAACAACACAAATGCAGTCTCACCCTGATCCGCCCTTCTGCGTCCTGTTAATAAATATTTTCTTCCTCTCTTCAGAGCACTTCTCTTCTATTCCCTTATGAAAAGAGCCCTTCTCTCTTCAAAGTAATCTCAGACAAAACAACTCACATATATTGGCACATGCATTAAAACGCTGCCTCTTAGCGAGAGCTAATTGCAGAAAGGAAGTGTAACATAAAGAGACAGAGGAAAAGCGTGCACCGTAAGCGATTCCAGGAGAGATGTGTGGTGTTGCCTGTGTATTACAGTGGCAGAGCTGGGCCAGCGTTAATGTTGTGCGCTATGTAAAGACTGCAGGCCGAAGCCATTATCATCCACCCTGTCCGGCTTTTAGAATGCCTCTCGGCTTCGTGCTCTTTGATGCCCGTTACAGCCTTTTCAGCACACACACCCACTGACAGCCACACATAAATATATTTATATATCTACAGTATATGCTTGTCCACTCACACCTACGTCAAGAGTCACACACACACTTGCCAGCTGCCCTCGAAGTGATAAACAGCACAGTATGTGCATTGTTGTATATGTGTGCTCCTGTGTGGGTTTTTACTGCTTTTATTTTTTTTTAAGAGTAGGAGATCGCTTTAAAATAATGTGTCCAGGATTTTATGTCCCCAAGAGCCGTTGTGTTTCCCCACTTTTAGAAGATGCTGACCACTGTAGTTCACAATAAATGGGTCCCTGTTGCGATTAGTACAGCTGAGAAAATCTTACATTGAAAGAAAACAAAGCGAAAATAAGTACCAGAGGGGTAGAAAATAAATAGTTAAATGTTTTTGTGTTCTTTTTGTCACAATTTGATTTTTACTCTTTTCTTTTTAAAATATCCCTAGCAAAGATTAACTTTTGTGTTTGAGAAAGAAGAAGAAGAAATAATGAATTTATTTATTTATATTTAGCTTGAATCGACAAAGTGTCTCTGTGTTTTGAATAATATTTTTGTAACCACAAAGGTATTCAGAGGCCATAAAACTGGTTTGAATAGTGATTAATCTTTCAAGAGTGTGGATTAAGTGCTTGAAACATTTTAGAGAAAGCAAAGGCAGTCTGAGAGGACTATTAGCAGCTCCGGTTGCATGCTCTCAATTTGACAGTTTGTACCACTAACAGACAAACTTGATTTGACCATGGAACTGGAATGTCAGACGCCGTGCACAGTGCAGTCTGGAGCAGTAAAATTGTAACAAGTGGATATGCATCCTTTATAAAGCATGTTAGTGAAAAACAATATTGTCTGAGTGGTGTATGGAGCTGTGTACGTATAACCATTTGAAAATTAAATCAAGTTCAATTCAACAGAACTTTATTCATCTCTGTAAGCAGCAACTCAACACCTGGACCTGGAAATAAATACATAAAATACAAATAAAAAACTATTAATATCTTGAATTTGTCATTGCTAAACCATTTTCTGTCATTTATTTTGTGTCATCCAAGGTAGTTCTGCATGTGTGTGTGTTCTTGTACTTGCTACATAGTGAGGACCAGAATATGTATTTAACCAACAAAGTGAGGACATTTTTGGGAAGTGAGGACCTCACTTTCTGACAGACCTTTAAAGCGCTTTCTGAGGGTTAAGACTTGATTTTTGCGTTAGGGTTAGAATTAGGCTTAGGTTAGGTTTAGGGTAAGGGTTGGAGTTAAGAATTTATTTTTGATGGTTAAGGTTAGGGTAAGGGGCTAGGAAATGCATTATGTCTATGAATGTCCTCACTAAGATAGCAGAACAAGGATATGTGTGTGTGTGTGCATGTGTGTGTTAGTGTACTGTGCGGTAACCCGTCCGCCCTGTCTTCTGCTGCAGGTGAGGGAGATGCTGAAGATGCGTGACTCCAACGGAGCAAGGATGTTAACACTGATCACAGAACAGTTCATGGCGGACCCTCGGCTGGCGCTGTGGAGACAGCAGGGCACCACCATGACCGACAAGTACAGACAGCTCTGGGACGAGCTAGGTGAGGGACACACACACACACACACACACACACACACACAATATGACTGTCCTAGAAATGTGCACACAGACACGCTTGTCTCTCTCCCAGTATGCGCAGACACGGACAGATTTAGCAAAGGAAGGCGATCGAACACAGACACTGAGACAAAGGCACACACACACACACACACACACACATACACACACACACACACTTCCCCCCTGTTTGTTTATTTGTCCTTTGTGTCCAAGACACACACTCCCATAGCTGACAGCCCAGTATTGCTGTGAACGCAGGTTTGGCAGCCCAGCAAGAGTATCTTTATGAATTACAAGCCGTTCAATGCAGCACATCGTACCTCATCAAAACCCCAGATATTAGGACCTCTGTAATGTTTTCAAACACCTCACATTATATATTTTGTTGATGTGACAGAGTGCTGCTCGCCATCCAGTCATTTGGTTTGATAAAGTGTGCAGTTCTTTTGACAGACGCGCTGTACCTACAGCAAAACACTTCCTCACAAAACCACTAAACCAACAAGCCTGTCGCCGGGACAGCAGACGTGTCGTCTCCTGACTTTGTTGTTTTCCTCTAATGTCTCGCTTCATGTTGCTGCTTCTGCTACAGCGGTGTTGATGATGATGTTCGTTTTCTCCCTTTGGTTTTGTTCTGCACTTTGCGAGGACAGCGCAGTGATCTCATCTGTTTCAATCCCACGTATTTTTGGAAGTGTGTGTACGGCCTCTTTGAAGTCCACACTTCAAACCCTTCTTCCCAAGTCCTTATCACTCCCCCTGATGTGCGGTGAATGCTGCCTCTCGGCGCCGCTCTCTCTCTCTCTCTGCCCCTCTTTTGTCTTTCTCCTCTTTGAGCTGCAGCTACCGCTCTCCTCCAGACACAAAGCCAAGTCTCATTCACTTGTCCTCACCCATGTCTCTTCGTCCAAATCTTCTCCGCTCCCATTTCATTTTCCATTTCCCTTTTTTCTCTGCTCTCCCTCTGTTCTGTGCCTTTTGTATTCTTTTTCTCTCTTCATGTTCTGTCTCTGTCCTTGTCTTCGTCCTTCCTCCCAAACTCTTTTTGCCTTTGTATACACAAATGCATACACCACAATCTCTCTCTCTCTCTCTCTCTCTCTCACACACACACACACACACACAGTGTAGAGAGTGCATATATCCAGAAGTCTTGAGAGTAAAAACCCCCGAATGTGCTTGCATCCCCAGAGACATAGCCACTTTTCATATTCTGTTTGTTCCAATTTACTCCAAAATGATGTGTGTGCAGTCAGCGTTGCCTCGGGACTAGTTAAGTTCTCTGTTTTCACAGACTTTTGTATCCCAGTGCAAGATGGCGGCAGCATACAAAATGTGCACTAAAAGAAAAAAGAAAGAATGTTATGAATGCTGCTCATCTTTGAAAACTGCCTCCAGCTCTCACTCTTGCACGATAACTCTATTTAGGATTGTTTAAACCTCGATAGACACACCTACCCGCATTGCATGACTCATTGCTGATGTCAGTGTCACACACTGGGAAGCTTACTTAAGTGTGTGTTTGTGTGGGTGTCCAGGCGCCCTGTGGATGTGCATCGTACTGAACCCCCATTGCAAAGCAGAGCAGAAGTCATCATGGCTGCGCCAGCTGCGCAGATGGAACAGCGTGGACGTCTGCCCCTGGGAGGACGGTAACCACGGCAACGAGCTGCCCAACCTCACCCACTCACTTCCTCAGGGTGCCCATGGCAACCAAGGTCAGAGATTGACAAGTTCTGTATGTCTGTCAATAACATATTTAACTTGGTAATTATGCGTCTCAAGTGATGCTACAGTGTCTTTCTCACAAACACAAAACATCATCGTTCATCCCAAACAGCACTCTGCGCGGTCTTTCTTTTGCTTCTCTAAACCTGATAAAAAAAAACAAGCAACCTGAGATGATTTTTTTTTTTCCACATAGCCTGCTCACTTGCAAATCATTCGTGCAGTTTTGGCTGAAAACTGTCAGCGGATTAGCTACAGTGTAGATAACCGGGACACGCTGCCAATCTTGTAGGTGACAGTTGTGTTTGTTGATGGTAATTATGCTAATGTACCAAAAATGAACAGGTTATTAATAGATGTTAAAATGCTTGTGCTTTTAAGAATGGGGAAGGAATCAGGTGAAGGTGATGGAGTGTCAAAGCTTCACTTCCTCTTTTCCTCCTTCCTCTGCAGACATGCGCCCCCACAGGACTGTGTTCACACGGGCCATTGAGGCCTGTGACCTGCATTGGCAGGACCGACACCTTCAGCACATTATCGCCAGTGACCTCTATGCCAACTACTGTTACCATGACAACCAGGAGGGCTCCCTCTTTGACACACGTGGCTGGCCCTTGTGGCATGGTGAGTCTTTGTACATGTTGGTGGATGTAATGATGTGTTTATACACACTATGCTGGATGAATGGCAGCTGATGGAAGAATACTGGTGTTCATTTTTTTCTCAGAACATGTCCCAACGGCCTGTGCCAGGGTGGATGCCCTTCGGTCACACGGGTACCCAAGGGAAGCCCTCCGACTGGCCATAGCTGTGGTGAACACATTACGAAGGCAACAGCAGAGGCAACTGGAGCACTTCCGCCGACACAAGAAAGGTGAAGCTAGTGGGCTTTTTTTTCCACTGTCAGAATACAAATTACCAAGCAAAGCATTCTCGCTGATTATACATACAAACACCACCGACCTTCATCCATCTCATACATAATACTATATAATATCAAGGAAAAGAAAAGCGTGCACAGAAGAGAGAAGGAGGACGTTTCCTTAAAATCCTCACAGTGGTGAAACTTGTTTTTAAGTCATCAAATTTTGGGAGCTGGAGTAATTAATTGCCAGTAGCAAAGAGAAAAGGACTGTTACTGGAAAAATAACTGACGTCCTTCAAAAGTCAGTTTTTTATTTATGTATTTATTTATTTTACTCATTGTTCTTTATTCATTTCATTTGATTTAAGAACTGTTCACCTTCCCTGTGCAGGTTATTTTGTGGTGTTTTTTTTTCAGCTGCTGTTTGCTGAAGGCCATTGATAAATACAGTCATGGAAAAAATTATTAGACCACCCTTGTTTTCTTCAATTTCTTGTTCATTCTAATATCTGGTACCACTAAACGTATAATACAATGAACACAACAAAAAATGCAGCTGGTCACATAATACTTTATGTCCTATTTGACATTCTTAAGCTTAATTGATTCCCAGGGTATATAAGAGGCCATTTCATGTCACAAGCAGCACTGCACATGCAAAGGCCTAGAGTGGTTTCCTGCTTACATTCAAGCCGTAGCACAACTCAGAAGTTGTCAGCTCTCACATAATGCCTAAAACAAAAGAATTATGTGAAGCAACAAAGGCAGCCATCTTGGCACTGCTGGAAATTGGCATGAGTGAGAGACAGGTAGCGAAAAAACTGAAGATCTCCAAGACAGCCGTTCATTCCAACAAAAAAACAAGCTGAACATGGCACTACCAAATTGCTACCTGGCCGTGGCAGGAAAGCGTCTTTCTACCCCACGAGATGACCGTGCACTCATCCGTTCCTGTGTCAGGAATCGTCGTCAGACCTCCAGGGACCTTAAAATGAGTGGGCACTGTCGAGAAATGTGACTTGCTCGGCAAGGACAGTTCGAAACCGACTTGTTGAAGCTGGTTTGAAGTCACACAGAGCACGCAAGAAGCCCTTCATCAATGAAAGGCAGAGGAAGGCCCGGTTACTCTTTGCTCGAGACCACAAGGATTGGACTGTTGATGATTGGGCTAAGGTTCTCTTCAGTGATGAATCCAATTTTGAATTGATGCCCACTCCAGCCAACTTACTGGTTAGGAGGAAGCCTGGAGAAGCTTACAACCCAGACTGTCTTGCCCCTACAGTAAAACATGGGGGTGGATCAGTCATGATCTGGGGCTGTTTCAGTCTGAGTGGAACAGGGCAAATGCAATTGTGTGAAGGCCGAATGAACCAGGTCAAGTACAGGACTACCCTTGAAAACAGTCTTCCTCCATCAGCTGGAAAACTCTTTCCTGCCTCGAATGACTGGATTTTCCAACAAGACAATGCCCCTTGCCACACGGCAAGGTCAGTTAAAGCCTGGATGGAGAACCACAACATTCGCACCATGCCTTGGCCTGCTCAATCACCAGATCTTAATCCAATTGAAAACCTGTGGAAAATCATCAAACTCAAAATGGAGAACCACAAGCCCAGAAACAAAGAAAATTTGTTTGAATTTGTCCAACAGGAATGGGCTGCTGTGACAGCAGAACAATGTCAGAAGCTGGTGGAGAGCATGCCAAGACGCATGGCTGCAGTCATCAAAAACAATGGTTATGCAATCAAGTATTAACTCTTGTGTGTATCATGTGTTTAAAGCAAACAGAAAAGAAAACATGGAATGCTTAAAAGTAGTGTTTTTGGCGGTACAATGCCATAGCTATTGATGTAAGAATTTAAGTAATTTTGGTTATTATCAAGAAAACCATGGAAAATGAATAATCCTTAGTTCTTAAATTAAACTCTCATGAGCTATTTTTGTTGTTATCATTATAATTGTCCAAACAAATGTACCTTTAGTTGAGCCAGGCATTAAAATTAACAAGAAATGGAAGAAAACAAGGGTGGTCTAATAATTTTTTCCATGACTGTATGTGTTTTTTGAAGTACATGATTCTGACACTGTGTCTGCTTCGTCTTGCCTCAGAGTTGCTCCATAAAGGCCATACCTCCATAACCAACATGGAGGGTTGGGTGGGACACCCCCTGGATCCCATTGGCACTCTGTTCAGCACCCTGACAGAGTCAGGTCGAGGTGGAGAGGAGGGCTCCAACACTTGCCTGGACCTCTCAGGTACTGCTGCACACATAGACTTAGAGATCGCTCTGGTTTTATGGCAGCATATGAAACCATAAATTCTGAGCCAACTCAAATCCAGGGAGATCTTAATGTATGTTATGTCTACGCTCTCTTATACCACATACTTGCACTATATGATTTGTATATGATATATATGACATATGCTGTATAATAGCATACTGCGTACATGGGCAGCAAAACCACATACAAAACAAGATGATAAATATAGTATATGCAAAATGAACAGGGCTAAAATCACAAAAGACCAACCACACAAACATTTTTATATTTGCACACAAATTAAATTCTATCAACGTACTGTATATTATTCACAGATTGATTTTTAATATGGGACAACAGAATGCACGATTTATACCCTGCCTTGTTGAATACAGTCATTTTTAGTGTATGCAGCTGCATAATGAAGTGTATTTTTCAGGTCTTTCATATTTCTTGACTTGCATTAGAATGCAGATGTAAGCATAGTCTAATATGTGCAGATTCACCTCCAGTCTCTTTGTCTTATCTTATCATATATCCTGTTGTTTTTTTCTCAATTCACCTCTCCTACGCTCTACGATCGCTCTGTCCCTCGTTGCCTCCTCTGCTTGCAGAAATAGCTCCTCTACTCTGAGGTAAAGAAGTGAACAGAGGAATGCTCCTGAGGCGTTGATCTTTATTTTGGATGGTCTTTGGGTTCAGACCTCTATGATGTGACTGAGTGGTTTTCCATAGGAGACAGACTCAATCCGTGTCCAAAACCTTAGAGAATAATACAGACATTGACTACCGCTTCATGCCAACTCACTTCCTTTTGTTCACCTCCCTTTCTCCTCTTCAAACATTGAGTTTGTTTTTTCTCCCTCCCCCTCACAGATTGCTCCAGTGTTGTAAGCCGAGCAGAGCTCCAACGGATGCCTGTGCAGCGATTGCTGGGAGATGGTGAATCGTACGTGGCATTGGCAGTGGAGACGGCTCTGATTGGCTTAGGCCAGCAGCGAGTGATGCCTGACGGGCTGTATGCTCAAGAGAAGGTGTGTCGCAACGAAGAGCAGCTATTGGCAAAGCTGCAGGAAGTGGAACTGGACGACTCTCTGGTCAAAATCTTCCGTAAACAGGCCGTCTTTCTGCTAGAGGGTGAGCGAGCTAACAGATGATATTTCACCTCTTATTGTCCCTTTATTTCACTACATCTCCCAGCACAAACGGACATATATAGACACACCTCTCTTTCTTCTCTCTCCCTCCCACTCACCAAGGGCCTGCGCACACACACACACACACACACACACATTCTTGCTAAAACAGGAAAAAACACATTGGACTCTGTCTCACTATTTATTATCCTTTCATTTTGTGGTGCAAATAGAGGCTGAGCTGCCCTGGGCCAGACCAAAATGAGCTCTTTACACAGTAACACCAGGGGTATTGTGTCAGCACACACATGCGTGCATACACAACACAGTGTACATTTACAGGACCGGGGCTGGAGCAGAATGAGGTTTGGTTATGGGAAAGGGCGGAGGAGGAGGAGGAAGGAGGGCTCGGCCCAGTCAAACTCCACTCCAGTCCCCACCCAAACCCCAGCCCTGCCTTTGCCCCGGCGCGACCACCCACCTCTGGCTCCGTTACTAATAGAGCACCAGGCTCCGAGGCCTCTGCAGGTCCCTGGAGGCTGCAGCCGCGCCACTGTGTGATGTGGTCTGCGGCTTAGAAGCCTGTTGGGGTTTAAAATAACCCACCAGAGACGAGGGGAAGTGCAGGAAGACATAGGGGAGGGAGGGACTGGAGAGAGTCTGCACACACACGACCATATGGTTTTTGACATCACGGTTTGTTTTAATGCCGCGTGGCTTTGCCTCTTCCTGGCTGGGAGGGATAAGTCACTCCTCAGTGTGCTAAAGGAAAAAAAAATACAGCTCAATATACAACAAAATAAAAATTCACTTATTTTTTTGTTGTCTGTTTATGCTTTATGTGTCATAAACTTCAATACCATACCATAACATTTATGGATGTGAAGAGACAGATAATTGTTTTGTTGGTGAATTTAATCGCCTCTTTGTTCCGTCATTAAAAACAGCCGCTTGCTTTTTTTTTTGTGTCTGTGTTTTTTTTCCGAGCAGCTGGTCCATATTCTGGCCTTGGAGAGATCGTCCACAGAGAGAGTGTTCCCATGCACACCTTCGCCCGCTATCTCTTTACCTCTCTCCTACCTCACGACGCTGAACTGGCGTACAAAATTGCACTGAGAGCCATGCGGTAGGTTTTAAATGGGTGTGTGTGTTGTGGTCATCATGTCAAAACCATGTAAATCACATATTGATTTTCACTTTAAGTTAAATGCTGATTAAATGGCTCCTCCTCAAGTTTTTGATAATGGAGCCTTATAAGAAAAATATTACGTAACGGTGCTACGGTTTCAGTTTGCAACCACCTAATCCTGGAGAATCACGTTCAGATTTGTCCAGATTGTAACTCTGAAGCTCATTATTATATACTGTGATGCCTTCTAAGTAATATGCAGTGATCGCTCCACCTTTGTGCAGACTTGTCCTTTAAAGTAACTCACCATGGCTGAATCATGGTTATTATCATTGTGTGGTAAAAACAGAGCATTTTGTCTGTGCTTGTCTGTGTTTGTGTGTGAGTCTGTGTGGAAGTTGGGGGTCCGTCCTGTTTCTGGGTCTGACTGTGTGTTTTCCATGTGATCTCTCTATATTAAGCTCCTGTGTGTATTCATCTGTGGACAATGTCTACATGTGTATGTGTGTTAATCAGTCTGTGCTGCTGTGTTTTGATGTTGTGACTAGTGGGAGCTGGATCAGTGAATATTAATTACATTAATGAGAGTGTAATTAGTGTGGCTGCAATGAGGAGGAAGAGCGCGCGCACGCACACACACACACACACACACACACATACACACACACAGGGCCAACAGGGAGAGGGCAGCGTGGGGAAGATGTTTGTTGTGTTTCTACAAAGCCTCTCAGAGTCCATCGCTGAGAAACTGGCCAATGATTAGTGACTGTGTGTGCATGTGCGTCTCCCCGGCTTGTACCATTGTGTGTCACAGTAGGACAAACGGACAACAAAAGGACAACAAATGCATCATTCACACTTTCCTCCAGTTAGCCAGTTAGGAGGCGTCAGGAGTTGAAAACAACCAAAACAACATGGTTGTCTTTCTCACTGAGGGGCTTTGTGGTTTCAAGGTTGAACATCCAACCGCCGAGTGTCCCCTCCTTGCCTCTAAAACCAACTCCCAAACCGGTTTTCCCTGAGTCAGCCACTCCCCTCCCTCCCTTGCTACTTCCCTTCACCTTCCCCATATCCTCCCCTCAACTCCTCCATCCTCACTGCTGTGGTGTGAAACCGGCGATTTAGAATAATATGGCCACTTATGGGTGCTCCTGGGAGCCAGGGGTGTCTACTCAGCACATAATGAATGTGTGTAATGTGGCGTAGTGTAATATGATAGCATATACCTCCCCACTCCCACGGGACAGCAGACAGTTAAATATAGAGGAGGAGTTAAAGGAACCAGGGCTACTTTAATGGACCCATTATAACACTATCATTGATACAGGGAGAGAAAGTCGAGCTTGCTCATTTACACACACACTCGCTTTCTCACTTTCCGCTTTCTCTATTTGTCTTCTCCTTCACAGTTGCTCTCAAACCGGCTTTTCTATTTTTTATTTTCTTCTTCTTAATGCGAGGAAGTAAGACTGCCTCCATAGACAAATGCATATCCAGTACTTTAAAGTGTGTGTGTATTTGTGTTTATGCACTGCGCATGAAGTTAATTAAAGCGTGTGAGAGCAGCATATGCCGTGAGATGGCTTAGTGTGAGCGGCCAACACAAAAACAGAGGAGCTGCCTACTGGTTCACGTTCTGCCCAGAATGTGACTGCAGCCACAGAAGATGGCAAAGAAGCTCGATGCCTCTCTGGAGACTGTCCTTATCGAAATCTTTGGAAGCCAAAGAGACAAATCCCTGCCGCCTGTTATTGTACAAGGTTTCCATATGAGATACAAGTCTTCAGATGGTAATGAATCTAGATCCTTGATGTAATCCACAATCATTGAATATACAGGGCTGTGTACAGTAACTGTAGTCTGAGGATGAACTAATACAATGACAGTCGCAGGTAGCTCAACCTGTGTCGACTCACACAGTCTGATGACCCCAAGAAATAGCAAGGATTTGTTTGTATTTTCATAATTTTATCATCCAAATATGTATATGAGAAAGCCAGACTTCAAATTAAGATACAGGGAATCCATAATTGATGTAGTATTGGAAATATTGTGGTTATTTATTTTATTTTGTAGTCCATACCATACTGAAAAAAGTACTACATTACAAGTAAAAGTCCTGCTTAACTAATCATTGTTGATACATAATGTGTCAGCAAGATGTTAATGTTCTGGTTGAGGCGATACTTCACCGATACAATACCGTACTTCACCCAAAGCACATGTCGTCTCAAGGATCCGAGGCACTTCAGAGGAGTGAACTAATACCAAGGGTTACTTTTTTGGGTCATGTGTGACTCGATCCCTCCTGTCAGACATTATTTCAACTTCGAGTTTGTGTATAGAGTGGCGGTCCTGCAGCGGATGTGACATAGCGGCTGATAGATGAGTGCTTGATGGATTGTAAAAGTGTTTATAGTCAGAGGGGGAAAGGAGCATGAGGCAGAGAGGTCAGTAGTCATGGTGATGCTGACCAGAACACCCAAAGGGCTTCAGGATTTATTTAAATCCGACTCGACTGCCTTTTATCAATGTCTCCTTCGCTTACACTTGTTTTGCATCTATGTATAAGTGGATTTGAACGTGTTAATATTTGTGACTACAGCGCAGACCACAGGACACCACAGCTTCCCTCACTGCCTCTTCCTGCTCCTGCTTAGTGTTTTATATATCATTGATAATACATATTAATGCCCAGTCATGGCAGTGCTGGAAAGAAATATGACTTTAATTTGATGTTTTAAGCCCACTTGTCATTGAGGTGTATATAACACCGTTTTACACAACTTTCCAAGGTACCCATAGCAGAATATACCGTACTTATGCTTCTGAGCAGTTTATTAGAATTTTACTCATTGTTTATTTTTTGGTCTCATGGAACAATAGCCCAGTATGGATTTCCCTCCCAACATTTTAAGGAGGTTATTTTTCAGCAGCCGAGGCCTCTCAAGCTCCTATCCAATGGAGGCCTCTGGCTCTCTGGTGAAAACCAAACAAAGACAGGAATGTTGATGAGGCCTCCATCTTTACCCAGGGAACCTTTTTTCTTGCTTTGCTACACCCCAGGAATCTTCCAGAAGGCCCCAGTGTGGTGGAGGCTTTTAGCAGCTCTTCAGATGTGTGTGGAAAGAACCCGGCTGTTGCTAAAGCTTCCAAACATCTCCATTTTACACCAAGTGTTTGCACTCGCACGCATCTCAACTGGGTTTTTGCCACCCTAACTCTTTCTCTCGAGTCCTGCTTGTGCCCTCTTGGGCAAACTGTGTGAAGAAGAAGAGGCTGTTTTTGTACATGTCTTCACTCAGGTGGCAATCACATGCACTTTGCCCTGAAATTGAAACTGGCATTTAGCATCATATTGCTTTTACCAGGCTGCTTTGATGTGTTTTCAAAAGGGCAGGTGTGTGTGTGTGTGTGTGTGTGTGTGTGTGTGTGTGTGTGTGTGTGTGTGTGTTGGCACATTTCATTCATGTGTGTCGGTATTTGTTTGATGTGTGTCCAGCCTTTCGGGGCTGGAAGGTGAATTCCTTAATTTCCCTGTGGACTCAATTAGCTTTGTGATTGGCTGAGAGAAGGCCAGGTTGTGCTGTCTTCTGAAGGAAAGAAGACCTTTGAAACCGAAGTGGGAGCAGAGGGAAGAGAAGTGAAGCAGAATAGGAGATGAACCGGCCACAGTGGTGTAATGGTGGTGGTGCTCGTGAAGACTTGGCCCTGTCAGTGTTATTATAATGAGGGAGAAACTAGTGAAACCCCTTCATCCACTAGCAGGTGTTGCTCGGCTCTGACTTCATTATGACCAATTAGAGTGAAGAAAATACTAATTATACCTTGGTTTCTAGGTGATTAAGTACTAGGTTGGAAGTAAATTGCAGGAATAGACTAACTGTAATTCCCCTGTGATCACTGAAGTCGCTCTCATTTTGAAGTCACTTTCAGACCATCATAACGAAGACGAAGTCTTCTGTCTGTACAGTACTATATTTCTGTCTGTCTGTGATTTTGATGATTCCTGGATCTTTGGTGTCGCTCTCTGATTATCATTCACTCCATTTCTCTGCCACTCTCTTTCTCATCCCAACATTATTCCTTTTTCATCCTCTGGAGAATGCTCATTTAAAATAGATCATTATTTGAAGGATCTAATTTTCTCTGTCTGTTATTCCGTCAGATTGCCGGTGTTGGAGTCGACGGCCTCATCCGGTGACCTGTCTCGACCCCACCACATTGTGTCCGTGGTGCCCAACCGCTACCCACGCTGGTTCACCCTGAGCCACATAGAGTCTCAGCAGTGTGAGCTGGCGTCCACCATGCTCACTGCTGCCAAAGGTGTGGACATATTTGTAAATACACACAAACACGTACACAGAAAAAGGTCTATGCAGCTAACTTGCTCAGTGTTGGTGAAGACTCTGAGGTAGGGTCGAGCTTAGTCTAAAGCATCTCTGTGTTTCAATCCCTTCTAGGTGACAGTCGCAGACTGGAGACTGTCCTGGAATCCATCCAGAAAAACATCCACTCCTCGTCTCACATCTTCAAACTGGCACAAGATGCGTTTAAGATCGCCACTCTGATGGACAGCCTGCCTGACATCACACTCCTCAAAGTCTCTCTTGAGCTGGGACTGCAGGTATGTAAACACGCCCAAGTCACTTGATTATCATCATTTGGGTACATAATTTGTATCCATATTATTAGAAGCTTTTTAGGTTTTCTCAGGTTAGGTTGTGTTCATCAGGCCGGGCTTTTTTTTAAGGTTCAGCAAAATCATCCTTTTAATCTGGAGAGGAATGATAACGACAACCAAACAAATTTCCACAGCATCCCTTTGTTATAGATGTGTGACAGTGATATTTTGCTCATAACAAGTCCACATAAAGCCACTGTTTCTCTTAGCAACAGCTATGAAATGCCTTTGGATTCTTGAAATTATAGACATTTGATCATTTCTGCACAGGGAAAGCTCACCGCTTTCAAAGATGAAATCAACTTTACACAGTGTCATAATGGTTCACTTATGTTGAGGTCTGTTGGGTCCATGGAAGGACTTATAAAAAGTTGTGGTGGTATTATTGTCTTGGAATATAAGGGAACATCAGGAGGGAACGGTATTTGCACCACAGGGTGCACTCATTCCTGTAAAATGGCTCGATATTCCATGGTCGTATAACGGCAGTGCGATCACCAGGCCTCATGACTCTCGTGAGATGTCTACCATACCATTACACATCCACTCTGTGTGTATTCTTTGGCTTTCTGGAAATACAAACATGTCTCTGTGTTGGTAAAAGGACTGAAATTGAGTCAGAGGACCACGTTACTATATCCTGGCTCAAGGTCTATATTTGAGAGTTGATGCTGGCTGTAAGTTATTAGACTGGATTATCAGACCTGTTCTCAGACTGGTTTAAAAAAAAAAAAGAGTGGGATGATGTATTGTTAAATGACATTTGTCAAGCCAGTCTGCACTACTGCAGAAAAGCATACTGATCGTGGACAGACTGCATTCCTTGTAATGTCCCCATATGTTTCATTATATGATTATTGACTTTGAAGATTTGTTGTACATGGCGGTTATGATCCTCCATCAGATACAAAATGCAAATGTGAAGTGAAACAGTGTCCAAGTGTCCTTGATGACAAATCAACCACAGAAAAACAAGTCCGAATGACTGTTGAAAATATGACACAATCACCACCCTTACAGTTCCTTAACCATACCGTTGAATAAAATATTCAGAGAAGTCTTCAATGGGAACTGAAGTGATGTTTCTTTGTGTGGTTGCTTCCTAGTTTGATAGTTTAATGATCTCCTCCATCTTCCTCAGGTGATGCGAATAACTTTGTCCACATTAAACTGGAGGAGGAGAGAGATGGTCCGCTGGTTAGTCACATGTGCCACTGAAGTGGGTAAGTGTGCCTGCCTACTTCAAGCTTTCTGTGTGATTGTTCGAAGATGTACTCGATGTAATCGCCTCCAACTTCCTTCTGTGGTGTTTGTGTCTGCCAGGTGTGTACGCACTGGACAGCATCATGCAGAGCTGGTTCACCCTCTTCACCCCCACAGAAGCCACCAGTATTGTGGCCACCACTGTCATGTCCAATAGCACCATCGTCCGCCTCCACCTGGATTGCCACCAGCAGGAGAATTTGGCCTCATCTGCCCGCACCCTCGCCCTGCAGTGTGCCATGAAGGACCCCCAGAACTGCGCCCTCTCTGCTCTTACACTCTGTGAAAAGGACCACATTGCCTTCGAGACAGCCTACCAGATTGTACTGGACGCGGCGGCGACGGGGATGAGCTACACACAGCTGTTCACCATAGCGCGCTACATGGAACACCGTGGTTACCCGATGAGGGCGTATAAGCTGGCGACGTTAGCCATGGCTCACCTGAACCTCAGTTACAACCAAGACACACACCCAGCCATCAACGACGTGCTCTGGGCCTGCGCTCTCAGCCATTCATTGGGGAAAAACGAGCTAGCCGCCGTCATCCCCCTGGTGGTCAAGAGCGTGAAGTGCGCCACCGTGCTCTCAGACATTTTGCGGCGGTGCACGCTCACCACGCCGGGCATGGTGTCGGCGCTGCACAGCCGCAGGAACTCTGGGAAGCTGATGTCCCTGGACAAGGCGCCGCTCAGGCAGCTGCTGGACGCAACCATCGGGGCGTACATCAACACCACACACTCTCGGCTCACACACATCAGTCCGCGCCACTACAGCGAGTTCATAGAGTTCCTGGGTAAGGCCCGGGAGACTTTCATGATGGCTCACGACGGACACATTCAGTTCACCCAGTTCATAGACAACCTGAAACAGATCTACAAGGGCAAAAAGAAACTCATGATGCTGGTGAGGGAGCGGTTCGGCTGAGGGTGAGGCTGGGGGTCGCCTGAAGCTCCCCTCCCACCCTAGTACTTTTCTATTAACTTGAGTCTGCCTTTTGAACTTCTTTTGAACTTATAAAATAGACAAGTAAAAAGAGGGATGTGACTTGTAGAATGAAGCAAAAAGAGAAAGGAAAAGATGACAAAAAAATCAACAGAGCCACACGGTATTATTGTTCTTGCTGTTGTTATTGTTATAAACATTACTATTATTATTAATAATATTATTACTACTATGTGTACAGAAGTGTTTTTATTTTTCAGAAGAGAGGAAATTTGTCACGTTGTGAATGTTGTGTGTATTTCTCTACATGTGTGCAAGAGGAAAATGAAAAGTAAAATTGCTTTTTTTAATTTTTATTCTTTTATTTTTTATGATTTAAAGCATCTTTTTTTCCCTTTTTTTCAGTGTATATTGAGTTATGTGTTGTCAAGTGGCTGAAGCCCTTCTACAATAGCGCTCATGTTAAAAACATAAAAAAGAAGAAGAAAAAAAACTATGTCTCGGCATCCTCAAAGAGAAACTAAGGCTTTAAACCACACGGAGCACCTCCCTCTGTCCAGGCCCTCACCCGTGGGCGCTGGGCAGCACTGCACAGCTTAGCTCGGCTCGGCTTGGCTCGGCACAGCTTGGGTTAGCACTGACAGAAAGCCGCAATCAGCATTTCTTTAGACACAGCAGTAGCAGCAGCAGCAGCACTTGAGCAGCCATTAGTTTTCTCTTGGTCCCAGACATTAGCTTCATTACACACAACAATGCTCTTAGCGAACTTGTGTTGTTGATATTGTTGTTGTTATCCTCCCCACATCCATAATGAGTACCTGCTTTAGACAGAGGGCTGCATGCAGGCGCTACAATGATGGCACATTACACAAAGATAATGAGTATTATTATTACATTAATGTAATGTAGTACAGCTGTGATTTTTAACAGCCCACGTTTGACTAAATAACCGTTATAGTTGAGTTTTTGTGTTGAAGTAGATACCCAGAGGGAGACGACTACCTCATGATATGGTATTGAACCTGCTCCCTTTTTTGTTGCTGTTATCAGGACATGTATCATCCATGATAGCTGACAGTTTTAATTAAACAGGAGAGTCACTCGTGAGACCAAGGTTATGAGGAGATGTGGAGTGTTTCTGCGCTCGGCTCTGCTGTACGTCACTGCCCCGGCATCGGTACTTCCACCCCCCTCCCCCTCCGAAAATTGGCTCAAACAGACTTGGAAGATGTGTCAATATGTCAGTCCCCTCTCATCTCCAACAGCCACCATTGTACGGTATTTTTCAGACTAGGCCAGTGTCATTTCCCTCTGTGCATGTGAATCATAGAAATTAGACTTTCTACTGTTAAAGTTCATTGTGTGGAACCGTCAGTAATTGTCAACCAGAACGTTCTCAGGGATTTCTCTACACAGGAAAACAAAAGGCGGAACAAATGAAAGACTGACTACAGGAAAAAGACAAAAACACAACACAACATGAGCGAGCATTTATTGTACTCTGTATATATGCCATAGTATATGTCTGAATATGGAGGATCTGAAAGTATATGTTAACTAATTTATACAGAGTATTCTATGTAATGTGAAATACTTGAAGCCGCTGTAGTTTGCTCTCTCTCTCTCTCTCTCTCTCTCTCTGCTTCTCTCTTCTCTTTTTTTTCTCTTTTGTTGAAAACGGAACATATCAGAAGGACTAGACTGACCTTGTCGATGGCTTTTTGGCCTCATGTGTTCGTACTTGAGATGCTGGATCCCGTCACGAAATGCAGGCTGAGTCAAATTGGAGATGGAAGAGAAAAATGCTTGTCATTCCTGCTGACTAAAGCATAGAAAGGGGGTGGAGGTAGACGACTTCAAGCCGTTGGTCAATAAATGTTTGAAAACACAATACAGGACTTAATTATGCATGTAAGCTGTTGCACTAGCCTATTTTTCCATTGGATCCTATGGGGGGAAATGTAATGTGCTTTATACAGGACCTAATTGGAGATGAATCTGAAAAACAAATCATGTATTATGTGTCCAGCCTTACATGCATTTAAGGGTATCTCTCGGCTGAAGTCTGCCTCATGTTGCATTGATATAACCCTTGTCAGAGTAACTTAATAGACTCACATTTATAATTACGCACAGGTTCAATCTAGGCAAGATTAAAAACAAGTCTCCTCAGTTCTCCCTTTCATGTCTCCTCTGCAATATTCAGCTGTCCTATCATCACTTGCCTTTTTACCTTCTTCATATGTCTGAGTTTTCTTTTTCTGTGCATCTTTTTTCCATCCTGTGTTCATTAAAGATAAAAGCAGCCTTTTCTCTTGCCTTGTCTTAACGCTTTAAAGTAACCAAACAGGAGATCTATCTAACAACCAAACGCGTTCTAAGAGGTGAGAGACAACCCACCTTGGTCCCAGCTTTAGTGTCCTTAATTAGTAAGTGAATGGCTGTGTAACTCATGCTTTAACAAAGCAATTCCTCACGTGTGTTTGGTGGAAAAAAATACGTTGTCCAGTGTCTCTTGTTCTCTTCAGAAACAATTTCCTCTGAGTCTTTCTAGCTGTTTTTTTCTTTTTCTTTTTTTGTTTGTGTAAGAATCGTCTGCTCTCCCATTTTATTTATTACAATGACCCATGTATACATGCTTATGAAATTAAGATTTGATACACCGATATCAATTTATTTATGTAACTAAATCACTGTTTTATAATCTTGTTAATGAGTAAATAATTGATTTTTTGTTTTTGTTTTTTTTTGTTTTAATAAAAGTTAGTTTTTTGAAATGTATACTCACGCTCTCTGCTTTTTTTGTTTTGCACCCTGACCTGGGAAATGTTTTTTTTCTTTTGTGCTGCTGAACTTTTTGTCGAAGGACGTGTGTCGTGGATTATTATGGAATGCATCAATGTGAGCGTTGGCCGGTGAATCATTGAGCGCCGATCAGTCAGGTCCGCTACGATCTCCATCAAACAACGATGTCAGAAAAAGCCAGAGAGGAATCACTCTCAGTGGCAGCAGCTTTCATGCTGTCATCTCAGGCGAGCTGACGAGGAATATGAAATGTATCAATTGATATTCCCATGGTCTTTGTAGCTTCTGTCAGGCAGCCAGTCTCAGCCAACCACAGTAACCTGTTTACATGCGTCTAACACTGACAGTGGTGCCACAGGATGACTAAATCAGTGTATGCACTTTGTCAGGTGTGTGTGTTTGTATAGACATGTTTTTGTGCATGCTCCTTCTTGTTTGCATGCCTGTGTGTGTGTCTGTCTTCTTGCGAGTGTGTGTGTGTTAAGGCCTTTAGGGAGTGAATGGGAACAGGTGGTAGCTCCAGACTACAGGAGCTCCTGACAGCAGTAAGGTCCCCAGACTCCCAGCCCCTCATTAAACATTGACACAAAAACACTGCAACTGTCTGTGTGTGAACAGTAATGAAGCGCAGACGGCTACACCGGTATACACACTGCAACTTAGCACAGCACGAGCTCTCAGTCTGTGTCCTGTGTGTGTGTGTGTGTGTGTGTGTGTGTGTAAGTTGTCCATCTGTGTGTGCTCATTAATGAGGCACATTTGTCTATAGAGGTGTCCGCTTAGATATCGAGGAATTCGTCAGGTTTAGAAATAAAAGCACCCGTCTGCTGTCAGAGGCCAGACAGAACTGTCCATTTGTTATGTGACGGATGCCTGCCTGTGAGGAATCGTGCTTGTGTCCGACCATAAAAGCACGTGTGTGTATCCATCCGAGTAAACGTATACACTTGTGTGTGTGTGTGTGTGTGTGTGTGTGTGTGTGTGTGTGTGAGCCCACTTCCTGTGCGTCTGACCTGTGCTCAGGTCCCTGCTCAGTTCCAGTTGGTAATGACGTCCCTTGGGTATAGCGCTGTACGGCAGCCTCCTCCAGTCTGTCTCACTGTATACTCCTAATGACATCATGATCACACACCGGCCCCTTTCATGCCAAAAGCCCTCTTCCTCACCATCACCATCAAAACTCCTATCTAGAGCATTCGATCCCTCTGTTACACCGTCTCTTTCACACACATTCATGCCGCCGTGGCTTCACAACACATCAAGACCTTGACATTTCCCTGTAGAACTGTAGATGTATTGTTCTTTAAAGTTTCACCTATGCAAAGCATATTTTCTGAGACAGTGCAGGGTCTGAGTTTCTAATATGCTGCTAAAACAGATTGTCTTCCTTTGTGTCTTTAACTCTTTAATATACGCCACAGAGATCAAAGCAGGAAGTGGAGACAATCATGTTTAGAGAGCGAAATGGACAGATTCTGGGCAAAAGTGGAGATTTTGGTGAAAGTAGCCTCTACTCTCCTCCAGACAAAACAAGAATGGAACAAGGTAAAAACAAACTGTTTTTCATGATGAAATAGAGAGTCTCATCTTTCATTTGAGCTACTCTGTGTTTTCAGAGACATGGTACAAAATATTCTACGGGTCTTGAAATATGACTCAAAATGGGCTAAAACACTGGCACAAGGCACTGTTTTAAAAAACGGCTGGCACTTAACGAGTTCAGTTAAAGCTACCGTCTTACACGCAAGTGTTGCACTGTTTCATCCATGTTCATGTTCATATAAACACAGGAGTCTCCTGGATGATACTGTGTTTTACGGCCATTTATTGTTTCAGTTTTGTTTCTGAGAAATCCTTTTTTTTTTTTTAGCTCATCAAATCAGCATATTACTTTACTTTTTTTTGTACAGCACTCTGAAAATATTTGTCTTGTTCCTGTTTTCCAGCATCAGGTTGAATTTTCAGAGTTAGTTTCTAATCAAATGTCTCAAGTTTAACTGGAAATTTAAACAAAATGTGCTGCTTTGTTCTCCTCTTTTTTGCAGGCATTGTTAGGGGCACTTGCCACTCACCAGGCTGGCTGGGCTGATTATCTCTGAGGAGGGGCAGCTGTGGAAGACTAATTGTGCCTGATGATGATCAGGTGTGTGAAGCCTATATGTACCCCTGGTTTTTAGCAGCTTACCTCCTGACTCACTGTCTCATTGTGAGAGGTGGTGAGAGCTGCATTGGTGTATGTGCATTGGCAGAAGTTACCACAGGAAGCTACTTTTATGGTTACCCTTGTGTGACTAACTTTCTCCTGATCTCCCACTTCCCAATAGCTTGAATGGATGAGTCATGTATGTATGCTGAGTATGAGAGTATGTTTGAGTCTCTGTCAAACATAGCGGGCCGATCCAACCCCAAGTTTCAGAGCTTAACACACATCATGCTGCGCACAGATAGGCTATCACTGCCCCTGCTAGGCTCTCAGGAGCAGATGCTCCATGCTATCACTGAACAACAGGCTTCTCTTGACAACATGTGAAGTGAAATGCCTGTTTACAGAAGCTCAGACCACCTCCACCCAAAATCCAAGAACCCAATCTTGTAGTCCACCAACTTCCCCCATTTCAACCCCCTAACCCAAGGTAAGAGGTTTATCAACAAAAGGATTTTGGTGTTTGAGTTACTACCCTCCACATTTAGCACAGAACGAGCCTGTGGAAATCCAGGCAGTATACATAATTTACTAAGAGGCGTTAAAAACGCAACATTGTATTTTTTTCGATATTAATTTGAGTTTTCATAATTTATTGGGTGACTTCACCTGGTATGATACTGAACATGAATGAACAAAAGCAACAATAGAAAAATTAGTCGACATGGATTACAAATGTCAGTATCTTGTGTGATCGTCGTGACATAGACATGATGAGCGCGTTGATTTCGGCCACTGGAATCGCTTCCCACTCTTCCAAGAGTGCAGTACGGAGATCAGCAACCGTCACCGGCAGTGGAATACGACGCCATACACGGCGATCCAGATTGCCCCAAAGGTGTTCAATCGGATTCATATCCGGGGAATAAGGCGGCCAGTCCATAACCTGCACAATATGTCTGTGCATAACATACCTGCAGGCGTCAGATAGTGCATCTGTGGACGCCAATATGCCAGGCTACCCTCGCTTCGGTCATTCCGGATCTCAGCATACCAATGGCCTGCTCCCTCATGTTTGCTGCTAAGTGTGACATGGTGACCGTCTGTGACAGCTTGCATTTTTCCTCTGGTTTTTAAAGCCTTGACCAGTTGAGCTCAAATCACCAAAAGAACTAATTGAAAGCTTTCAAACAATGTCCTAACGAATCACACATGCAAAAACAGGGATTGGTACCGTCTGCCACGTTAATTTATTGTTTGAGCTGAAAAATGTGGCTCCATAGTTTCAATAGCCACCAGTGGTGGTAAACATTTTTTGTATACAAAGTAGTTGTATCCAATTTTATTTCACATTGACTTTGTTGCGTTTTTAATGCCTCTTAGTGTATATCCTCTCTCAGATGAGGCTATTTCATGGACTACAACATGGTGAGAGTAGCACACTCCTATATGTTCTGATGCTGTTCTCTTTGTGGCCGAAATGAAGAGTGTTTGACTGTTAAATTGAGATGGAATGGGGAATCGGGGACAGTAATGGCATCCTTTATCCTTTTCCATAGTGATTTGGCTCAATAATTAAATATGTGAATGCAACAGAAAGAAAGAAAGTATGTTAACCTCCCCTCGATGTCAGGGCAGGAGCATCATGCCAGAAAGACACCACAGGTTTCCCAACAATGATGAACCCATGCTAATAGGGCTCACTGCACAGTTGAAGAAGCGTATAAGCAGTGGTTTTACTGTTGGAAAGTGGGCCACTTCATTCTTTCATGTCCAGTAATGCAGACAAGAACAGTACAGAGAAATGAGCGGATTCATTGCGACATGGGAAGGTTCACCAAGTCTAAATAAACAATTAAGCATATTTAGAGCCTTTCGGTCAGTTGAGATATTGTCAGGTAGTAAGAAAATCAATGTTGCTGTGGATTCAGGTGTGGTGGGTAGTTTTATTCATCCAAACCTTTCCGGATATCCATCCATCCATTTCCGACCGGTTAGGGTTGCGGGAACTGGCCAGATATCATGGCACGAAATGTCATCACAGCAGTGGACAGGCAACCTTTAGGTATATGGTGAAAAATATATGGCTGAAAACTTTAATGGCCACCTTCAAAGACACATGTAAATAATATATTTTTTCATTACTGATGCAGGTATCACTCATTCTGGGACATCCTTGCATCACCTGGGTGTTAGAGCCCTGATTGTGCATCTTGTGTCATGTCCGACTCAGCCTTTGGGCCCTTATTGATCCCCAGGGATCAATATGGTATTTCTAATTCTGATTCTGAAGTTTCTGTCCACAGTGTGTACCTCTCCCCATGAGTTTCCCAGTTCAATCGCTCCTGTAGCCACCTCCTCCTCCTAACACCCCACAATTTCTTGACTCCTCACAGTCACTCCCATCTGAGTCCCTGTAGAGTATGCTGAACTTGAAGTAATCAGTAAACAGAAGGCCTCCATCCCACCTCACTGTAGACCCTTGCTTGTCAGAGTGGCGCCACTGGCTTGAGGGTTCAGAGCATCCGTTTGTGGTCTGGACGGACCAGTGAGGAGCAGCTGTGACCAAACGAACGCTCGCCAAGTGTTCAGATGCTGACTCATTGTTTCGTTGTGAAAGAGAGTGAGCGCTTCATTCATCTTCATTCATTGTCTGCATGATTTGCTCAACGTTTTTAGTTTGCTCTTTAAGTATCAGCAGTGGTGATTTATTTTAGATTTTAATCTATTTTATTTTATCAGAGTCCACTAATCTGTATATCCCGTGTCCCCTCACAATTATTGTGGTTATAGTACATCTCTGTGGCTAACTTTTAAGCCTCCCTTGGTTTGCAATTGCGTCCCACTCCCCGTTACCCTGACAGTAAAACATAAGGTTTGTAGCCAGTAGTTTGCGGAAGCATTGGATTTCCCACAAACATTTTACTTTCCTGGCATCTGTGGGTCACAAAAACCCGATGGTATTGTGGATAGCTCTAAATACTGCGACACCCATAAGCCAGAGCCACTACTGTGGGTAAGAAACCAGTCAGAGGAGCAAATCACAGCTGCAGTAACTTGTTGGACTTAAAATTGGGAACAAACACTGTGTAATCCGAAACAGAAAATCACTTTCCATTAGTATTCACTCGCTTGTGTGCAACAACATTTCAAGCCATTCTTTCAGCATAACTCTTTCATAGCTACCAGACTTTTCCAACATTTTATGGGTTTGTCCTATTGAATTTTTATTTGATATTTCCATGTTTTGTACAGATAGTTTAACTGGGAGAGTTTCACATCCTTCCAACCCTTGGAAGTCTACTGTCTATAAACCACCAAACAATATCTATGCAGACTCTGGATCCTAAAAACAGCTTCTTCCACTTCACAATTCTATAAATGGGGTCAATGAATATGAAAATGCTTTGGACATCAGAATTTATTCCCATCCCTTAATCACCCCTTCCTGGAAAATCTAAGCCTTTTGATGGTCTTGTCAGTAGCTACTTGTGGGGTTGAACTATCTAGGAAAAGCCCACAGCCTGAACATTTATGTATCAGAGAATTCTTCTAGACCAACCTCTTTCTGTGAAAGGTCCAGGGCCTTTGTGGTGCATCCAGCTTGCCATCGTTACAGGAGTACAAAAAAGGATCATAGGCATGTGTTCTTCAACAGAGCCTGCAGCATCAGCCCGGCTACCAAAGGGATCGTCTTCCTCTCCTCCTCTTCTTACAGAAGGCCGCTGGAGTTTGATCTCCTCTCTCCCCCTCCATCGGCCCTGAGGCGTCTGATTAAATGCTAATTAAAGCCGTTAGCGCCGCTATCACCGCTGCTAACTCCTCTCTCTCTGTCACAGAGATTAATGTCCCTCGTTCATCATCCCACCTCTCCCAGCCTGAGTACCTGCCCAGCTCGCAAAACCTGATCAAGTCATCAGCTCCCAAACCCCTCTCCTCCGCTCCCTCCCACTGCATGAAGATGGACGAGGGGTTTAAATTTTAATTTGAAAATTGCCCTCAATTACTTCTGCGGCGACCACTTGCCGGAGCTTCTCATGTGGTTGAGTGGAAAGGGGTTACAGCAGCAGGTCAGTGGCTGTGATGAGCGATAAGGGGACATTAATAAGAAAGGCAGAGGTTCATTTAAAAGCAGAAAGGACAGTGGGAGCAGCTTTCTCATTATTTAACTCCCCTAGCTTTATTTAAAGGACTTTATTTAAGGATACCAAGTTAATGTGTCCTCCAGGACAGACGGTTAAAGCGCCTGACAGAGTGAGAAAGTTACGACCATAACTTACACCCTGAGCACACACTGTGGGGCCATCTTTTTTTACCTCTTTTGACATTCTTGCCGTTTTCAGGCAGAGCGGAATGAGCCTTGGAGGGACATAAAATGTTCGAACAAAGTTACACACATCATTTAATTTTATTCTTTCACAATTTCTGGCCCACAAATGTTTTATTGGTTCCAATATTGGTAATCATTGTAAGCTATTGGAAGATATTGAGCTATGTATAACAAGTCAGCCAAATGTCATCTGAACTACCACCAGATCGGGGGAGTCGTATCCGGAAATATGCAGCAACTCTGCAGGGCTTCATCTGGTGTTTGTTTTATGCATATCATTTTTACTCTATTGCACTCATGACTCCTGCACAATAAAGTTTTCAAATGCACGGCAAACAGGTTGTTGTCAGTGCACAAGTTTGTGTGTAGGTTTTAAGGTGAATGTCAGCATTTTGATAGGTGAGCTAAGCTCTTCTTTGCTACAAACATTGAGACACACAAAAAAACACACACTTTCTCTATGTTTATCACTGCACTGTGTCTACTTCCCAGTCTGAGCTAACAGCGCTGTCATTCAATGACTTCCAAGGACAATTAACAAATATACAGAGATTTATGCACCTGTGACCCACTTGTTCCCACCCAAAAATACTTTCACTCCATCTTTCACTGTTATTGCCAACACCCTGCCGGATGCCTGTCCAAAGGATCTAAATCTGTCTGCCAGTGTTTATAATGTCACAATGAAGGCTCAGAAATGGAGGAAAACCCCACTTGACTCCTCTTTTCCTCCCTTAATATGTATAACAGACATAAAACTCAAAGAACAAGTATGCCATGCTATATAATTTGTATTTTGTATGATTTAGCAATGGTGAAAATGTTTCAGACTTTGGCAAGGACACCATTTTGAGCCAAAAATGCCAGTCATGCCAGTTTACACATTCTTCTAGGCTTGCATAGAATAGCCCACAGAGCTGAAACACAGCTTCAGATTCCAGGTATTGTGACATTTGATAGTGAGCACAGCTGAGGTTGTGGGGCTGCACTGCAGGAATAAACAACACCATAGTCAAGGTTAGCAGGCTTCACAGGTAGAGACAGCTTTAACATTCCAACACTGGTTGATTAAAAGCCTAAATGAGTAACAGCGGGATGTCCCCTGCTCACTCCATCATCCAGTCTGCTTTTTTCCTTTGCTTTCCGGTAGTGGCAGGCACCGAGCGTCCGGCGAATGGTGAACAAAGAAGGGGGAAGAGAGACTGAGAGAAAGAGGGATGGAGCGACAGGAAGAGGAGAGAATGAGAGCATATATCAAGGGTGTTTTCAGTGACATTTGTGTTCTCGGTGTGGAGAGCCACTATGAATATCAATATGAACCCATGGAGAGGAAACATAGTCCTTTTTTTCTTCGCCACACTGGGCTATTCATGCACACAAGAAGAAATCTATTCAAGTCAATGTAATGGGCAATCTCTGAGCCTGTGCATGGTTGTGTGAACAGTGCAGCCTCGGCTCTACATCGTCTCTCTCGCCCTCTCCTGAGTGTTGCTGGGCCCGTATTAGGGAAAAACACTTTATGTCAAGTGCAACTGTGGCTAACACTACAATATGTAAATCAGATTGGATTAAATGCTTGCATGAGTGTAGCTCAACGGCACCAATCAGCAACAGCTACCAACCAACAGTTTTCTCAGAATATTTTTTGATGTTTTCACACAGCCTTTCCTCTCCACTCCTCTCCTTTCCACTCCTCTCCTCTTCCTCTTCCTCTGGTGCTTAGAGATATAGAGTCAAAGGGATGCAAATCTCCCCACTTCCTTCCTCCCCTCCCCCATCTACAAACACAGATAGCCCCAGGCCAGTCCCAGGCCTTTCTATATGCAGAACCGATGACAGGAGTTACGCACCATTCTCCCCCTGTAACAAACTGTTCCCTCCCTAACAAGCTGCAAGCCTCACTCTCACTGGACTGCATGTATGAAGCAGTGTGATTGGTTTGGTACGGTAATGACAATACGGGAATGGTGTGCTGGCTGCCTCCTCCCTTTTGCATGTGGATCTTTTACTGCCTCGTCTCTCCTTCCCTTCGCCGCTCACCTTTTGTGGGTGTGTGTGTGTGTGTGTGTCTATGCTGCATCTGTATATGTGTGATTGTGGACTGTTGGCTCCAGGCTTATTACTTTAAGTTGTCTCCAGCCCCAGCGCTAATCCCTGTCTTCTTCAGGGAGAGATAACAATAATACAACAAGATCCAGAGGTACTAATGAAATCCTATCAGGTTTCTGAGTCTGAATGTCAGAGAGAGAGAGAGAGAGAGGGAGAGAGGTAGAGACGGAGAGTGTATGAGGTATTGATTGAATAGAGACCAAGGCGCAAGAGAAAGTGAGAGATATAGGGGGAGGAAGAAAAGGTGAAGAAGTGTAGTCATGAGGAGAGAAAATAGTTACTGAATAATAAGAATAAGCAGAGTGAGAGCGATGTTTGAGGAGGAACACAGTGAAAATAATCAGAGAGAGAGAGAGAGTGAAAGGAAGACGAGAGCGAAGAGTTAAGTCAAAAGAAGAGATTAAGAGTGGATAGGAAAGTTGGGCGAGACGGAATGTTTTCTCCTCAGTGACTGAGCATGCGGCGGCTAAAACACATCAGCTCTGACTTGAATAGGTTTCAGACCCAGACCAATTCTCCCTCTGCGTCTCCGCCAGACCCACCATTCGCCCCTGGGATTGAATTAGGCCTGCCCCATTATACAGTTGCCATGGGGACTCTGACACCTCCACTGACGAAGTGAGAGCCACGCAAGGCTGAGTTGCTGATCAGACTCTGTGTGTGTGTGTGTGTGTGTGTGTGAGACTATCACTCACAATTTATGCACCGGTCGAAATAATTGGTGCCTTTTACTCATCTCTGCCTAATATAGATGCTTGATTCAAATTCATCAGACATTCCCTTTTTTATGCTGTTTTTAAGTTTTTTTTCCATCACAGCTCCAAAACATCAGCTTTTCAAAGGCTGTGCTTGGTTTTGTGATGATACATTTGATATTTCATTTGCTTATTCAGCTTAAAAAGTAGGATCTTTTTCTCAACCCATAAAGGAACCCTTAGTCTTTCAGTTTAACTAAAAATGTCAACAGAATACCAGAACAAAATCTGCAAACAAATATGTACGAGTACAAGTTTACCTGTATACCTACAAGATTCCTGTTAGCTTTGTTGAAGCTGTTAGGGGTTAGACTAATCACAATTTTAGCATTCTTATTGGTAGATGGAGATTTGTGACATCATACATGCTCATCAAAGCCCCACCCACCTTTAACTTGAGTCAAATCAACCAGAATAAATGAAAACATGAGGATGCTTGGTCTTTAACTCTTAGTAGACATTAAATGAAACCACGCTTTGTCCCAGAAAAGAAGAAACTGGGGGCACAATTCCCACAAGCTGAAAACCTAAATGGCCGCAGAGCTGATATGCATAATGTGTTGGCAAACGGCTGCCTGTCAATACATTGACTAGACACTGAGCAACTTTAGCATTCATTTAAAGTCATGTGAGGCTAATATTCCCTCTCCTTATCTCTACTGACTCCTGAGGGAAATATCATCAGCATTATGTCCACCACTTTCTGGTCCCTGTTTGCTGGGCAGGTATCTTAGAGTACATTTAGTTAAAAAAAACCCCTGCAAACTAGAAACCAGGTCAGTAAATTTACATCTCATAAAACCATAACAATTCACTGAAAGATGCTAAAGCGGCTCCATGCAGCGCTAAGGGGAGCGGCACAGTTGGGTGATAATTATCTGTGTTCAAACAAAAATGCTTTTGACGCTATAGGTTTTCATTTGTCCCATTGTTCACATGAAAATGTTGATTTATACATCTTTAAGAATCAGATATCTGGCTAATACCATGCCCATCATCACTGTTAAAGTTTCCTCCAAACAGCAGTTTCCTCCAGTTTGCTGTGAGGAAGATTTTTGTGACCAAAATTAATACAACAATCCTAAAATCCCTGTGGCATGCAGACACATCGTTCAGTTTTTCTCTACATTTTGTAGATGAGCTCGGACTCTGCACATACTGTACATTTCTAAACACTTTCATCGCAACAGAATTTATATTATTTGCGCATATACGTCTCAGGTTTTTCTTGTGTCCCCTGAGAAAACCAGCACCACTGAGATCCCAGTTATCCACTTATAACATCCTCACTGCTCACGCACAGATAAACAATTGAAAGTATAGTGAAATCGAATACCTTGTCCGTCTTCTCACCCTGGAATTTTGTCACCAATGCAGTTCTAATGGATGGCCAGAGAAAGGATGCCACCCACAGCACCATCTGGCTAATGCCCCGTCCTCTGCTTATGAATTACGCTAAATTGTGCCCAAGAGAGAGAAGCCACATGTTCATTATGAAAGCTGCAGGGGTATTAGAGATCCCCTGAGTCGCACCAAACGAGCTGCATGTCACAGGACGATGTGACACACAACACGGTGCCATTAAGGGGGGGAGATACAACCTTTTCCAGATTTAATAGGATGTATTCATCAGGCAACCTTGACTGAGTTCTGACAAGGCTCTATTGTTTCAACTGTGATCAACGGCTCTGTCCGAGCTGAAAATGTTTGGTATGTCATGTAGTTTCACGATCCTAATCTAGCAGCCATCGAGCGTAATCGAGAGAAACTGTGCTGATGGATGTCGTCCCCAACACCAAACAACACCCGGACCTGAATTAAAACACGGTGGCCATTTTGTGGCAAAATGCTGAGAACTGCAGCCAGTGTGCGTGAACCACCATTAAGCATCTTTATCTGCATCTAGACCATCATGAGACCAGGCTAACAGCATCTGTCAGTCCCTACAAAACCCCCTCTGGTAACATTAAAGGCCTGGTCCCCTCAGTGAAAGAACCAAGCCTGGGAACCCAGTGGGGACCCATAGGAAGGTATGGAGAGAAGTAAAATGCTCTTGCTGTTTCTTTTTTTCTCTATTTTCATTCGACCACGGTGTGTGCCATGCATCGCCATGCAGGCAGATGGGGGAGGTGGAGGTAGAAATAAAACATGCATGAGTCGCCTGCAGCCCAGGAAAATAATTACTGTCATTTAGCAGACATGTAGAGGAGAGCAGCGCAGCCTGGTCTGCCCACAGTATACCACCACACCGCCTGCATACCGATGAACTGGAGGGAATCAGAGAGGGAGGGACGCACTGAGTGGGAGCAAGTTGTGCTAGAGATGGCACAATGTTTCCTTTTTTTAATGGAAATAGATGCTGTATTTTATTTTAGGGATGTTTTCATCTGTCACTCACAGCTGACAGAATCCTCAAACTGTTGCAGTCACAAGAAATTAAATAAAGTGTCTCTGCTTTTCATCTGTCTCTTCTCTCATAGGAGCTACTACACATTATGGAGCTCCTCTCTGGGACCTGTAGTCTCAAAGGACACAGGAAGTATATTGCTCCAAAGATCAGAGAACAAGATTTGACCTGTGTCTTGGCCGAGGCCAAGTCAGCTCCCCTTCTCTCTCTTTTACTCTGTCACTCATCTCGTCTCTCCCTCCTCCGCCTCCTCTTCCTCCACATCTGTCCATCTCCTTCCTTTTGTCTTCTTCCCTTCCCTTTGCCTGCAGTAAGACCACAAATTTATAGAAAGTGGAGGGATGCCAGTGGAGGTCAAACGCGTGAGCGGCTCCTCGTCTGCCTCACCCTATCATTCTTTATGGCTGATCTAGTGGCGGAGCCTTCATTACCCTGAATTATACGCTGTGATTATTACCTCTCCCCCTGGCCCATGCAGGCCGGCCCTGGCCTTATCATCTTATCATCTTACCCAGGAGGAACATAATGCGGGAACTCTTGATATACAACGCAACATCTGCCTTCAACATGACTCCACTGCGGATCTTTGAACTTTACATCCTCTCATCCAGAGTATGTGATGTATGTGGTGCATGACTGGGATCACAGGCTTATTTGTGGGGCGCTATGATGGGCTGCAGAGGCATATTGTCTGTTGGGAGGTGTGGGCATCCATATATAGCTGCATATGTACATTTAATTAAACTTCCTGATCCCTACCTGATGGGAACTTATGAACTTCTTCCCTCGCTCAAGCAGAAATCCACCAAGGTTTGTTTCATATCCTGTCCGTCTGCTTTGTAGAAGTTCCACCGCACCTCAATTATAAAAGTGTCTCCAATGTGATTAAAGCCCACTATATTCTCCTGTTGGCCCCTCAGACGCAGCTGCTTACATGCTTATTATTTGTGGTCTTTTCATTTTTTTCCCTTCCCATCTGTTTCAGATGCTGAAGGGAAACCCAGCGATGACCCAACTTCAAAGAAATCTGGTCACTAAACTAAAGACTGTCTATGCTCCCAATTTTTGATCTAATTTGTACAAATTACATCCTGAAATTCAGAAAAAAAAACACTTTTATTGGGCTCACCTTGCTCCTTTTCTCACAACATGCCTCCATTACACATGTTTATTACCACAACTGAGGTGCCAGTGTGAAGGCTGATAATCTGGGAAATCAGCGGGGTGTTCAGATAGCAGCAAGCTTTGGCAGTCATGATATATTGTACTTTCTCACAACTCATTTTCGAGTGGGCACACTGAGAGAACCTGTGCTGTACCGTGGTGCAAATATCAATGCAGGCACAGAGGGGGGTAGCAGGCAAGGACTGGATGACACACGCAATGCAGTCGGCTTCATCATCTCAGCTACAAGTCAGAAATTTCTCTCAGGGAGTTTGCAAAAGTTTTTTTCCTTTACAGATTTCTTCCTGTAATATCAGACACAGTGAATCACACGTCTTTGTTCTTAGTCAAACCTCAGTAGAAGCAAATGCGTACCAGGTGGAGCTGAGGGTGCAGTTACATTGCTTTTTCCATCTGAAAATGTGTCATCAGCTTGTGTAAGTAAAGATAGAAACATAATGTAAAAATCCTCCATTACAAGTAAAAGTTAAAGTCAAATATAATGGGGATGTCTACCACATTTTATCACTGATTAAATAAGAGAAACACTACTCAGTATAATCCACAACAATTCAACAGCACCACAAACTGCAACGTTAGTTGGAACATTTTAACTGTCGTGAATAAGTAAATATTGTTATTAAAGAGGAGCAGCACGGTGGTGTAGTGGTTAGCACTGTCGCCTCACAGCAAGAAGGTACTGGGTTCGATTCCCGACCCGGGGCCTCTCTGTGTGGAGTTTGCATGTTCTCCTTGTGTCTGCGTGGGTTCTCTCCGGGTTCGTGGGTTCTCTTCCTCCCATCATCCAAAAACATGCATGGGGATTAGGTTAATTGGCTAATTTAAATTGTCCGTAGGTGTGCCCTGTGATGAGGTGGCGACTTGTCCAGGGTGTACCCTGCCTCTCGCCCTAAGACAGCTGGGATAGGCTCCAGCCCCCCCGCGACTCTATGTGAGGATAAGCGGTAGAAAATGGATGGAAGGATGTCGTTGAAAACAGTGAATCAGAAGGTTTCCCTATAAAAAGAAGTTGAATATAAATAATATAGAGATGACGTACTTGAAGGTGTACTCCAGTGATTTGGGCAAAGCAAATAAAAATGTAATGCAATCACTGTAAATAGGGTCAATGGCCTTTACATGAATGTCCAGTAACCACTAACATGCAGAAGAAAGAATTTCATAAGTCAAGTCAATTTTATTTGTATAGACCAATTTCACAAATTACAAATTTGCCTCAGAGGGCTTTACAATCTGTACAGGATATACCACCCTCTGTCCTTTACAAACAACCCTCACATCAACTAAGGATGAATGGTTACAAAACACCACCCAACCACCTGAAGGCTGGAGAGAACCCACAGACACAAGTCAAATGAAACAAAGAGAAGTCCACTCTGATGCAGCAGAGGCCAAAATAATCTAGTTTTTAATCCTTTGTTATCACCCTAAACTTCTATAAGCACTGGATCCTACACAACTTTTTTTGAAGTTTGTCAAATTCACGCTTTCTACAATATCTGCACGTGGCAGTTGAGGTTAGACTGTGGTCCTGGTTAATAAAAAGCCAAATGTCAGTCTCCTGTAGGAAAGTCAGTCATGCCACACACCCATCCACGACCTGACCTCCACCCTTACTTTACACCTCACTACATACAGTATAGGGAACTACTTCTTTCATTTTCACTGAACATTGCAGCTGGAATCCAAATCACAAGTTACATTTAAGTAAAGTTGCTCCATCACTGGTGAGTCAAAACTATTCTTTACTTTCAGGGAACACAACAAGCAGACACACAGCCACGTAGCACCATACAGATCATCCTCAGCTCCATCAATAGGCACAATTACAGAACTTGTTGTGCTGTATCATGACTAAGTGTAAGTACAGACTCAGTAGGGGGTTGTAGACGGGATTTGGATCACACACACACACACACACATACACATATATATAGACACACACGCTGCTTCCCCTCCCAGTGTGCTGCTATATCAGGCAGCCAGGCAGGGAGTCAGGGAGCAGTAACAGGGCTATTAGGACTCCCAGGGACCCTATCGATCCCCTCATTGATCCCCTCCTGCCTAGGCTAGTCCAGACAACTGTGAGGGTTTATGCAGCTACAGGGATAAGCAGTGAAACACTACAGCCGAGAGCACATGAAACACCAGAGGATGGACATGGGAAGAGAGGAAAGAGAGTCACTTAGAAGACGAGACAGAGAATCAAACTGAGAGTGGAAGATTAAAAAGTTTCCTTTGCTTCCCTCTTTTCTGTCACGTCTCTTCCTACCTTTCTCTTCTTTAAGTTTTAAGACCACTTTTTCTTTCAACATCTCACATTTGAGACATTTCTTTTATCTTTAACGGCATCTCTGAAATCATCAAAATGAGGCCATGGCTTGTGCCTCAGTGAATGTTTTTTACACTGTTAAGATCCAAGACTTGAACCTGAGGAGATTTATAATCTGTCACAAAACAGGGGAAAAAAATCTCAACTATAAGGTGAAAGAGAGCAACATGGTTATTGAAACCAGGCAGGCTGGAACCTTCAGCCTGCAAATGGATCAGATTAAAGTCACATATGTGGCTGACTGAGATGTACTTTTACTCCACATGATGCGTTCACTGGACCTGCTGTGCCAAAAGAAGGTGAGAGATTCAGTTATACATCTTCATTATTTCCTAATTAAATAGTTTCTACCAGGCAGTGCTACAGGGCTCCTGCTCAATAGCCACTGGCACTGATGAAAGAAAATAATGCAGCATCGCCCCCACTGGACCTCTCATGGTACTACTACTGTAAAATAACTGTATACACATCACCTGCCAATGCATGTACACACTACACGATCATCTAAACAATCTAATAATTCATATTCACCCTCTGTGTGGATGTGTGTCTTCTATTCCAGATATAGTGACCACATGATGAGTGAGCTTGTGTACTGCTGAGTGTGCAGTCTGACCGTGATGTGTATTAATGACAGAGGGGATGGCAGGTCCTCATCAGAGTCCAGCTGATTAATAACCGGCCCTTCACTCCTGCCCTCTCAACTAATGACTCTCTGTCTCACACTGTCTATAATTATCACACAATAATGAGGTCTAAAAGAAGGAGTGTGTGTGTGTCTGTACATATGTGAGGGCAAGAGAGGTTTTAATTTGGAGGTTTACAGACTGTACATATATTAAATATATTATTAACTGTTTATGTACAAAAGTCCTGCAGTGGTGGAATGAAAGTTTGTTTATTCAAATATATAGTACAAATTGAAAGTACTACTGTTCTACTCAGCTACAATACAAAGGTATATGTTGCACTCTGGTACACTTATTTAACAGCTTTATGGCAGGTGACATTTCTTTCATGATGAGTATTTTTGATACTTTAAGCACCAAAAATACTTAAATACCTTTGCTGATAGTGCTGTTTTTTCAGTGCCATTTAGTGCAGGAGTTAGGCCTACACTTTTGGTTTCACTTTTGTTTACATGAAAAAAGGATCTTTTATTTTACTTTGAAAAGAGGATCTTTCTTTATCCATATGTACATATGTGGTCTCATCCAGCTTGCTGGGTGACTGTTACCTGTCTGCATTCTCGCTGCAGGAACACCTGAGGGTTAATTAAGCTTTGCCTGCTGCAGCCTCATGTATGTCATGTGAAGTTAATCTGACTTCACCGACATCCGCATCCAATAATTCAGTTTGTGAAGTTAAATAAATCTTACTTTGTTAAATAGTCACAAAGCCTGGTTACAATCAGCAATCGAGCTCGGTTACTGTTAGACACTCATAATGTGGCTGTTATCCGTGCTTCCTCTTTCCTCTTTTCAGCAGGTGCATATAAGACCAACTAATCGCTCAAATGTGGCCACACACACACACACACACGTACACGCAAACACACACAAAATAAAGGTTTGAATAACTGGGGACATGGACTTTGTCCCCAATTGCACATGCCGTCCCCAATCAACTGGTATTAAGTGGATTGTGTGACCCCCAATGTGGACATAAGGCAGACTCTCACTCACACACACTCACGCACGCAGTGATTTTACTCAAATAAAACAAACCTCCAGAGGAACTGAGAGAAAACACTCTCAAAATAGGATTTCTCACCTACAGTGGATCTGTTGTAATGACACAGACACTGATATCCCCATGAGCTGTGATGCATTCCCAGATGAAAATTACACCGCGGCACAGGTGAACACCTGTCTCTGATTATTTGCTGATTATCCTCTATGTACTGTACATGCAGCAATATTATTGAATGAGTCATTCTGCTCTTACAGGTCAGCTCATTCGTGCTATCAGACCAGGTGATGTACTTGTACTGTTGAAAGTATCACAATTTGTCATCTCACAGGGCATTACATATTACATCAGAGTACTGAATGTGCGGCCACAAAGATTTATTATCTACTTAACAACTATAAGTGCAACTATTAACACTCATTACTTGGTAATTCCTGCCAGTTAAGAAGCCAATATTCTATCTCACGTGGGCATCAGACACAGGGGTGCATTAATCTGTCGAAACGC
Organism: Synanceia verrucosa; assembly: GCA_029721515.1. NCBI lineage: Eukaryota > Metazoa > Chordata > Actinopteri > Perciformes > Synanceiidae > Synanceia > Synanceia verrucosa. Next base: position 19,632,232 of record CM056551.1, on the reverse strand, counting down.
ATCACTGTGGTGCAATATCTAGATACTACCCAAGCTGAGCTCCATGCTGATAAGACTGACTGGTTCATAAAACCATTACAGCCTCAGAGTGCCAATAAGAGCCCTGATGACTGTGCTGCATTCACTACAAGCGTTGAGTGGGTGTGGATGGATTTTCATTCATAATACCATCCAGGAATAGCATAGTCATGATAAAGCCTCATTGAATGATGAGTTATGATGATGCTGACCTACATACAAAAACAGGAGGTGCACAGTAGAGGCTGCAGGTCAAGGGCAAACAGAAAGGGCCACATAACAGACTATAACACACCTTTTTACAGTTCCTTTACAAGACTCTTCATATACATCACAGCAAAGCTAATTATCCTCATACACTGAAAGAGCAATCCAGAAAAACAATCGTCTGACATGTTCTTTAATAAAACCAAAGCACTGGAACGCAGCACAGAAAGCTGTTTTGACTTAGTCAGTGACTCAGTGTCATTGTAAAAGACGTCTGACTGCAAAACCTGGACAGATGACTTTTAATAGAAAACGTGTGAGTTGTTTTGAGGACCTGGCCTTTCTCCAGGTGTGGCCCGCTTACCACATTGTTTATCATTCAGCTTTACGTAACAAGGAAGTTATATTTTCACTGTAAAGAAGTTTGAACATTACCGCTTGTTATGTACGGTATCGAGGTCAAAGTATTGTTGTAGTTTTAAGATATTATTAATGCCAGAGGATTTATGTCATCTCAGATTTTAGGTGAAATTTAGGAAAAAGTCAAAAATTCAAAACAGAAAATACAGGCTCTTAAGAGCATTCCCCAAATTTTAATGCTTGTCCTACGAAGCTACAATAACTACATGAATGATGCTGATAAGACAGAGAAAATGCATTGCTTGTTCATCATGATGTTCACACAGGAAACAGTTTCCAGGATCACAAAAACAGGTTTATGGAAAAATTACCTTATGACTTCACCACTGTACTGTGTTGTATAAATAATGTTGAGCAATACTGAAACATTTTATCTCATGCTGTGGGCTCACTGCCAGCTGTGCAGCTGATGACAAAGTGACATCCACGGACGTGGATGCACCACTTGCCTGAAAGCTATTAAAATATAATTTTTTAAGTTACAATTAGTCCAGTTGTGCAACAGACTAATAATAAGTAAATTAATCTGAGATAAGAAAGTTCTGCTGTTAAATACATATTTATCATATGTATTGTTATATGTGCACTGATAATGGAGGACATTTTAAAAATATTAACATCATTTAATGACTAGCCTAAGGTTTGTAGCATTGTAAATATCCTTAAGTATCAATGCTGGCATGGGATCCAGCGTGCAATCTGGTGGAGAGAGGTTAAACTTAAAAATAGTGAAAGGGGCCATACATATATTTGATCACCCTGCATAGTTTTAACATTAATTTAAGACTGACGTGTTTTGCACAAACCTCCTTCAGTTGCACATTCAGATCCTGCTGAAAACATGTGTCAAATATGTAAAATGAATTAATGAACATAGAATCACCATCATGTTTCATCAGTGTCTCTCTATTATGAAGTTCAGTCTATGGTCATCTTGTTGCCTAATCAACTGTTAATATAAAACCAAGGAGGCAGGAACGTCCCAGCCGCCTCCCCTTATGTCTGAAGAGGCAAAGGCACTTTCTCAGACACCTTGAACTGCAGTCACACTTGTTAGTACTCAAACTTGGTGAGAGGATTTATTCCGCTGCAGAGACCAAAGCAACTTCTTTAAAAACCTCCTGATAACAGCGTCTGTCAACAAGTGAGATAAAATGGGCATTAATATGAAGAAGCACCTGTTGTCCCTGACCCGTGTAGTCCTGCCTGTTGTGGGAATTGCGTTGACCTGCATAGGGATCTACCTGGTATACCTGCAGACAGAGTATGAGTACACTCTGAGGGTCATCCCAGCCTATGTCATGATGGTGTTTGGCGTCCTGGCAGTGCTCATCGGGGTCTTCTGGTCCATCTGCCACAGCATGAAGAGCAAAATGTACCAGAGAGGAGGACACGGACAGCACATCAGTGTCTATACTATTGAAAGGTAAGACCACCTGTAACCATGGATACACTTTAAAAAGAGAAACCATACTTACAGTGGAAAAACTGCTTATTAATTTTTATTAAAACACTGAGTTACAAAACAGGCACAATTCACAGGCACAAAAACATAAATGTTGCAGCAAATGACTTGATTTTGTAAAAAAAGCTATTTATTTAGTTTTTAGTTACTATTACAAAATAGTCTCTGTTAAATGAAGTTTAACAGTAGTTTTCCTCTCCAAATGAATGAATGTTTTGTACTTTAAGAAAAAAAGGTTTTGGCATCAAAAGTCTCACTTACAGCCATTTTTTTTTTATCATGGATCTCAAATGTCAAATGTTTCTAACATCTGGCCAGGGACAATATATAAAATTACTCTTCTAAGCACATTTACAGTTCTTTTATCTGTTCATCAATGCGCATTGTACCTGTAAAACAAAGTAATAAACCTAAATGAAAGCACTTGACATACTGTATGTCTTTTGCTCTGCAGGCCGAGCTCCTACCCTCCATCGTATGAGGAGTCCCAGAGCAGCCAGGAGCATTGTGACGCAGCCCCTGAGTTTGTTGTTGTGGTTGACGGAGTGGAAGTGATGATGAGTCTCGCTCCTCCTCTGTACAGCCAAGACAACTCGGATGCTCCAGACTGCACATGGAGCTGGGAGCAGCCTCCTCGTTACAGTCAGGTAGAGCGTATCCAGCAGGAGGAGGCTTTGTCTGGACACTGAAGGGAAGAAGCCTGACTGGCTTAGAGAAAAGCAGGAATGGTAATCATAGATAAGACTTTTCTTTCTGACTTAGCTAAGAGAGAAAGTTCCAGAAGAATGGGAGATGCCTCTAAATATGGCTGGACTGCTCAGCTAACAAAAGATGGACCACACAGCAAAGTGCTGACATCACTTTAGCGCCATCAGTAGGCTACATTAGTACAAGCTCAACCTGTGAACTCTCATGGCTGCGCTGGCCCTGTGTGTCTGCCCAGAGCTCTTTACAGAGGCTGTTTTGTGTTGATGTGCCCATCTGAGTGAGGATGAGCTGCTGCTGCTGCTTGGTGATGTTTGATCCATGGATGTCAGCACTTATTTTTTTTCTGCACTGTGGCTCACATAAATTATTACAAGTTTGTGTTGGAGTCAATGATGTTACCGTTCTTCTACGGTGATTTGTTTTATGAAATAAAAACATCAAGTTACTGAAGATGTGCTGTGTCCTTATACTGTAGCGCTTGTGTTAAAATTTTTCTTTTTCAAAACATTGCCACGACCCATTGGTGGACATTTCACCTGCAACTCTGAGTTTTGTGCTTTAATCAACTGAGTTACCTCTATTTATCAGCTGATACCACTTGAAAATAAGCTCTCTTGATGGAGCTTCAATGATACTGAAACTGAATCCAATAAGCTGAAGTTAATAAGAGATAAGAGAAAAAAAAACATACAACAGATGTCCTACGGTCACTGGCCACAACAACACCCTCTTTGCTTATATATTTTCATATGTTTCTTTAAACTGGCAAGTATAACTGAGATTGAAAATCTCTTTTACAGATACAACTGCAAAGAAATGCAAGATCAGAGAAGAATAAAACATCACTTTAACAGATAATAACACAGCTAAAGCTAAGACTTATGCTGACTGGAGCAGAAAACATGAAAGCTTTCTTTCCACCTCTGTCTACACACAATAGCTATCTGTCTTGTGATCTGAGCTAATGATTGCAAAAATCTGGACTTTGAGAACTGTTTTGCACAAATATAATGAAAGTTTGGCCAGAGACTTGTGAGGCAAACAACTCTGCTGAATGCTGAATGTGTCCATGTTGACGCTGTTTGCCATCATGAAAACGTCTTAACAAACTGCTTTAATTTAATATATTATGGGCTCTCTATCAAGCACACCTGATAGCTCAGTTAAAAAGTTCACCTCTACAAAAATATTAGCAATAACGTTCTGCAACTCTGCTGCTTTTTCATGCACATCACAAATGAAGAAGGGGGTGGTTGGCACCATACCAAGTATTTTAAAGGAAAATATTGGCGTAACCATGCCGCTGCCTATTAGACACTTGTCTCTGACACATGAGCAGTTTCAGCTTAAGCATGAATCGTCTTCTTAGCGTCACATTCAAAGGTGATAAACTGGCATTGCTCCTCATCCAACCTCAGAAATAACCCCTGACATTATAAAGGAGTTGGATGGGGCAATAACCTGTAATGGCTGACGGATAATGTCTGGCTGACTGAGTGAACACATCCTCACGGATATCCACTGGCATATCCTCAACTCATAATGACGGCAATCAGCGTGTTTATGAGTTCCTGCTCTCTGCGTTTCATTCAGGCCTTACAAAGATCAGTCCTCTTCATTTCTTATCTCAACACAACAGCTTCAACACATTTCACACTCGGTTCAAAAGCCGGCGGTGCGCTCAACAAACAATAGCCTCCTTTTCCTCAAAGATGTTCAATCACCACATGATATACAGTACCAGCACAGCATGGTGCACTTAATTATGAAGAATCTGTTTAATTAAAAATCCCCAAAAAATGCCTAAGGGCAACATCTCTCACGCTGATGTATTTTTTATTTGCCCCCATTAGACCTGTCCGTTTCAATTAAAATAGGCAAGTGCTACACACAAAAAAGTTTATTTGGATTAAAAAAAAAAGAAATAATATATTCAAATATAGTTATACGGCATTCCCAAAGGCTTAAACTGACAAATTAAAGAAAAAGGCACATTAGCAAACAGATCTAAAATATATATTTTCTTTTTCATTACCTGTGGCCTCATTTTTTATTTTGTTATTGTACATTTTTGAATAACATGTCCTTAGGCACTAAACAGGACTTTGACAACTTCCCACTACTTCAGAGCACAATATGCATGAACATGAATTTCATATCAAACATGAACTATTTCTCTGATACATATTGTTATGCAGTGCTTCTTTTATGTAACACTGAGATAAAAGTTGGATTACTTCTGTATGAAATGGTTGAAAAAAAGGAAAAATACAAGAGGACAGATAGAAGCTATATGACAAGTGAACGCTGCATGGTGAATTCAACAATTAATTTAGGCTCTCTCAGTCAATAGTCTTGATAACTGCAAGCAAAAACCATTAACAGTCATTCATAATGAGCTGTTTACACATTTTCCATTATTTATTCATGGCAATAATTAAATAGCCTCCCAGGTTTGGACACTGAATATTCTACATTTTCAATAGTCGTCAATAAACATCTTTTTTAGCATCATTTAAAGAAAAAAAAAAACAGGTGAATACAGATACAGAGAAGGGATTTTAAAAATATTAGAGCAGGGAAATTATATTTTCAATGTATTTTCTGTGTGTGTGTGTTTTCCATTTCTTTTTCTCATGTGATGACGTTCGGGCCACGGCGGCCTGTCCTCTCGTGGATGTTGGAAATCTTCAGGGCAATGGCGATGAGAGGACCCAGCACCACCTGCAGCGAGGAACACATCACAAATCACTAATAATTATGTGAATACTGATGTATTGAATTGAGACAAATGAGGAACTTGAAGACGCACCGGAAAATTACAAATTATACATAGCTTTTAGGGATTTGGTCCTTTTTTTTACTATTTACTACTCACTATTTTTAAGACATAAATTTCATTTGCTTTAATCAATCCATTTTGCATTATTATATCAACTCACATTTCAGTGCTTTTACAATAAAGATGCTATGAGCACAGATAAATAACTGTGTAACAATGAGAGTGAAGCTGTCACACTAAATCACAGAAGTTAATAAGTACATCTTCGAGGAGACTTGTCTGTGTTTTGTTGTGCAAGACAGCATATATATATGATAAACAGCATGTGAGTTTGAGGTCTGAAAATATGATGCAGATAAACCGATAGTTAAGCAGATTCCAGAGCAGATAACAAAGTTATAAAAGCTGTGTCAGCATGCATCTCAACAACATTTAACAGAGTTTGTCAATGAGTTCTTGTGACACGTTAGACACGATTCATTCATAAAGTTTGTACAATGAGTACACTGGAGTGTAATATAGAAATTAGCTATGATAACATGCTGAGTTTACACTTACTGCAGGACAGTAACCATACAAGCAAAACTACAAACTAAAAGTGATATACACTGACAAGAAGCATTAATGTGTCCTGCAGGATGAATACTAACACACACAGCGTGTACTTTTACTGCTGTACGGAGGGCTGTACAGTATATAAAAGTATTTGCCGTACTTATTAGCCTAATAATGTTGTCTAATCGTGTGCGTCATGTCTGATAATTTATGTGCGTCGGGTAAGGGGCAGAATGATTAGGATTAAATTTATGATCTAATATTAATGATAGCTTGTCCAAGGGTTCAGTGTAGGTCACACAGCGGTGACAAGGAACATATAATGACAGGGTTAAACAAAATAAGCTTTACTGACTGAAATAAAGCAACTAAAACCCTTTCAGTTATGTTTATGTAACAACAGGTGGCCCATACTTGATGAATGGATCTGCTGTTATTTCTGGTGTTGTGACCTGTACAGATTGTAAAAGTAAATTTGAAATTTGTAATATTGGGCTATACAAATAAAACTGACTTGACTTTTCCTGAGGTTAGAAATTGAGGCTCTAATATTTGAATTTGTGACATCGCTTTGATGTTTAATCTGTGCATGAACAACAAATTAAGCTCTGCAGTCCCATATGTTTCAAAATATTGCACCTGAATGAAATTTAAATTATAGTTTGTGCTAACTGACAATGCTCAAGTGCAAATCTTGATGCACAAGTTAGCATTTTCATGCAAGTTTACGACAACGTTGGTTGTGTTTTGACTTGATTTAGGAAAGCGTGGCACAAAACAAAGTTGTTGACCTCATTTGTTTGGTTTGGTGGCCAAACCTAAATGAGACTACCCAGCCATCATGACTGCAGCTTTACAACCCCCAGCTATGGCTAAATTACACCACCTTTGCCAGTAAGCACCACATCACAAGAAGCTAGTGCTCCTAATCATTCCAAAGTCTACAGGTCAGTTAGCTTCAATGGTGTCACATGAAGCTGTCACCAATTCTCCAGGCTGCTCTATTACCACTCCAGTAAGCTGTACCGATCACTATATTTACTCCTTGCTGTTCAAATTAATACACAGCACCGATCAAAATTACACTTCAACGCGGCTTCTGCAGTGGTGAATACAAAAGAAGTGATGATGGAAAGTAATAGCAGCACGAATGAAGAGAAAAGCAATATTATGCCAAAATTATGTCAGCTGAACTAAAACAGCAGAGATGACTGGTTGTGTGTGGGAGTTTTCATTCATGTAATTTTAAATTTTTATTAAATAGGGGTCAGAAATGTGTCCCATCATTCAGAGGATGGTGTGCAAATAGGATCTCTATATTCTACAGAATATAATACATGTCTCATCATAAAACTTGGCTGCTACTGTCTGACACAAAAGAAAAGTCTTTTTTTATGTGTTTTATGTTTCATTTTAGATTTTGGATCGATACCACTGAGAAGAGACACACTCCCTCTGTACCTGTGTTTCTCTGTTGTGTCTCTCGGGGTCTCTCTCGAAGTTCTCAGCGTAAATTCGGATGGTGGCACCTGTCCCTCCACCGCTCCCGCTCATCCGAAACACCAGGCGGGACGCATCAGTGAAGATGATCCTTAAGCCCTGGAGACACACAAACCAGTATCAATTCAACCATTCATATTCTGCATGCAGTTTTATTTGGTACATCGTATATCTGCTTGATAAAGGATCACTAAGGACTAAAAGATTGGAATGGAAAACAGAATGAATTCAATAATCCGAATAGCACTTCATCCTATAAAAACCCATGATGAGCTTCATCACACAATATAAATCTTTTAGTGTGAGACTATTAAGTAGTAAAAGTGTCTGCTCCTATAATTTAAATGGTATTTTTTGTCATTATTTTCTAATCATGACACTATTTCAGAGTCATTAAAGAGAAAAAGCTGTTAATATGCAGTAACTACAAACATCCACTAGATGTCATGCATGATTTATTGGGGCTGTCTTCAGCAGTGAACTACTGTACATGCTTGGTCTTTAAAGTTATGTGAAGTCATAACTGCTCCAGTATTTCAGTTGTCTCAAGAGGCTTTATGAATGCCAGACATGAATTCTTTTTAAGACCATTTTAGTTGTTTTATCGCCACAGTTTCCTTAAAATTCTGACAGCGGAGAACAATTTCACAACGTACCAGAGGAAAACATCAAGAGCTGAAGTCAAGGTCTAAGTGTTAACAGTTAACTACATGACCTTTAGCTCATTTTCAGGAAAAACAGGATATTGTTGCATTGGGGAAACCAATCGTAACTCTCGCTGGCTGACGTAAGGAAGATAAGACTCTTTGACTAATGGATGTGTGATGAGTCTTATCTGTCCTAAATTCCATGGCGCCTCTTCCTTTATCCCATAAGAGCATTAGGAAAAGACAGCAGTATGTTTTGACAAAAAAAAACAAGGAGCCTGAATATGGATCATGTGATTAACTTGACTGACTGTTATTGCCCAACAGTGCTGTCAAAACTTTATATTGTCATCATCAGGGCTAAAAAATGTAGCAGAAATGTTGTGCAGTTTAGTTTAAGCATAGAGCAGATGAGTTTCACCAACTATTGTAGGAGTGTAAAGTCAAGTGTGTGCATTGAATGACAGTGACCCCTTGGACCAGTATCTGTTAATCTCTTCAGATGGTGACTAAGCTTCATAGTTTATAGACTGTTGCAATAAAAGTAAAGTAAACCACTCGTCTTCCTCCTAATCTGAGTTTGGCTCACGAGTGCAGCATTTCAGAGTCCGGGTGACGAGAGACAGCGATAATGAAAGATGTCCGTCCGCCAGTCTGTCTGTCTTTCTATTTGCGAGTGTGTCAGCTCATCTCTAACAATAGAGGAGCAGTTATCAGGAGTCTGACTAATGCTTGTTTAAAACAAAGCTCAGAGGCCCAGTGGAGTGCATACCAGACTCAATGTGTACGGCTAGCTATCTATTTAACGCCTCCACAAAACTATATTTGTGATCAACACTGAGTAATGACCTGAACCTGACTATTTGACCTCTGTTTTACTAGATAAACAATCTTATCTATAAATACAAATGCAAAAGTGAGCTAAATTGCAATATTTACTGCTGAATTTATGTACATTGTAGGTCCTTTGGCAATCATCTCTATCTATCCTCTCTCTATCTGTTTGATATGCAGACAATGGCGAATGAATTCAGTAGTCGACTACAAAAGGCTGCCATGCCTGTGCTGTGTAAATCCCCCATGCTTTGCCTTTTGTGTGTGTGTGTGTGTGTGTGTGTGTGTGTGTGTCAACGTGCCAACTTTTCCCCCCTTCAAACACACTTGCATCAGAGGGACTGCAAGTGAGACGACAGCTGATATAATTCTGTCCTGGGAGGAATGTGTGCTGTACTGTAATAACACACACTGGGACAGACTGGGATGCTGAGGATTTGCCACTGAGGTTAAATCACATTTTGGGGTGACTGACTAACTAGTTGTGGAGCTGCTGTAACCATGGTAACAAGGAGAAGTATTCACAGCGGGACGGCGAGACTTTTATTGTTGTTAAGAGACATGAGAGGAAACTGACGGACAAATTGTGTGTACAAGGTGGAGGCTGTGCATGTGTTCACACTTATGCACAGGAACAACTGGACGGACCGATTGTAAGCCACTCCATTGTGTGCACGTGTGTGTGTGTGTGTGTGTGGTTTTAGGTGGGGCAGATGCTCAGAAGTGAAGACGCCATGAGTTTCCACACATTTCTAGGTGGAACAGAGGGAGTCAGCTGGGTAAACGTCACAGAGATTGATGGGGAGGGAAGAGGGAGGCTCTTCTCCTTGGTTACTGTCAGTGTGTAAGGATATGTGCTGTATGTGATGTGTATATGCATATGTTTATGGTCTGAAATGAAAGACAGACTATCATGTCCAAACATGGAACCTCTCTAATGAGACAACAGTGAAGCTTCGTGGGTGGTCTCTCTCACAAGAGACCGATGAGTGATTGCATGTGTTTGAAAGAGATCACGGAGAAAGTGTTCGTGTGAGTGTGTGTGCATGTTTAAGTTGTCTTCAGCAGACCTGATCCCATGAAAGAACCTGACTTGAACCACGCTTTCTGATCTATTTGGACTAACAAACAAAGGATCTAACAAACAACCTGATAAATGAAATAATACACAGCATACAGCACCAAACCAGTCTCCTGTTTTTGAATCTTAGCGGGGACTTTCGTAGCCCGTCGTTGGACAAAACATGGACCAGAGCCAGAAACACTGGATCAGTGACAATAGTGACCAGAATGATTTAAACCCACTGCACTGTTCATGAAGTATCATGATATTTAATGGTAACTATCGCACAGAGAGAGAGAGAGATTACGATAAGGATTAACAGACACAGCTAAAATTGAGTGTAAAGATGTATTTCCGTATGTATGTTGTATACATAAAAACTCTGTCTTGTCACTTCTCTAATATCATGGCATGTCCTCCTCCATTTGTTGTGTAATCTTTCTTCCCTCTCTTCGCTCAGACTGACCTGATTTCGAGCCACCGTCCCATCCACAGGGTCGATGTACTCAAAGTTGTCGGACCTTTCCACGCTGTATATGTGGTCTCCGACAGCAAACTTCTGGCTGGTGAATGCTTTGTCTGAGATTACTGACTCCAGATCCCTCATCAGATAAAAGGCTGCGCGTGGGTCCAGGCCTTCATAGTCAAACCTCACAAGAACAAACACATAAATGCTCAGTTAGACACACCCAGCCACCGTAAACACACACATACAAAGGGAACGAAAGCCTCTGTGATACATTTTCATAGCATTACTCTTACTTAAAATGGCCCAAAACTGCAACAGACAAGTTTTGTCGGGGTGATTAGTTGATTTTGTTTGAAATGATGACAGATGTTTGTATTTTGTGGACATTTTTGGGATCTGGTCCTTGGCCTGTCCTCTATGGCCTCCATCTACATGTTGTGGGAAATCTACATTGACTGAGGAAAGCTCTCTGTGGGAACATGAAGAACTGCAGCAACTGTCAGTGGGAACATTGACTGCAAGAACTATCTCTGCCCCTCACAGGGGAGAGGTTAAAATAAGAACAAGTGACAACCAAGTGAGGGTGACTGGAAGAGAAATGGACGAAGGTGAAGGCCTGGGAGACATATTTGGCTTTGGTAGGGTTACAAGGGATTGAGGCTTTGGGGAAAAAAGGAAGTCAATCTCACAGCTTGTCAATTAAAATATTCAAGATATTCAAACGGGGAAAGTAGCATCATGATTAAAACATGGAAGAGATGGAGGGTCGAAGAAAAATAAACCAAATAGACCAAATGCATTATAAAAGCATGGTGATTATTTTATTGATTACCTGCAGAAATAGTTTCGTCCAAACTTGGCCCAGTGTTCTCTGACAATCTGCTCCACACCCTGTTTCCTGGCAGCCATGATGGACAACCACATCAACACTGACCACAGACCATCTTTCTCACGAATGTGGTCTGAACCTGGAGGGGAGAGAAAACACCCAAAATATAGCATAATTCTTAAAGAAAATACGAAATTAAGAAATTAACACAGAGAGATGAAAATATCATCAACACAACCCTGCTATGTGTCTAATTTTACATCCAAAAATTAAGTTTTCAGTTATTATGAGAACATGGTTGGATGCCTGTTAGCACATCCATACTCCATACACACCAAGTGGGAAACACTTTCTATGGAAATTTTACTAATTTATGAGCACTCGGATAATAAAAGACTTAGACTGTGTTCACACTATTCTGTATTGATCCACAACTTATAACAAGTTGAATTTAGTTTAGTATTCATCTCCACTGTATGTGCTGTAACAGAAGGTCAAGGGGAGTGCTCGGGTTTGGAGACAAACCAAACATCCCCACAAAAATAATCTCCTGCTGTCAAAAACACACACACACTAACAGAGGAGCAGTTCACACCCTTGATCAGCATCCTTCACTGGGGAGCCATCGGTCTGTTCTGGAAAACAGCTGCACAGTAAAGGTATCTGTTAAGGGGGCACTTTGACATTTTAATAAGACTGAAAATGTTCGTAATGTTTCCCTGGCAGTGCTTGGGGCAGGAAATGGACTCAACGGTTGGGAATCATTTTAAGTTACATGTGCATTTATTTTACGAGGAAAACATGAAGGTATCATTATGTCTGTTTTATAGCACGGTGAAGTGTACTTCATAGCAGTGCGTCTTGCTTTAGCACCATACAGCTGCTGGGAAACTGACAGTTGTCATTATTTAATCCCTGTCTCACTATTTCCCTCTTTGGAAGTCATGGCTATAGATATCCCAACATTTTTGGAAGGACTGGTTTAAGTATTATTAAGTCATTGTGAGGAAGAATTATTATACACATAATAATAATTATTTTTTCTGCGTTGCTGAGTAGTTTTTTCAGATGGCATAAACCTGCATGTTGTGTGCAATGACTTTTGAAGCTATCTATCTACAAAACTGTAAAGCAAAATGACACAGCAAAGTTTGACATAGTTGGTAAAATTTACACTTAAATAGATCCTGATGTTTGTCAGAATAAGTGTATGAGAGTTAGTAAAGAGCAGGAGTGCTGTACAGCTCTGATGATTTACTACTCAGGGCTGTCTCTGAGCTTTTGGCCTTACATGGGTAGACAACGAGTAAGCTCCCATAGTCCTCTGTGCTCTCTGCTTCTCTGCTCCTTCCACTTCTCCTTGTCAATACTTCTCATATTTGGACTCGTGGAACTCCCTCTCCTCTCTTTCCAGCTTCTCTCCTCCCCTCTTGTTCAAACCCACTAACATTTTTCATCTCAGCTTTTCCTTCCTTGTTCAAGCGATTGATTGGAGAATGAATGTCATATAAATGAACAAAACCAAGAGAAATTGAAATAGCTGGAAAAGTGTGGAGAAGCAGATGTAGAGGGAGGGTAAAAGCAAAGTGTATTATTTGTGCACGCACATTGTTTATATTTTCTGACTGTGTATGTGTGTGTCTGCATTCACAGAAAACATCGCCACTGGAGGCCTGTCTGCATGTTGCAGCGATTCAGGGAGCCCTGTCTCCTTTTATAGCAGAAGAATGGGGATTATTTACACTTGCAGTCAGGGTCACAGCCCTCACATCTATTACACGACTCTTGACTGGAGCTACAGGCAGTCTGCTTATAACTCTAGACCTGGAACAGGCTGGTGAGTCTGCGCAAGATAAGGGGATAGAGACGATGATACAGTTTTAAACAAAATCACAAGGCTAGTCAAAATTATTTTGAGGATAAAACTACAGAAACTATTATTATGCAATCAGTTTGTTGTAAACATCCATCAGGATTATTTATTGGTTGACCTTTGACCTGAGGCCAGAGGGAGTCATATGTTGTACAATATGTGATTTTATGCTCTCAAATACAACTGAGAATTGTTTTCTTGTGCAGTGAGGGCTTTTTTTGTTTCAGTTGTGTTCACTTTCAGTTTTACCTCCAAATCATCATTAGGCAATACACTGCACATCCTGAGGGACACAATGATTTTCATTCTGATAACTTTTTAAATATCTTTTCATGGTAAAATCACGTAGTTATTGCAGTTTCTTTGGTGTGAGTACTACATTATCATAACCAATATTAATGATGGCCAAAAACTATACATTACACTTAAATTTCATTTAATTACAAGAGAAGGTTGACTGGTCTTTCAGTAGTGCTGTGCTGAAATTTCATAGCAGCTAGCCGGTGCAGTCTTGTAGTGATGGTCTTGTGTGCAGGCACCTCAACACTGAGAGGAGATTTCTCAGTTTCACACCCTCACATTTCTCACATTTTCCAAGTCAATCCTCTTCACGTTAAAAGGTTACTCCTGCTTTGTGTGCTATTTGTCTATGAGTGGAGTGTGTTGGATGCTTGGACTGTGAGTGAGTGTGCTGTATAAGAAATTATACCTGTCCCAAAGCTCTCCTCCCCGCAGAGGGAACAACGCCCAGAATCCATCAGGTTCCCAAAGTACCTCCAGCCTGTTGGAGTCTCATACAGTGCCAGTTTCAGAGCTTTGGCTACCCTACAAACATACATACAGAGAGAAAGAGAGAACCAAAGCGAGTGCTCACAAACTCACAATGTATTTATCGGTCTCTAATATCTAATGCCAGTCTTTCTCAGTTCTGATGGAGAAATAAACTTGCAAACAATCCTCTGACCTTTGAAATAAAGCAAACCAAATGTTGGATGACAAGCACAATCTGCCGGCAGCTCATCCAATAACTTAATAAGGCAAAGGCAGCAAGAGCAAAGTGAGTTAACCTTTTAGCCGATGTTTTCTTTGAACCTGAGCCATGCACTCACATAGGGAGAGGAGTGTGTGTGTGTGTGTGCGTGTGTGTGTGTGTGTGTGTGTGTGTGTGTGTGTGTGTGTGTGTGTGTGTGTGTGTGTGTGTGTGTGTGTGTGTGTGTTGGGGTCCCAGGGAGGAATGAAGGTGAAGACAGTACAATATGTGGGAGTGCAAAGAAACAGACAAAAAAGAAAAGGTCAAAGAGAAAGTCTAATAATACATAACAAACGTACAGAAAAGTAACTGGCAGAGTTACACAGATGGGATTATAAAGCAGCACGTTTTGAGAGAGGGGTTGACATAGTTGGACAAAAATGAAAATGATGTAATATTAGAAACAAACAAACAAACTCAGCAGCAATGAAAATGATCAGATATTGGCATATGGAGTCAAATTCCCACCCCCCTTTGGAGCCGATTATTTTATTCTGAACATTTTAAACTAACTATCATTATAACCATGGCAACTTACATTCAGTAATAACGTATTGGTCAGCTATTAGCACATTGTCGAAGCAGGTCACAGATATAGTTAAACAAAACCAAGGTCATGTCCTCATTTTTGTTTATGGAAGCTGAAAGTTTTAGCCTATGGGAGAGTATATATATTCAGTTCTACACACAAAGTATATACAGTGGATTTACTAAAACTTACTGGTATCTTTAAAGGTGCTATAATCAACATTTTTATCATGACAACACATCAAATGACCTCTTGCATGTGAAAGCGTTGAATCCACAGAGAATTATCACCCAACTCTGCAGTGTGCCTCTGCTCTCCGGAGCATTTCAGCAACTTTCATCTCATTGTGTTGACTTTACGACCCGCAACCTGTTTTAGTTCACTCTTAACACTCTCATAGCAGAGTTTCCAGCAGCAGCGGGCAGCTGCTCTCAGCACAAAAAAGCTCTAATACCTACACCCACCTTACACTATCTGCTCAGCACCAAACAGCAGACAAAGTTAACAACTGGCTGGTGAACGTAGAGGAGTATTTAGCAGCTATTAAGAGCCACATATCTTTTCCTCAGGAGTCTATGCTGTGAGGAACCATAAGCTAGCTACAAAGAGAGTGAATATCTGTGGCCGAAGGTGGCCAAAATAACTCCAAATAGATGGAAGTACCAGCAAATTCAATGTAACTGGTATTAGGTATTATTATTATTATTATATTGTGGTATTATTATATTCGTGACATTGTGGAAAAATGGATTTATTGTGAATTTGTTTTGGCAAGTTAAGTCGGTTGGGTGAGGTTTCACCAAACACATTTGGCCCTGCTCATGGGATTTGTAGTTGTTGAATGATAACAAAGTAATCATTGCTCTATCATTATTACAATCATGAGGCTCTTAAATTTTAAGGTTTTATGTAGTAGTAGATTTCCATGTAGCACAGAACAAAGAACCAAACTAACATGTTTTAAATTTTTTACTTTTTTTTTTTTTTTAAAAACACACCTGACATCAGACAGTCTAAGAACCCAGTGAAACAGATGTTCACTCTCTGTAATAATTCATTTTCAGTGTTGCAATCCCAAGCCTGCTTGCAGGGATATTTAGTTTTCAACAAAGATGATTACCCAGTGGCCTCAAACACATCATCCACACCTCCTCAGTCAAATGTAAACACAATTCCCAGGACTCAGCTAAGAAATGCTGGGAGAAATACTCAACACAACAAAACAATTGTTGCTCCTTAAGACACAAACATGCTGTGGGACGCATTGAAATTCAGTGTAACATATGTGAATGTGGGTGGGTTTCAGGGTTTTTAAGTGGCCGTGCACGTCCGCACAGTCATTATGCACATAAATAAACTCCACAGTGCCCAGCACAGTTGTTTACGTGAAGATAGGATAAATTACCAAATAAGAGTAACCGGTTTTATTCCCCTCTGGGGAAGCGAGAGCTGGAAACGGAAAGCCTGGCATTCCTAAAAGAAAACAGAATCTCTGGCCTTCTGATGAGCCTCGGACGTTTTGAACAGCACAGACTCAGCCAACACAAGCACGAAAATTGACCCTACCCGTGCTCACTTTGTGTTGCAAAAATGTAGGGACAAAACTGTGTGAGAATAGCGCCAGTCATGTTTTCTCAAGTTAGATATTTGCGCCAGCTGAGCTTGAACCGAACAACAGCATACACGTACACACATACCCATACAGTGCATAGCCTTCATGCTCACATACCTTTAAGGAAACAAGTGTAATCAACAATCAGCATCATCTTTTCTACACTTACACATGTGATGTGATATTCCACTAACAAATTCCCAGTTCTCTGCAAGTATAAACATCCTTTAATGCCTCTCTCTCCACAGGCTTTGCCAAAACAGAAACATGTTGGCAGATGAGTATGACTGGAGACAGAAGAAATACACTTGGAAGTTTTTCTATTTCGGGTTGTGATCCCCATGTGTAGGTGTGACCTCTCAACTGTGAGACTTTGCCAATTTCCAGATTTCCAGAGATTTGCCAATGTCCAGTTTCTCACACTAGAATAACATCAACATTATTGTCATGAAATATACCAGTAAATAATGCAATATCCAGTCTTAAACTAGAAAAGCACTCAGAGAGCACAGACCTCTGCCAAGGTAGCAGCGACTTCTTATTTAAAGTTACCCCCGCTGCCAAGGAGGTTATGTTTTCACCAGGGCTTGTTTGTTTGGTTGTTTGTCGGTTTGCAAAGTAACTCAAAAAGTTATGGATGATTTTTGACAAAATTTTCAGGATTGTTCAGAAGCGGCCTAACTTAAAACTCCGATTCAAGGCCATCAAGGTCAAAAAGGAAAGGAATGATGATAAAATAGTAATGTATGGGAGATTTTGCATATTTCTGAACGCTCTAGGGTGTATAATTTTCAGCCAATCGCCACCTAATTTGGTATATAAACCAATATAGGAATCCAGAAGTCATTGATTCAGTTTGGTCAAGATCAGTAAAAAAATCAAGGTCACCAAGGTCAAATATGCATTTTTAACCATAACTTCATGTAGGAAGGAGCTACAGCAATGCAACTGGTCTCAAAATATCCAGAGAAGAATTCTCAATTTATAATCTTATACATTCTTATAGTCAAATATGAATATTTTCTGCGATAATCGTGAAAAACTGTGCAGAGAGGACAAAATCAGGGCAGAATGCTGCCTTGGTGGAGGTCTGCGCTCTCTGAGTGCTTTTCCAGTTCTTATTGTGTGGTTGCTTTTAAAAATTTGTCTTCTAATGAAATATCAATTGTAAGCTACTCTGAAAAAGCAGGATCCATTCATATCTGTAAGATGAAATTAAACTGGTCTGTCAGGAAAATAAGTTGGATGTGTTGTCCCCATAAGGTGAAGGACAGGTTTTAGAACCAGGCTCACAATGAACACATGCATAAACCAATCAATCAATCAATCAATCAACCAACCAACCAACCAACCAATCTCCCTTATTTCCTCTCCATTCTAGCTTTGTATATACCTCTCTCATGTATCAACAAATACTAAGGAGTAATGTGTGGTATGAAGTATTTGTGGAGTGAAATATTGCCAGTGTTTGGCCTTGGCTTGATATTTTACCAAACATAGCATGTGCCCTCTCTCCTCACCTCTCCCTCTGAAGAGAGCTCAGCCTGAACTTAAAAGCTTTAGTTTGGCATTCAGACAAAAAGTGCAGCATGCTGGAGCATTAATTGGACTTGAAATGTTCTTCTTGACCTGAACCAGGAACATTCACTGAACAACACAGGAATTTAATACACTGAAAATCATTGACAGTAAAGAACTTAAATTAAAGTTGAGAGATGATTTCTGTAAATGGTCATAGCTGCTACCTTCCCTGTTTAGTGGAATCTGTGTCAAAATACTTTCTGACACGGTCGGAAAACAGTTTTCTAAGCTTTTCCAAGACTGTCAAAAATCTATTTATCATTTAATAATATTATAACAAGGGAAGAATTGTTCTTGTTGGGTCAATGTTTAATTTGGCTGCCTTCTGCATCTTGCTTCCTATCAAAATATTGGTTTGTAATACAACATTTGAGTCTGATGACAGCAGTTCCCCAGTTTTATAAAATAAATTTGATTTAACATGCTGTGGAGGTTTAGACACCACTGCTCTATAATAGCACGATCACTTGATGCCAAAATTGCCAAAATTTGTCTATTTTTCCACCATATAGTAGGCATCCTGAAGTCCTGCAGGACCATTGGACCTTAACATCTGCCACTGACTATAGGTATGGGAGTTAGCGGGTCATTCAGAGTGTCTTCTGGTGCTTCTTCAAGCTCTCTTCTCGTTCCAGTGAAGACTCTGAAACTCTGCAGACCCCTCTGCACTATTCAAACCTCCAGATGTTTCTGCCTTTGGTATTCGTGTATTTGTGTCAATGTTGGTGGCTTTCAAGTCAACTTTACATGTGTATTTGTTGCATCACAGTGGAAGTCTCTATCATCTTAGGAGTGCAGATTTGGATGGGATCTTTGCTCGGAACAGGATATCCCTATTGGGCACCTTGTCTTTCCAAGAGATGCAGAGTATTCTGCATAGGCAGCTCATATGAAAAACATGATACAAATACCACATTAGTCAGGGTGCGTAGGATGATATGAAAATTAATCCATAAAAACACACCCTGTAGTAGTAGCACATCATGTCCTACAAGAACTTAAGCACTGGTAGATGTGCGAGGCACTAGTCTTTTGATTGATGCCTGGTCATCTTAGTAACCACCACAACAGGAACTAAAAAACAGTTCCACTACAAGGACAACATTTAACATTTGACCTCTTTCATTCTAATCAACGATTCACTAGAAGTCACACTTCCTCCTGCTAACTGGCACAGCATCTGCCCTCTCTTCTCTCTACATCCTTCTATCCCTGGAACGGTTAAAGGAGAGGCAGATGTTTCCTTTATCAAAGTTTCCCTCCCATTCTCTCTTCCTCTGACCGGTCCCTCCGTCTCTGCATCAGCTCTTGAGTATATTTGCACAGAGAGATGCAGCTACACAGCACAGTAAGACCGACACCTCCAGTTGAAGATTAATCACCTGTAATTCCTCCAGTCCATCTGAACATAAATACATTCTCTGTCTTGCAGTCGCTTTACCTTGTTCCCTCTGGACACACACAACTACATATACAGTATACACACCGTCACATTTATCAAGGCGTTTATAACACACTGTGCTTGACTACGAATAAACACACAGCAGGGAGGGTTGCTCAGTCTAAACACTCAGCACACACACACACACACACACACACACACACACACACACTGGCCAGTTGCTCTCCAAAAAAGGCCTACACTTGAGCCAATGCCAACACCATGCTACTAAGTACTTCAACACTTCCTGGAGTTTGTTAAGGACATGCAGATATGTACAGTCTGTGTCTAGAGGCAGCAGTATTACATTGGGAACTTAAGAGGTGGTTTTCAACTTGAGCAAAGTGACCCTGTCCTGCAACAATGCCAGTAATCAGTAAAGTACTCATAGACAAGATAGGTGTGCAGAGTAGGCCTAAATACCAGTGAAATTGGTTTAACCATGGAAAAAACGAGAATCTTACATAATGCAATTTATTCTGAAAAAGCTCTTCAGAAAGCCCAGAGCATGATATCATCTGTAGTTTATGTATTATCTGGAATAGACATCATACTGTAAGGTAATTCTAGGAGGCTGAACAACCAAGTTTCCAGGAAATTAAATTTATGCTATCATCGATTCAAAAAAGACAAATGTTGAGAAAATAGACAAAGAGAGATGAAGGAGATATTTGATTACTAAGTAATGAAAAGGCAATTTAATCAACGGTAAGTGTGTGTGAGTGTGTGTGAGGAACTGCGGTCGACAGCTTGGGGTTGTAGCAGGACATGTGACACACACACACACACACACACACACACACACACATCTTCCTATGAATCCTGTTCATACACAACTATTCATGTGTGTATGTTTCTTGGCCTGTTAACAGGTTCACCTGTGTGCAGTCAGGTTCAGAGTGAGACCATCAGTGTGCTAGAGGGGGTTCTTAGTTATCTCTGGTGCATCTCTGACTCATTAATGACTAAATTTATTTTCCTTTTTTTGCAACGTTTAACAATCTTAGATAAAACATTAATGGTTTGCTTTGGAACCTGATTGTGGTCATTCTGCGCTCCCTCATGCCGCTCAGATCCCTGTGTGATGGTTGGGTCTGATAGGGGGTAGGGTCAGAAGAAGCTGTATGAAGCCATTAGCTGGGGGGAGAGGTGTTGACAGCTTGTGTGAGGGTTTCTTTTTTGTTTTGGATCCATATATGTTTGACTTTGTTAGTTTACCTGGGACTAGGGGTAGGGTTTGCTCTTTGGTGTCTACCATTTCTGCCTCCTACATCATTTCCTCAAACCACCACCTTACCGCCTAACTCCAGTGCCAGCGGCCACACCATGATCCCAAACTGTCTGCAGGATTACAACAAGTGGCAGTGCTCAAAACCAATACAAGAAACACATGGTCATACGCAGTATATACATCCAAAAGTCAGACAGGATCGTCATAATCTGGTATCCCTAGCTTAGGATCCATCTCTGGCGGTCAGTGTTGTCATTTTGTCAATTTAACCACAAGCCTAGATTCCCCTGACATTCAAGCCATTGTGCAAAATTTGAAATTTTACACTTTGGCTGACTTGATAGCATTAAAAAAGACAATGTCAAATGACAGAAAGCAATGCCTTCCATGAGGATCAGCACTGCTGTGATGAGCTGACAGCATTCAGTTTAGACCGCTGCAGTCACTGGTATATTTCTTTATTAACAGAAATATACAATCAGGAATCAGCATTCTGTCAGATATGCAGACTTTTCCCCCTAATAATGCAAATACACTTCTTAAGAGATATGATTACATACATAAACACACACAAACAGATTTTCAGTAGGTTTTATGGAGAAAACACTACTGACTGACAATGAATCTTTCTAAACTTGTAGAAGTCAACACTCATACTGAACTAACTATAGTGGGCCTAACTGGGGTGCAGCACTGGGATCTACCTACTGGAACGATGTTGATGGGGAAGACTTCAGCTGTGATCACATCCTCACACTCAGCAACCCTATAATGACCATGACAACATTTATAGGCAGTGAGTAAATGTGTGTGTGTGGGGGGGTCGTATGTGATCTCATAGTCTTATTCATAGTGGGTGAGTCTTCATCTGAGAGTGTCGTCCCTCTCCAGAGATTAGGCTGCTACAGGAGTTTGTGTGGAGAGGTTGAGGTGGTGTGACAGGAGGCAAACCCCTTCTCACATGGTGTCAAATTCCCTCTAATTTATTACACCTAATATACACACTACTTTTTCGACTTTCATCCTTGTTCACTTTGACTCTAATAAAAATAATAAAGACGCAGGAGTGTTGAAATGCTAATCCGTTTGCACCATTAAAGGCTGTGTACTCCTGTCCTTTTTTTTTTTATCTCTGGCCCGTTAGATCTACTCTTGAGTGTGTGTTATTAGTGTGTGTTGTACAGTACCTGTCTAAGGCAGTGCTGGTGGCCATACTCCTGGCAAAGCCCTTGACTCCCAGCTGTCTGAAGTAGGGGATGGTGGACAGGTTGGCAGCCATGATGGCCACAGAGTCTGACGGGTTCACAAAGAAGCCATTTTCTCCAAGAATCATGTAGCGGTCCTGACAACAGCACAGTGCGATATGGTGCAGTGTGAGTCTGGTTATTGGTGTAACAGTGTGAAGAGGGAACTGAAATCAGGCCTTTTTAATTTAACATTAAAGGTGATATCAAAGAATAAAGCTGGTGATGTTCAATATTCTCCTTATTGTGAATAACTCCTGAAAAGACCAAAACTAGCAATGAAGTGATCCTACTAATAGCTCATTCATCTGTGTAGCAGACCTTCATCGATGACCAAATAATGCCACACATGTTAATTCAATACACTATGACTGTAAATCTATTCCATGATGCTAACCATTGGGCCACCATGAAATTCAGTAAAGTTGGATTTACAGTTATGCTATAAAGAATAATATTAGCCAACAATCACTATCATTGTTTAAAGTTTGGAAGATATTGGTCACGGTGTTATGTAACAATGATGCCAAAAAAACAAGAAAGCTTCACACAGAAAGATTACAACCACTGGTACTAATGACTGTGAAGATACTGATCCTGGTGGGAGAAGCAGAGCAGATAGGAAATAATTCTCCTGATGCTCAGCTAATACACTCACCAAAGGGTGTGAGTGTGTGTGTGTGTGTGTATACAGTAGAAATGACTATTGGATGACATTGTGGAAAAAGTGAGCAGCTTGTTAGATCATCATGGATACAGGATTATTCAGCTCCCATTACACTGCTTCCTGTTATCAATGTGCAAACAAACAAATAAAAAATAAATACGTCGCTCTCTGGTATCCATGGGTGGAGTCTCGTTGATTTAGTATTTATCCTTAAATATATACAGTAAATAAGAATGGGTTTTAAATGAATGTATGGCTGCATAAACCAGGTGTCCCCGTGATATCTAAGAAAGAGAACCTATTCCATGTTTGTAAACCAAATTAATACTTAATTAACAACCTCTTCCAGTTTCCACATAGTACAATTATAAAGAGAGTAAGTCACATGACGCAACTTGTTTTCTACTTGACAGAAACATGAAAAATCCACTGAAAGTCTGAGAACGTTCAAGTTTAAAAATATATATATTGAAATACAATATGACTGTGGTGTGGACAAATATCTTCATTGTCAGTGTCATTCACTAAAACTAATATTTAGCGTATCACAGTTATTTATCAGTGATATATTGAGAGAACAAAGTGAATTTGCCATATATTATTTTAAAAAAATATCCATACAGGCATGTGTTAAGAAATATCAGATGTCTCACCCCATCTGCGTCAAACGCAGCTCCAAAGCCAAAGTCACCTCCTTTCATGGCGTCGATCACAGAGGTGGCGTAAATCAGGTTGGGCTCTGGAGGTCGGCCGCCGAAGTCCTCCAGAGGAACACAGTTGACCGCAGAATTAGCCGGAGCTCCCAACTCATCACACAGAATCCTACGTACATAGGGGCCCATCACTGTGACACAGCACGAGGAGAGGAAGAAAGACAGACATGATTTAATCACCAATAACATTTACAACAGCTCAGGGGCCACATAAGGTCGATGATGAACTGCCTCACCTCCGTTCATGGCATCTATGTGTATCTTGAGCTGATCTGGTCCTGTGAGAAGACTTTTAATGGCACTGAAGTCAAAGATGTTTCTCAGCAGTTGTAGATACACCTCAACCGAGTCTACGATCTCCACTAGGGACACAGAGAAGAGACGATTAGTGTCAGGTGTTTTCTTTGCATTTTGTGCATTAAAGAAAAATGAAAAGTGAGTGAGCGAGTACTGTACCTCTGAACGGCTTGAACTTATTCTCCAGGTCAAATTCCTGTCTTCCCAGTCTGGACAGATCAATGCGGAGATCAGGACAGATTGCATACTCCTCGAGTGTCCGGCACACCTGGTGGATCCTCTCCATCACTGTGTCTGGAGACGGGCCTAGCACACAAAGAAAGTCATCCATTAATATGTCTAAATTACAGAACACTAGCGTAAGAATACCCCTGACTTTACAGATGGTTTTACTGGAAGAAGCAACTGGAAGACAAACACTCTTTCTCAGCCCTCACCTCCATTTGCCACATTAAACTTGATTCCAAAGTCTCCACCAGGACCTCCAGGGTTGTGACTGGCTGTGAGGATGATCCCACCAATGGCCTTGATCTTCCTGATGATGCAGGAAACAGCAGGCGTGGAAAGGAGGCCGTTGTGGCCGATTACAAGACGACCAATCTGCACGGCACCGAAGTTGAAGGAGGAAAATGTCAGTTGCACATCAATCAAGGATGTCGCAATAATGCTTTCTGATAAGTTAGAAATGTTTGGGGGTTTACTCTGTGTCTCCTGAATGCTGTGTGAATATGAAATCAAGCTCTGCTGAGAATTGTTGAGTGGAAAAGTGTCCATCCATGCAGAAATGAAGTCGAAAAAAAACAAACATGAGGTAGTGTTTCTTGAGCTGGCTGTAATACAAGATAATAAAAAGAAATTCTTTCTACACTGACCTAAAAAGTTCATCTGTCCAACTCGATCTGAGATCACACTAGCCCAAAGCATCTCGTCATTCTACAGGTGACTAATTGACGACTAGCTTTAAAAAAAAAGCTAAATGCTCTGCATCAGGAGGCTGCACAAATAGCAGAGCTGCTCTCTCTATTTATAATTTGTATGCTACTTTTAAAGTGGTAATACCACCAGCATCCCATAATTCCCCTGCATATCAGCTTTACTAAATAAAAGTGTCCTCACTAGGGAAGAATTCATTCTGCTGACGTCAGTGAATCCTCCCAACATGCAGCATGTTGCATGTATATATGAAGAAACAACAAGGAAAATGAGGGACAACCACAAGATATAATAATGTGCTCTCAACACACATCTATATGACCTAAGAACACATCTAAAGCAATCTATGATTTCCCACTTTGTTTAGATTGTAATCATTGAGTTATCTCTGCAAATGGAGCCACTATCCTGACTCTTGGTTCGATGCCATATGACAGGGGATCCCCAAAGCATAGAGTTTGGCCCTGGAGAGGTGGATCAGCGAGGTGTGGGGGGGTTCAAGTCGGAAGGAAAATGGAGCAGGATGGATGGGAGTGCCGATAAGGCCGACATAAAGAGACACTTGGCTGGGCCAGCAGAAAAAAACCTGACTGATCTCAAAAACAAATTATATTCCCCTCAGATTTTCCTTTGGACTGTGTCCAAACTAATCACAAAGACCTCAGAGAAAGCGTTCTGAATGAGCTGTGGGGATTTTCCTCTTCTCTGCCTCTTTCACTCTGTCTTCCTCTTTTCATTTATCTGCTGCTGATCGACACTTGAGAGCTCACACACAACTTTGGATGGGTTTGCGTGTGTTAATACCACAGATTATAAAAAGTGGAGGAGTAAGTGCATGAGATAAGGTCAGCCATGATATAAATGCTAAGCACATATTGATATGTGGATTTGTATTATAAAACTTTGGTTTAAGAATCCAGAGCCTATACTTAGAATGCTCTCAAGAAATGGTGGGACAATCTCTGCTGAATTTAGCAGCCAAATAATAATAATAATAATGGTCTTATATATACAGCATTTAACCCGTCCTTAGGGGCAAATTGTGGGTCACCTTATTGCTGTTCTCCTTTTTTCCTTGTTTCTCTTTAATCTGAAGTTTAGGTGCATATCTATGATGTGGTGTTTTTCCACTTCTCAGATTTACTTTTAAATGCCTGACGATATAAACATCAGTGGCTGTCTTACAAGAAAAGTGGAAACTATTGGGTTTTATCATTTCCTACACTGGTAATCATCCAGTGACCCTTAAGATTCATCTTAAGACCCCAAAGTTGTGAAAGAACCATAGACATATAAAATAAACAATCTGAATCATATTTCTTTGTGGAAAACTTTTGCTGGGCAGTGTATTTAATCTCTGCTCTCTATTGCAGTGACTTATTTTATTACACAGACATGTTAGTCCTATGCATGGGTGGAGGTATGTGCAGCACACTGCTGCTCTCCTCCTCCCTTCTTACCCCATTAGCAGCTGCCATCTGAACTATCACCTCGGTGGCAGCTCGGCTGAAGTAGCGGCCGTCGCTGCCCACCACCATGGTGCATCCCTGCCGGTCCCGCAGGTCAATGGAGGACAACAGGCTCTGGATGTAGTTCTGCAGGTAGTTCTTCTTCCCCTCGAACACCGCCGTCTTCCTCCGGAGCCCGTTGGTACCAGGCCGCTGGTCGTCAAAGGGGGCGGTTTGCACCGTCACCACCGGGATGGGGCTCGTCTCCATCCTCCTCTCCACGACTAACTATAACTAAAAAGTTTGCTCCTGGCAGTATCCGAGTAAAAGCGGCTGTAGCGTGAAGATGGAGCTCCTCTGTCAGCCTGTAAGGTGGAGTTAGAGTTGTTTCAGTCGCAGTGAGGGATGGAAGCCAGCAATGTCCTCAGCTCCTGTGGTGAAGCCCGCAGAGCTGCATCCCTCACTGCTCAACTCTCCTCTGCTGTTAGACAACTCCCTCTTTCCTAATAAGTCTGAACAACTGACTGCAAGAAAAAAAAAAAGAAAAAGCAGGCAGGGCCAGAACCTTCAAGGCCCACAATCAGCTGAGCCTCAGGCCAAAAATAGAGCTTTGACTGATGCCAGAGGGGAATTGTGTGGGGGACCAGCCTGCAACCGGACACTGCTTTAGTCTGTGCTGTCCACACTGAAGGCACCGAGCAAAGTTCCTCCAGGTCTGTCTCAGGAGGCTCTCCTGCAGTCTATTTCAATATATTTATAGAGTATAGATTTCAGATGCAAAAGGTAAATTTGTCATATTTTTTATTTCTCATGTAATACTGTATGTCCCACCATGACAAGAAGACCACATCAGTCTGCAGTGTGTCTGCTCCAGTATGTGGTAAACAGCGTCACCTGGAGGCACAAAGAAAGAACTGAAGTGATAAATTCAACTCCGGAGATGTTTCACTTCTCAAACAAATTCTAAAAAAAAAAACCTAAATCAGAATCAGAAACAGGTTTGTTGCCAATAAGTTTGCACAAACAATGCAGTTAACTTGATAGGTATAGTAACTGAATAGATATTTTAATATTTTTATTCTTGTTATGTCAAACTATTTATTTTGATGGGCTTTCAATATGTTAATATGTGCAGAAGTTCATTTAAAAAGTAAATAATTTATTTTTCTATATTTTAGATCAGTGAGTTTCATTATTTTATCAACTGTTACTATGTTTAGAGCTGGCATCAGCCTTATTAATTAATCTGTTGCTTAGGGAATGACTTTTGATTGTTTTCTTTCCCCCAGTGTTTTAGCTCAGGTGTTTTTCTGCACTGTAGGCCTATGTACATTTTGAATCTGTTTATTTTTCCCACTGTGTATTGCATTTGTTGCACAATTCTTCGGGATGAATAAAGTTTGTGTTATCTTTTAAAATAGTCATTAGCACATAGTTTTGATTTGGCTTAAATTAATTTAAAAATAGCTCAATAATGAGAGATAATGAAATTTGGGAGAGAATTAACCTTTCTACACTGAAATATCACGACAAAAGTGTTTGAACCCATGATATGGAAAAATAAGCATTAATATCAATGTTTTTTTAAACTGTTGTTGTAGTCCTTTTATATGCGTCCTGACCAAAACTCTTCTGCACAAACTGTACATATCTGTCTGACCAGACAAGGAGCTTGAAACATCCCAAATAATTTTCAGACATTTATTTTGACACGTTAATTAATTACACAACAAAGTTTCCACTGCAGCAACTCACAAAATATATATTACCACTCATCTTATTTACACTGATTTCCTTTCCGACATAATAACGCACATAAATATCATGCAGTTAAAAACATTTCTTTAAGAAATGAGCTACACCATGGAACATTTAGACTGTGAAGGCCTCAGCAGTGATGGTAGGACAGTCTGAGGTGCTCGCTGCTCAGCAGGGCAGGAGGACAGAAAGGAGTCCTGGGATCCTGCAGGAGAGTTGGGAGCAGACAGGAAGCAGGGCCAGACAGGAGGTGACCGTGGCCGACAGCGCTGCGAGGGCTCTGCTGTGGATTCTGGTTCCGTGAAGTGATGGGAGAAGGTTTGCTCATGATGCTGTCAATGCTGAAGGAGCACTTTGCCTGCGTGCCAGGCTTTGACTCAACTTCTCTCAAGTCTTTAGGGACACTGCACTTCCCGAGACTGTTCAAAGTTTGTGGCAGAAGGTGATAGGAAGAAGGAGGCATCATGATGCCCTCCTGCAGAGGCATGTACCTGATAGGAGCAGCAGGCGGGGGGCTCACCTGGCCCTGTACGCAATATGGTTGCCCGTAGGGCCTGTAGCAGTTCAAGTTGGAATAAAACATAAGTCCGTCTTTGCCAAGCTCGGGCTGGTTCCTCTTAAAGCGCTTCCTTCGTCGAAGGAAGCTGCCGTTGTCGAACATGTCCTCTGAGGCAGGGTCCAGAGACCAGTAGTTACCTTTGCCCGGGTTTCCAGGCTCCCTCGGGATCTTGATGAAACAGTCGTTGAGGGACAGGTTGTGCCTGATGGAGTTCTGCCAAGCGGGGAACTTGTCCCTGTAGTAGGGGAACTTGTTGCTGATGAAGTCACAGATGCCGCTTAGCGTCAGCTTCTTCACCGGGCTCTGCAGGATGGCCATGGTGATGAGGGCGATGTAGGAGTAGGGAGGCTTCACTGAGCTGCTCTGGGCTTTCCTGGGTGCATCTGCGCAAAAACTGCTCTCGCTTTCCCCTGAAGAGTCTTGCTCTGAAGAGTCAAACTCTGCACCGGATTCTGCCGAGGACCCAGGGTACGTGGAGCACTCGTTTCGATACAAACGCCCGCGGGTAGGCTCATCCTCACCTACTATGTCAATCTCGTCGTCTTCTAGAGGCAAGGTGGTGTGTTGCGAAGCTTCAAATTCACTGGAGAGAGTCATGGTCCGTGCGTAAGGTTTAAAAACGGCCAAAAACTCAACTGTGCCAAAAATGCATTGATGGCGCGTCGTGCGTAAAAACCAAAAGGCCCTTAATCGTGCGTAAAAGTGCAACTACCGTCTGGTTCTTATTGAACCTCGTATACAGGCTGCTTTCTGAGGTAAGGAGGGATGAAGCCTATATATGCAGAGAGACTGCTGCCCTGCAGGCCAGTCCCATTTACCCTCTGGACCTATCAGAGCAGCCCCTCACCGCGGGGAGCCTGAGGAGGCAAGCACACAGGTGGGGGGGGGTCCTGAGGTGCGCACGGGCAATTCACGCAAAGAAATCTCAATTTATAGATGGCAATTTGTTGCATGTGAAAATGAATGCATGCATTTCAATAAACTAAAAAATAAAACAAAACTGGTAAAGAAAAATCGAAATTATACTGCGTAACAGCTTAGACATCTTTGTATTGAGTGGGCTATACACATTACCAGAATGTGCTCATCACTTTTTGATGCATTCATAATGATTGGTGTGTACCCTGTAATATGTGGGTCATTATTCTGCGTCTGGCGTGTTCACATGCTACCAAAATAGATGAGTACGATGAGTTTAAAGTTAACTCTAACTGTTTGAATGTGATATTACAGATCGTACAGCAGCACAGTCGGAGGTGGGATGCTCTTGGGAGTTTTAACACCACGCCTAGGCCAGCGCTAAGAAACAAAGTGTTTCCCCTCAGATCCCCCGCGGGTTCGTTTAGTTTGCCACCTCTGGATGCCCGCAGGTGGTGTGACCATGAAAATGGCCGTGGTGAGGCTTCCCGCAGCCAGCAGAGAAAAGAAGCAATAGTCGCCTTAACGAGGCCATCAGCATCAGAATCGAGTAGGAAACGGCTGAGCTGAGCGGTGCGCTCTGGGCTACAGGGCTCAGCTCGGCTTTACAACCAGGATGAATAAGCAGAGCCATCCTCAAAGCAAACCGGTCCAACAGCGGATATGTGCTAAAACCGTGCTGCTAAAACATCTCCATTGCAAATGACTAAATTGTGAAAACTCCACCTATTTCCTCACCTCACTGTGCCTACTGTGTGTGAGAGAGAGAGATGGTTTTCACATGACTGCCACAATAATAGCCAAAGTAACAAATACCAGACAATATCCCACAGGCTGTAATTTATAAAGTATTAAAAACACTATAACTGAAGCTGCAATTCAACATTTAGTGTTACATGCATTCATATATGAGTAATTTAAAGACAGAAAAAACTGTTTTCAGTTTGAGATTAATCTGTAAACTGGATTTACTGTAGTGGAAAACATTGAAAACATGGGAATAAAATGTCTTGTCAAATATGATACCAGTTTGCATGGCACTAACAGAATATTTGTGAACAATATATTTAAGCATTTTTAGGAAACTTCATCTCATTATTTATTATGACATAGCCTGCCCGGATGCAGAACTTAAACTTTTTGTATGAGTTTCACAACAATAAAAGCTAAGATGCTAATGTTCTGAAGGCATTTTTTACACTTTGTAGATTATCACAGTGAACTTAAAACAAAGGCACTTTGTGTTTGTTGTTATGTTAATACTCTGCCTTTGTCAGAATTTTTCGAAATGGCAAAAAAAAAACACATTTATTTTGATTAGTAAATCAGAGAAGTCTTAGAAAATGTTCAGAAACTTTATTTGGAATAATTTAAAAATACAGGATGTTAAAAGACAGAGGCAAGTCTACTAGTTTATAAATTACACTCAATACAGTTTGTGCATCACTTTGCAACTTCCAACATGAATTGGGCTCCCATCCTTTAAAAAATAGGAGAATATTCCAAGTCATCTTTATGAAAAAAAAATGTATTGATGAATTTCTGTTACATCTTTGTGTTGCATATTTTTGAGTGCATGTTCAGAGGAAGCTTCCAGGGTGACATGCTGCATTTAGCTCAGACACCATAGCAACATAAACACAAGCTGACTAAACATTATAGGCTTTAAAGTCAAGTAGTGGTGGATCATCACTATTAGAAACTGCACTCATCACAGCTGTGACCTTAACCATTCTCTGACGTACCTCCTGTTCTTGGAGGAAAGACATTAACATTCCTGATTTACAGATGGCAAAATCCATGATTTTTGCTTGAAAATCATCAGTTTTCAATGCAAAACACTAGACTTGAACTTTAGAGATGAACTGTTCCTGGAGAATGTTCTTGTCTAGGTTTCTACCTGCAGGACAGAATAAAGACAAACATGAGCACTTGACACAGCTATCTATAGTATCTATGTGGACAGTGGACTTTCAGGTTGAAGGTCTAGTTATGTAGATACTGATCTTTATATTTTATATTTGCTGTGTTGAGTTGAGTAATTGATTTCCAGATAGTCTCCCTTGAAAGAAAAGCTCACCTTAATCCTCATTCAAACTCACAAATTATTGGACACTGTACACTACATTTTGTTTAACTGGATTTGAGGTTTGGCTGACCTACTGTGCAATGAAATATAAAATTCAAATTAATATTTTTTTTATTTTTCTAAATAATTTGTACCAAATTACATAGTTTCCAGGAAAATTCCAGGGGCATTTTTAGGAAATTGTGGAACCATAAAATACAGCAAAACTGTGATGTAGGTCTAAAGCCAACAACTTACTAAATTTGTTTTTAAGTTTTATAAGTTTTATAAATTAATAAATCTTATAACTTATTTATTAAATTTTTTTTCATCTTTCCTCCATTAAGTGAACATAAACCACATGGAAAATTGTCAGATATTAGTAATTTTGATCGATTGAAAGCAATGGATGAGCTGCCTTCACACTGTGTAAAGATACACATATGAAAGAAGTGTGTGTGTGTGTGTGTGTGTGTGTGTCTTCACCTATAAAGACCAGGCGGTTGATCCGTGGGTTCTCCTCCCAAAGCTGTGGAGTCTCATTCAGGTCATAGAGCTCGTGGACCCCCTGCAGCATCACTTGGTGGGCTTTACCTGCAAATGATACTATGCCCTGAAAACACACAAGTCACAAGTTACAAGTGACACATTAACCATCGCTGAATGAAGCGTTTGGAACTGATTAATACAGATAATAAAGTGGCAGTTATTGATCACTGCTGCCGCTCAGGGGACCACTGTGTCTTACTACTGTACCTTTAACCGAATGACAGTCATGGGTTGCCCTTCTTTGTTTTTGAACATCTTTTCCCACAGGAGATCCTGAAACAGTGAAACATGGGTGTTTATTTTACAGAGGACTGTATTGTGTTAGAGCTAATTAGTAATGGCAACGGGGATGTGAACTGTGTGTGAGTGTACCTGGATGAAAACATTCAAAGCATCCTCAGAGAGATCTCCAGCCACTTCAAATGTAACCGTTAATATACTCTGGGGAAGACATTCAATATAAAATGGAAGTGCGTCAAAACCACAAATTACACATTTTGTGGTTCTGAAAAAAAAAAAAAAAATTTTGAGTAAGTTCCAACATTTTTTCGCTCACTGAAATACAGATAAATTAAAGGAATAATAATATAAATGAATAAAAATGCTTTTATGTACGGATGAAATAATGGCTCTGATTGTATAACATATATATGTTTTCGCTATGTACTAAAAGTACAAAAATAAAAAATAATGTACCTATTAAGCGAAATGATCAATGCATTTGTTTATCATATATATATATATGTATTTATTCTGACTACATTAACATATAAGCAGCATCTTATCATGTTATCAAGGATGAGCTAATTTCAACAACTTAATATACTGCTGGCATTTTATAACAATGCATATTTTATATAAAACTGATGTCTTTTGTATGTATTTCCCTCTGGGATGTAGTTGTGTAAAAAGTATATAACATAAAATAACATTAAGAGTTCTATTTTTTGCAGTTCACTGACAGTTTTTATTTAAAACATATTTAACAATTATTTTCAGTTTGCTGAAACCTGCAAGTCATTATGAACGTTAAACAAAAGAAGTGGTTTTTACACCCCGACTGATGACTTTGTCAATGACTGTGTCAAAAACCACAACTCCGCTCGGCACCTGAAACCTCTCTTTATCTGCCTGCATCCCCCTTTTCTCACTCCACTCCTCTCTCTTTCTCACATTCTCACATGCTCCCTCCTCTCCACGCTTCCTTACAGCATTAAAAGGGCACTTTGTAGATATTTGGGGGTTATGTGGTGCAGTGTTAAGGTTACACACTTCCTTGTCATTTGGTATAACAACAGAAAAACAGCATTCTCATTTACATGAAAAGAGCAACATGGGGAAGAGGAGGGGGGTAGGGGGGAGGGTCTGAGGGACGCTTGAGCTTCATGCGGGAAAGTCAACTTGGAGAAAACAGACAACAATGCCGTTATTTGCCCACACAAACAGCCCTCATCTCTCCTCATCCTGTGATAAAAGGTCATGGGTATAAAGCACAAGATGAGGTCTAATTACTGCGAGGAGTCATTTGGTTTAAAGCCCGAAAACATCAAGACAAATGGTATAAGACCAATCCTAGAATATTCAGAAATCATCTACATGGAAAACTGCTATTTGGATATTGGTGATACATTCCGTCTATTCATATAAAATTATACACTTGAGGTTTCCCCTTCATATCTGACAAGTGCTGATTAATCTGTCTGGATACCACATTTTATAACATCTGGATTCTGTTCACACAAATGACAAGCCATAACAGGAAGCCAAGACTCAGTCTAGCCAACACAACACAGTGTGTTGTGTGTTGTCTGTGACGTTGTGTATGACCGAGACGGGGTCTATTTGCAGCGTGACAAGAAAAACATCAAAAGCCTGGAGTCCATCTCAACACAAAAAGCAAAGCAGGGAGGGGGATTTCACTACAGTGTCACAGCCTGGGGGAATACAAGGCACAATGTCGGCCTCAGGAGAATGCATCCCCTTTATCCTGGAGGAAACGGTTTGTTGAAATAAATTAGCAAACAAAAGAAGAAAAACTACAAGAGATGCGTAGAGAGGTTCGGTATCGGTGTAAAAGAATAAATGAGTACCTGGTCAAGATGTGGCCTTGTGTCTTTCACAAGTCGGAGCTTCTCTGCCAGACTTCAGAGGAGAGAAACGATAAACATGAAAACATATTTTCAGTCTCATACAACATGTTTTTAAAAAGGCTCATGTCATATCTTTAAAAAGATTCAACTTTACTTGCATTACTAAAATGCTGTTTTTACACACTGTGTCAACACTGAGCAGCACACTGGCAAGTGGCAGTTTCTGTACTGAGAAGAAGTACAGAAGAAGTTTCTTCACTGGGAAAGCTGTGTATCTTATTATCATCATTTAAATATTGCGGCAGAATCTGTTTGCACTCTCTTTTGGTGGTTGATATTTTGGGTTATTTTAAAATCTGGATGTGTGGACTTATTAAGTTTTTGTTGTGGATATGTCTTAGTTATTTTTATGGTTTTAGAGAACTTTTTCAGCGATTTCACCTCCGTATCTTGTTTGAATTTTCTTGTGAATTGTTAGATAACTTTTAACCATGAAAGGAGGGGAAAACTTTCTCTGTGTTGAATTGGTAACAACCAGTAGATGCAGAATTGCTTTATTTTTACAACTCTTAAAGTGGTGTACTGCTGTTTGAGCTGCCGTCGACCTTCTGAGATAAACTATTTCACGTGATTGTATGAAGTGAAAGCTTGTTCATCATTGTAAATCACATTTTCTGACTTTGTGCCATACTTACACTCTAACTGAATGTCATGGAGGCTTTCCTGAGGTTATATTAAATGACCACCTGAAACAACAATAACACACTCATTTCTCTTCTCTGCTGGTCTACACACTTTCTGCCTTTGTGTTCGGTCGCTCAGTAAAATACACTGCATGTTGTATCACTGCTTAATGACGCAGCTCTGAATGGACTTTAGAAATGGCAATTAAATCCTACAAAACACCAACACCCCCCCAAACAAACTACAGCCCTTGTTCTCCCCATCAGACCTCCTCATCCTCCCCCTTCTCCCTGACCTCACAAGGAGGCTAAATGCTGTGTCCAGCAGCTTGAGCCCTGCGTGCTGTTAGTACCACACAGGCGGAGCGGCGGGGGGCCGCTTCAAACAGCCAGCGTGTGATGGAGGGGAGGAGGGGCCCGG
Organism: Synanceia verrucosa; assembly: GCA_029721515.1. NCBI lineage: Eukaryota > Metazoa > Chordata > Actinopteri > Perciformes > Synanceiidae > Synanceia > Synanceia verrucosa. The sequence continues at coordinate 19,597,090 of CM056551.1, read as the reverse complement.
ACTCTCAAAGGCAGGGGGAAAGGAGCTATCTGTTGGGACAAGGGGGACTCCTCGGGAGCCAGTGGACACACACAGCTCTAATCCTCTGCAGCTGGGCTCAGAGACACTGACCGAGGCCATGTAAGAGAGCTTTAACGCCGCGGCCTGTTTCATTCACATGAAAGGATGAACACTGACTCTATTCATGAGAATGGCATTCTGCAGGGGATACAATATGATGACCACCCCGTGGTGTAACAGGGGGATGCTCAATAAAAGAGTGTGTTAATTAGGGAGAAACATGATGAGCAGCAGTATCAAAGACTGCTGGGTACGCAGTTCAGGACGATCAACGCAGTCTGATGAAGTTCTTGATCTTTCACTGCATGTTTTGAAGGAGAACATGACAGGTACACATCGGCATATACACTGTGTCGACCAAAGAACTGTTTTCGACATCAATGGGATCCATTTAAAATTATGAATACGGCTAGATATTTAAAAAAAAAACAAAGACTGTGATGTGTTCTTAATGCTTGTAAAAGCTTTTGAAACTCAAGAATATCTATATTGTTATCCGAACAACTGGCAACTACTTTATTCACATTTTTTGTTTCTTTTTCCTGTTTGTTTCATTGAGAGTGGACAAGGCAGTTTTAGCTTTTTTTTTTCTTTTTTTTTTTTTTAAAAGAAATATGTGTTGATAGGGTGAGCAGTTGGGTGTCCCACTAAGTACTTAACTTACAAACATAAACAAATTTAAGGGATCTGGAAAAATATTTATGTGACAAATATTAGCTGATGTAATACTTACAGTATTTTTTTTCTGAATAGACATTTTGTGAACATGAAACTTATAATCCGACTCACTTTGCTCCATCTTTACTGTCGAAGGAATGCAGATCCAGCACTTCAGAGAGGTTCACCCTGCGAAGGAAGACTACTGATTATAAGCTGGCTAAAAATAACATTAAGGGTAACCAAGTGAACCGACTCGAGCAAAAGTTGTGGGAATGTTTTTCCGATTAACCCCTCACTGCACGGTGTCTTTCATCTGTTCACCCTGGTCTGAACTCTGTGGGGGGGGAAACGCAGACCTGAAACACACCCAAACCTTTTGACACACACTGCTTGTGTTAGCCAGATGCTACCTGGGTCCAATAACACACAACATGCTAACACGGAGGGCGCATGCACACCCACACACAAACACAAACACATATTTGCACGTACGTACATTTGCACATATGCAACCATGTCAACTTGAAGGCCCAGGGTCAAAGAGCAAAGACTTGTGGGTAACTAGACACCATTGAAGGTTTGTTGTTTATTCAGGGTGCAGCAGTTTGTGTGTTTGTGTGCGCGTGCGTGTTGTCACGCCTGACCATCTTTGATATAAAGATCTGAGTAGGAGCCGCACGTGGAGTTCATCTGTTACACTAAACAAAGCAGGGATCCTGGAACAAAGCTACATGCACAAAAAGATCTTTTTTTGTTTTGGAAAAAAATTTTACCTTGACCTCTGGCTCTCTAGAATCTTGACGAGACCGTTTACAGACCTGAAGTAAGAGGGAAAAAGTTTCATATTTAGATAATGGACAAATTTTACCTTGTTTCTATTCAACTACAACTTTGTTCTTTTTGTTCTAATGAAGGAGGTCTGTTGTTCTAAAGCTACTTGGGACTAAAATCAATAAAATACAGAATACTGCTAGAAAATACTGGAGATAATAAGAAACAAAAGTATGTGAAGCTGACCTGACAGCATTTCGTATTTGAGTGAGTTCCTCCTCATTCACCAGGTCTGTCTTGTTGATTATGGTCAAGTCAGCAACAGCAATCTGCCTAAAAACAATCAATAGTTAAATATGACATTATGTTTATTTGGCTTGCACAAAACCACCAACAGTGCCATGAAGACGCACCATGAATCCAAGAAAATTAAGAATATCTAAACACATTGAACCAGGAAGTAATCTGCGAGTTTGGTCGTTAAGTTGTAAGTGTACGAATTTTCATGGCTGGCAGTGGGCAAAACATGCCAAACTCAAATAGGAGCTGTTTAGTTTGGAGGTGAAAACACAAACAAAAGCTAAGAATGCAAAGGGTCATGCAACTGGTCTCTCTTCATCAGTGTATTTGTTCAACAACAACACCACACAGCTGCTGGAAGAGACAAACAGAGACGCCCAGGGAGACAGACAGACAGGTCATCAACAGCATGTGATGAGCCCTGCGTGGAGCGCTGTGAGGGAAATTTGGCATGGTGGGAAACATTCTTAGTCGCTTTCTTGTTGATGAAATGCCATTATCATCATTAGCTTAGCTTAGCACAAAGACTTTAAACTGGGGAAAACCGCTAGCCTGGCTCTGTCCCATCTGCCAGCATCTCCAAAGCTCACAAATTGATGTTAACTGTCACTTGTCAAGTCTGTGTAAATCTATAGGTGTACTGTCAAACTATGTCTTTATAAAAAAAAAAAAACTTCAGTGAACATACCTGGCTGCTTCATTGATGAGTCCATCTGCTTTTTCCTCTATTAGTTGCTACAGAAAGCAGAGATGGTGGACATAACTTAAATATGCAACCAGAAAATGAAAGGGGGAAAAAAAATAACTGCTCAAGCTGACCCTATAGATTTCCAACTTTAAGGAAAAAAAACCATCTGCAACAGCCAATAAATAATATGACAGATAAATCTGGTGAAGAAAGGCCTGTCACTTTTTAATTCCTGTCTGTGTCCCGTGCTTGAATAGAGGATGCAGGCGACATTTTCCAAAACAGTTTAATATGTAATAGGAGACTGGATCATGACCTTGAGTGTCATTCTGACATTAATCTGTCACTGTGTGCATTGCAGGCGCTTTATTTCTGAAGGAAGGAATGACAAAAATGTATTAAAAAAACTTAATAGAATGGTCAGGTGCTGCTTTTTTTATTCAACCACCTCTGTACCGAGGGATAAAGGCCTTTCAGAAGTGAGGCCAAGGGCTGAGCCACCTCAGACAGACTGATGTTTTGGGACGGATGAGAGGAAAGACAGGTGAGTGGATGTGACAGTCCTATTACAACAGCCAAATCTCTGATATCAAATACTCCCTCACTATCGTCACATTATCCTCTCCTTCCTTCTGTCATTATTTCCTTCATCGCGTTTCTTCTCAATGAGAAGACAGAGCAGTGCCTGCAGGCCATGAAATGTGTCACCTCACTGAGTATGACACCTTTAAATTAGAGCCCATTATGTAGGTGCCACTTGTCCTGTTCCTTTTATACACCACAGGGAGGGCAGGATGTGTGTGCTGCTGCTCACTGGGGGTTTACGAACAATGTCGTAACAAGTCACAGTGTGTTAGTTACTGCTCAGAGGCAAATATTGCTGATGCTTTAATGTTCAGGATGAACATAATTATGGTAGTAACAAATTATTATATACAATACTAAATATGCTTTTGATTGCTGGATTAATCCAAGAAACTATAAAATGTCAAAGCACTGTGAAAATACTAGAGCTGTGCAATATGGAGAAAATTTTTTATCTTGATATAGCAAATTTTATGCCGATAACGATACATATATACATTATTAGCCATTGCAATATCAGACTAACAGTCTGAAACACAAATATATCATATTTACAGTAATGTGAGAAGTTGGAACCAGGAAATATTGAGCAATTTTGCTCTTCAGTAGTTAATAAAGTCTCAGCTGTTTAATCTGCTGTTGAATCAATTCAGCAACAAACTTGAAATGGATAAAAGTCAAAATAAAGCTTCTCAGCGCATACCTGCAGTCCGTACTTTGCATCGATGACTGTGACGATGCCTGGGACAAACAAAGTAAAAAACAATAAGGTGAGCAGTGAATCTTGTGCACATGATGTTCTCAATTGCCTTTTGGTGTCTCTTTGTCAAAACCAATTTCTCAAAGAAACTTTTGGTCAGCTTGCCTGTCACAACAACAGCTGAGTATTTAGACACCATTCATGTAAGCGCACACACACACACACACACATACACACACACACACACAACCCAGTAAATCAGATAAACAAGAAATTCTGACTCAAAAAATAAGAAATGTCTCTTTAAAAGAGGATTATAGTTAGACTTGTTACAGTCTCCATTTAAAGATGATAAATTACAGCGACAATCAGTAAGTATTGAGACACTGCCATCTGAGCACATTTTGGGCACATAAGTACTTTCAGTATTAATATATTGGGAAGTTCATCAGTCTTATAGCAACACATTTCAGGGCTTTTAAAAGTTAAATATGTTACATTTATCAGTATACAGTTTTCAAATGGCAGCACCAACATGAATCGTCCCTCTAAAGTTAAACCAGTCAGACCACTGAAGTTGGTATTCCTACCACCACTTCCATTTCAGGACGAGACACACTGTGCTATTAAAAATATGTTACCATCCAAATAGATGTCACTGCCGAGCTCTGCATCAACCCAGAACATAGAGGCCACAGCTCCTGCCAGACGACATGAACTGGTGTGTTAGACTGTAAACGGCTGAAATGCACACATAAATACAAAATCATTTCCAATTTCAACAAAATATCCCAAGTAACATCTTCAAATAACAGAAAACCAATGGATATTCAATTTAGAATAATAAAACATTGAGAAGCTGAAATCAGTATATTCAATAACTGATTAAGAATTAATGGAATATTATCTTTGTAGAAGATGATAATGAATGATAATTTCGACATGAAGTGAATTAACTTTATTGAATGAAATCCACATTTATGTCTTTAAATTCTACATTATTTTCAGAAACCCTGCATGTATTCTTTTCTGTCTGAGCTCTGTGGAGCAGATAAATCCAATATCAGGAGCTTTCAATTGTTTATCTCCTGCTGGTTTGTTTCTATTTTCCTGTGAATGCGGTTATCACAAGACCCTATGTTACCATGCCAGCCACAGCTTGTTCACATAATGCACTTTTGTCAAACTGCCAAGCGAGAATAAGAAAGCTCTGTAAATATTTGATGGCTGCGTAATGAAAACACTGTTTTTGAGTGGCATGTTTCCCATAACTCATCCAACCTCTTCCTGAATGGAAGAGGAGATTCCCCCTGGGAAACATTATGATTGGCAGCTCTGCCGGGGCCAATGACAGCCCTGTCCCAGTCGATAACGAGCCTGTCTCAGCCAATGACGTGGTAGAGGAGCGAGGACAGCACCGGTCTGAGCGTGCTCTGTTGGTTCTGTCTGCGAGGCCAAGTGGTGTGTGTCTGCACAGGCCACTACCTCCTGACACCTGTCACTTAGAAACACGCCCCAATCGTCACAACGCTCGCCCTTCAATAGCCTAATATTGATTTCCTGATTCAAAGCTGAGAGCTGGACGGACAGCTAGGTTTTTTTGGGGGGGCTGCCCAGATGGAAATAGGCTCTTTCGATGCTCCTGTCACAGCAAAACAAGTCTGATCCTCAAAATGTTACAAACTGTTTCACTTCTGATGTGAGCTTTAGAAAGAAATCTGCAGAGCTTTAACCATCATTGAGACACATAAAGAGAAAATAATTCATAATCATCTCTAAATATCAAAATGAAGAAGAAGACTTCATTTATTTAATCCCAGTACACATTGTTTCTGTTGCACATTATGCACACATTAGGAAACAACACACACAAAGAGAGGTATCAGTGTTGGGGGTTCGGTGCCTTGCTCAAGGACACCTTGGCAGTGCCCAGGAGGAGGAACTGGCACCTCTCCAGCTACCAGTCTACTCTGCAGACTTGGTCTTTTAATCAGCTGTTGAATGTACCGTGCAGTGCATAAAATAAATGTAACTGTTCGCTATCTGACTTTTAAAGGTCTGCTTTGTGTGCTGCTAGAAGTTTTAATAGGAGACGTAAATATCAGGAGGCCAGGCCAGAGCTCGAAAAAAACAACGGCCTACTTAACAATCAAATGCAGGTTTATATGATAACTGCTCATTTTAATTTTGCAAAATGTGTGGTACCTGGATCAGCGAGTCCAGTGGTTTCCAGCAGGATATAGTCAAACTTTCCTTTCTTCTCCATCAAGTTCTCAATAGCTTTAAGACCATTGTCCCTGATAAATAAAAGGAACAGCCACTATTGATCAAAAATGCAGAAGCGGACGTAAAAAGATGATACATTTAAACTATTCAGGTTAAATTTCTGTTTTAACGGACTATATTTACTAATCTACATACTTGACAGAGCAGCATAAGCAGCCATTTCTCAGTTCCAGCCACTCCTCATACAGCTCTCCTGCCTGGCTCACTGCAAGAGACTTCTCAAGGGCGCTGCCTGCAGGTGGAGGATGTGAAAGTTAAAGAAATCAGTACAAGATTAGCCTATAAAGAAAGCAATTGCCACCAAAGATTCAACATTGTTATATATTTTAAACTGAATGAAGATTTCAAACTAGCCAACCCGGCCTATGCTAAGTAATTCAACATAAATATTAAGTAATGATGCATGAATTAAAATCTGTAATAAGGATTGTAATAGAAAATAATCATTGGGTCCTGTATCACAGTTTTTTCTGAAAAAAAAACCCCTGGCTACATAGTTTAAAAAAAACACACAAGCTTCTTTCAATTCCAGGCAAAGTTGCTACTATGCTGCTCTCTTGTGGAAAGCAGAGGGAGTAACACACCAGTCATCAGCCTGGCATCTAATTTATACAGTACATACATTTGGAGCTTCTTACTTTGGCCTGATCAAAATAGGGTGAATGCCTACTATTCATTTTGATTTTTTCCTCAAGCACACTGTTTTTTTTTACCTTCTCCAAATTCATTGAGTATGACAGCAATCCGCTTGTTGTGCTGCTCTGTCAGGATGTAGTTCAGCAGTGTAGTTTTTCCAGCACCTATTAAGACACATAAAAGTGGAGAGAAATAAAGCAAATCAATGGTTCAGTGATCAACACCCTACTGCAGCTTTTGGTTGTGATGAGACTATAACCTCCTTTATAAAGTGTCAGTCTCACCGAGGTAGCCTGTGATGATGGTGACTGGTATCTGCTCTGCAGGTGGACCAGGCAGGGTGTCGATGGGCACCAACTCCGGGCAGTCATCTTCCTCCTCGATCACCATGTCATCCATACCAGAGATGACGTCTGTCAACAAGGACACAAGCTATGATGAATAAGTACAGAGACAGTATTAAAAACACCACGAGCAGAGGAAAACAATCCCGATTCAAAAGCATCACACATCACTTCTTTAGTAGGAATTTATCAGTCCTGAAGATGTGTGTAAATATTCAGTAACTAAAATAAAATTACTGTGAATGACACCACAGAAGTAGAGAAAGTGTCTGACTGAGACACACAACGTGGACTTAATCCCTCCTAATACCTGCTCAAAACGCCCCGACAGCAAAACAAAACAAACCGACTCTCTTTCATTCATGGAGACAGTAAACAAATACCTGACTGCTGCTCTGACGATGCAGATATTAAATTTTTCAACATAAATATCCTCCTCTTCTCTCACTGTTGTTGCTTTTCGTTTTGACAACGTGCGACACTGCAGAGGCTCCGGTCAGCTCCCGACTCTGAGACAATGGTTCCGCTTTCGTTCACGGCAGAGTCGGGACAGAAAGGCTGCCGGACCGGAAAGAGATTATAAATAAGTTTGCGTTAACCGACAAAGAAATGGTGAACGACATCAACATTAGCCTGAAAATAAAAGCAAAACATGTATTTTTTTATCCAGTGGTGGACTCAGGCTGTCTGAGGGACAGGGGCAGCAAAAAATAAAAAGTGTGAAGACTTGCAGGAGTTGCAACTGTTTCACACTGAGCTACAAACACTTGCAGGTTGATTAAGCCAGTGGAACAATAAGGCCTATATCATCAGCAAAAGAGAGAGACAATGATGCATTTTATGCCATTATTATAGGCTATAGTAGACAGTCGAGACAGAAAATGAAGTGAGCAGAGGGAGCCTAGTGTTTCAGAGCTTTATCATCATCATGATGATGCCAGCTCAAAACCACCATTCGAATTAATTGGGAAAAGCAAAAAGAAATGTAGCATACAGCGCTGTAAATAAAGCTGGAGTTTCACAGCGCTAACACTTCTTCACTGGTCGCTGTCCTCGTCCTCCTGGCTGTCCACACCCTGCTGTCTGTCTGGACACAGATTCTCGTCCACATCACAGCTTATATTCTTCCTTCTGATGCAACAAGGGAAAAAATGGCATGCATGTCACAGCCATCCCCTACGCTGATCTCCTGTAATAAATTCACACACAGTGTCTTATTGCACAGAGTAGGGACCTCTGATTTTGAGCCTGATGCTCAGACGCTCTGCACTTCCAAGTTGTGAGGAAAGGACAGTAAGGTGGTAGGAACACCATGACCCTCCTTGGATGAGTGAACCAGGCTCTGATGAGTAGGCCTCGTAGAAATTCACATTGTCCCACACAATGACATAGTTTTGTAGGTGAGGCCCTACGAGACCTCTCTCATTTCCAGGGATGTCAGGTAACTAAACAAACTGTTTGAGTGATCATCTGAGATGTGAGAAGCTCGTTCATTAAAGTTCTAGTTTCACCTGATGGTCAATTACTGTAATCAATTTCTCAAATGTTCCAGTAGATTCATATATGATATTCAAGGTGTGATGTTCTTGACTAATTTTGACAGTTGAACAGACTATTGTGCATGTGATGACTGACACAATGAAATGATGCTGACATGTTTTGGAGAGAACCACCATTAGACTGAGAATCAACAACCAGTTTCGATCAGCCACATCTATTCACTTGGAAATTGTGCTAAATATAGGCTAACTGTGCTAATGTATGCCAACTATGCTAAATGTAGACTCCTGAACTTAACTATTTGCAAAGATGTACTGAGACATTGAGACACATATTAAGATGTGAATGAGAAATTCAGTTCTGTTGTGAACAATCACCAAGTGGTTGGGAGGTTTGTCCATGTTATTTTGAGAATGTAATTCTGTTTCAAGAAATGAGCCAAACCAGTGGAGAACACTGTAAAATCCTATTTTTCAGTTTCATACACAATTGTATTCTATGCATTCTATGCACCTGCAGCACAGTATTCATAGTACATGTACATTACTGCCTAAAAAGTGCAGAATAATGTGACCTTTTTATATGTTTCTCCCCCTCAGATGAAGCCCCACCACCCCCTGACGTCCTGGGAGAGGGGGAAGTCTTCGTTGGTTTGAAAGATGATGATGTTCTTGCTCTACTTGCTCCTTGTGTAGATGACCTAATCCCTACACTTAATCTGGATGATGACGATTTCTCTCTTCTGTTTAGTCTCGATGGTGAGGTGGAGCTGGATGGCGTTGGTGAGGTGGCTGAGCCTGATGGAGGTGAAGGAGAAGGTGAGAGGGATGATAGCGAGGGTTCATAGAGTTAGTGTGGGTTTATGGGAATATACATGCAGTTCACATGATCAAAAGTGATTAGTTTGGTGAGCTGCAAGTCTCCTATTGAAACCTGTTTTATGGAAGTGGAGAATGTGACCTTGATGTGTTTTTTCCCCCTCAGATGGATCCAACGACAGCAGTGAAAGCCACGATCCTCGACTCCCCCGATAGCCAGGAGGAGGATGCTGCTCACATTTCGTATCCTGAGCCCTCTGCTGACCTCTCATGCTTCTCCTTGCACATTTTCTCCTGCTGCTCTTTATGCTCGTCCTTACACCAATCCCTTTGCTCCTCAATTTGCTGCTCCTTGTGCTCCTCTTTTTGCTGTTCCTCGGACAGAATGAAAGAGAGCGCCTGTGTTATTGTGGACTAAGTAAGTAAGCTGCATAGATCTTTCGAGAAAAATCAGTCAGAAAAGTGAATAACTCAAGTTTGACAGACACTGACATCAGACAAAGAGAAGGATCTGACTTACTGACTTGTTTTGTAATCTCACAGGACAGGACTCAACCTGAGGGTGGACATCAACAGAACCACTCAAAGCCAGAAATAACTGACCTGATGAAAGGAAGCTCCAGCACAGCAGCAGTCCACTCAATACACTGAGCCACTTTCAGAACCACACTTTGTAAACTTTCTACTGCTTTCATGTTGAATTCAGTCAAATGAAAGAAAGCTCCAGCACAGCAGCAGTCCACTCAACACACCGAGCCACCTTCAGAACCACATTTTGCACTGCTTTCATGTTGAATTCAGTCAAATAAAAAAAAAAACAGCCTCATAAAATGATCCTGTATTGTGTCATAAACTTTACCCTCATTAATATTCAGTTAAATAATAAAACTCAGTCCAGTAAAATGATCTTGTATTGTGTCATAAACTTTACCCTCATTCATATTCTGTTAAATAATTAAAAAAAAACTTGAGTAAAATGATCTTGTATTGTGTCAGCTTGCAGTATCATGTACAGTGTTTCAAGCATGTACAAACATCTGTGCATGTAGCCTATATACATGCAGTGGAGAGACCCACATATGAATTAGTATGTGCTACCGAGATGTCTGACCTGAAAGACTCACTAATCACAGGGCGACCAGACTGAATGATCTTCCCCATGAGAGATAGCACACGGAAAAGGAAAAATAGTTTGAGAAAGACAGAGAGTCAGAGTGACCCTGAGTTTAGCTGATCCATGCCTGGCCTGATTTTATCCGTTCCAGCTTCAGTTTCTCAAAGCAAATATTGATGTGATGACAAGTATCGACCAGTAGAGGACGACAGAAGCCAGTTTATATGCAAGTTTAAGGGTTTAAGAGGTGAATACAAGTGACCAGAAACTCCATATAGTGACAAAAACATCCATTAACCCTACAACAATTCAGTGACTCTAGATACAACAGTGATATCCTTATGTCATAGTACAAAATGTGTACCGCAGACTATAAACCCACTGATTAATGCCACAGTCTTTGACAATAACAATGCAATAAAAATGAGTTCTATCAAAATATGGTAGGCCTTTTGGGTTTGGCTTTAGATGATATTGTGGCTGTCCCCAGAATGGAAATACTTAAGTTCCTACACTATTTTTTGCTGCCATGATATGTAAAAGATAAAAGTATCTGTAAAACCCATCCATGAATATCACAACCCTACCCAAGGCCTTTTTCATATGTAAGACATATTGTATATTATATAAGAGTGTTCAATGAAGGGACTATCATTCACCTGTCAAAGAGTTGACATCCCCCAAGAGGAGAAGGATGTCTTCCCAATAGACATTTCTCAGACCAGTTCAGCCTTTTATGATGACTAAAACTAACTAACTAACTAACTAATAATATTAATTGGTACATTTTAAAGATAACCGGTCTGACACAGCACACCCTTCAATGGTGACAAACAATTGTTGTGAGGTCTGTTGTACAGTGAATAAATGGATATTGGTGTAAAATCGCTCCACCTAACATTCTACAAGTCAACATATAGATTAAAAAAAGGGAATTCATTCATGGTTCATTACACCATTTATTTGACTTCCTCTCCTGAGACTCAGAGTCTCTCTGCTTATTCTGAACATAGTCAAACTTGTACCTCTGAGCTTTTATAGCTTTACCACAATTTGCAACTTTGCCAAATACGTGATTAACTTTTGAGCTGGTTCATTTGTCAAATTATTAGCAAAACTGATCCTGCCGAGTCACAAAGACTCTACAAAGGTGAATAATCTATAATATTCTTGGTTATGATTCTGCACAGCAAAACAAACAGCAGAGAAGGAGGAACACAGTTTGGCTGCAGCAGATTCAAGAACAATGAGAGAATTGACAGTGTGATAAGCCGTTTCAACTAAAACTTGTGGAATAATGTTGCCAGACTGCTATGCTGACGATTGACTAGTTCCTGTTCTACCAGCTTTAAACATGTGAGCATGTGATTAAATTTCATCTAGTGAAAGCCGGTTTGACTGCACCGTTAGACCCTCCATGGATATCTCTTCTGGTCTTTCAGCTTAAAATGTGCAGCCTTAAAACACATGCTGGGATGACCCCATCACGCTCACTACAGACACAGACAGGGTGTACCCTGCCTTTCACCTTATGACTGCTGGGATAGGTTCCAGTGACCCTGCATAGGATAATGGATGGATAGTTTGGAGGTCAATCATGATTCATGATGTAAATTACACAAATGTCATGAGAAAATAAGGAACCTCCATGCACATTCCCAGAAAATGGGCTTTTAGGTAAACTAGAACACTGTTTTAGGTGTTCTCTGTGAAATTTGCAATTATTATTATTGCACAAGGAGTACATTGCACTTCAGTAGCTCTGCTTAGTTTATTCTAGCTCTCAGAGTAGCTCTATCTTGTTTGCTGCTTGGTAGCTCTCTTTATCTTTAGTATCCTCTTTATTCTGTTGATATCATTATGGTGTGTCTGTTTTTGAATAACTGTGTACTTGTATGCAGAAATGACAATAAAGAACTTGAAATTGATTATTGATGATCTCTCCTCTGTGTGCTCTGCTGCTCTTATTTTTTATTCCATATTTTATTTTCTGCATTTCCTACTTTATATATATAAATTATTTATTTATATATATATATATATATATATATATATATATATATATATATATATATATATATATATATATATATAATATTTAACTCATCGGAGTCTTTATTTAGTTTATTTCTACTCACAGACAGGCAGAAGAAAAAGCAGACAGACTATAAACACTAAATCTAAACTCTGCAGCGAGGGAGCGCGCGCGTCCCATCTCTCTCTCTCTCTCTCTCTCTCTCTCTCTCATCAAATGCGGAAGTTGACACCCAGGAAAGCTGCTGCCGCCACCGCCAAGATGAGTGTGGAGATGACAGTCGGGCTCTGAGGAGGAGAAGTAACGGCTCGTCGGTGACAGCGAGGCGGCCACACCACAGGAAAACACCGGAGCCAACGACAGCGCTGACCCGGACTAGAGGCTCACATATGGCTTCTCTGAACAGCGCAGAGCGACGGGCTTTTGCTCTGAAAATCAACAGGTAACCACGTCCTGTTGTTTTGGTACCAGGTTTGGTTTTGGCAGTGAATGTGAAGTGTTTGGAGGGAGCTCTGACAGCTGGAGTCCACCGTGGAGCAGGCAGCCACATGTTGTGAATGTTAATGCTGCAGCATTGTTAAAAAAGGCAGCCTGGAGGATAAGAAACAGACAACTTTCCCCTCAGTTTTCTCACAAGTATGACCACATGACAACTTCTGGTCATAGTGAAAGAAAGTAGTAATATTTGTCATTATTTGCGTAAAAGTGGGAAGCATTGTTGAAGCTTCTACATCAACCTAACAACACAAATCTGTATTTTTTCTGTAATTTCCTCCTCGTGAGGATGCTGAGTCTATATGTAGTGCTTCTAATATGATCATATCCTGTGGTGTGTAAGGTCTGACTAGCCCTGCTATAAATGAGGAGGGATGTGGTCATAGTTCCTGCTGTGACACCGTCCAGGTGTGGAGGAAGTATCTACATGGAAGTCTATTGTGTACCATGTGTCCTCTGTAGTACAAGTACACTAACACTTCCCATGAACAGGCATATAAAGCTCCTCCACTGCAGTTTAGTGCCTTGTTGAACAATATGTGCATGTTGTGGCAGCAGATTGGCTGCGTCACATTGGGAAGGTGGAGAGATTCGTTTTGGTCAAGCTTTGAGATGGTTGATGTTAAATTTTTTTTATCATCGAATTAACTTAATAGCACTGTCTTAATCCCCTTTGATCCTCTCTTTAAATTACTCTCAACTTCCCTTTTTTCAGCTTTTACAAGCCCTCACAAATGTACCACATAAATATTTGTATCATGAAAATTTACAGTATTTTTTTAAACAAATCACCACTGATGCATTCATGCAAAATGTCTGTGGAATTGGATTAAAGTAGTGATAGCTAGTTTCTTGATGAATTGGTTTGTTTATAAAAAAAAGTAAGAAAACAATGAAAAATGCCAACCACAATAACCTTTAGACACTGTATGTCCAACAGCAGTCTCCAACTATTTAATATTATATCATTTAAAACAGAAAAGCAGCACACAGTTTTCAAAAACTGCTGAAACCTGCAAATGCCAAGCATTTTGGTAGAAAAATACTTTACTTTAACAAAAACATTTTGTTTTAAATGACTTAAAACAATGCATTTTGGTAGAAAAATACTTTACTTTAACAAAATACATTGTTTTAAATGACTTAAAACAATGAATCAGTTCTGTAAATAGTCGCAGATTAATGTCTGATCGTCTCAGCTCTAGCCCAAAGCGTCATGTTTTTTTTTTTTTTTTGTGAAACCCTCCATCCACCACCACAGTGAATGCTCTTTACTCTTGTTTATAACGGTTAGGAGAACTCACGGGTGCTTTCTGTGCTGTGCCCAGCTCAGCTGCTGAGGGATCTCAGGTCACAGCCTGAATCCAGTGATGAGCCAGCAGAGCATCTGTTAGAAGATGCTGTGCGGCAGCAAAGCATGCTGGGGTTGAGGAGTGTGTGGTTTCAGCCAGTAAGTGATGATGCAAGAGACAGTGATTTCTCAAACTGTTTTTGTTCATTGAAGTGGGGAGAGTATGTTTGTTTTTAGTGTGAAATCATTTTTATATTGACTCAGAAACTTTTGAACATAATAAACATGACACTGTTTTGTGTGTTACGATGTAATGCACGGCACAAAATAATGTTGGGTCATTCTAGCCCAAGCTATCAATCAGTGCTTTGATATGTGTGATTAGTTTTTGACTTAATTATGATAGTGAGCATAAGGGGATAGAGACGAGGGATGGCCACAGCCAGACTGTGGTCAGCATCATAAACACCTATAGACCACTGTGTTAAAGACTCACAATTCAATATGCATTAGTCAAACACATTTTCATTTAGGAAAATCACCTCGTTTATGAAGGGAAATCACCTAGATAATCATGGGAACAACCAAGTCAAAGAGGAACAGTGGTCGCAGTTTGAAAGTAAAGTACAGAATACTTGACAAACCATGACAGCTAATTTTGTATTTGTGGAGTATTTACTTAAGAGTTAATGGTCTTCTGTTGAACCCTAAATATCGTATAGGTGATATATGTGCTATCATGACCAGTTCCTCTCTGGATCTCTCTATCAGGATGGAGTGTGAAGGAAAACCTGCACACTGTGGACACCATGTCACTCTGGGTTTCACTTCACTTTTTTTGTTGTTCAGATCAGGAAATGTTTCTTCACGAGCACATGAAAAGGGGAATGGAAAAGAGGTGTGAGAGAATGTGTCAGTCAAAGATGCGAAACGTTAAATCGTAGCATAGTGTTTGGAAGGACGCTGGTCACTTAATATTGTACCGTTGAGCGTGATGATACTTACAAGCACAGGGTAACAGGTGTGAGGACAGCTGTGGACGTGGGGCCTCTGTCGCTCAATGCTCTCAGTGGCAGAGGGATCCAGATTGAGTTACATCTGATTTCCTGTGGGCTAATGACATCTGTTAACCCTCATAGCTATTAGTGGGCCTTTGAGTGATGGGATAGGGTGTCAAAAAGACACATAGCCTCCCAAAAACATTGTTATAAATGACTTAGTTTCCTTCTGCCACTGTTTCTGGCTTGGAGCCCTGGTGTGTTTGTGCGTGCCTCCCTCTGACAGGAAGTCGTGATGGTGCTGATAGCACTCAGACCATTAGGTCTGGAGACAGATGATAGTATGAGACACACAGTGGGGGCATCCCTTTGGTCTGCCTTCCTCCTCCTGTCATGTGTCTTCCTGTGTTTCTCTTTTTTGGCTCCGCTGAGGGAGAAAGGAGAAACTAAAGGAGCCACCCTCTGCTTGTAGAATTGACTTGATAATAATGATGATAATGGGTGTAATTATAGACTGAATCTGGTTGAGGATGCCTGGTGGGAGTCATGAGGAATAAATTCAGATGATAAATGGTAAAATGATATATTTGGCTATCTGGAGAGCTATCTGGATTGCAACTACACTTTGAGAGCAGGAGTCAGCCTGAGGAATGCTCATCCAGTGATTGCAGAAACGCTGACAGGAACACACCATATGCACACACAGCAAGTGCAGGCCTGCCATAGACAGCATGACGTGACAAACAGAGGCTGAACTCTCTCTATTGGGAGGGGTTGATAAAAGCGTTTCATTGTGGAACCCACAGAGACTTCTTTCCTTGGGGACACCTCTCAAGAACCGCAGAGTGTTTTATTTTTAGTAGGGCTGTCAAAATTAGCGCATTAACATGGATTAATCCATCATCATAATTAATCTGATTAAAAATTTTAATGCAATTAACCCATCTGCAGCACAGAATGACTCTGAATGTCTCCAAAACATTTCAGGCAGTTTGTCCAAGTGGAGTTAGTGGCTCAAATGGTCAGTTGATGCGGTAGAGACAGGAAGCAGAAACAACCAGACTAGTTTCTACTTCAGCATCTTGAAACAATTAATATAGATTAAAATTATATTTAACTCTTTGAGTGCCATTAACATATTTATATGTAATTTAAAATCCAATGCTTGAGTGCCACTGATGTTCATCAAAGTACGTCAAAGTGTTTTTTCAACAGCAGGCACAAGAGCGCGCTCTCACACAGTCTGTGAGTAATACTGGGGCTTCTGGGATTTGTAGTCGGGACATAAAGAGATGGTATACGCCATAGAGATCAAAGCAGGAAGTGGAGACGATCAATATTAGAGAGCGAAACAAACAGAATCTGGACAAAAAGTGGTGATTTTGGTGAAAGTGGCCTCTACTCTCGTCCAGATAAAACAAGAATGGAACAAGGTAAAAACAAGCATTTTTTTCATGATGAAATAGAGAGACTCTTCTAATTGTAGTCATTTGACAGACCTAATTTTTAGAAATGCTCCTTAGCAGTATAATTCTAATGTCCCAGGAACATAAAACTGCTGTTTGACAGCTGATGATACTCACATCAGAGCCTCCCCACAGCTTGAAGTCAACATCATTCCTGACATATCAGAGGTATGTTTGACAGCTCATAAATACTAAAGTAATGGGGTCACACAAAGCTGTTTTAGCAAATGATATTTCATAATGACACTTTTTTTTAGCCATGTGGCCTTTTTCTCTGATTGTCTGTGAATAAGACACTTTTCCTTCTTTTACATGATCTAATTTGCACAGTGTCACAGTGGACAATATTTTAAATTTTTCTGTATTTTCTATATTAATATATATGTTGTTTTACAGCTGATATCTATCAATGCGTGCTTAATATAACATGTTGCTTTCTCACCGTTAATAGCTTTGTAATCTTGTTATATAAACCAATAAATTGTCATCCAAATCTTGATTAATGATTAATTATCATGCCAATTAGTGCTTTTGCATGACATAGGCATCCTGTAGTTGCTGTAATTGATGCACATGGTATGATTTATGATATACTCAAAGTATACAGTCTGCCTACTAATGATCACGATCATGTCCTATGATCAGTCCTGATTTATAGCTGAAGTTTGCTGTCAGTTGTGATTCCCTGGTAGCAGCTGCTTAAAGACAGCCGTCCTCATCGGTGTTGATTACATATTCTAATTATATCTCATGGAAAAAAAAGACAAAAAAGAGAAAATGAGTAATTATTGGCATCAGGCGTTTGTGTTCAGCTTGGAGAATGTGCTCTTAATTGCAATTTTAATGTCCGATCCCAAAGAAGACGCTTCTGTTGTCATATTGCAATTGGTTCACTGCTTTTTAGCTTGACCTCAAGGCCTTGAAGCATATTATATATTGACATCAGTGTGTGTTTACAGCAACACAAGAAACCACGTTACCAAGAGATATCAGGTAACACAGGAAACAACATATGAACATATACTGTGGTATCCAATAGACACAGTGAAACTGTGTATACATGCAGCAGGTTGCAGTCATATTTGATCAAACCCTGACCTTTTTCAAGTGCATTTTAGTGATTACAGCTCTACATTATTACTCTTGTTGTCATGAAGATTAACCTTGACCAAGATGATGTTGTGATTACAGTGGCTGCACTGCCAGCAAAGGACTGTGATTCTTTTTGGGAAAACAACCTTTTTTATGTGAGATCAAATTCTTATTACCCTGCAGAAGGTATTTAACTCAGCCTTTTATTCGAATTATACATTTAAGATATTTGGTAGTCTTTTATATTTGCTGCTCAACAGACGAACAGTGATTTGCTGGTTGCATTTTATTTGCGGACATCATCATCACTCTGAAAGAGTGGTGGTGCCTCTGAGGGAATGTCACTTTGGTTGTTCTCAGATGTGAAGCCCTGATGAGGCACACAAAGCTCAAGAACAAAGATAACTTTACAGATGGGGTCAGATCAGTGCTACCTCTGAACTTGACCTTTCTATCCTCTCAGCTAAAAAATCCAAAATCCAAAGCTCAGATTTTTGTCTAACTGACAAAAACAGCTTTGGTTTTATGTAACAAAAGATGCCAAGACACGGGTCTGCTAAAGAGAGCGACAGATGCTGTGTGCTGTCGCAAGCTGCTTGTCTACGATAGAAAAATATTGTCTGCTGGCAGGAGATGATTACTGATGATTACTTGCCCAGTCATTTATAGACTAGCCTTGACAGTGTGTCAGTGAATGCAAATAAGCAGTGCAATGTATATGCATGTATTTAGATGGTAGTATCACTTTATATAATGTTTATGTTCTGTAACTGTATGGTCTTGTATGTATGAGCTTTGAGCTTTGTCTCTCTAGTGGTAATGGAGGATTAGGGGAGGGGAGGGCATATAATGGTGGTGAAGTTGCTATGGGTTCATGGTAGGACATGTCTTTTGAAGTCGAGTTATGAGAAGGTTTTACAGGGTTTAAATTGCCTTGGGTACAAGTTCAATACACCCGCCAGACTCCACCAAGAAAAGGCAGTCTTGTTTGCAGCAGCGGTACATAACAGATCAGAATCACATAAGTCTCAGCAGTAGCCATTTGTATTTCAAAGTGAAACATATTTAAACCAAACCTGTCTGAGGTAGAATCAATGTTTTTGTTTTATTTATTCTATCTTACTCTACAGATATCAGGTGAGGTGGAGCTGTGAGGTTTGCTGTTCTTTGTGTTGACCTGAAGCTTTCTGGAGCTTTAGTTTCTTACCTGTAGCCCCTTTAAGCTCCACAGGCTTATTTGACATGTTGCATTGCGAGGTGTAACTCAGCACACTCCTTTTAGACATAAGTAGTGTTTGAAAAGCCTTTAGGTTACTGATGTGCAGGTGCAAGGTGGGATGCATCTATGAGATCCCTTAAAGGGGAAGTTCCGTTTTTTACAAATTGGACAGATCTTATTTCTGGGATAAAATACTCACCCATATCACCACCTATGTGGCCTTCACAGTGCCTGAACTAAAATGTTTATTTGTGATGTTGTTGTCACATACACATACATGCTTTGTTTTAGTTCAGGCACTGTGAAGCACACATAGGTGGGCACTAGGGGCCCTTTGTAAACTATGATACACAGGAAGTAGAGTCTGTTTACAGACTGAATTTTTTCAAGTTACGGAGAACTCCTGACTTAAATGAGAATAGTAGTAGTGTAGCCCATCTTATTAAATGTCTGTTGTTTGAGAAATAGTCAAGTTTGTGTCATTTATTGGCTGCATTTCTGTGCCCCATTCACTCCTGTTAAATGGTTTCGTCAAATCCAAATATCGTCAGAAATACTCCAAATGGCTGCAGTGATATGGGTGAGTAAATGGCGGTATTTTATCCCAGAAATAAGGTCCAATGTGTAAAAAACAGAACTTCCCCTTTAACAGACAATTTTCATGTGCCGTTGCATACATACAGCTCTGATAACCTACCCAGTCGGGGGGTTGTGGTAATACTGAGCAGCCCTCAGGTGTTTGCACAGTATGCTACCACCACCTCCACCTGCACCGCCTCTTTATCAGGCTACTCTCTGAGTTACACAAGGGTTAAGCATTTGGTATGTGGAGGACTTATTAGGTTAACAGTGACTTTTGCACCAGATTGCGTAACAGAACTGTTGTTGTTCATGATAAAAGAGTAAAAGTTGATAATGTGCATCTGTGGCTGCTCATTGTGGAAATCAGCATGTAAATACTGTACATGTTTTTTTTTTTAACATCCTTTGTCAGGCTTTTTTATGCCACGTATTTCTTGCATTGATGTGGTTTTTTTGAAATGACAGCGGAGCAGCTTTGTGTTGAAAGAAAATGGTGCTGGACTTTGCTCTTTGTGTAAATTTGTATACTGCTAATCCACCCATGCCTTCACCTTTCCTGGCGAACAGTTTTTGTATTGACTCAGCATGTTGTGTGATTGACAGAATGAGTGGAAAAGTGTCATAAATACTATAAAGAGTGTTGTATTCCTCAGCCTTCCTTTAGATTGAGCTACAGACTATCAAAAGCGCATGCGTAGACATGAAATTTTAAGCTGCTTTTATTCTTTGAAAGCAAACTGGTTTGGTGATTCAGTGTTGCTGCAAAACATTAATGCTATTTGTTTTCAGATGTTTGCATAAAGCTGTCTCTCACAGGCTTTACATGCTTCATGACTCTGCAGCCTCAGTGGTTTTGACATGTTGGCATTCTTCCACTGCCGTGGCGTTTATTGGTTTATGGTGAAATTAGTAACAGGGCACGCGTAACAATGGCTACGGGAACTTAATGAACCCATGTGACTGACCACAGGGGAAGCAGTCGAGAATGTGACCCATTTACTGAAGTCTTTGCCCTCTAACTCTCCCCTGTGTGTCGATGCTACAGTACACACACACACACACACACACACACACACACACACACACTGTATGAACAGTATTTAACACAATGCACCAACAAAGCGCACACACTAAACATGCTTATACATGCAAAACTGGCCTTTCATCATTGAACTGCTGAGAATAAAGCAGTCATTGTGTAAAGTTTGGTACCACTCAATTGCTATGGTAGATTGATTACAAAGAAATAGACAGTGTTTTAGCTCAGCGTTGCATAGAGATGAAAAATGTGGGCAACAAATTGGGACACTGGCTTTGTTCTTGTCATCCTCTATTCTCCCTTCTTTTTGGAGAGGGCTACAGGCAACACACACACACACACACACACACACACACACACACACACACACACACCATGCCGAGCTAACCGATATATTTGAATACTACTCCATTCCTATGTCATGTTGATTTCCTGCACGGTCTGACCCTTAAATCAGAACACTATAATTATTCCACTGCCTGTATGGCTGCCAGCCTGACAAAGCCTTTACATAGCCAGCCAGCAGAGATGTGCTTCTGTAGAGAGCCAACAATAGTTTGAATGGAATCACCATGACTGACCGATTCTAACTAATCCGAGTAGGAACAATGGTGGAGTTGCTGTTGCACCTCTCATTAAGATACACTGTGTGCATGTTTGTGGAAGTATACAAAAGCTATGGTTTTACATGAGGGTATAGATATTTTATGTTTGTTGACCCAAATAACCCACAAATATGATCATTACCCTCCTGAAAAAAAACTTATGAATCTTCTCCATGTTTTATTGCAGGCACTCTTCTGCGGAGATCAGACGACACTTCAGTGGAAACTATGGCTTTCAACACAGCAGAACCAACTCCAACGCTTCAGCTTCAGCATACCTTACTGTTGTGAGTTCCCTTCTTTGGATTTTAATTATTCTTACCCAGCAGGTATTTGATAGGGCAGGTTTCAGAAAGGAAAGTAAGCAATGTGAGGCATTTTTTTATTGAAATAAAATGAAAATACAGCAAACATAACAAATGACAAATGCCTTTTTATGTTTGTAGTTCCTTCATGCAGCTAACATGTAAAGTGGGGTTAAGAAGGTAAGCAGATGGATGCTGGTATATGTGTTTATGCTCATCCAAATATTAATAGACCATGTTGTGCCTCATTGAGGTTTGAATGCACTGAGGTTTAGAGAAAACCTTATGGTTGGCCTTGAAACAACACAAGTACAGGAAAGCTTCAACACAACACAAAACATCACTAGAAAGCATATACCTCACGTAACTTGGAAAAACAAAACGCCAGTCTCCTGGTTGAAAGTTTTATGATTGTTGGAACTCCCCTCTCACATTTTATTTATTTATTTAGTCTTTCTCACATCTTATTCTACGTCACTAGCTCTGAGCGTTTTACAGTTGACACAGACCACATCACGTACAAATGACACGCCTAAAGCGAGAACCACATTCATATTGCACACTTTTGTTGTGTCGTGGTTGAGTCGAATTTCTGTGACCAGAAGCTCAGTGGATTAGTTACCTCTAATGCTGCACTCGCACAGCTTTAGTGTTTACGCTGACACGATCATACGCTACTGTATATGTACAGTGTATCATCTTCACTTCCTCTTTACTGTCATTAGTGCTAAGAGCGTCTGACTCAGTGGGGTCTGTACTCTCGAAGATTATAATGTGACTCATAGAAATATCTGCTGCATTTATGCAAAGTTTTTTTTTTTTTGGGAAGAATCTTTCTCCATCTCACAATAAATGAGAAATTAAGCCGTGGCTTAAGACGCTGTTGTAAAACTGGACTGACACAGTCTGTTCTTTGATTTAGCAGGGTTTAGAAACCCTAGTGTCCTTTAGTTTCTGCAGAGTCAGATAATGAATACCGTTAGACGGGTTGTTTTCTTGCCTCTTTAGTTGGAGCTGAGCAGACACTTAGAGTGAATCCTACCCTCTCAAGCAAGTCGACAAATCCTTAGCAGGGATTTGTTCCCACTACGCTCCTCGTCTCTCTGTGGTACCCTCTGAACTTCCAGATTCATCTATTCCTCTGTCAGTCTTCCTACTTTTTTTCTATTTCTGTCTTTCCTTCACATTTCTTCTCTCTCTGCCGCCCTACATCTCTCTCTTTCAAAGTTTTCTAAAGCTTTCAGGCGCTTAGTCTCCCTACATATCTGTGTGCATGACTAACTGAGCTGAAGCCCTTTGATACTTACCCAGTGATGATCCTTGAGCTTGTCAGCTGACAGCGTTTGAGGAGGAGTACTTGGACCGTCCATCCCAGCTTGTAACATGCAACGCGGTTAATCTCTAACCTGCTTGGGAAATGGGTCAGTGCCTGGGCCACTGATAGGCACTGGATGGGGCCTGCTTACCTTGCAGCTTATACAGGCAAATCTTTAATATGGCCGGATTGGGGATGTGGGAAAGGGGTTTTAATATTCTAATCTCTGGGATGATATTTTCCCTTTATTCAGCAGTCGCATCTAGCACATGGATGAGTGACGGATGTTTGTGGCCTCAGTTGTGAAAATTCTCCCTCTCTATTACTACTATTTTTAGCACCTAAATAAGAGGAATGTTGACTAGTTCACATCCAAAATGAGAGATTAAGAGGAAAAGCTGCAATGCCTGTGTGTGTGCGTGCGTGCGTGTGCGTGCGTGCGTGCGTGTGCGTGCGTGTGTGTGTGTGCGTGTGTGTGTGTGTGTGTGTGTGTGTGTGTGTGTGCGTGCGTGCATGTGTGTGGTTTCTGTTCCTGTCTGTTGAAACACCGGTTGATGGAGGGACGCCTCGCTTGATGTCACTTCCTCTACTGTGTTTTAGTTTCTCCTCCTCAACTCTAAACTGCAAAAGATTTGAACGTCTGAACGTTCCAATGAGTCAGAACTTCTTGTGGGTTTAAACAGTCAGACTCAGCTTAACCTAAAGCTATTTAAACACACCTTCAGCTTCTGCAAATGCTGATTGTTTCTTCTCTGATCTACTGGACTTCCTTTAGCTTCTAGGTATATGAGGATCAATTTAAAGAGGCTTTGTCCTCTGAGTTGTGGCTTTTTTTTTTTTTTTTTGACAAGAAGCAGTCAGAGGTGCACTCTGTAGGTTCCCATTTCCGTAGTGCGCCATTTTGTTTGCTTCCTTTTATACGTTTCAATTTTCAGCAGGGTAAGTCTCTCCATTTAGTGGCACTTTATAATGAGATTACTGGTAAACTTGATTGTCTTAAAATTTTTGATTCAGGTTATATGCCTTTGCATCTTTAAAGAATCTTATTTGTTATGACTTCCTTAAGTGTCTGTTTTCCATCCATGCTCATCTTTGCAAGTGCAGATTGAACATGAGAATAGTGCTGCTTATAGATGCATATTGTTTTTTTTAAATGGTAATGTTACTTTGGCCTCTGATGGTGATTGATGTAACTGTGTAAAAATGTAATCAGTCAAGAAAGCGTACTTTGTTCATTTATTGTTGCACGTGTCTGCACAGAATTTTATCTGTTGTCAGTTGTAATGCTTCCCATAGATAAAGAATAAACTCTATTCTCATAAACAGTTGCAAAGTTGCACCACTTTTATCATCGCCTATGAGTTAGATGAAAGATTATTCTGGCACTTAATCTGGTGAGGAAAGGTGGTTTCTTGGTCCTCTCACAACTCCACAGAGCAGCAGGAGCTGATCAGAGGCATGCATAGATTTGCATACATTTGTTTTTGTTCACCTCCATACTAAATAAAAAGAAGAGGCCATGCTATGATGATTTTTTGAACTTTGAAAAGCATGGGGGGGACTCACAACAGGGTCACGTCTCCGCTATAGAAAGGAGGAGTTGAAGGACAGTTTCATCAGTGCTGTAGACCTGTCATTTAACATAATGATGATACACTCTGTATTCTTCCCTTCTTGTGTTGCATGCTGATACTAACCCATGTGGTATAAGTTGCTCTTGAGTGCTCAGCAGAGGAAAATATCCCTTAGGGTGGACTGATGTGCAAAAACATGTCTGAAGGCAAATGGAATTTACTTTGTGCTTTTAGAAGTTGAATACAGCAGTGACTCATCTGGTTGCTGCAGTTATCTCTGCCTGTTCTGTGTCCACATATATATATATATATATATATATATATATATATATATATATATATTATGTGTTCGTTCTGTTCCTTTCTTTTCTGTCTCTCTGTCTCCTGTGCAAACACTTTTTCACACTCTTTTGCACTGCCTGTTTGTGATGCAGATGCTTCCTGTGTGGAGAGGTGTGCACTATTACAAGGCTCATTCTCCCATTTTATTTTTGGTAATCCAGTGAATCTTTGTAGTATGATATTATGGCATGAGTTTACTTCTAAGCGTCTGACACAGCCTGGCTACTGACTGTAATCACATTGGAGGTCTGCCCACTTTTCACAGAAACACCTGCTCCTTGCAGGTTCCCAGGTCCCTTTCGTGGAGCCAGCCAGGCGCTATCTCATCAGTAGTGTTCTCTTTCTAATGATGAAAAGTGTGTCTGCTCTTCCCCTTTTAAATATCAGTGGGATTTTATTTCAATGTGTGCACTGATGATTTGAACAATATATACTGATTCCAAGTCCCAAATGAAAATTTCAGCCCGTTTGCACTGTACATGAAAGTGATTACAGCTTTGCCTTTGATCTACTGTAGCTTTGGAGGCTGATAGTCTAAAAATAGGTTCACAGAAAAAATGTCCTTGCTGTTTTTTACAGGCCAGTTTGTTCCAGTTTCTATTTATGTATTATGCTCCATTTATTTGTTCCTCTACAGGTATGAGGTTTTAGAAGATAGTCATGATTCAACATGTCTGGGTCCGCCTCCCTTCCTATTACTTATTTGTCCTCAGTACTTCCCTGCACTGTGTGGATCATTATGTTATCCGTCTCTCTCCTGCAGCCTCAGTCGTATGAAGCGGTGGAGCCCTTGGACATGGAGGAATTCTTAACGTCACAGTTAAGAAGCGGAGACTTGGCCCTGATGCAGGAATTTGGAGACTTCCCAGACGATGACCTGAGGGTGGAGCAGGTGGAGAAGGAGTGTCGCACTGTTAGACACTCTGTACCTGAAGATGGGTGGGTCACAGTATGTCATGACATTGACAACAATGGGCACCACACTGATTAGATCCTCCCTGAATGGAATCGGCAATTAAATAGTTAAGAAGTTTCACTGCCAAGTCAACCACTGAATTCTTGTTCTAGAAAGCTTTTGCGGGTTTCTTTTAGTAAAAGTTGCACACATCTCACTCTCTCACACCTCTGTGTAGGAAAGTTAATGTTATTGTACATCTGAGATATGATAAGATTCTTGGTAAAAAAGATGATCAGAAGTACAATTTATTGAGTAAAGGAATATAGCAGAGGAGCGGACGTATAGATAAAAGGCCTGCAAATATAGTATGAATGTTATTTCTTTATGTAGTCATGCATTAGATGCATAGTTAAAAATGCTAACTGGGATTTATGTATCTAATAGGGAGAATATATGCATTTGCAGAATATATAGCTTTTGCAATTTTAAAATGCATTCAATGTTGTCAGTGTTATGTGCTCTCCCAGTTTAATCACTTGTCCTGCACCTTGACCATGAAATACAGATTAAGATAGAGAAGGAATGTAAAGTAAAGTTGTCTGTGATTGTTTGCATGCTTGCCTGTGTGACAGTATGTGTCTTCTTATCCTCCTTGTCCCTCTTTGTAGACTGGAGCCAGATCCACATGTGAGAGACTGCGTAAAGAGTTACATTCAGCCGTGGCTTTTGGTCTCGAGAAGGTAAATTGACTCCATCAGAAACAGATACGGTCTGAGTGTGATGTAGCATAAAACTAAATCTGTTTTTGGATTTTTGAATTTGGAAACGGAAAACTAAACCTCCTCCAAGCTGCAGTATTTTAAAAGAAAATCATCAATCACCAAAATCACAGACTAATGCCCTCGTCGATATCTTAGCTTGGCAACAGGTGCAACAGGTGCCAGCTGTCTGAGAAACAGGAAAAGGGAGGCCTGAGAGAGGCTGATAAACATTAAACACTGGGATCGCCTGTCTGATACATTGTAGTGCTCGCTTTATCTCTCTCTCTCCCACACACACTCACATGCAATACACATGTACACAGTGACCTTGTTGCATAAGGCTATGGTTTTCCTCGTTATCTGGATTGATTAGAAGTGCAGAGGTGTATCTGTAACAATGCATGTTATTTTTGAGATGTCTGGGTCTTTGACTTGGTGTGTGTGTCTGTGTGTGTGTGTGTGTGTGCGCGTGCGCGTGTGCGTGCATGTGCATGAGAGAAGGTGCCAAGGCGATGGCTGGAATGCGTATTCGGAGCGAGCAGGCCTACACAAACTCCTTCGGAAACAGATCTTTGAGTCGGACATTGAGCTAAACAACCAGCAAAAGCAAGTAAGAAACACAACCACGCACACACACGCACACACGCACGCACACGCACACGCACACACAAAATTCTGACTATTTGTTACCCACTAAAGCATACAGGAAGTCTTTCTTCAAAAAGCCCTTTTTTTTTGAGCCGGTCTTATGCAGGCAGTGAGGCGTGCAGCGTTGCCACAGTTGAACAATTCTTCTTTCCTTCTTCCTGAACAAGTCAGTCTAGATGGATTAAAGAAATTAAAATCCAGTGTGTGTTGTGCCCTACCAGCCTAATATGTGAAAGCCAAGCCAGCCATTTCCTCTTGCTCCATATTACTGCACAGACATGAGGCTGGTGCAGCTCTTCTAGTCTAAGGGTGTATTCACACCTGTCTTGTTTATTTTGATTAAAACAAACTCAAGTTTGTTTCCTCCCTTGGTTCAGTCCTTTTTGGTCAGTGTGAATACAATCACTTGAACTCTGCTTCAAGTGATTGGTGCAGACCAAACAAGCAGACTGATGCAGACTATGCCTTTTTGGATTTGACGGGCCGATTTTACGTTGGCCTACTTTCACTTTTAATCTTCCTGCTTTACCCCTCCCACATGTTTGCTGTCCAATTGTTGAACGACCTTAGCACGTGTTAATTCTGGTTGCAATTAATTCTGTTGCAATTAATCACAGTGTGAAAGTGAACCGCACTAACAAAAAAAAAAACAAAAAAAATTGGTCTGGGCCAAAGCAAGTGAACTAACAGACCTTCCTGGTGTGAATATGCCCTCAAGATCACCAGCAAAACACATGTGTATGTCAAACTGTGTCCTACAAAAAGACTTTGTCCTTGAATGCAAATATGTTGCACTTAGTTAAAGTGTCTTTTGTGAGAGGAAAAGCATTAAGTGAGAGCCGTGTGGTCGTCCATACTGATCAAGGCTTGAGACAGACGACAGTTCTGGGTGTGAGGGAGGAGAGGGAGATGGGTGGGTGGAGCATTAAAAGTGCACACAGCAGTGTTTTGTTATTCCTATCACTCTTTCCACTGTGGCAGTGGCTCTTTCAAGTTTACTCAGCTTGGCTTTCACAGAACTAAACCTAAATATTATAAATGTGTTTTATGTGGTATTGTTTTTTATTGGACTCTAAGCATTTTTCAAATTTGTCTGCGTACCTTGGCTCTTTGCTTTGCCTCAGTAGTCGACTGACATTATTCCCAGCCAAGTTCCCATCCTCTCTCACCTCCCTCTCTCCAGCTCTTTTGTCTCACAATAGTAAATCCCCCCTAGCTCCCAGCATCAGGCAGTCCCAGCCAATCCAATTCCCAGCCAGCACCGCTCTAAGCCATCTCTCAGCACCAACCAGTCTCAGCAACCCCCAGTCACCTCCATCCTTGCCAATTCTGGTTAATCACCCAAACCAAAAGGCCCTTATTACAGCTGCAGGTTTCCCATGAGCTGCCTGCCAGAAAGAGAGTGACAGGGAGGGGAAGAGAGGAGGAGAAGAACACCACTGTTGTCCCTCAGGGTTTAATGGGTCTCTGGTCGGGTGAGGTTCAGCAGCAGCCCTGGGCTCATGGCCTGCTGCTCCATTAGAGCCCCAACAGGGTGAGGCTTCACCAGGGAGGAAGCTCTGTCACTTCTTGCCTGTGGTTTGAGAGCCGGGTTGTAAGATTGATGCATGATGGGAGTGAAAGCGACATGGAGGATGTAGCATGGGAGCAGTGAGGTTGTGCTCTGCCCTGTAGCTGAATTTGAGTACTTGGTGGCAATGCCAGGGAGAGGATGCTCTAATAAGTTAACGTTAACAATTCATTGCTATATATAGGTTCTTCTTAGCTCTGGCTGAATATGTTAAATGGCAATTGAGATGTGTGTTTTTGTTCCAGACATGATGCCAAGACAGTTTTAATGATGCTCAAAAATAGTGTTTGTGGCCTTTACTTCCCTTTTCCCTGAGTCATATAAGTACAAAATAATTTAAAATGTCAGAGCTTGGATTTATTATGTATAAGGTGGTAGAGGTTAGTGGTATCAATACACGGACACTTTCTGAATGTAGGAATCCTTCACATCCCAGCCAAAACAGTAGAAAACAAGTGTGGATCTAACAGAAGCCACAGGGCAACATCAATATTTTAGCCATGTGCAACAGAAGACATCTTTTGTGCATATCTGAGCCCTGTTCTTACTGTCACATTTTCCTCCAGGGCATCTGAGAGGTAAATTTACATATCACACTGCTCTGTTAAGTGAGTTAATTAAAAGCCTTTGGGCCCCTGTCTCTGCCTGGTGCTCATTTTTTGCCCAACAGGCATGTTTTATTGCTGGTAGGGCACTGGATTTGAAAAATATGCAGCATCTAGCAAACTCGTTTTTCAGCTGGTGTAGCTCTGGGTCAAGCGGGTCAACTCGGGCCCTCTTTGCTGCTAGGTTTTTTTTTCCTGCCTTCTGGGAGATCTCTGATTACAGAACTTGATCAGCTAATGTGCAGTGCATCAATATCACAACGTGAAACTCATACCACCCTATTGTGTGACAAAATTCAATGTCCACATTTCCTGCATTCTCCTTAATGTATGTATATAACTATTAAATACAGCCAGACTATTCTTGATCAGACAAAAACACAAAAGGCTGTCATTGTCTTCAGGCCTAAACAGAAAGTGTCTAGACTGTAAATGCATGTTAGCTGCTTGTTGAGTCAGCTGACAACATAATGGAGGCGGCATTTGTAGTGAATGTAGTGAATGTTGTTGACGGTTCATAAAATCATAAAAGATTGTATGAAGTAGATATTTTGTAATAAATCATAGATTAGGGGAAACAATACAATTTGTTGGCAATTATGGGTGATTTTTTTTCTAATTTACTTAGAACCCCCAGTCAAATAATATAATTTAAATTAAGGATTTGACCCAATATCCATTAATATAGTATTCCTTACCCTGCACCCATTTTCTGTGATGTCTCTCTTAATAACATCCTGCTGCCTTAATACAACCTCATTTTGCCCATTCATTGTTTTTTTTCCTCTTATTGCTTCATCTCTGCTGCTCACATTCCCTCCCCCACCTTCGACCCCTTACCCCTCTCTTTCTGTCTTCGCCTCAGGTCAAGTCTCCGACACTAGCGGGGCTGAATGATGACTCCAGCCGCACACTGACCTCCTCTGACTTTAACTTACGGTGTTTGACCCCGGACCAGAGAGTGGAGGGGCTGCTAGCCTTTAGCAGCCATGAGGAGCTGGACCGCTTCAACCAGGAGGCCCGGCAGGGGAACAGACACCCCGAACTGTTTGCTTTGTGTCCACCAGCTGAAGAGGTGAGATGTAGAGAGAGTTGATATTTGTGTGATGCAATGTATCAGTGCATGCGTGCATATGGGGACCATGTGGGCTAGGGTTGGTTCGTCTCAGGCATGATACACACAAAGATATGGAGTAAAGTGAGCTTCAATACAAAATCACTCCATTAAGTCACACAGCATGGGACCTGAGGTTGTGGTTTCTTTTCATACAGATCAATATTACATTACAAGCATTTTTGAAGAAGTAAGATTTATTTTGTTTGGATACAAAACTTATCTGAATCTGTTTAGTAATAAACCTTCTTTGAAAGTATTTTTAGTCTGTAAGAGTTTAGGATTAGTGGTATATAATAATACTCATATCTGAATATCCTGTTATTTTGACAGTTATCACACTAGGAAACTGAAAGTTTGATATTTTTATAGACCAAGCAATCAAGCAAGATTCTGCAGATTACTCTATTATGAAAATAAGTATTTTCATCACTTCTCTCTCTATAGAATGTATAAAAGTACAAAATATTGTTTTTTAATTCTTAGAAAAACATAATTTTTGGGGAGAATTTACAGATAATATAACCCTTAAAAGGGAAAATATGTAAAATAGCATCACCAGTTTACACCTTTCTTGTCTGTAAATTGCTTTTCTTCTATCCCACTTGAAAAATAGTTTTCCTTTCTGTAGTTTCAGTTTCACTTCTTCCCAATTCATAAACACCTGTTTATCTTGCTTAAGAGGATAAATATCCACCCAATGTAACAACTCCTCCATTTGCACAGTTTGAAAACTTTCTGTGCTCTTGTGTTCCAGGATGATTCAGTGGAGATTCGGCCTATCCCTGATTGCCCCAAAGAGCACATTGGAGACCGCATCTTGATTCGATGCCAGGCCATCAAGTATGTCATGCATTTTCATAATACTGTAGGAGGGGGATCATTAAACAGCTGCCTTAAGTTGGACAAGGAACCAACAGTTAGCTGTGTTAAAGAGAAATTATTCCACCGCCCCCTTGTTTATGAAAATGACCTTTTGCTTAGCATTCGGCATACAGAACATTCTTGTTTGTCACATCTGATCATGACTTAAAGTCTGAGTAGTTGTTTCAGAAAGGCTCGCAGTAGATGTGACGGGCAGCGTGGTGTGGTGGGAGTACTGTATGCAATGGCTGTTCTTCTCCAGAAAACCACTGTCCCTCCCTCCCTCTGTGGGATTTTGTCTCTTTCTTTCATACTGACACACCAAGATAAAAAGCCTTTTTCTGCCTTTCACTCTTCATCTCACTCGTCCTTTTTGTAACCCATAAAACTGCTTGTTTTAGTTGAACTCATTGCTCAGCTTGCAGTGGTTTGGCAACTTCGTTCCCTATCCTTTAAACCTCCTAAACCAAACATGTTATCACTTACTGGTGTACATTTTATACAACATTGATCTGAGCGAATAGAACAGGAAAAATGTGTATAATTTAAATACAGAGGAAAAAGCAGAACTAATGTTAAGTATTTCTCTCTCTTGCTATTATTCAATTACTCATTTATTTTCCGTCTTGGTCTTATAGGTTTGAGGTTGACATTGAACCCATATTTGCCACTATGGCCTTGTATGACCTGAAAGAAAAGAAAAAGGTAAGAAAGCATTGCTACACAGTTCTCTAATGTTGTTTAATCACATGTTATAACATATGTTCCAGAGACTTGTGTGACATGTTCACCTTGCCTCATTCAGCACAAGGATAGGACAAAATTACAAACCACAATAGGCCTGCAGCAGATGGTAGTTTGGTGAGGCTCATTATGTGTGTTTGTTGTGGAGACAGCCAATGTCTCTCAGTTGTTTTTTTGCCCAAATGTGACCACAGGTCATGTGCTTTCGAGACATTTCAAGTTTTGTAGAGTTTTTGACTTGATGCAGCAGAAAATCAACAAATGTGTTTCTTATTAAAGACACAATTTGTGTAAAATTGTCACCAATTGTTATTAAAAATATACTGTATAATATATGTAATATAAACATGTTATAACAATTTGTCAAATAGAAATGCCGCCTGTTTCCCAAAGAATATCATGTTGAGTGTCAGTCACTGTAGGTGAGAGTTTATTTGTGGCGAAGCAGCAAGAGGAAGCCTCTCAAAAAACATGATGACATATTTTAAATATAGAACAAAGTTAATTAACAAAGAGGAACACGAGTCTCAAGTAACTCCTAACACTAAATGATTGTCTCTATACTGGAAGTTTAGCGACTTTGACCAAAACCCTTTTTTATCTTAACAAAAATCGAACATTATAGGTGTTTTATAAGCTTACAAATGACATGGGGCGTGGGCATGTACTGCATATCTAATGTTTCTGTTATATTTTTATGGGTCAGCAACTAACGGTAATGTCAGAAAAATTAAAATGATGACACCCTCAAATATTTTGTCATAGAGGAGTAAATACACTAGAAATATTTATTTTTAAGAAGATGGAATAGGACTCCAAAAAAAAAAAATATTGAAAAATGACTCAATCAGATATCAACTAAACATCAAGAACTGGTGTTAAATTAAATAGTTGACTAACTAACTGATTAATTGTTGAAGGTCTTTTCCACCCTTGTTTCATGGTTGCTGTAGCAGGGAGGTCTCACAGTTTCTTTTGGCAGTCAGCGCTGCAGTGAGGGATCAGAGTAATCTGCGAGGTTTTATGTCTCATCATCCTCACATGTTTATACCCCCGTGGGATCGTCATGTTTTGCTTCCATTTTGCTTGTTTTCTGTGGATTTACACAGCTGGACAGGTTTTTGGGTGAAGGGGGTGGAAGGATTTAGTTTGTACTTAAGTGCTCATGGATCTCTCGGATGAGACGGGGTTTTAGCCACCGGCCATTCCCTCTTGTCGTCGCTGCCCAGCTGCTTTTCTATCAGGGCTGACGGCTCCGAGATGGTCCTCAGCGTGAGATGGTGCAATTTTATGCCCTGTACTTTGAAGATGGACTGTATATGGTCTTGGGACAATAAAACACACAGTTTATGCTTTGCATTGCATGAAATATTAAAAAAAAATTCAAGAATTTTAAACTTCCCATGGATGTCAGTCTGCTGCAAGAGCAGAACTGAAGTGTCAATTTGACACTGTGTATTTCACTTCAGAGTAATCATTTTATCATGTGTTTCACTGAAGAGTGTCCTTGTGGTAGTTAATAAAACATCCTGCCTATTACACTGAGCAGAGACAGACCCAGACTGTTACAGAGCTGTGAAATGTGTCTCTGTCTGAGTGAATGGCAAACTGCCATTTAATTGTAGTGTGACTGTGAAACATTTGCAACTGACCCATTTATCCATGAACCCTTTCTCCAACTCTCTTCAGTACACTGCTTTCTTTTTCTCTGTCTCCTCAAGAGATCCTTCTCAGATTTTATTTTCTGCCACATTCCTGCTACCTCTTTGCCTTATTTTCTCTCCCTCACTGTTGTTTCTGTATCTCATGGGGACTGTGTTCTGAGGTTTGTTTTTTTTTTTTTTTTTTTTGTTCACTGTATTTTTTTGTTGTTACACATCTGTGGAATCTGTAGCAGATGTTCGTATAATTCCATCTAATACTCTAGTTATTAATCATGTCTCTCTGGTCCATCAGCCAAGGTACAGACACAGGATTTGACCCAGCAAGTGGCCTACTTATGATATCAGATTCATGGACACAAACAGACACACGGTTTAGAGCAGGCATGCAAACGGACAAATATGTTGTCACGGTAAAAGGGTTAAGAAATGTCAGCTTTACTGCAGGCATTTAGTAATCTTCCTCTTGTTATTCTTCTGCAAGACCAGTCAAGCCCAGTTTTGCTGGACTGTGACTGAAGCCTGTTGGTACGTCACAATGAGTGATAGGAAACCACAGCAGTTTTTTTCCCTGTATATGCAATGGATGCACTGATCAGTACGTGTTTCAATCTGTCTGACATTTCTCACTCACTGAAGCACCGACCTCAGCAAGCAGAATAACTGCAGATTCATGGAGCTGTATTGGAGAATGGATGTGGAAGCAGCTGAATTCTGTTCAAAAATGGGCATTGACTTGGCTTTTTTTAAATAGTTGCTGAAGGGGGTTGAAAACATGCCCATCTGGATACACAGTTGGCAACGCTGGGGTGGTCACAAGTGTGACACTTTAGAAAATGTGAAGAGTTTGCTTATAAATAATGTGTCAGACAGCAGTGGCTGGGATGACCATTAAACTGTCACTGTTTACTTTTTATTCATGCAAGTTTTTATTTTTTTTTTTTCAAGGTTTATTTTTTTGATCATTTGTTGACACTTATTTTGGTGCTCCTTTGTTGTTATTTTATTTATTTATTTTTTTTATTATTTTACTAAAATTTACTTCAGTAAACAGAGAAAATGCAGACTGACAGCATTAAATAAATGTTTATGTTCAATTTCAAGTTCAAAGGAAAACAAAATCTGCATTTTATGTGTATGGTCATTTGTCGCCCTACTCTCTAAATGTCAGCATCAGCTATCGGCCAGTAAATAAGTAATGTCACATTAAAAATCGCTATCACATTCGTCGTGTCCCATTGGATCTGCATCTCATATTCTGAGGGTTGATTTTTCACAAATGAATGTTAACTCAGTAAATAGTTGCACTTCATTTGTCCTGTTTCATGAGAATATGACTCATGATATGGTATTCAAGTCAGCTGGCTTTGATTATTGAGACATTTTTGTGATTCCAAGAAGTCATGTGTCAGTGAGAGGTGGACTCCTCCACTGCAGTGTTTGAAGAAGTCTCACTCTTAAATGTTTTAAGGAGTTTAACTTTCTGGTTTGTTAGACCACTACTGACAAAATTGACAATTTCTGGGACATAGTTACTGTCATGAAGATTCCAGTTGGCAGTTCGGGCAGGTTTGACTGCCTTGAGTCTACTTTGGTGTGGTCAGTTGAGCGGAGGTCCTGTGGGATGAACAGAATGAAGTGTTGAATGGCTTTCCAGTGAGACGGATCACATGACACCCACCAGGCCAGACCAGGACATATGGCTGTTTTTCTAGCCTGATGTCATTAGGAAGGCGAGTAGGACACTCCCTGTAGGCCAGATTGTAGTGTTGCTAATATATATATAATTATATATGATAAATAAAACATCACATTTCCACTGTTCTTTTTTTTCTTTTCTCAGTGTTTGTTATAATAATAAAATGAGGTATCCAATATTTGAAAATTATTTTTTCTAATTGTATTTGATGCTAAATGTCAATATAATAACTATATATATATATAGCAAGTTATATATACATTTTGAAACTTAACTCATTCCTTTCTCTTTTGCATTTTACTACGTCCTGAATTTGATGTCCATAAAAGATTCTGTCAACATCTTGTTTGGACTTTTGATAAAGAGATTTATTTCAGGCTCTCAAAAGATAAACCTTTTTGTCTCCCTCCAGATATCAGAGGACTTCCACTGTGATCTGAACTCAGAACAGTTTAAAAACTTCTTGAAACCTCACACACCACACGTAGATCAGTCTACTCTGGCCAGATCTGCCATCTTTTCCATCACCTACCCCTCCCCAGATATCTACCTGGTCATCAAGGTAATAATGATATTTATAGCACCTACAGTATGAAAAAATGCTAGTATGCTCCCGATATATCTCTTGCTCATGCTGCCCATATGACTTATACCTCACCTTTGCCAGTAAACTGTGGATTTCTTCGATGACGTTGAGCTGCCATGGTGCCTCATGTACGTTCTGTGTTTGTTTTAGATTGAAAAGGTTCTCCAACAGGGAGAGATCAGTGACTGTGCTGACCCCTACATCACACTGAGGGAATGTGACTCTTCAAAGGTAATGTTGCCACTAAACAGTCAAACCACCAAGAACATATTGAAAATTTTGCGATTTTTTTTTTTTTTCATGCATTAATTTTTATTTAAAAAAAAATAACTTCATTTTGCTTTCAGAACAAGGACAAGCTCGAAAAGCTGCGAGCTCAGGCGGAGATTTTCTGTCAGCGGTTGGGACGCTATCGCATGCCGTTTGCGTGGGCAACTGTTAATATCATGGAAGTCATCTCCACTGCTACGATAGACCGAGATGTCACAGACTCTGACAGTTTAAAAGGAGGTGTGTGCTTCTGTGTGTTCATCCTGATTAGGCCTGTCACAACAACTTAATTTGTTTGTATAATAATATGAGTACACTATTTAAAGATGGCAGTGAACATTTATTTTGTAAGATTATGCAGACTTGGAATAGGTAAAATGGTCTCTCTGACTTGCTGTCTGTGCAATGTCTGATTCTTAAAATGGTCGGAAAAATCTAGCTGTTTATTCTGGCATCATGTTGACTATAATACCAAAAATATCGTAAAAATTATTGCGGTCATGTGTTGTACGTTAAGTCAGTATAGCAATTAATGTGACAGTCCTAGTGCTAATGAATGTCTTGCTTGTGATGCAACTTGTGTATATTTCTATGGATTTTTTGTAGCTGTGTGTATATTTGCTTTCCCAGGTAAATCCTGCAGCATTGACCGGAGGGCTCAGTTTCCCAGGAGGAATTCTGAACGTTACAGTACCATTGATGATCAGTTTTGTAATGTCTCTGCCTTCAAACCTGCTACCATCACTATCAGCACCATCTTCAAACAGGTCGGACTACTCTCGCTTCACAAAGAGACTGTTTCCTTGAGATTCAAGATGCAGTGTAATAGACAGTTTTAGGCTGGCCTTGTCTCATTCTGTGTTCAAACATGCCACTCCATTAGATTCTTGTTATGTTTCTATCATAAAGCCATGACTTCACTGTTAAACCATCTCTTATTTATCATTTTTAGACTGCCCAAGCTTTTCAGTGAACTTATTAGCTCAGTTGCTAACTGTGCCTTTTTGTGTGTATTTGTGCTTATGTTTGTGTGTCAGGAGGGGGATCGTTTGAGTGACGAGGATTTGCTCAAGTTCTTGTCTGAGATCAAGAAATCCTCCACTCCTCAGAGGAGAGTCAAGACGATACCAGGTCATTAATCTCATCAGTCATCGCATCTAAACGCTCATCTAGAGCTTTTATTTTTTTCTTATTAGTTGAGGCAATATATCTACCTCATGGGAATTTGTTTTATTTGCTTTATTCCAGAGAGTTGAGAAAATTAATACCACACTCATGTTTGTTTATGTTTATGTTATGTTACATAGGGAGCTGCACCTGGTTAGCTTAGCTTAGCACAAAGACTACTTAATCTGCATATTATCAGTTTCTTGGCTGAGTACAGTAACTTCTCATGGACGCCATAATGTTGCCAGGCAACATGCAAAGACTCTAGGAAGTTATAAACCTGATCACATAATCCTTGTAAACCTCAACATGTAGTTTCCACTGTTGTTTAAGTACAGATTAAACAAACATGATATTATGTTGATTGTGAGTTTTAGTTGTGCTGGGAGGCAAATTTAGTTTCTTAGGACAGAGCCTGACTAGTTGTTCCACCTGTCTCTGATCTTTATGCTAAGCTAAATGGCTGCTACCTGTTGCTTCTTACTTAATGGATAGATTGTATTAGTGCATTAACCCCAAAAAGAACTGTTCTTCTAGATTTTGGTTTGATTTTTATCAGTGTGTGTTTATATATTGTTTTTGCAGTTAATTCAAATGATGATGTGCTGAATGCAGTATTCTGTATATGCAGGTCACTGATTTGTGAATTTGACTCGTCTTTGTATCTTCCAGGCTCCATAAAACTGGATATGTCTCCAGTCCACGACACACCACTGGCTTGTTTGTCCACTGAGCTCATCCCTCTGATACCTGTGGCTGAGAAGAACATTCGGCCAATCAAAGAAGTGCTGGAGTTCCCATCCAGTGAGGTCTATGTCCCTCACAATGTCTACAGGTGGGTTAGAAGGTGTAATGACCACACAACCTTTTAATTTTTTCAACCCCAAAAAATTTTTTTTTTTTGTTTAATAATATTTTTCTCTATGAATCTATCAAGTAGATTGTCAGAGTGAATGTAAACTGCTTGCACAAAACGTTTTCCTCAGCAGGATGATATACAAACAAGGATTTTGAAAAACAAATGATTCATAGCTTGCCATGTAAACAGGTTTGTTTCTCTAAAATACTCGAGGCAACAAGAACAGTCACGCTGTACTCATCACTCTAGAGCTGACACCGCTTTGCTCTTTTTAGTTTAGTGCCTATATTTAGACCTTTCCATTCAGCCTACCTGTGAAATTGCCTTGTAGTGGCAACAATAAAGAAGCAGCCTGTGCTAGCAGAGGTTTAAACAACACTAAAATGTTTTTTGCTCATAATAAAACATTAGTAACGTCATGTGTGAACAAGTTCCCTGCTTGGTAATTACATGCTGACATTCTCTGAGCATTTGTTCAGTGGAATCTGCAGTGTTTCAACAGATTACAGTGTTGTATTAAAACCGCAGGTCATAGTAAATTACTGGTTGTCTGGACTTCTGTCACGACCAAAGTACTGCTGCACAGGTAGTGCCATCTAGTGATGTATATTGGAACTGCTTCGTTTTAAGCATAGAAGGGTTTTGTATGATGTTTTAACATATTTATTAAAGACCAGCTGCCTACCTTCCACTCTCTATCTCCCTGTGTCGATGTAGGAACCTGCTCTATGTCTACCCCCAGAGGCTAAACTTTGTCAACAGACTTACATCAGTGAGAAACATCACCATCAAAATTCAGTTTATGAGCGGAGAGGACCCAGCCTGCTCTCTGCCTGTGAGTGCTGCTGTTTTTAATGTGTCAAATTATGCACTATTAACACTGCTGGTCCCAATAATTCCACTGGATCTGCTCATGTAAGGGTTTGGTTTGTGTAATTTAATTATGATAACATCAATAAACCTCCTCTAGATTTACTGTCCCACTTGCTCCCACTGCCTTTCTCTTTGTGAACACCAGATTTTCAGCACATGTACAGAATGGAAAGCCTGTGGACTGTAACAGGATATTCACCGGATTTGACAAAAACTGGACTGCATTAGAATTGCTGACTACACCTTTAAAGGATAGATTTACATTTGTTCAAGTCAGTCATGTGTTCATATCAACACTAAAATAGTTTTGCTCACTGTAATATATCATATTTTTTTATGCTGGCCTTTATGAGATGTCTCCCTTATGTTCTTTTGATGCAAGTGATACGGAACAAAATACACAGTCTGTGCAAAAATGTATTGAAACAATTTATGTGAGGCTTAGCTTGAACCCTTTAATTTGTGTTTTTCCCTTGCCCTTCTCAGGTCATTTTTGGGAAATCGAGTGGCCCTGAATTTTTACGGGAAGTCTACACCCCTGTTACTTACCATAACAAGCAAGTACACATTATTTGGTTCCATTATACTGTTTGTGACAGCTCCTTTATGTCATATTAACACTCTGTGAAAGTCCCCATGATGTTCTACACTTGTGGTCTCCCGTGTTTTCTGATCTCTTCGCCTCCATCCTCACTCATACATCTTCTCCTCTGTGTTGCTTCCTTTCTAATTTCCTATATCCCATTTTTCAGGTCCCCAGACTTCTATGAGGAAGTGAAGTTATCTCTTCCAGCCCGTCTGACAGAGAGACATCACTTGCTGTTCACTTTTTACCACATCAGCTGC
Organism: Synanceia verrucosa; assembly: GCA_029721515.1. NCBI lineage: Eukaryota > Metazoa > Chordata > Actinopteri > Perciformes > Synanceiidae > Synanceia > Synanceia verrucosa. The sequence continues at coordinate 19,557,105 of CM056551.1, read as the reverse complement.
CAGCAGAAACAGAACCAGAGCGGCAGCTGCGAGACGCTCATAGGATACTCTGTGAGATTTTTTTCCTTTCCTACCAAACCATAATTCTAAATGCGCACACAGAAAATAATAATATGAGCATTTACCTTGAAGCACTGCTGCTCTGCCTCAATCCATCCTGGATTACATGGCAGGAGACTTGATTACTGACTGCTGTTTTTTAATCTAGTGGCTGCCCATAGTAAATAATGACCGACTGCAGACTGGTCAGTTTTGTCTGCCCATTGTCTTGGAGCGACTACCTGCCAACTATTCACTACACACACCTGAGGTATACACATCTGTGAAATATATCTTTGCTTTATGTTTACATTTTACATGTCCATATTATGCTACTGTATGCAAAGGAGCAATACACAGACACATTAAAGACTGAGCACAGCTATAGAAGATACATGGATATATTTCCTGTGTCTTTGTTGTGTAGAAACTTCCCGCTCAGAACCCTACAGTCAAGTGGATGGAGAGTCACAAAGGACTTTTCAACCTCGAGGTCCAGGCCGTGTCATCTGTACACACACAGGTGAGTGGTTGCACGTACAAAACAACAACACAATGTCTGTCTATTTTACTTACCATCTCCACTCTTTTCATCATCAATGCACACACACAAATGTCCACATCTGTAGTAAAACATCCACACTGGAGTATCATATGCACCTGTCTTGTCACACTTTTTTCTCTTTTTTATTGTTTCTCTGTCCCTTCTTATCTCCCTGCTTCCCTTTAGTACCACACTGTAACAAATCATCCGTTTTCTGTACCAGGATAACCATCTGGAGCGTTTCTTCACCCTCTGTCATGCTCTGGAGGGCAGAGCAAACTTCCCTCTGCGGGTCAGGGATGAGAAGATCCCAGAGAACAAGCTGGAGCATGAGCTGAAGCTCAGCATCATCTCCCTGTCATCCTCCAGATTAGAGCCTCTGGTCCTCTTCCTTCATCTGGTGCTGGATAAACTCTTCACCCTCATCATGCAGCCCATGGTCATCGCCGGCCAGACTGGTGAGAGTTTGAGTTAGCTTGACTCAAACAACTGACTGAAGTCGTTGCAGACATGATGACCTCACACGTTTTTGGGATTTTGCACAACATTTGATTGACAAAGTCAGGATTCTTCTGACCAAGTATTGTACTTCAAATTCAACAATTTTAATTGAGAATTTAATTTGGCACAAGCATTGATTGCAGGGTTGATACTAACATTACTCTGGTGTTAATATCTGTCAATATTCCATTGATATATTGTTTATTCTCTTTAGTCCGGTATAAAATATGAGAAATTTGTGAAAAGGCATCTAGCTCAGATATCTGCTTTTGTCTAACCAACCATACCAAATATAATAAATTAATAGTACCCTTAAAATGATATAAAGCTGCAGAAACTCCAGAACACATCAGAGATGCATGGACCATTTGAATTTTTAGCAGTTATCACTCAATTAATAGAGTGTCAAAATAAATGTTCTCTTAATCAATTACTAGATTATCATATTGTAATATAATAATAATTGTTTCAACATGTATTTACAAATTATAATATATATATATATATTATAATTTATATAAAATATATATATATATTATAACTGTATATATATATATATATATATATATATATATATATATATACAGTCATGGAAAAAATTATTAGACCCATGTTTTCTTCAATTTCTTGTTCATTCTAATGTCTGGTACCACTAAACGTATAATACAATGAACACAACAAAAAATGCAGCTGGTCACATAATACTGTATGTCCTATTTGACATTCTTAAGCTTAATTGATTCCCAGGGTATATAAGAGGCCATTTCATGTCACAAGCAGCACTGCACATGCAAAGGCCTAGAGTGGTTTCCTGCTTACATTCAAGCCGTAGCACAACTGAGAAGTTGTCAGCTCTCACATAATGCCTAAAACAAAAGAATTATGTGAAGCAACAAAGGCAGCCATCTTGGCACTGCTGGAAATTGGCATGAGTGAGAGACAGGTAGCGAAAAACTGAAGATCTCCAAGACAGCCGTTCATTACAACAAAAAAACAAGCTGAACATGGCACTACCAAATTGCTACCTGGCCGTGGCAGGAAACGTCTTTCTACCCCACGAGATGACCGTGCACTCATCCGTTCCTGTGTCAGGAATCGTCGTCAGACCTCCAGGGACCTTAAAAATGAGTGGGCACTGTCGAGAAATGTGACTTGCTCGGCAAGGACAGTTCGAAACCGACTTGTTGAAGCTGGTTTGAAGTCACACAGAGCACGCAAGAAGCCCTTCATCAATGAAAGGCAGAGGAAGGCCCGGTTACTCTTTGCTCGAGACCACAAGGATTGGACTGTTGATGATTGGGCTAAGGTTCTCTTCAGTGATGAATCCAATTTTGAATTGATGCCCACTCCAGCCAACTTACTGGTTAGGAGGAAGCCTGGAGAAGCTTACAACCCAGACTGTCTTGCCCCTACAGTAAAACATGGGGGTGGATCAGTCATGATCTGGGGCTGTTTCAGTCTGAGTGGAACAGGGCAAATGCAATTGTGTGAAGGCCGAATGAACCAGGTCAAGTACAGGACTACCCTTGAAAACAGTCTTCTTCCATCAGCTGGAAAACTCTTTCCTGCCTCGAATGACTGGATTTTCCAACAAGACAATGCCCCTTGCCACACGGCAAGGTCAGTTAAAGCCTGGATGGAGAACCACAACATTCGCACCATGCCTTGGCCTGCTCAATCACCAGATCTTAATCCAATTGAAAACCTGTGGAAAATCATCAAACTCAAAATGGAGAACCACAAGCCCAAAAACAAAGAAAATTTGTTTGAATTTGTCCAACAGGAATGGGCTGCTGTGACAGCAGAACAATGTCAGAAGCTGGTGGAGAGCATGCCAAGATGCATGGCTGCAGTCATCAAAAACAATGGTTATGCAATCAAGTATTAACTCTTGTGTGTATCATGTGTTTAAAGCAAACAGAGAAGAAAACATGGAATGCTTAAAAGTAGTGTTTTTGGCGGTACAATGCCATAGCTATTGATGTAAGAATTTAAGTAATTTTGGTTATTATCAAGAAAACCATGGAAAATGAATAATCCTTAGTTCTTAAATTAAACTCTCATGAGCTATTTTTGTTGTTATCATTATAATTGTCCAAACAAATGTACCTTTAGTTGAGCCAGGCATTAAAAATAACAATAAATTTAAGAAAACAAGTGTGGTCTAAAAATTTTTTCCCTCTCTGTATATATATATATATATATATATATATATATATATATATATATATATATATATATATATATATATATATATATATATATACTGTAGCTCTAACATAACATTTTTGCTTTCATGTTTATGTCTGTGACCTACAGCCAACCTGGCCCAGATAGCCTTCGAATCAGTGGTGTCTATTGTCAACAGTCTTCATAACAGTCAGGAGCTGGTCAGGGACCAGCAGGGTAGGAACAGCCTCTTGGCAACCTACCTTTACTGGGTGTTTCGTCTGCCTGTTCCCCTTCGAGACATGCAGAATGCAGGTACTGATGTAATGATTTTAAAGTATGCACTTGTTTACTTTTTGTAATTTTCCCTTTGAGTATGATTGCTGTGATTATTTGAAGAATCGATCATTTTTGTGTGTCTATCCCTGTGGACCTGTGCTCAGATTCAGGGAGCATACCATCTGCAGAGAGCCGTTACAGCACCATGGGTCGGGCCACAGCAGCAACAGTCGGCTCCATGCTCCTGCAATCCAGAATCCGCAGCAGCAGCAACCCTGACATCCCTGCTCCACACACCTCTGCTGAAGATGCTGAGGTCAAAAACATCCTCTCTGCCAAGGTACAGAGGGGTTTCTCAAACCAAATACCCTGAAATATCTCTGCAATGTTTTACAAAACCTTAATTTTCTGTGAATTCAAAGAAAGGATTTTATTGACACATAATTTCAGGTCAGTTTTCTAACTACTGAAAGAGCCTGATACATACTGTACAATCTATGTATTCTTAGAGGGAAATTAGAATAGAATAGAATAGAATGCAATTCAATCAATTAGCACTGATTTAAAAGTGTGTGATATAAACTTTAAAGAAAGTCAAAGTTTTGCTGAAAGTCCACATTCCACCAGGGCAATTTATGAATTCATATACCTGACGAACTACACACACACAGTATGTAAATATCCCAGCATACACACAAAACAGTCATTTGCTATTCATCCCCACAGTACATTAGGTATTCTAATAGGCCACTAGACGCCCACTCTAATGAATGCATCCATCACGTTCAATGTGATGGAACTTGTGTGTTTCTGTCTCCAGGGCCACAACAACCCAGGCAGCCGCATGTCCACCATTTTGGACTTAAACAGCCACCAAAACTCCACAGGGAGCACCAGACCCTCCAACCGAAAGGTAAAAAAGTTCTCCCTTCCCTCAACCCGACTGCCATGGTATGCAAGATATTACACTGCAGGGTCCTGAATAAAGTTTAGAGCATCTTACTGCAGAAATGTGTGTATTAGTTAAAACATGTTAATGATTGATTAATGTATACTTTGTCCAACTGAGTTATGTTCATGTTTGCATTATGCAGTAGTTAACAATGAGCAGTGAGGTGTCCTGGTATGAAAAAAACTATATGGGAGATTGAACTTAAGACATGAAGCATCAGTCAATTTAACTCTTAGTGAGTTTAACCTTTAATGGAGCTATTAATAAAGCAGAAAGTTTCTGTACTGTAGTATAATACAACTTAAGAATAGATATTTTATTCCTCATGATTTAAACTGACACGTGTATTTCTTCTAATTAAATACATGTGATTGCAGAACATATGGTAATAAATTAAATTTTAGGATGGAATTAACCTATAATGTCCAAATAACTGCTGTTTATAGTGATACTATTCATTCATTCACAAGGTGGATACACTAATTTGACCTAGAAATATTTGAATGAAATACAGTGATTATATCAGTAGCATGACAGGAAAATTCTGCCTCTCACTGTGTTATTGCAGTATTATGTGTATTTAGCAGCATTCAGACTTAAAATATCTGACTGCAGTGTTTACTGTCCTACAGAGCTTTTCATCACCAGTTCCCTCTGGTTACCACAGTGTGGCAGTGTGACACTGAGAACACCCACATTATTGTTATTTGGGTTTTTGTCAACATTTTGTCCTGTTTAAAGCTCAGTCAGTATTTCTACATGCAGCTGTTCTATACAATAAATTATGCCTTATTCCATTAGCTACTAAAGGGAGGTTGTTTTTCGTCACAATTTGCACATTTTCTCTAATGCAGCAGTTCCACGAGGAGCTCGCCCTGCAGATGGTCGTCAGCACTGGGGTCTGCAGAGAGAATGCTTACAAATATGCCTGGTTCTTCTTTGAGCTGCTGGTCAGTGTGAATTTTTTTTTATGAATTTACAGAGGGTTTTTTTTTTGAGTGACACTTAGCTCTAAGAGGGAAAGTAAGGCCTGCTTAGGGTGTTAATGATAAATGGATGAAGTAATAAAAATGACTCACGCCAAACAATACATGACCTTGTGGACACACACCTTAAAGGATAAATGATGGTTTTATTGTGTGGTGAACAAAAGGAACATTTTGAAATCACTGTAGTCTGTAATTCATCAACCCGCCTGACAATCTATCACTGTTTGGGCGCTTACGAAGTACATCATCACTCACATTCACTCTCATTCTTCTAGTTTGTCCTACTTGTTTATGTTTCTCCCTTCAATAAATTCACTAAAGGACACTCACTTTAATTAATAAAAGGCATATTTTTTTCAGTTAAAATGCATTTCCATGTGTTTCCTTCTTTAGTTTGTATCTGATGACTCACATTTGTGTTGTGTGTGTGTTGATGTGTGCTTTCTCAAACAGGTGAAAAGCATGGCTCAGCATGTGTCTCATCTCGACAAGCACAATGTTCCCCGGAGAAGCCGCTTCTCTGACCGATTTAAAGATGACATCACCACCATCGTCGCCGTGGTTACAGCTGAAATTGGGTTCATCCTTGTCAAGCAACAAAAGGTGAAGAATGTGATGAAGATGATGATGATGATGATGACGACAATATATTTAACTCATGAAAATTAATCCACCCCGAAACTCTTCACTGCATCTGTGTTCCTTCTGATCTCCTTGTTCAGGTAGAAGCAGTTTCAGCATCTGTGTACATTTAGGCAGTGTCCTCCAAATAACAGGGTGTTAGAATTGCTAATTATATTTGCGTTTGCGGTATCAAAAGCTCAGCTTTCACAGCTAGATGCTTGGCAAGATCCACTCAGCGCAGCTTACTGATTGCTGTTTGTTGATTGTTGTTGTTCTAGGAAGTAGAGCAAGCAGAGAAAGTCAACATCAGTCTGGCCTTCTTCCTCTACGACCTGCTGTCTCTCATGGACCGAGGATTTGTCTTTCAGTTGGTGAAAAACTACTGCAACCAGGTAGAATAACACTGATTACAAACGAAAATCATTTATTGTGTGTCTTTAAATACATAAATTCAGTGAATGTAAATTGTTATGTCATGTTATGTTGTATTCTCTTTTTTTTCATTCATCCTCTGTCTTCCTGCCCTGTATACCCGTCTCATATTGTTTGTATGTGATGTATGTGTATGGATGGGTTGTTGGCTAATTTCGCTGGTTACTTGTGATCAGTGACAATAAAGGCTTTTTGATTCTGATTGATTAGAGTCTGAAAAAAGTATTAATATTTAATTTTTTTTTTTTCTTTTTAGATGTCAGCTAAGAGCATGTCAATGCCAACACTGATTAGCATGCGTCTGGAGTTTCTTCGAATCCTGTGCAGTCATGAGCACTACCTCAACCTGAGCCTCTTCTTCAGCAGCCCTGCCTCTGCTCCTGCCTCTCCATGTCCATCTATCTCTTCACAGGTCAGCCCACTTGTCAATCAAAATTGGCTCTTGTATACCCATAATTCAGTGTTTCTATCATCATTGTTAATCTAAGTGTATTGATAAGGCTGTAATGATTGAGAGATGTTTGCATCTTCACATTTACATTTGCCATTTAAGAAAAAGCATTTCGGAAAATACTAAGGGGAATTGAAAAATGGAGTTTGGAGAGTCATTAAATAGAGTAGAGGAGATTAGATGGGATTCAGTTTAAAAAGGGTCTTTAAAAAGTACTTTACTTCACTTTAAAGACAGATCCTTTCCTGTTCTTGCTCCCGTGCCTCTCATTGTGTCTTATCACTCCTTCTTTTCTTCTCTCCATCCAGAGCTCCAGCTCGTGTAGTTTCCAGGAGCAGCAGAGGATCTTGGGGCTGTTTGAGCTTTCTCAGGAATTCAAGCAGCAGCACTACCTCGCAGGTCTGCTGCTCACAGAGCTCAGTGCCGCTCTAGACATGGAGTCTGAGGGGTATGGAAACTTCTTACCTCTTTATTACCTTGTCATTTCAAAATATTCTATACAAAGTTAGATCCATTTTATTTTAAGTCACAAATTCACTTCACTTACAAACACTTTTTTTGTGTGATCACACATTCTGAAGAATTGCTTTGATGTAGACACTAATACTAATAATTAAAACAACATCCCAATGTGCCAAATAATGTGTCATAACTTCTGTAAGCACTCAACTCATGTCATTGGTGGATTAAATAAAGCTTTTCAAACGTGTCCACAGGGGAAAGGTCCAGAGAAAGGCCATCAGTGCTATCTACAGCCTGCTGTGTTCCCATGATCTCGACCATCGCTGTATTAAACCAGAGGTCAGGGCCAAGGTGTCTGCTCTATACCTCTCCCTGGTGGGGATTATCATCGACTCCACCAACTATCTGGACTTCACTGGTAAACACACACGCAAATTCACAAGCTCTCTAAATTGCATACATGCTCACAATTACATGCGCTCAGAGTCCTCTACATATACCGTACATATGTGATAACAGATACTCAGTAGTGTCAAAAGTTAGCAGTAAATGCTTTAATTAAAATCCTGTTTGCTGCAGTGCTCCCAGATTGTGCAGATTGGTCCCCTTTTTGTTTCTGTAGTTTCTGACACACGCGGCGGGAAAAATAAGACGGGCGGTCCTGACGATGACCTTGAAAATGTCCCACCCATCAATCAGTCTGTTGCCATGGCGATTGCTGGGAACCCCTTCAACACGCTGGGACGAAATGCTCTCATTTCCATGGCATCCATGGTAAAATTCTGAAATAATTTCTCAATGTCGACATGCTAACTGGTTGGAGTTTGCTTTTCATTATTTTTAAAAGTTCAAAAGTGCATTTGTGTGTGATTGGAGCTGTAAGTATTCTGCCTCCTAACAGGTGAGCTGCACTGAGGTAGATTGATTAGCTGTCAGTGCCACACACACACTTCATCCATCCTGAAAAATCACACACACACATACACATAAACACACACACATACACGCAAACACACACACACACACACACACACGCACACACACACACACACACACACACACACACACACGCACACACACACATCTGCAGGAGATGGTTTATGGGAAGGCATTGCCATCATAAGTGAACAGGGCCGTTCCTCCTGACAAACACATCCATCAAGTGTAGCTACAGCAACAACACAGACACTAAAACTGAATGCTGCCACTCTCTTCCATTTTCTCTGCTTCTTTCCTGGAGATGAATCAGTCCCCTGCATGTAGTAACATGAAATACTGTTGTGGAAAAACTAATTTTCACACAGCTGAGTAGCCTGGTATCCATCACAAATCCAAACATGGCTCTTGTTCCATATTTTCAGGCACTTCCTCTTCACACAATGTCAGCAAAAGCAGTGATTTTTTTTTCTCCACATGAAGCATTTTCTCAAATAAACAAGTTATGTTTTGGATTATGTACTATAAATATTTGACGTTGTTTTCACCCAGTTCTGTTGTGAAACAGAGACCTGGAAACCAGGTTCTAGGTGGGACACCCAGAGCACTAGGAGGTTAATGGGTACATTTATCAAAGCTGCCACACAGTGAAGCAGCAGCAGCCCTCTATAGTAGCAATTCATCATCACTCGAATGAAGGTAAATTAATCTGCAGTAGATTTAAGGCCTATTAAGATGGTGGAAGAGTTCCACACTCACTAAGGGTGGAAAGAAGTGGCTAGCGATGTTTTTGGTGCAGAGAAGCTACATGATACACTGTCGGTTTGTGAAAAAAACATGTTATATACACTGTAAGATGCATGTATGGGTGTTTTTGAGTGAACACATACTGTATCATACTGCATGTCTGTCTGTCTTCCCAGCAAGGTAAAACCGTAGCCACCCTGGCTGCAGATACCAGTCGGCACCTGTTGGTGTGTTTCCTGTGGGTGATGAAGAACGCCGATAGGAGTCTGATTCAGCGCTGGACTGTAGATATGCCTCCCTCGCAGCTCAACAAACTGCTGGAGCTCCTCACGATCTGTGTGTCCTGCTTTGAGTATGGGGTCAGTTTGCACATTTATCATTTGTCTCAGTGCTGTTGTCATTGAGATTCATCAGGGATGCTGTCTGTATTTATCATATAGAACATAAGGATAAATTCAAAGTATTTACTATAATGTGTGTGTGTGTGTGTGTGTGTGCGTGCGTGCGTGCGTGTCCGTGTGCATGTATGTGTGGCGGGGGGTGTAGGGTAAGCAGAGCAGTGACAAAGTGAGCACCCAGGCCTTACAGAAATCTCAGCAGGCCAAGTTGCAGCTAGAGGAAGCCCTGCTGAGAGGAATGGGAGCCCGTGGGGAAATGATGAAACGAGTTGGAGGTATTGTATCTTTTTTCACTTTAAGGAATACCCCCTAGATTTGCTTTTCTGTCAAATTTAGATCTGCACAGTGCATTTTCTGCAATATTTAGTTCTGAACTGTAACTGCTTCCAAAACTAGTGGATGTTATCAGTATGAAGCATAAATGTGCGGTCAGCAACTCACTGCAAGAACCAATTTCAGGTTACACAGACTATGCTTAGGTTAGCATGTTAGTCAGGAAGTTTGCACAACTTGTGTTAAGCAGTATTTCGAGTCTGGGTATACTATGGTGGATAAGGAGACCTAGTAAAATGTCTGATTATTTAAAATACAGCCAAATATTTTCACATTGTGATCAGCAGTTTTCACACATCTAATTTGCTGTGTGTTGTGATACTTCTTTGTTATAAAACTGCTTTTGAATCCCTGTCAGGAATGGATAGGACCATGGGTCAGAGAGAGAACCTACGATGGAGGAAAGACCTCACTCAGTGGAGACAGACCAACGACAGACAGGATAAGTGAGTTCAAACTTGAATGTCTTCCGTAAAATGTTCTAAATTTCTCCTCCTGTTTTGTTAAAGTGTCGAATTTTTCTCCTTGTCTGTCTTTATTTAAATATTTTGTTAATGTTTTTTCCCTCCTTGCTAAATATCTGTTATTCTCACCACCCTCCATCAGGACCAAAGCAGAGTTGGACCAGGAAGCTCTTATCAGTGGAAACTTAGCCACAGAGTCTAACCTTATAGTGCTGGACCTGCTGGAAACTATTGTACAGGTCAGAACATCCTAACCTGCTCACATGCAATATGTCAACACTGGAACCCAACACATGAAAAATGTGATTTTGTATTAGATTTAATTCTACTATGTTTTGCCTCTGTAGAGGGACCCAAGAATCAGCAAGAGATTATCTTCCATCAGCAAGCCCTATTTAATATAAGTTTATTTGTATGCATAATTAAAATACTGACACAGTTCCTGATTAGCTATTTGAGTAAACCGTGATCATCTTTCAATTAAGTTTTTCCAAAGTGAATTACCATAAAACAAAGCAGAAAATAGGGCACAAAGGTACTATAATTGTTTTAATTGCTGTGAATGAACATTATTAAATGAGTTGAGCTCAAAGATGGCATAATATTTCACCCATCTTCCAGTCTTAGCTCGAAACATATCAGTGTTTTATGATTTAGTCATTTTCTCATGTCTCCTGTCCAGGCGGTGCCTTTGGCCGAGTGTAAGGACAGCGTGGTTGGTGGGGTATTGAAAGTGTTACTGCACTCTCTCACCTGCAACCAGAGTACCACGTTCCTCTCTCACACCTTCAGCACACTCAGAGCGCTTGTTGTCAAGGTACTTTATGACATGTGTGCATCTGTGCATTTGAAATTGCAAAGGAAATGTGTGTTGGTGTGTTTACACAAAACACTATGTTCTTACTTGCTTGTGGGGGTGGCAAACTGCTGATCCGAGCCAAAATTATTTATGTATATTTTTGTGTCTGTGTGCACCTGGTTTAAATTGTCTATGTGTGTATGTGTGTGTGCAGTTTGGGGAACTGTTGTTCGAAGAGGAGGCAGAGCAATGTGCCGACCTCTGCCAGAAGGTGCTTCAGTACTGCAGCAGCCCTGTCGATGAGAACAGGAGCCAGGCCTGTGCCACCCTATACCTCATCATGCGGTACAGCTACAGCAATGCCAGTGTAAGGACACACACAAGATGATCCTGTGTATATGTTCCAATGAGTTACGCACACACACACACACACACACACAAAGCGAATGTCAGTCATGTGTTTGCTTCCTGACTGTCAAATAAAACCTTATCTAACCTCTGAGCTTGCAGAAGAAATTACATTTATGTCAGGTCAAATTTAATTTAAGTGCACATCAGAGTACAGGATTGCTTATGATACATGTTCTCATGAACACACATGGAAGCGGGGAGTATCTCACACACACACATCTTAGCCTGTCTTCTCTACTTTTCCTCTCCTGCTTGGCTTTAATGTCTTTTCCGTGTCTATTTTGAGCGCGCCGGAGAAAAGTTTCTGCTGAGGGATGTGTCTCTGAGTAGAGAGCAGAGAGATATGTCACTGTCTGCCTCCCCATGTTCCTACCCCTCTTTAACTAATGACAGCCAGACCTCTGTGTGTGTGTGTTTCAGCTTCATGTGTATGCATGTGCAAGTATACTGTATGTGCCTCAAGGGCAGAGAGAGGGTGTGAAAGGGGTGGAGAGGAGGAAATCATGATAGAGATAGAGGAGTGTTTTTGCCAGAGGTGATGCAGTGATGGAGGGTAATATAAAAAAAAAAAAAAGAGACATATCTGAAGGAAGGAAGGAAGGTTTAGGATAGAGTAGCTTCTTTCATTTTCTCTACTAGTTCGATAACTGCTGTTGCAGTCGATATTTCCTGTTTACATTCTGTGCACTTTAATGAAAGTCAGACACCACCAGGCTGTAGAGCACACTTCCACTCACACACACAAACAGTGTCTACAGTTTAAAAAGAGTATTTCCCATCTGTGTGTCCCAGTGCATGTTTGTTTATATGGTGTATACAGAGGGAGCTGTGATCTGAATTAGTGTAGCAGCCGTATGACTCATTCATACAGAACTTACTCTCCACCTCTTCCTTTGTTTATGATTTCCTCCCTTCATCCGCCCTCATCTTCCTCTCTGTCTGTCACACACACTTTTTTCCTCTGTCCATCTTTTGCTTTAATTTTAGACTGTGGTAATAAAAAAAGAAAATACAAGGCTTTTTTTCCCCCAGTAATGGAACAAATCACTAAAAGCAGATACCTGTGGTTAAACCTTGTCCAGTTAGGGAACAGTTAGAAAGGAAGCCAGAGGAAAAAGGGGCATATGAGAACGAAAAGGAGAAAGACAAAGAGGGTTGTGTGTTGACTTAAGCTATCATTTAGGGTACTTTTTGAATGCGCACACACACACGCACACAGAGTTAGAGGGCAGTGATGGGTGGTTAGGCTTTGGCTGCATGCTCAGTTGAACAGAATGGGGCCGTAGAGATGATCCATGGGTGATTATGTCTCTGCTAATGGGAGATCATTTCCCGCTTAGCTGGTCATGCTGAAGATAGATGGGACACACACACACATACACATACACACATGCACACAAACACACACACACACACACACACACACACACACACACACACAGGCCTTGCTGCAGAGGATGGAAGGCTGTTTTTCAGTCCTGTTATCTTAGACAGGTAGAGTGAAGGATGGAAAGAAGAGGAAAGGGAGGGGGCAAGGGACAAAACATGAGGAGAGAGAACAACATAACAGCTTACCAGTAGTATTGCTTATTATCTTTTTTTCCAATTGTATAATAGCACATATGTTGCAGCTCCTTCTGTGTGCTGTCAAATGGTGATAAATAATAAAATGAGAATGACACAAGCCACAAGTGCACAAGTGTTTCCAGAAACCATATTGCACAACTTGGAAAATATGTAGAGATCTTGGCTTTACATGTTAGAATATACTCTGTACATTCAGCAACACAATTCTATTATATGAAAATAGATTTTGTCTTGCATTTCTAAAGAAGAGCATGACATTTGAAGCACATGGGCACATTTGGAACTGACAAGCAAACATTATGGCCTGTCTCTGATTAAAAATACATGCCCTGGCCATTATTGGAAGTTTTGTGGTAACTAAGCAATTTAGAGGACAAACATAGCCAGAAGAGAGAATGTTGGCATTATTGCAAGCTACATTTCTCTGTTATTTATTAGTGTGCCTTACTAGTCATTGTATATATTATTTTTCTATAGCTTGCAGGGCATCAAAACAAATACATTTCAGTCTGCAGAAATCCATATTTACATAAAATTGAGGCTTCAGATTCACAACAGACATTTGTGTTATTGTATGATTATGTATTGAAAAATATTTAACACTGATGCTCACTGCTGTCCCCCTCGTTTTCATCAGAACTTCTCAAGAGTGAAGATGCAGGTCACCATGTCTCTGGCCTCGCTGGTGGGCAAGTCCTCTGACTTCCAGGAAGAATACTTGCGGTGTTCACTCCGCACCATCCTGGCCTATGCAGAGGAAGACGCTGAGATGCAGAACACCCCGCTGCCGTCACAAGTATAAAACACTATTGCTGTATTATATTGCTGATATTGATCGGTTCGTGGCCTCATGCCTGCCTCTTGTGTTTGTACGTCTTTTCAGGTGGATGAGCTTCTAAGAAACCTCAACAGTATTTTGTCAGACACAGTGAAGATGAGGGAGTTCCAGGAAGATCCGGAGATGCTCATGGACCTCATGTACAGGTGAGAAACACTCTCAATGTCAGTGAAAGGCTTGCTCTTTGTCTCTCTCTACCTTCAGTGTCTCACTCTCTCATCTCTTCTCTCTTTCCCTCATTACCCTGTGGCTTCTCTCTGTGTTGTGCTGCTGGTTCCTATTTCTCTGTGGTCTGGGCTGTTTTGCCTCTATTTGGTGCCCTCACTATGGTAACCATGTGGTAGCAGTTTAGTCTCCTGATCTGGCTTTGTGTATATGCAAATGCAAACACAGTGTATGTGTGTGTATCTGCGTGTGTGCAAGCTTGTGTGTTCGGGAACACGAAGGGGAAACAGTGGGACAAAGAGAGCATACATGTGCTGTGTGTTGATTCAGGCGCTTTACCCCGACATGCTCTGATGTCACTCACATGTGTCATTTATCATGCACCTTTCTGTTTGGATTTTGATCCCAGTCACCTGGTGAGTGTTTGACGGCTGCACAGAACGACCCGTTAGCTTTAAACACTTACCTAGTCTCACCCCAACGTCTACCTCCAAGCTAACGAACAGACAGGTCATTGATGCACAAGACATTTGGTCTCCAGATGCCTGAATTCATTTATATAGTGTAGTGACTTACCTGCTTTATAAATATATTCATACAGAGCGTCTCAGATTTATTCCCGTGCTGTTGAGGCTAATGATTATTCATGCATTCCATGAACAGGAAAACATTTTCCATATTTTGAGTTGCCCATAAAAACACTAAATGACCCAAATATTTGCTTGACTGCCACACTCACTCTCGTGCACACATTTTGCTTTTATATATTCATTATTTGTACGTAGACGTTTATTCACTCCTGCACGGTAGGAATAAACTGTTTCTGGTGACGTCATAGTTCATGTGACCCATTCAGAGGATGCAACAGGCAACCATCATAACTTCTAACATTTAAGGGGCTAAGAAGAATAATAAAACCTGTGATGTTTTGAGCTGAAGAATTCGAAGTCTTCTCACGTCTTTTTGAATGAAGATTTTGAATAAAGACTGCTTCTGTTTTATTCACATCACAAATGCATTCAGCCTTTGTTGCATTTGAAACTTTTTGTCTTTTTTTCTGGGTTTGTTACAAAATATTTCAACGTACATGTAGTAACCAAATCATTACTACAGCACCTGCACTGACAAATTTGTCTCTAATTCTCTAATTATTGTGTAATTATTCAACAGTGTTTTTAGTCTCTTGTGGACATTAATACCATGACAATTCACTTGGTGAAATAAAGGAAATGACACAAGAAAAAAAAAAAACAGTAATACTTTCCTTCTCCTCCCATCCTCAGGATAGCGAAGGGCTACCAGACGTCCCCTGACCTTCGTCTCACCTGGCTGCAGAACATGGCAGAGAAGCACAACAACAGGAAGTGTTACACTGAGTCGGCCATGTGTCTGGTCCACGCTGCTGCCCTGGTGGCTGAATACCTCAGCATGCTGGAAGATCACAAGTACCTGCCTGTTGGCAGCGTCACCTTCCAGGTAGAGAGCACAACTACAGATAGACATTAGCAAGGAGCTAATAATAAATAACACGTATAGACAGTTACTGCAGCACAAAATAAAACATTCATCATTTGTTTGTTGTGTTGGTTGTTTTGTTGAACACACCACATCACACATCTCCTCACAGATTTTTTTTTTTTTTAAGATTTGGATGTGTTTGTCCAGAGGGGGGAGCTGTACACTCATAACATCAACATATGAATATGGTCCCTTGGTAGCACTCTTTAACACAACGCCTTTGAAGTTGAAGAGGGGGGAAAAAAGGGGAAACGTGCGCCCATGGGAACATGTGAACAGACTGTTTCCCTGAACTGCAAACAAACACTTAGAGCAGTAACTGTGATGACAGTGTTTTCGATGAGCTGTGTCACACACATGACCTCTGCGGTGCTTTCGGGCAGGACACTCTAACCTGCAGCGGTCAGCAGGTCATTGATTGGGAAGTCATCAAATTAGTTTCATTTCCAACTGTAGGGCATTTCCCTTTAAAGGCAGCCGTGTGATTGATTGTTTGATTAAGAGGACTAATTGATTGATTAGCTGAATTTCTCCCCAGAACATCTCTCCCAATGTGCTGGAGGAGTCGGCGGTGTCGGATGACATCCTGTCCCCGGATGAGGATGGGGTGTGTTCAGGACGCTACTTCACTGAGAGCGGCCTGGTGGGGTTGCTTGAGCAGGCCGCTGAGCTCTTCGGCAATGTGAGCCAACGAAGCTGCACTGATATTCCAAAATCCATACAATTTTTAACATGTTTTCATATATCTATATTTCCTATTCTATACTCTGTTTTAGGCAAGGCATTAAAGTGGACTAAGTGTTACACAGAGGAAGCCCTCTGCCTTTAATTAACCCAACTTTAGAGTTGAATGCAGTAACTGTTAATAGTTAATAGTTAACAGTAGGAGCAACCAGCACTACAGTATGTAGTATGAAAGTGGAAAACATCTTTACATTGACTCCCAAATGTTAAATATTTAGGCGATCATGCCATAGAATATTTAGCATATTTGTTTTTTTCCTATACTGTATGTAGCCATACTTACCAGCAGTGATGGTTGTCTCATCAGGGTGGTCTTTTTGAGGCAGTGAATGAGGTCTACAAGATCATCATACCAATCCTAGAGGCTCACAGAGACTTCAGAAGACTGGGATCCACTCATGACAAACTACAGAGAGCCTTTGATAACATCATCCAGAAGGTAACAACTGTATGGCAAAGTAGGGGCATGGATTCAGTTGAGGTTATATTTAGGATTAGAATGATACTGTGGTAGATTATGCAGGATGGAAAAAAGCCTATGTTCCTTTAGAATGACTTTAGATAACTAAAATCCCTGAAAAGCACAACATAATTCTTTTCCTCAACAATAAGATTTTGTTTTCGTGGTTTACAGGCATATTAATATTTTAACTAAACCCTTTAAAGTGTTTTTCACAATGAAGACCCCATAAAGGCTGATAATATAATGAGGAAGAAAATTTTTACCGATGCCATGCTGATTAGAGACTGACATAAAAATTTTCCCTTTGTTTCCCTTCAGGGCCATAAGAGGATGTTTGGGACCTATTTCCGGGTGGGTTTTTATGGGGCTAAGTTTGGCGACCTAGACGAACGGGAATTCATTTACAAGGAGCCAGGAATCACACATCTGCCTGAGATATCACATAGGCTGGAGGTATGAGAGAGAAGTGTGTGCATTGATATGCATGGTGTGAATAAATGTGTAATTGAGGTGGACTGAGAAGGAAGATGGGGCTTGGCTGGACTGATGGAATCTGATAATGACTGAGAGACTCAAAATCATCTGTTTTAGTGAGATTTTGAAAGCGTGGAAAACTAATTTACATTCCAAAATAATGTCATGAATACAATGGCAGCCTCAGCGAACCATCTGCTGAACGACATTCAAGTTATTTCATGCTTCTAAGTGTTCTTGTAACATTTTATTCTTAAATGAATAGCTTTGAATGACAATGGAATCTGTTTGGTATTTGCATAACAATCATTATATAAAATACTATACACTAACTACACAATTTCCTCCCACTCCCAGAACTTCTACAGTCAGTGCTTTGGAGAAGACGCATTAGTGATGATCAAGGACTCGACACCAGTGGACAGAAAACAACTCAACCCCAGCAAGGTACCATAAAGTCACACCACTTATTACTGCTACGTCTCTGCTTGTACAAGATACTAATGTCACTAAAAGCATTTGATTGATATGTTTATAAATCTATATTAAATTAAACCTTGCAGTACTCCAAAAATATGCAAATAAAATATATTCATTTTGACAGGCAAAATATCTAGACATGTAATGTATCATCTTATTTTCAGGTACAGTGTAATTTACTGTATTAGACATCATAAACAGTATAAAGAACAAGCACATTTGTATTTATACAGAAACAAACATATGAAATGCGTAAAAAATGTGCATATTTTTATTTTTATCTGCTTTGTATATATATCCAAAAAAAAAAAAACAGTCAGTAAAAAATGACCATCTCTTCTCTTCAGGCATATATCCAAATCACTTATGTGGAGCCCTACTTTGATGACTATGAGATGAAAGACCGGCTAACAAACTTCGAGAAGAACTTCAACCTGCGGCGCTTCATGTACACCACGCCCTTCACCAAGAGCGGGCGGCCGCGGGGGGAACTCAACGAGCAGTACAAGAGGAAGACCATCCTCACCACCATGCATGCCTTCCCCTATGTCAAGACTCGTGTCAACGTCATCCAGAAAGAGGAGGTAAGTGCCAAATTTGTGGCGTGGAGCATTTGGCTGCTTTTGAAACATTTCTGTGATTGCGGCTATACATTTGGTACAATATTTCTTCTCTGTTGTTCCCAGTTTGACCTGACTCCAATTGAAGTGGCCATAGAGGACATGCAGAAGAAGACTAGAGAGCTAGCAGTCGCCACACACAGAGAACAGCCTGATGCTAAGATGTTGCAGATGCTGCTGCAAGGCTCTGTGGGAGCCACCGTTAATCAGGTGTGAGCTTTGCAGATTTTTGTTGACTGACGGCCGTGTGCTGCTTCTTGTTACACTGCTGTTTGTCTCCTCTTATTATAGCTGAACGATCATTTATTTAATGCTTAACCAAATGATGGCTGTTCTTCCAAAATGATTGTATCGTACATGGCCCTTTTGTCTCCTCCTGAGTGTTGCTTCTTAATGTGGGGGGGAGAATAATTTACCTCTATTTATCTAATCACATTTACAGTTTCCATTGTAGTCACAGAGTGCAGGTGGGAGACATGACAGTGATCACACATCAAAGCCTTCACCCCTTCCACTACCCTAATCCTTCCTTCGCTTTTCCCCTGATTTAGTTAAAACGTCAATTCATGGCCCTTTTTTCCTTTCATGTCCCGACTGCACTGCATGCTGAACCGGAGGTCTCTTTGATCTGATAGCTTCCAGGTCCTGCCAGCCTGGTGAATGTTGGAGTAATGATGAAGCCAGCTACGGCGCCTCCGCCACCTCCCCCTATGCTTTATCTTCCAGCGTCTAATCTGACAGGTCCCTCGCTCCAACCTGATGCTTGTATACATAACGCTAATGTTCAGCAGCTCCGTAAACATATAACTCTTGACTATAATCAGCACAGGAGGCTGGGTTCCTGTGTGTGGGTCCGCAGCTCAGACCAAGGACTGAGGCCCAGGCTCAGTGCGTTTATGATGCTAATCAGAGCTGTTTAACTGTGCCTGTCGTGATGCAGGCACTACGTGAGCGTGCTGTGGTTTTATGATGAATATGAGTTAGGATAACAAGATCTCATACTCAGCAAATGGGAGCCAAATGGTGGGTGTATGCAGGGTTAGCAGTGACATTAGCCATGCAGAAGGCTCATCATGATTCCTTCTCTGATCTGATGTGTTCCTCATGTTCTAGTTCAGCATCTCGGGCATACATTAGACATTCAGTTAGGAAGCCATTTCCCCCTCTCTGAATGAGGGGCTTTCTCATCCCTCCCTTGCATCCTCTTACCTTCTATCTTTCCTTCCTCCACTCTGTTTTCGCTTTTCCCTCCTTTTTGTTTCTCTAACTTTGTCTCTTTTGTTTATGTCCCTTTCCCCCGCTCTCCACCCCCCCAACCATTGAAGGGCCCATTGGAGGTGGCCCAGGTCTTCCTGAATGAGATCCCAGCGGACCCTAAGCTCTTCCGTCACCACAATAAACTGCGTCTGTGTTTCAAAGAGTTTATAATGAGGTAAGATATGATCAAAGAAACACCACCTAGTGACTACACGCCGCACTAAAGTCATGCAAAAATTAGGATAAACAGAAAAATCCCTAAAAACAAGAACTTTCATGGCAAGCAAAAAAAAAAAAAAAAAATCATAAAGGAGTTCACCAACTATTTTACTTCAATTTGCATTTCTGCTTCCCTTTATTGTTAGCAGTGGTTGGGACCAGCTCAGTAGGTGGAAGTATAGAACAATACTTCAAAGAGATTTCTGTGTTGAAAAATCTGTATCTTGGTGAAACGTGAAGGAGTGAAAGTCTCCTCTAGGATGCTCTATATTTACATCGTCACTGGTGCCTGTAGGAAGGTAAAAGAGCGCTGAAGACAACTGTGACTGATACAAACTGATATCCTGCTGTTTAAGCAGAGTGTCAATCAAGACGCAGAGATTGAAGTGATACTCAGCACAAAAATGTACACCAAATGATAGTTAAAGAAACCAAACAGGTGCAGTGTGTGAAACAATATTACCCATTGTGACGGGATATTTTTTCATTTCCCATATGACAGAGGAGGATAATTCTCCTCATAATATCACTGAGCACTTTCTCTTCTTGAATTGCAAAGGTTTATTGTTCCCAAGAGTTTCATTGTATTTTGAATATTCAGAACTTAATTTAAAACCACGGTACTTGCAGCAGTGCGTCTGAGGATATGCTGATTTTGTGCAGGAGGTGTGTGTCTGTGTGTATGTGTTTGTGTGTGCTTTCATCTCCTGGGCATTTCCATTTGCCTCCAAAAGGTGTTTTTCATTTTCTAACCCTCATGTCACATTCCAGCTGCCTTGATTGCTACAAGCAGGTTGGCAAATATTTACTGTAATTTCATAAAGGTTTATTTTCTATCCTAAATCCAAGTAAGCCTACACTGTGCCCTTTGTATGCCAATCTTCTTGACAGTGGCCTTCCAATAATATCCACTCAAGAAAACAGTTTTCTAGTTAGCGTCACATTTTCCCCCACAGAATTAAATCTGTTCCCTCACATCCTGTCTCCATCAGACACCAGGCCCCAAACATGTCATTTGCTATTACTATCAACAGATAGCACTGTAATGTTCACAGTAGATCTGTATGATATAGCTGCGGAAACATCACGATAATCAAATAATCTTTCTGTATAGATATGTATCACAATAGTGCAAATTTATGCAACAGAAATTATATCTTCTAATCAATGAAATACGTTCTCCTTTTATGCAGCTTGATATATTCTGACTACGAATCAAGAAATCTTTGGAACTATGACATAATCTTATATTGTCATGATATGATTCCTCCTAAAATGGATATCCAGTGGAATTAATACCCAGTCCTGCCATGGTTCAAGGTCAGATTAGCTTTTAACACAGTCGTGTTTTAACTTAATAACTATGTTGTTCAGGGTCCTAAGGTGTAGTTCTGATATAAGTTATGTGATTGTTAAAACTGTTTTGTTAAAAAATGTAAAACTAAAATAAAATAATTGTAGCAACTAACAACCTCTTTAAGGACACAAGGTCCTTCTGCAAAGCACATCTCAAGTAAAGATTTAGAGAGGCTTTATTGTCACTGCACAATAAACTGTTTGCAACAATACCATGAAATTATGAGAAAAATATATACTGCATTTAAAATAAATATCAGTCAAATAACATATTTACATCGGAGGGGATAATTATAAAAATCTGAGTAAATACAAATAAAGAGGCAACAATGGGCTGCTAGTAAATGTGACTAGTGCTTTGATGTCAATTCTAAAAGATATTGTCACAGCAATTAAGGCTCAGTAAACCAGAGTGATGTTGCAAATACAAAAAGAGCGATACATATTTTCAACTGACACTCATATTCAAATTCATTAAAATTAAGATATTGTCGATACATCAGGATAATTAATTTTAACAATGTTCAAACCATGCAGTCAGATGGAGATCTCCATGTCCGTAAATATTTTTATGGTTCGTGAGCTCAGCTGTCCTAAATGCTCATTGTCCTGCGTATTTACTGTATACTGTTACAGGACATTACTGTTTTCATATTACCCTCTTTAAAAGCTAAGAGATAAACTCAAACATGTGTTTGCAATCATCCCAGTCTCTCTTATTTCCTGCAAACTGCTCTGTTTGTTGGTCATTATACATGTCATGATGGAGGACTATGCAGAGACTCCATACCTGCCCTTGGCTCTTTGTGCAGCTCAGATTTTATGCTGCTCGCCTTTACTACATAAAGGCATATTTGTTGGTCATTTGTGATTCAGACATTTACCTCTGCTTTCCCTTCAACTGCACTTTGAAACAGCCTTGAGGGTCATTTTCAGTTTAGCTCACATTCTAGCTGAGGTACTTGGAAAGATCTCATATAGGAATTCCTTACAGCCAAGTACATTGTTAACTCACTTGTAGAGATCTGGGCCAGCATGCAAAGGAGTCCAATTTATGTCAGGTAGTTACAGTATGTTGTTAGCATGAAACAGTGCCTTGCATTTCTGAAGTCTTGAGGACAGGAAAGGGATTATTGAAAGATTGTTTTCCATGTAATCCTCGTTGAAGCTATTCTTAAAAAAGGGTCAAGGAGTACATTCAACTTTTCTATCTCATGCGATGTTATTTAAGAAAAATGTGGTATAAAATGGATTCCACCCTGCACTGCTCGTCATCCTGTAGGTGTGGTGAGGCAGTTGAGAAGAACAAGCACCTGATCACATCGGACCAGAAAGAGTACCAGCAGGAGCTGAAGAAGAACTACAACCGCCTGAGAGAGAGCCTGAGGCCCATGTTGGAGAGGAAGATTCCTGAGCTCTACAAACCCATCATCAGGCCTCGGCTGGAGAACAGGTAAACACACCCACTAGGTCAAACAGCCAATAATGTTCTGACAAGAAATGGCATTGAGAAAAACACACATTGATTTCTTCATCACTCTGTATGATTGCTGACCCAAAGGAAAGTGAGAACAAACAGAACTGAGCAGAGATCCATTCACATTGGCTGAGTCACCTCTACGTAGATTGATGGCAGAAGCAGAGCCACAGTACACAGATTGAGCGATGAACCAATGCCACATTGTACCTGTGATTAGCAAGGACTGATTTTTCTCTAAGTGCTTTTTTGATAGACCACGGTAATCCTTTGACATCTTGTAGGACTATTGCTATGCTGAGGGATGATCATTACTTTATCTCTCAAATTTTTCTCGCAATTAATTACTCAGCATCTGAACTGTGAAGAGAGCTTTAGATATCAGTTGAGTATTCTTAATAAAATTAACTATGAAGCAGACTGATATTAACCAATAAAATAATTTAAATGCTATTAAAATTAAAAACATACCTCTGTTAATTCATTTTTTTAGTTTAATGACAACATTGATATTTGAGATATTAAAGAGATGTGATAATAGTATGTATCAACACATCTGCCAGTATAATTGCTTGTCAGTTTCCCTGCCCAGTTCTCATAAAAAAGCACAATCCAGTTTGCAATAGCATCCATGTCTTACACCAAATCCTTTTATGTGTGACCGCAACTTCTGGGCCAATGACAAAGTATCATGGTAGCTAATGGGTGAGTTATGAGTGAGTAGTTCATCCCCAAAAAATGTTTTTGCACCTTGCTCATGGAAGTATTTACTATACTTCTCTGCTCCTCCACCTCCCTGCCCTCATCAGTATCTTTCCTTGTCTTGTATTTTCTCGCAGGGATTCCTTCAAACGTCTGAGTTTTCGCAGAACTCAGGAGGAAAACTCCTGAGAGAGCGCTATGGAGAGGAAGAGAAGGCTGTCACACAACCTTGAGTGGAAAAGAGAAGATAAGATGAAAGAGGAGAAAAATAGGAAAAGGAAGTGCTGGTGATACCCCTGCACTCCTCTGTGCTGGAGCCGCTGCTGCACGTCCACTTTTAGGATTTCATGGTTGTTTGTTACAGGAAGCAAAAGGAGATCGAGCACACAAAAATATGGAGGTGGGAATCTCAAGCAAAGTGTAGCTTATTGAGCATTTCACTGTAAAATCTTCAGAAATTTTGGCTCTGTTGATTTCTTTTTTTTAAGATAACTGCAAGTCCTAACAATGCTGCAAACATTTCCTGTGGGTTAGAAGTGAGGCAAACTCTGAGGCCCTTGCTGGCCCGGGGGCTGTATGTCTGCCATTAATGTGTGTGTGTGTGTGTGTGTGTGTGTGTGTGTGTGTGTGTGTGTGTGTGTGTGTGTGTGTGTGTGTGTACGCGTGCATGCGTGCGTGCGTGTGTGTGTGTGTGTGTGTGTGTAAATGGATGTTTATTTAGAGTTTGGTGCCATACTTAAGTCACTTTGTATAATAAATAATTCTGTTATGTGCTAAAGGGCCTCTGAAATATCACTCTATGCACGAAATGTGCCAGTTAGAGTAACAACAGTATGGATGGATTTGTGCACTGGAAAAATAGATACAGTTTCCTGTTAGCTCTTAGGTGCCATTCTTGTCTTTATATTGTTGGTCGTACAATACCTGGCCATGTAGCTTATGGAAGAGTTTAACTTATTGAGAGTTATCCAGAGACAGGTAGACTTTTACACCTGTCATTAACATTACAATAATTCCACATGTTGTATATAGTATAGTTAAGGTATTACATCAGATAGTTACAAAGATGTTTACAAATGTATGGAAATCTATTTTGCCTTTTATTTTATGGAAATTATTTTTAGACAAATAATAGAAAAGTGATATTAATTGGATATATTATTCAGTAGGCAGGATTAAGTGACTGTACTGTAACAATCTCAGTGTATGTTCTAGTAGTTTCAGTACCTGTTTGTAATTCGTCCACCTCCTGCAATACACACAGTGCCAAATTTAATTCCTTCCTTATTTGTTTAGGAACTGAGATACTAGAAATTAGAAATGCATTACTTTGAACAGTCACTCCACACAAATGTGCTTTGCAGTATCGATAATGTTGATTCCACGTCAGAACTTCACGACTGCTTTTTGCAGTATTAAATGGTGACAACTTGATTTAATCTGACATCCATGAAACAGCTCATGTTGTTGGTGTTGTGTTGCAGCTCATTATGTATTTCAGTAGTGTAAATGTACTCTCCACTTCAAAAGTGGGTATACACTTTTATGTACATTATTAATACTCATTTGAATATTTTTCACCCTGTTTCCAGGTACGTCTCTTATTTATGGACGGCTGAATGTTTTTAAAATAGCTAAATAAGATGTACAAATTCATACAGTGTATTAATGTGAGTATTAATTAAAATGTATACCTATTTTTGAAACAGTATATTTGAGAGGTTGGTGGCATTCAACCACTGGAGACTGCATTTATATTTGTCTATCACTTATTTTTATGTTCATACTTATGTTTTATTAAATGTGGAATTTTTACTTGTCATGTATAAAATGTTGAAGAACCGGAATAAAACTTAATATATGCACATTTTGTCGTCTCTGTATTTAGTGACTATATTTAAACTTTTACTTACTCAAAATGAACTGGCATGGTATTGCTAGTATTGCAGGGCCAAGTCACTTGTTATTTCTGGCTAAAGTGACACAATATGTATTAATATGAATACTTATAATATATAAACAGATGTGATGTTAGTAAATGTGAATTAATATTCCTAATGTATAGTATTATTTAATATGTATCAATATTAATATATTATTATTATTTCCACATTATCAATATGCCATAATAACCATTATAATCATTTATGATGATGATTTTATCATGGGGTTTATGGGGTCATATTTTTTTCATGTGTTTTTTTTTTAAATTATTTAACAATATGCATACTGTGATTGGTTATTCAACTCATTTTTGATGAATGTATTTGGTAGATTTTTTTCCGGGAATTTCTTCATTCCAAAAAAGCGAGCTTAAAATCTGAATCCTCTTGTTTGAATTTCTGCCTGCATTGTATATTATCTATTATCTGCATAAGTATCTATCTTTCTAAAAGGCATAAAGGACTCGGGGGGGGAAAAAACTACAATCCTATGCTGTCGCAACTATTTGACGTCATCACCACTCGACATCGACAGACCGGACCCAGGTTTGTTGGACAGTTTCATTCACAACAACAAGCTAGTATGTTACAATTTGCGGTGGTATGTTGCAGTTTGTGTTTTAACATGTTGCCCAAACATCGCTAGCTACAGTGAAGCTGCTGCTCTTTAATGGCGGCTCTACCGCTGTAGTTCTGGACGGTGTATTTTGAATGACATAGAGCTGCTGTTGGTTTCAAAGTTAGCCAAACTCTCTCTCGTTTTAGCAGCTTCGCGCCAACGTAAAGTTTGAAAACCCAGACGTCACTTTAAGATAGCTCGTTTTTGTGGGTCACAACACAGCGTTTTTACTACGCTGTCAGGTCCTCTCCCTGCGACTTCAGCATACGTTTGTCAAGTATGGCAACTTCTGCCCTGTAGCCTGTAATTATTATAACAAAGATGAAGGCTAACCCTTGATGATGGGAACAGTAACGTCACGGTGAATCTGGTCTGGCTTGACAGACAAGCTCCTCCCTGGTTTACCTACAAGGACACTGAACGCGCCCTGACCTGCCTCACTTTCTGCATACTGACTGCTTTTACTTTTGATACTTTTAGTACAATTTGCTGAAAACACTTATTTAAATAAGTAAATTCATATACTTTAATTGTAAATAGCAATATTTTTTTCTGTTCTT
This sequence comes from Synanceia verrucosa, assembly GCA_029721515.1. Lineage (NCBI taxonomy): Eukaryota > Metazoa > Chordata > Actinopteri > Perciformes > Synanceiidae > Synanceia > Synanceia verrucosa. Next base: position 19,530,553 of record CM056551.1, on the reverse strand, counting down.
TATATTGCTTTTTTGTACTGTGATTGCATTTCTCGCTGCTGCTACAAAGTAATTTCCCAGGTTGGGATCAATAAAGTAATTCTATTCTGTTCTAAATTCAGAATCATTACTTATAATTGCAGACTTTTAGTACTTCTTCCCACACTGCATCTTTCTATTAATATAAATCTTTATTCCACTTAGCTCATATTAGCTCACTATTTTGTTATTCTATTCTGTAGTGTATATATAGTGCTTATTTTAATTTAATTTGGTTAATCCACCAGTATGTGCAAGCTCGTTAACCAAAATCATACATTTAATACTATCCATCCACCCATCCATTATCTACCGCTTATCCTCATAGGGTTGCGGGGGGGCTGGAGTCTATCCCAGCTATCTTAGGGCGGAAGGCAGGGTACACTCTGGACAAGTCGCCACCTCATCGCAGGGCACATAGAGACAGACAACCACTCACACTCACATTCACACCTACGGTCAATTTAAATTAGCCAATTAACTTAATCCCCATGCATGTTTTTGGATGGTGTGAAGAAGCCGGAGTACCTGGAGAGAACCCACGCAGACACGGGGAGAACATGCAAACTCCACACAGAAAGGCCCCGGGCCCGGGATTCGAACCCGGTACCTTCTTGCTGTGAGGCGACGGTGCTACATTTAATACTAAAGTAATATTTTGTTATCTTGAATGTACACAACAGAGAAGAAATAGCAAAGCACATTATGTACTATTGTTTCATTAAGATGCCAAATTACAGTTATTTGGTGTCATTCCTGACTAGAAAAAGATGTGTTTTAGTAGTTGTATGTACAGTACAGAGTAATGTCCTCACATTAGGAGCAGAACCAATCTGGTATGGTAATGAGGATATTATGGCTATTCTGCTTTCTCTTGCAGCTGCATTTATTATCCTCTATTTTTGTGTGCTAATACTTTTATGAATATACTCCTGCACTGCAGAACCTCTGAGGATTTCCTGCTGTAAATGGTAATTGCTTCATGCCCCAAGCAGGCTAAATGGAAGGATTGTGACAGCAAACACTGATATAGAGTAGGAGAGCTTAAATGTCGGCTGCTGCAGATCGTTAGCCATTCCTGGGGCTGGGCTGAGGTGTTTTGCTAGTACTGCTTCATTAAAACAGATCAAAATATCATGAAACTGTTTTCCTGTTTGGAAACATTTGTGGAATGTGTGGCCAGATGTTTGAGTTTGGCTTTTATGCTGAGCACACGCACCCTGACAGATTTGGCTTTATCACAGTACACTGGCTGAACATACAAACTAAAATAAGTACCACAGTGCACAGGAAGCTATAGAATATCATAGTTGTCTGAAACACATTGTGTCAGTTACCCTAAGATGAATAACACATTTGTAACTTGGAAACCAGAAGACAAGTAAACAGAGCTGTGTTTTTGTCTTGCTTCCTAGGTTAAACCAACTTTGACATCATTCTTGTGACATGGAGCTGGATAAAGGCTTGACCCAGGATACAGATGACCTTCCACTTCGAGCCAATACTAGCCACATACTTGTCAGACATTATGTTCTGGACCTGACTGTTCATTTTGACAGGATGGTCATCAGTGGTAGTGTTGTTCTGTTCCTGGAGCCTTGTTCTAGATCAGGGACTAAGCCTGAGGAGGACGTTGGACCTGAGGTGGAGACTATAGAGGCCATAGGGAGTCAAGACGCATCCAAAAATATTCAGTTTTCACATTCTTGGGAAACAACCAGTGACAGTGATTTCACCTTAGTGCTTGACTGCTGTGACCTTGATGTGTCAAATGTGGAGGAAGTGGATGTCGCCTCTGTGTCAGCCATGTCTAGTCTCCTACCAAAGGTCGCATCTGAGAGGTCAGACATAGCAAACCCAGTAGCAGCCAGTATTCAGAACCTGCTCTCTACACCGTCTAGCAGATGGAAGCAGAAGCACAAGCTCTTTTTGCTGTGTAGTTGTGCCCCTGGTGCTCAAGATGGAAGCTCACTGCATTTTTTTAGAGACCGCTGGAGTCTGCAGGTGAGGAAAAAGGGGGTCACGTCACCTCAGGAATTCCCTCGTGTCCTCAGGATCTGCTATGAGACAAGGCCAACGGGAGGCTCTGTGAGGTGGACCAAAGACCAGGATAACAGGTTCGTCTCAGGATGCAACTCATTCCCACCGTTTTGTGGTTCCTCAGTGTGATTAGATTCCCTCTTAAGGACTTCAAAACTGGAGGCACAGCTGCTTTGATTTCTGCTACTCGACTCGGAGTGTAATATTACGAGCTTGCTGTAGAATAGAATAATACTGATTCATTAATTCACAAACACATGCTTCAGGCTTTTATATTCTGCTCTGTGTGTGGATGCTTTGTGTGTGTGTGTGTGTGTGTGTGTGTGTGTGTGTTTGGTGGATCCTTTGAGAGTTGAAATGAGGGTTGTTTATAGTTTACCATTGTTTACCCTTCCAGGATGTGTGTTTACACTGCTGGTTCTCCCATCAACAACCGAGCGCTCTTCCCCTGCCAGGAGCCGCCTGTTGCCATGTCAACATGGCAGGCAACTGTGCGGGCCCCCAGTGAGTGTGTGGTTCTGATGAGTGGGGAGGAGCAGACTGTACCTATTGAGGACAAGGAGACGTGTAAGCTGTTATTTCACAAACCTTCTGTTATAACCAAGAAGTCAAGTTTATTCACATGGCCCAAAATGACAAATTTACCTCAAAGGGCTTTTACGCTGTGCAGCATAAAACACCCGTATATATTCAGACCCTTGATTAGAATATGTGGATTATTATTAACTGACTCATTTGTTCATAAAACAAGCAAGCTAAGAAGGGGATATTAGTAAAAAGGATGTTCATCCATCTTCTACCGCTTATCCTCATAGGGTCGCGGGGGGGCTGGAGCCTATCCCAGCTGTCTTAATGAGAGGCAGGGTACTCCCTGGACAAGTCGCAAGTTCATTTTAGAACACGTAGAGACAGACAACCACTCACACCTACGGTCAATTTAAATTAACCAATTAACCTAATCCCCATGCATGTTTTTGGATGGTGGGAGGAAGCTGGAGTACCCGGAGAGAACCCACGCGGACACGGGGAGAACATGCAAACTCCACACAGAAAGGCCTCAGGCCAGGATTCGAACCCGGTACATTATTGCTGTGAGCCGACAGTGCTAACCACTACACCACCTTGTCACCTAAAAAGGATATTATTTTGGTGTTATTAGGGCCTGAACTTAGGTATCATATAAGCACTGGTGTACCTTTACAATGGAATTTGGAAGGTTGGGATGAGGAATACAGATTTCTTTAGGGTTAAATAATAATAATATAATAAGAAAGATGAATGTCAGACTAAATAGCGAAGTGAATCAGTCCAAATGTTTCCTTCATTTGTAGCTCCATGTACTCTGCCTGTTATCCACTCCTCCTCCTTTGACATTTTCATCTTTACCCTCTTTGCCTTCCTCTCCTCTCTGCAGGCCTCTTAATCTGGAATTACTACGTCACCATGCCTATGCCTGCCTCCACCTTCACCTTGGCAGTGGGCCACTGGCGTCAAGTCACAGCAGAAATTCCCCCAGCATTGGAAAGAGGGGTGGGGGACAAGGCAGATTGTAGCAAGACTGCCAAACCCGGGGCTGGCCCTGGGGAATGGATCAAGTCTAACCTCAAGTCTGGACTTGGAAGGTCCATCAGTGAAGTAGTAAAGGGCTCTCCTCTCAAGACTGGCAGGTATTTTATTTTTTGTTCTGTATATGTTCTTTTCCCCATGTAAAACCTTCTCCACTCCAGACTGTTATTAACCCAGTCTGGCCCTTCAACATTCCACGGTGAAACTTTCCTTTTGCCGTACCAAAAATGGTGCAGGTGAAGTTATGGAGCTGGATAGGGTGCAGCACTCAATCAGCTTTTTGAGGGGAGTACATTAAAGTTTGAACCATAGTACACTGGGTTCAGTGCCCAACAGATATTATCTTTGGAGACCAAAAGAAGTAAAGCTCATATAAATTGTATAGAGGGTATTGAGTGCATGCCGGGGCTTTAGAGAGGCCTGACTTACTGTGGGCAGGGTTGGGCTGGGGTCTCCCTCTCCACTGGCCTGCAGGTTGGCAGGTCTGCCAGTGGTTTCCAGTAATCCTCCTCCTCCCCTCATGGTTTTCCTCCAGCAGCAGCCCAGCTGTAGCCTGCTGCAGGCCCCAGGAATCTCCCACTACAAGGAAGGCCTTTATTTTCAGTGAACGGCTGGAAGGAAACTTGGAACGATCCTGATGCTGAGGATGGAGTTAGTGCTGGATATTGGGTTTAGAGCGAATGAGGTTGCATGTCTGCACCTAGATATTTTTGGGATCACTGTGGTTTGCCTTTGTGACGTATATATTCCATATTTCCACTGTTTCATTTCCATTGCATTGCACAGAGAGACGGGACACATTGTTCCATATTTGATTCACCAACTTGAGAACTGCACATTATTTTAACAAGAAAAGTAATTAAATTGTCGTTATTAACCTTGGATTAAACTTTTCTCCCCCACTTTAATCTGCTACAGTGGAGACCAGACCACCCGCTCAGGCTCTTCATTCTGTTACTTTTCCCTTGAGGGTGAGGGGTTCTCTCTAACTGATTATTCAGGCATGGTGGATGATGACATCTCATGTTCCCATGGCGACTACCCTTGCCGATTTACTGAGCATTCAGCTCGGTCCCAGCGGGAGATTCCACACCGTGTGTTTGGCCCCGTCTGCTTGCTACAGAAGGTCCAGGTGGAGTTTTGACAAAGAACCATTGAGACTTGAGCTAATTACATTTCATATGATTAGAAGAGACAGTTAGCATCAGTGGATGTTTTTGCCATTATGTCAGCGGTTTTTAACTGCCACCTCTTGGCAGCATGGTAAAAGTATGACACTGTATTCTCACTTAAAACATTCCTCATACTCTAAATGGGGATTTCTATGTGGAATAAGTAAGTAATAACTAAGTCAAAGGCTTTTGCACATTTTAGTCAGTTTGGAGCTGATGATGTCTCTTAGATGAGTGGCAGAATAAGCAGTAAATAGTTACTCTGACCTCCAGATATCCTCTGTCCTGGAGCACATATAACAGAACCATCCCAGACATACACAATACATTTGTATAAGAGCAAATACATGTACTCACAAACTATTGTATATCCTCCCCATCTGTATCAACATCATGTATCAACACACATCTTCTTTGGGATAAACTTGCAAATGTGTAGTGGTGAGTTATTTTGAGAAAACTGTTGACTTCCTTTTGCAGACGGCAGTCCTGAAGCTGTTGCCTCGATGTTTGGCTGCAGCCCACAGCGTTCTGGGGGTCCATCCCTTTCCCCGCCTCGATGTCCTCATTGTTCCAGCAGGGTTCTCCAGTTTGGGAATGGCCAGGTAATGACTAATACAGCAGGTCTAGATTGGCGTAAAAGGTGTATTGTACAAAATGCCGCTGGAAAGTGCAAAGGGAAGTTAGGATGACAGAAAGCTAAGTTTACAATTTGTGTGAAGCCGTTAATGCTACGTTTGCAAGGAATTATGGTTAAATTCTGGGTTTTTAATCCTGCAATAACTGATCTTTGACCTGTTGGATGCAACTGAAAAAAACTGTGAATACACTGTGAGCACTGACATATTATTTGGAAAAAAGCTGCCTTTACACACATCCAGCAGATACATAGCAAAATTGGAAGTCATTTATTGTTAATAGCCACCTGATGAACCAATGTTACAATGTACAAGCTGAGAGATGCTATAGCAATTGCTATATATCTATACCAATGGTATTGCAAGCAACAGTTTACCTTATTATTTAATGTGTCATTTAATTAATCATTATTAATGTCAGATATAGCAGAGTTGCATTTCTACTCTATTATGCTGTCAAAGGCCAGTTTTTGGACAATGATCTACACGTTTAAAGGAAACAGTACATCAAAGAGTTGCCACAACAAAGTCAGCACTTTGTTATTTTTCAGCTTTATCCTTCTGCTTCTGGTTTAGTTTTTCAAGTGAAACATTTCTGAGTTGCGTGATTAATGACATACTTCACATTTCCGAACCCTCTCACTTTGTCTCAGTCTACTTTGTGGGGATCTTCCATATTGGAATTCTTCGCTGAATAAAGAGTCCGACTCCCTCCTAACTCTGTTTAGTTGCTTGTTATCCCTTCTTTTTCCCCAACATAACAGCCTTCAACAGTTCTGTATGACTGCTGAGCTGCTAACATGTCTGTGGCGCTTATAAAAGGACTTGTTTCAGTTGAGACTGAATGCTGCCATTATTTCTGTTCAGCAAGAAAAATAACATTAAAATTCTCCAGATTGATCTAGATGGAAGCCAGACCAAATATGAACACATAAAAGTTGGCAGACAAAAGTATCTTTAGCCTCTTCTTTCACACTCTACTCAAATCCATTTTCCATACACTGTCAATGTCTTCTTTCATTGTCCCATCATCAACCCACAATTTATCACTTTTTCTTTCCTTCCCTACTTTCATCCCTTTCCCAAAATGCTACTCCTCCCTTTGTTCACCCCGTTTCCAAACACCACCACCTCTTTCTTCCTTCATCCCATTTTTCCACCCCAAACAGCTCTCTTTGTGAACCACATCCCCACCACATCTCTTAACCTGCTCACACTTTTTTTGACACTCTATCAAAGTTTACATCCCTTCCTCCAAACATAACATGTTTTTTCCCCCTCTTCTTTTATCCATGTCTCCTCACCTTGAAAGACCCCAAACCCTCACTCAGACCTTCTTGACGAGAAAGGTGGCTTAGCTTTTCATTTTCAGCTTTCATTGACTTAGTGACTCAGTCAGCAGTCTGCTGTGTTATAAGTGTTTTTTTTGTTTTTTTTTAACCGGCAGAGGTTTCAGGTGGTCTTTGGGCTGTCTGCTCCATGGTAGACTTGTATGTATTTATGATGTATGTTGGTGTGAGGTTATAGTGGAGGTCCTGTTGCAAACGGTGAGAGCAAAGCCACAGGATGACAGATTCATTGTCCTGTGCACTAAAGATAATTCTTCTCTATGAATCTCTCTGTTCTGTCTTTAACTCCTATCCCCTCCATATATTCATCCACCTTGTATATCCTAACTCACACGTTTTGTTATCATTTATCCTGAAAATTGTGTCCTGCTTCTGTCACTTCTTGACTGTCTCTTATATTTCTTTTTTCATCTCGTGACTTTCTGTTTCTCTCTTTGACCTCATTATATCCCTAAATCTTCAAACCCCCCGTGTTTACTGTCCTTCTCCCTTCTCTCTATTTCTCGGTACAGTCGATCACTCTCCTGTCTGCCCTCTAGCATTCTGCCATAGTGATAGTTTCCCTGGAAATCAAGTTTGATATCTTCTCTGCCATATAGTACTTCAAGCTGCCATATGTTATGCCTCTAGATATGACTGAATGCCACTTGGTAGTCATAAGTTACATTTGGCAAGACTAGAAGAGCAAACAAACAAATAAACAAACCTGAAAACAGGAGCTCCTAATGACCATGAATGATTGTTTTTGTTGTTTTTTTTTTAATATGTTGATAAAGGGGGCGGCACGGTGGTGTGGTTAGCACTGTCGCCTCACAGCAAGAAGGTACCGGGTTTGAATCCCGGGCCCGGGGCCTTTCTGTGTGGAGTTTGCATGTTCTCCCCGTGTCTGCGTGGGTTCTCTCCGGGTACTCCGGCTTCCTCCCACCATCCAAAAACATGTATGTGGATTAGGTTAATTGGTTAATTTAAATTGACCGTAGGTGTGAATGTGAGTGTGAATGGTTGTCTGTCTCTATGTGCCCTGCGATGAGGTGGCGACTTGTCCAGGGTGTACCCTGCCTTCCGCCCTAAGACAGCTGGGATAGACTCCAGCCCCCTGCGACCCTATGAGGATAAGCGGTAGAAAATGGATGGATGGATGGATGTTGATAAAGTTAAGTGATTAAGGAGGTCAGTGAACGTTGTCCCAGTGTCTGCAGTATGCAACCACAGTCTTTCTCTCTGTCTGTCCTTTCGCTCTCCCCCAGCAGCCTCCCTGGAGAAAAGTGAACCAGACAGGATATGAGCTCATACCTGAATATGTAATATGTGTGAATTTCTGACACTATAGCCCAGAGTGGTCTCAATCAGATATATTTTGAAGTACAGGCAAGGTGGACGACGAGGGTCACTGTCAGGACGTAGTTCTCAATTCTGTATACTTATTTTGACTACTTCACTCAACTTACAGTTGTCTTTGATCTCCAGAAAATCTTTCCACTCATCTTGTGAAAAGCTGTATTTATTTTGAACAGACATCAAGTGCTAACACAGAGGCCGTTCTGCTGTGGCCGTTGCCTGAGGGATGTTTTGTTTCTCTTATGAGGATAGCTCCCAGATCCTTTGCCTCTTGCCTTGGCTGCTTAGACCCCAGTTAGCTGCAGATGACAGAGAAGAGATTTAGCACCTTCATTAAGCTTCAGACAGCACCTGCACTGACTCTCTATAAAACTCTGCATGGGTCTCAACCCAATGTCAACCCACTGCATCCTCCCTTCAGTGTGGGTGGTTCTCTCCTTCCTGCATGCCCCTGCACTTAACCACAGGGTTGTACCATATGGTGGGGGTGAGGTCAACCAAAATGGAAGCATAGATTGAGATGGAGATGAGAGAGAGAGAGAGAGAGATGAAGAGGGTGAAGGCGGGGTTCACGGCAGGCCAGCGGACCCCCAGGATGTGGGAGAGGATGTGTGGATTATTCCCAGCAACAAAAGCCATTAGCCCCTGGAAGAACTTCAGACACTGGAGCTATTTAATGTAGAGATTGGGAGGTATGTGGGCCCCAGTGCTTGGGACCAAGCCAAACAGTTTTTGTGCAGTGCCCCAGTGGAAACAGCAGGAGCGGGGGGGAACTATAGGACAGGGAGTTGTGGCAAGGAGGCATGAAGCTGTTGTAGTGTGATGCACAGAGAAGGGAGGGAGGAGGCGTAACAGGGGAGGATTCACAGTGGCATGAAGTTTTTATTCTGAGATACGGAGAGGGAGGGCAGGAAACCAAAGATTAAGGAGTCAAGTAAGGGCAGGTCTGCATTTAAGGGCTGTGCCGTGTACACTGTGCACCCAGAGGGCTTTCTGACACACACACACACACGCACACACACTCACACACACACACGCACGCAAAGCATTTCATAGAACCAGTTTTAGTTTAATTTTAGTTTATTTTAAGTAACTATGAGGGCATTATTCTGCTATATTTTAACATAATCTGTATGGCTCCAAGTGGCCTTTAGCAGCCCAAGTTATCAACAGATGCATATTAGCATGCAACAGGCATACTGTGTATGCCAACCAATATATTCTCTTTCTTTTTGTCTTCATGTTATCCCTCTGGTTCTTTCTCTTCCTGTAACACAGCGGGTTTAGAGAGAGGAATGCCGAGGCACTGCTGTGTCTTCTGCCCGTGCTTCGAGGAGCCGATAAGGGAGAGGAAGAAAAATACGGTATGGTTAAACATTGATAGACAGGTATGGATGAGGAATGAAGAGGTGTCTGAGATAAGAGGAAACAAAACACAGTATGAAAGAGTGGCCGCCATTGAGCACAGTTGGGAAATCCCTTTAAGTTACTTCTGTTTCCAATCCGTATCAAAAGCTCTTTGTGCAGAATGATTAGAGGATCTGGGAATGTTGTAAACCAAAGTTCTTATGAATCTGCTCTGTGCTGTTAGTGTTAGACCTCCCTCTCTTTCCTGAACTTTAGTAATCACTAGGCCTAATTAGTAATGTATGTTTGTGTATTTGTACATCTGTCTTTATCGTTACGTGCCTTAGCTCAAATAAATCACACTGTTTGTTTCTTTTTTTATTTGGATGTAATCTCCTCATCCCATCTCAACCACGTCATTTGGTTTCTACTGGGAGTGACAGGAAGGGCACAGCATTTCCTCTCGCTCTTTGAAGCTGAGCTCTCTATGTCCCAAAGTGCTGGTTATGTGTCCCAAAGCACTGGCTGGACTTGTAAGGCTAATCGGGGGTCGCTGTGTTTGCGGTGTGCTGAGATGAAGAAATGTCTGACGAGAAATGACACAAGTCTTGAAACGGGCCTTTTAGCAGTGTTGGTGATGGTGGTTTTGTTTTGCTTCACTGTAAACAGGCACATTCCTGTGCTCGTGTTTGTGTGAATGCAGCTATTGTTGAAATAGTGAGGGTGTTAGGCTGTGTGTTTAGAGCGATGGGATGACGTCAGAGAAATGCTAAACAACTCATTTGTCAATGCATTTTTTTTGGGGGGGGTAAACTTTTCTTTTTTTTTATGTTAACATGTTTTTGAGATTTGTGTTATTCTTAGTTGTAATTCAGCCAGTCAGATCACTGCCTAGTCCCTTTGTTGTTGTGGTTGAGTTTTTTTTTTTTTTCTTTTGACAAGGAAAGGAAGGTCTGCCCCACACCACTTGATGGCGGGCTCTGATAAACCCACACTGACATACACTCTTAAACATATCTCTCAACGTGTCTCATTGCACTTTTATTGCCAGTTTAAGCATAATAACACAAACAGACTTATTGCAAACACTGCAAAACAGTTTTTATGTTTCTCTCATCCTCTGCTTTTGTTTTAATTCATTTTACGCCACTCTCCCCTTGGGGGTGGCTGCTCAAAAAATAGGGAGAAAAAAGATCAAGTTGTTAAACTGCTTGTTCCTATTGCAGGGCTGCCAAACTAGGCAGCTATATAACTGTCACTGGCACTAGGTAAAAATTATGACTGGTGTATAGCTCTTGACCTTTTTAAGTGGTACTGGAGGATTTTCAGCTTGACTTCAGTTGACTGTGTTGTTTGTTTATGGGCTGGCAGGAAGTTACATTGGGCCATTGGTCCCTGTTGAGAGGAAGTAGGGAGCTGGAGAACTGGAGGGAGGGTTAGTACCATGCAGGATAATCCCCTGTTGCCCTGGAGCTCTTTAGCGTACCACCTGAGCTCGTTTTCATTTTTAATAGGACCAGACCAGTGCTTTTGCATGTTTTAACCCATTAACTTGAACTTACAAATTCTTCACATTACTGCCAACAAATACCTTCTTTTGAGACAGTGGGTTTCATTAATGCCCGTTTGGTAGAAATTGCTGTTAGATTAGGTTATTCTCACATGCAGCTGCAAGAGGGCTTATTATTTCAGACTTGCTTCCAAACGGCAAGCAAGAAAATCTCGTACTTGTATGCTGTTAGTCTTATAGCTGCTTTTATCCTGACATCAAAGCATATAAATGTGATGGCAGCCGGCTCCCATCCGTCAATTGATAACATACATTTGGAATGGGATGCTAACAATAATGTATTATATGTTTTTGTGAGTTGATTTTTATAGCATACAGAAATGACTGGATACTGAAGGTTCCTTGGAGTTGAAGAAATAAATCGAAAAGCTTGGATAGTGGTTAGTATTAATGAGATAAATCATGCAAAACCAACAGCATTTAAGAGATAAAGCTGATCATTAAGGAAAGATCATTAACTTTGAGGAAAAGCACTGCTGCTTGTTACTTATCTCACTTACTTATCTTAAATAGTAAGCCAATGAAATATAACAGCACACCACAAAATGCAAATTAAAAAGATTAGATCTTAATCTCAACCTCTCCAAGTTTCTACCATAAATCTCACTCTTTCAGCTCATTGGCTATGGGTCCCCATCACTACTGAATTGCACCTCCTGTCTCCTTGTTGACCTTTGTCATCCCCTTTTTTTTCTCTGATCTTCCTCATTGCATTTCTTTTCCAGTCCTCCCACTGCTTGTCCTCCCCACTGCCTTCTGATGTCTCAGTGGATTTCTTGCCTTTCTGCTCTTCTCTCCAGTTTGATCTGTGAAGTAACTCTAGAAGTGTGCGACACAGACTGGCTCTTTCAGGGGGGTTCAGTGTTTGGAGGGCGGGATGTGGGGGGTTGTATTTTTTGGCACAGGAGACAGCTGTTAATCAAATAGTCAAGGATGAGGTGTTCCTTTCTTCCCACCTTGAGTGGATCTCCCTCTCTTCTGTAGCCACACAAAAGAAGCTGGTGAGTTGAAAAGGCAGCTCTGCATGCCTGCACCTGGACAGAAGGAGAGGGAGTGTCCTGTGCACATTTTTAAAGTGACTGTAAGCAGTTAAGAGTTTAAGGTTAGCTTTATTTCTTTTTTTCCTCTACTGTTCCCCTTGTTTCACTGCTCGCCTCCTGCTGAAAACAGCCCCAAACCCTACAAGCACTGGCCTCTACTATACATCTCTTCTTGCTTCCTCATCTCTTTTTCTTGGTCAGACCTTTCCCTCCTAATGAAGATAGCAGGGTCCAGTTTAGCAAGAGTTGTGTTATTGCAGGAACATTCCTCTCTAGTTATCTTGGGCCTCTGAACTTCCCTTCTCTATCTGCAGTATAGGTTTACCTGCTCTCCTACATTACCTAGAGGAGCCATCTTTTAACTCTTCCATTGCTTAACAGGAAAGGTTTACACATTTTGTTGTGAGCATACAAGTATAATCATAAAACATTTTAAACCTAATTCATTCTCTATTCATGACCGGATGTATTCTGCTGTACTGTATGTGTAGCACTGCTCAAAATTATAACCACTGCTGCATTTGGTGTTTTTTCCCAGGTGCCATATATGCCTCCATTGTCATTAGCGGTTGGTGAGTGATGGTGCGTTGCTTTGAACTGCCCTCAGATGTGAACCTGCTGGCAACAGCTGGCATATCGCACAGCATTTAACAGTAACACAGACACACTGTGCCATAACTCTGGATTAGAGGCTGTGGCAAGACAGGCCTGTCACTGCACACCCATTCTACTAACTAATGGATGAGTCCACTGGACCCATTCCCTGGAGTGATGGATGGGTCCATTGTATGGTGTAGGGGACGCTGCTGCTGCTCTTGGTGTGCGTCCTGGGGTGGGTGTGCGATAGTGGAACCCGGAGGCTGAGGGTAATTTCATTTGTCTGTGCAAAGCCAGACGGCTTAATGTCCGTGGGACCTCTGTGCTGAACCGGCCAAAATGAGATATTTGGAACAAAGTGCTGTGAAATGCTCGGTGGTAATGCTTCCGATGTCTGGGTTTGCTTTTAGCCTGAGGGAGAGAGCTGTACTTGAAGCTGCTCTACCAGTTGCTTTTGCAATAGGCTGTTTTCAGCCACATTTGCGGTATGGTTCTATGGATGGCAGTGTCAGTCTGTGTTCCTGGTCTGCAGTGGTCACAATCTATCAGAAGTGGTTCAATTTTTACAGGCATTCATAGGATGAATCCTAATGACATTGCTGGTCCCCTGACTTCTTCTACAGCACCACCCACAGATCAAAATGTCCATTTTCCCTATGAAATATTTATCTAATCTATCTTCATCTAATGCTAAATTGCCAATAGACATTTTCACAAACAATTTATCCTGTTAACGTTAGAGATCCTAATTTCCTTGCCATGGGGTTTACATCGATGCCATTTTCCTAGAATTTGTTAGTAATAAATAAAACATATGTCACCAGCTTTATTTTTTTAACCCTTCTGCTTTACGGTCACATTGTTTGAGTTGCATTCCTCGTCTTAAAACCTGTTGATCACTCTTGTACTGTATACATTTTTCCAAGTGATTATCTATTGTGTAAGTGTGTTTTTACAAAAGTATTTACATTCACAAACCCAGCCAACCCATGCGGTATCCATCATCTGCTGCAGGCTTTTGTCTGACAGACAGGCAGCCCGACCAGGTGGCAGCCTGAAACCTCTGTATTAGAGACAGCTCGACTCACTGGCTAATTTCACTTCGATCTCGCCTTCATCCATCTTTCCATTCTGTCAAACAGTTCTTATATAGCCCCGCAGTACTGAACGCTCTCACTTTCCATCTCCTCACTGTTTCATTCTCTCTAAGAGAGAAAAAAAAATTAGTCTACTTATTACCCTACAGGCAAGAAAATGTCTCGAATTATTATACTGTGAAATAGATTTGCCCTGTCTTTTTCATTGAGGCGGTGGTGGAAGCCTAAAGAGTGTTGTGAGTGCTGTCTGCTGAGTGATGGGGTTTGCAGTGAAATAGCTGCATGATACAGGAATGTGTTATGTCACATAGATGTCATATCGATCCCTCCCTTAGGCTGATTGACAGGGGCTTTTTGTATCCAGGTGAACTCCTACTACACAGCATTAGTGCTCATTAAAGTATTGTGTACACCAGTTTGTATTCATCCCATTAAATTGTGTTATATTATAGTAGTATTGAACATTAATTGTGATACTTTGTCTCTTCGGGTCAGGATGTATGCAGAGTTCTTCTTTCTCTTGAAAAGGTCAGTGTTTCTCTCACTGTTTGGTCTCCAGTGTGTCAGGAACATGCCAGCATTCAACCACAGAATAGACAAATACGTGTCCACACGGTTTTAAATCTGAGCTCCAGCATCATCGCTCCATCATCCTGCACACACACTCACACACACTCAAGAACATTCCTCTGGCGTGACATCAGTTTTTGGACTAAACACGGAACAAACTGTACTGATTGTTTTACTGTGAAGGGATAAGATGGATCAGACATCTGCTATCACTTCCCAGCTGATACGGATTCAAAGTAGATTTGCTGAAAGTATGCGGGTGTGTAGATGTGCATGTCTGTGCCTGTGACTCTGTGCTGGTTTGTGTGAGTGCTCTGTTATGACTGCACCTTATACAGTTATTGCATCTTCGCCTGTGTGTGTGTGTGCGCGTGTGTGCAGGCATTCTTGACCTCATCAGGCTATGACCCTCATGATCTCTTCAGTGTGATACAAGTTATCTATGTATGCATGAATAGGCTTTTAAGATTAAGCACTTGACAACAACTAGAGACCGCAAGGTGAAACCTTGAAACCTATCATTTATTTCTAATGCACCGACACTACAAAGGCTTATTTTTTCTGGACTCAAGCAGGAGTCGCCGATGACCTCGGATATCTTTTCTGGCATTTATTTTCAGGCTCTGATGCGATGCTGCATATGTGGGTGGGGCCTCTCTCTGGGGGCCCCAGTCTGGACCCCGTTCATGTGATCAGGCCCTACATGGAGTGGCATTTGGCCTGGCCCTGTGGGGCCCCGTCTGGGAGCAGAGAGCTGTTCTGCAGCCAGCCTGGAATGCCAGACATTTGAAGTCAGACTTGTTAAAAAAGAACGAGGGCTGGTAGGAGTTTGGTCAAATAGGCCCCTGTGTCTAAAATAGCCTACAGACTCTGAGGGAGGGAAAAGGAGACAATGCTTCTTCCCGTAAGCTGACATTAGGAAAGGCCAGTCCTCCAACCTTTGCTTGAATAGAAAAGAATAGATTAAATTCTATTTTGTGTGCTTGTTATCTTTCATGTGGCTGTTGTCCATCTCCTTACCTGGCTGTCATTGTGTCTTAAAATGTGCAATAAATGCATACCCATACAGAAACATGCAAACAAACAATGTGTGAAATTTCACCAGCCATACTGAAACAGCATCTGTGTCCCAGTGGTTCAGCAGTTCAGCAGTTATCACACCAGGGAGTTGACACTGCACTTAAGGGAAGAGCAAAAACTCATCACGCAGAGTGACAGTCTTTCCCTCTCTCTCTTTCTCTCTCTCTCTCTCCCTCTCCGCATAAATATATATCTGATAAGCTTTTCATGCACTTTCTGAATTCTTTTTACTCTCTATGCTCATATTTTTACATTTTTATTTTCTCTGTCGTATGTTACTTGTTTCTTGCTTTCAGTCTCTCATTTACACAGTGCACACTCAGCTCTCATCATCTTTTTCCTCATCCCTCTGTCTCATGGGGCTGTTTTACTGGTGTCCCAGCTATGAGCTTGGCTGGGCTATGGATGTCAATTACAGGACTATGATAGGGCCCTACTGCATTATGCATGGAAGTGTCCCGCTGGGGAAAAAATGGCCTACAGCCAGGAACGATGGATGGAGGGATGGCAGGATGGAGGGATGAATAATGGATGGAGGGATGGAGGAGCGAAACACTATTGCAATCTGTGTCTCACACCACTGAAGCTCAGGGCCAAGTCACCCTAGGTGACTCAGAGTTGTGAAGGTGTCGTGTGGGAAAGCACAGGAGGGCTTCAATCAGTATTTCATTTTGTACGTGAAGATCCAATAGGATACCACCATCAGAAAGGTCACCTAAGGTCTTGTGTCTGCCATTTTATATGCAGACAGCCTCTCATCATGATAAGTCTTGTTTATCGCCCTCTGGATATGGATTCCTAGCACTGTTTCTAATCATTTACTCATAAAAATGTGGCCTGCAAGTGTGTGTGAGTTTTTGTGCATATGCTTCCACGCATATTCACGCATAGTTTTCCGAGCCTTAAGTCACACGACATGAAAGCAATCGACATATATTTTAGTATGTACTGACAGTACTGACAGTACTGTCAGTACTGTTAGTATTGTTTTAGTATGTACTGACAGTACATACTAAAACATGTTTGACATTCTATTAAATCTCAGAATGTAATTCTATTATTTGAATGTATTGTTCATAAGAACATTTTTTTTTTGTTGTGGATTCTCTTGATCAGATTTGCCATCTGTAAAACTCCAGTGTAAGTGAACAGGAAGTTAGTGAAAGGAGGGCAACCTTGGACTTGCAGTAGAGTGTAGAACATCACAATTTATTGCTGTATTTTGATGTGATGTCATATATTGAAAATCTTACTATGTAGCTGTGAAATGCATCTGGACGACGCAACATTAGGCAGTGCTGTAATTTCAGTACAGTGGACCCTTGTGACTGGTGATTTATAATCAGAAATTCAAGAATTGTCAACAAGTTTGTGATGCAAAGCCATAGAGGGATGGAGGCTGTATGATTGTCTATTGTGTCTACAGAGTCTGTGAATTGCATTATTAGCATTTAATGCTTGATTAATTGATTGTAATTGTTGGCCTAATCTGCAGCTTTAGAAATAATTTGTTATGTGAGACACACAGTATGTGAGACACACAACATACAGTATGTTGGGCATACTGTATGTTGTGCAATGAAGACAGTTGTTGTCTAATGTAATAATTTTACTCACAGCACATTGAGACCCACAGTGGCAATGAAAGTTATAGACACATGTGCAGGTGCTACATATGCATGAACATGTGTGAAAGACTGTTCATGCATGTATTCCTGACAGATCCCTGATGTCAACTAATGCCAGTCAGTGTATCCGTGAATGTGAAAGATGCTGTTGTTATTCATCACGACCATGGTGGGATGACACTATTTGTCACTGTAGTGATGGATTCCGCATCCCTCAGAGGAGCATGTGCACGCGCCGTTTCTGAAAGCCTGTCTTTGTTTTTTCACACTCGCTCACTCACACACACCAACGCACACATATAACGCACTGCTGGAACTGACAACAAAGCCGTGTTTATCCAATTGTGGGGGGAGAAGATTAGGCTACAAAGAAACTCATAAGGCTAATGTTAGCATCCCCTGCTCCAGTGAGAGCTTTTGTTTGTGTAATCAGGAAAAAAACATGGGATTACATTTGAGATGCTGTCTCGGAGATGATGCCCACAAGACCCCTTTTGTATGATGTTGACCTGTTCCTAAGTAACAGAAGGCAATGGCCTGCCTTCTAGCTGATAAAACAATCCCCTGGGAAATAAAGAGCATTTGTGTTGCTCAGATATCCGATTTTCTTTTCCTCCAGAATAGTCTCTCTGGCAGACCTGGCCTAACTGAACTTGACAGTCTTTGCCTTTCTAATTTACTTGTTGCTATAATTAGGTTATAGCCAGGGAAGACAATAAGTCCTCCGTCATCTGGTGTTTTAAAATGCTGATCATTCTTTGATGAGAGCAGCTCATTTTACAGCTTACTATATTTCATCAATAGCAGCAACGTGTGGGCTTACTGTGGCTATGGGAGTCAGACTAACAGGTGAGGTGATTGTTGCTGCTGTGTATCATAAATTGGAAACACTGAATTGTATGGTTGTATTATGATGTTATGATGTATGTAATCAACATACAGTACTCCCAAAAAGTTAGGGATATTAGACTTTAGGGTGAAATTTATGGAAAATGTAAAAAATTCATGCTGCAGTGATATTATATCATGAAAGTCGAGCATTTGAGTAGAAGCATGCAATGGTAATTTCTTCATCTCAAACCATTTATTAAAACAAAAAACTAACAGTGGTGGGTATACCACAACAAAAAATGTCAATGTCTGAATAACGTGTCGTGTGTCCTTGAGCATCAATTACAGCTTAACGACGTCCCGTGCTCTTCACAAGTTGACTTAGTGTCTACTGAGTCATGATATTCCACTCTTCTTGAAGGGCTGCCCTCAGGTCATTGAGGTTCTGGGGTGCGGGGTTACAACCCTCTACACAATGACTCAGCTGTCCCCTTAGGTTTTCTCTGGGCTTCAGGTCTGGAGAAAGTGCAGGCCACTCCATTTGAGCTACCCTAGCCTCCAACAGCTGTTCCCTGATGATGCGACATTGATGAGCTGGGGCATTGTCATCCATGAAGATGAAATCAGGCCTGTGTTGCTCATGGAGAGGCACATTGACTGGATTAATGATGTTATTTGGGTAGGTGTAGGGCAGTTCTGTATTGACTAGACACACCTGCCCAGACTGTAACACCACTACCTCCAAAGGCTGATGCATAACGTCCTCCTTGACATCTCCAGCAGCGTTGGCGGCCATCATTTCTGCTCAGTGTGAATCAACTTTCATCAGAGAACAGCACTGAGGCCCACTGGTTCCTTGTCCAGCGCAAATGCTCCCTGCCCATGCCAGACGATGACGCCTGTGACTGGTGGTGTGATCAGGTACCCTTGCAGGTCGTCTAGCACACAGACCATGCTGATGTAAGAGGTTTCAAATGGTCTGACGTGACACTTGGTGTCTCTCACTTCCCTTAAACGTGCCTGGAGTTGAGTGGCATTCACCATCTGGTTCCACAGGGCACTGTTCACAGTGAGGTGGTCATCAGCATGGGATGTGGCCAACGGACGTCCACTTCTGTGTCTCTCTGTGTCTCTGTTACAAACTGCCGATGACACTGTGAGGCTCTAAACTCAGTGGCAACTTTTTTCTGAGAACTTCCCTTTTGAAGCCTCGCAATGACCAGGTACTGATGATCTATTGTTCGGCATTGTCATAGTCTCATGATATCAAAATGTGAACATCGTGATGAAAAGGACTGTTTACATAAAAAAAAAAATGTCATAAAACTTGGTAGTCAATTCATAGATCAGACATTTGTTGTGATTTTTGCAGTTAATCACCTTGTTAGAGAACATCATATTATGTTAAATTTCATCCAAAAGCCCAATATCCCTAACTTTTTGTGGGTAGTGTATATTAAAGAAGCTTTGGACTAAAAGTGAAGCGAGACACAGATAAAGACATTTCTTCTGTAGAGGCATCTTTAACCTATTTGACACAGTAGTAGGGTGGTATGACCCTTTGAAAACCTGGACATGCAGTTTTCCATGAATTCTCCCATTACTGTCAGGTCAATAGTGGCTGGGACACTTAAGATCTAGAGAGTGTGAAGAAACTCTAGACAATCTGGTGTTGTTATATGGGCCAGGAGAGAGACAGACCATTCATTAGCACCTCTGTGACCCCTCACCAGTTCTTCTATTGAAGAATAGCCTGCCTCTCACGCACAGTCGCCCCAGAGTCCGTTACATTAGACACAAGCAAAGAATGCTCTAGAAAAATGTACTGTATTCCTGTCTCTGTGAAGCTGAGGGTCTGAGTATGAATAGTCTAGACAGTTGTATAAAACCACAATCAAAATGGATGTGGTTCAAACTACAGTATAGTTTAAAATGGCCAATATAACTCCAAATGGCCAATATAAATGTTATCCTGCGAGACCTGCTGTTAGCGTGACGTTGCTAGTTAGTCAACCCTTTGGCTGAAGTATCTTGGCAATTATTGGATGGATGCCGTGAAATTTAGTGCAGACATTCATGGTTCCCAGACAAAGTGGCTTTGGTGAACTCTTGACTTTTCCTGTTGCGTTACCAGCAGGGTGACATTTGTTTTGTTTTTTTCTTGATTTAACAGCTATTGGAGGACTTGCCATGAAATTTGGTAAACAAATTTATGTACCAATTAACAAATGCTATCATACTGTACATGTTATACTGTCAGCCATTGTATACACGTTTGCATGATGATGTTAGCATTTAAAGCGCCACTGTGCCTCACAGAGTGGATGGCAAGACTATCGACACATAATCTTGTCAATGTGTGTGTGTTTTTTTGTTTGTTTTTTTTTTGCAATAGGTTTTTTTTTTGGTCTATTTAAAAAAAAAAATCACAAACTCCTCCGTGTTGCAGAAGTCAAACATTTTACACACTACCATCAAACTGAACCCTAGATATTTGTATTTAAAGTTAAAGATTTCAACAACTCTGTATGAAACTTTACAAACTCTTGTCAAATTTAAAATGTACTGTAGTTCCTTTACTGCTAAAAGGGGAAAAAGTTTAGGGTAACATTCTTAACTTAGCCTTTTTTTTTCCAGCTATCTAAAATGGACATTAGAGAAAACCATTATCTATATAGAGCAGTGTTTACTCTGTCACATCTGCTAACCATTATATTGGAATTTAGCTGATCAAGGCCTTATTCTGTTATTTCCGCTTCAATTTTGGTTGGTTCAATGCTTTGATTAACTGCTGTTATTGGCTGAAACACTAAAATAAGGCTTGTGAATTGTTGAGTAAGGCACATACACAGCTAGTAATGTTATTCTTCTATACAAGCAAAAATAACCTCTTATTTTTGGTATTACAGAAAGCACTTTAAGGTAATATTTGTATATTTTAGTATGTTTTAGTGTTTGAAAGTTGCACACGTGATCTGTTTACAAGAGTGTACAGTATACTGTAGAATGTAGATGCTGTATAGACGCACACTTTAGGTACACATACTAAAATTTTATGATCAATTTAATTTCCTTGTGAGAAGAGTGCTAGGTAAGCTGATCAATAAATCAGTAATTACAGTTAATAATTACAGAAGCTTATACTTTTCTAAATGGTAAGTCAAGCTTTGTTCTCAATCTCCATAAAGAACTTGAATGTGGAAGGAATTGCTTCACAATTATGTTTTATTGTAACAGATGACAACTCCTAAACCCTCTTTAAATCTAAAGTTTGCAGCATTGCCTTGAAGTGGCTATAAATCCACACATCCTTGATAAATCTACAACAGCTGGGCAAACCCTCTAAAATTCCTGATTTTATTTATTTAGTCTTATTGTTGTTAGTCTTATGTTTAGTGGAAACATGATGTTCTTGCTTGATGTTTGTACAGGGTAGTGATTTGGCAACAGCATTTGATGAGTAAGATGCTCTGTGCTAATAATAATGTGGGAGACGAAGAGAGGAATTGGCAGTGAGTGACTCCCATACTCATTAGTACGCTCACATGTTGGTTCGTCTTACTGTACATGGCGTGTTCAGGCCACATTTTCTGTAATCATACGGTAGGTGTGGAACATTACCTCAGTAACTCTTTGAGCATTTTAGGGGGTGGTCTAATGTACTTTTTTCCTCACAGTTACATGTTGTCCCTTAATTTTCTTGTCTTTGTCTTACTTCCTGTTAGAAAGCCATTCTTTTATTCTCCCGTCTTCTAATCCTTATTCACTTCTCACTCCTTCACTCATTTCTCTTTTCCTCCCTTTTATAATTTATCTCTGGCCGTATCTCTCTCGTTCATCATGTATTTCTGTCATTTGTCTTCCCCAGCCCCCATATCATTTTCCTGTCCCAGAGCATGTTGTGCGCTGGGAGTCTTGGTTCTGGAGAGAACGGCATGTCTCTGTGTGGGTCCAGAATATGCCATGAGATCGCTCACTCCTGGTTTGGCCTGGTTATCGGAGCCAGAGACTGGACTGAGGAATGGATCAGCGAGGGCTTTGCCACCTACTTGGAGGACGTTATCTGGGCCCAAGCACAACAAGTACAATGCAACCACTGCCTCATAATTGTAGTTTTCTACAAGTGTTTCATAGAAGTAACTTAATGGTGGCCTTTTTTTAACAGATAGACAAACATCCATCCATCCATTCATTATCCTCATAGGGTCGCAGGGGGGCTGGAGCCTATCCCAGCTGTCTTAGGGCGGAAGACAGGGTACACAGGGTAGACAGACAACCCTCACACTCACATTCACAATTTAAATTAGCCAATTAACCTAATCCCAATTTTGGATGGTGGGAGGAAGCCGGAGTACCCGGAGAGAACCAAGACACGGGGAGACGCATGCAAACTCCACACAGAAAGGCTCCAGGGAATGCGGAACCTTCTTGCTGTGAGGCGACATTGCTAACCACTACACCACCGTGCCACCCAGATAGACAAAGATTTTAAATGGAATTATGAGCTTTCAAGTGCACCAGACAAACCACTTGCCCTCATTAGAAATCAAAATCAGCCAATGAAAAACAACCTCAGCATTTATAATGGGTGTATTCACACATACTGTAGATTGTTTGAACCAGTTGTTTTTAAGCCTGGCATGTTTCACCTCCAGGTTCGTTTGGGCATGTGTGATCACCACAATCGCACTGGGATGCATGTCAAAACAAGTAAGCGAGAGGGTGGTCTAGGTTCTCCTCTGGAACAGTTTGTTAGCAGTCAGAACACACAAGCTCTCAAATAGAGAACGATTAGGCTTATGAAGATAATCTAACCAAGTTTAACTGATGTTGCTGGATGAATGCGAACTGAGGGGGCAAATACAGCAATAGTCCCTGAATCTGTGCAAACTGCACGTCTGAAAAACAACCTTATTTAATATTTATTTTTATGTAGTTAATTTCTTTCTTTTCATTGTGTTAAGTACCTCTATACAGTGTGATCCAGCACCTTCATACCACTGGTCGAATACTACAATGCCGGGAAACACAGATATATATATAGACTTATATGTCAGGATTTTCAGAATTCACATCAAATACAGTTGTCCATTACACTATTGTTGTAAAACCATAAATTAATACACATGGAATGGAAAAAGTTTACGAAGACACCAATCTAAATCCCACTTCAAAAAAAGCCCAAATAAGAGAAGGTCAGACAAATTAGCTAAACATAATGAAAGGGTAGTTCCTTGGCCATTGACAAAATATACCGTCAAACTCAAACCTCCTGACCTACTAAAACATAAGAGAACTAAGCTCATGCTCCTCGAGTCGATCATCAATCAAAGAAAAAAAACTGACAGTTTTGAGATTATGTACTTTTCACTGCGTCAGGTGTCCTTCTAATAAGGTTGAAAAATAGATAAAAAAAAAAAAATAGATACAAAAGAATGAGGGTGGGGCACTGGTATGAATCCTTTCCTTGTAACTACAGCTCTGATCCAGGAGCTGATCTAATCCTCCTACTTGTTTTCCCACACCATCTAGAGTTACACAAATGTTTTTCTTGAGTCTGCACAGTTTAAACATGTCACCTTTATGATATGTACTTGGCTCTGAAGAAATGGATTATTATTGCTGCCAAAATCAATAAGACACAGCAACAAAAGCAGTAGGCAGCATCATAATAGTAGTGAAAGTGAAATCACTTTTCATTTAATCTGTTTTTTTTTTTGTAGATGAAATTCACCATTCTCAATTTCTCCATTTCGTTATGCTACCATAACCCTTTCCCTCACATTTTTTAACTCTCCAATTTCTCTCCCTCCAGCTCTCCTTACAGGAGACAGCAGAGCAGTCTGATCTGAAGGCTCTGCTGAGGTGGCGAAGACTCTCTGATGAGTTGCAGAATTCAGAGGAAGCACTTCAAATCCTCAGGTGAGTGTGTGCTTTTTTTTGGTCAAGTACATTTCTTTTAATTATCATGCCGTTGTTGCCACTTCAGAGGAAATAGCTCCTTGAGAATAGTGCAACAGCACCTTCAATAAGCATGCTTAAAGCCCAACACAGTACTACACTGTGCACTTACGTGAAATTGACACCAATGCGGTTCTTTTGATGTCATTTTTCCTCAAAGGGTAACTTTGGTATTTTTCAACCTAGACCCAATTTCCCATGATTTTATGTATGTATTCTATGTAAGTCATTAATATTTATGTTAATTTGTAAAATTAATTAATTTGAGATCGATGCAGACACCAGCTGCTCATGACCTGCAATGGGGCTATGTGGTGGTCTGCATGTTGAAGTGCCCTTTTGAAAACAGGTGCTTTACATCAGCCCACTGCTCCTAAAGATGGGTTAAATGCAGACAGGAAAAAAATAAATCAACAAAATTGAGAATCTTTAAAAATACGACTGAATATTTAGCTGCCAGTGTTTGACAATGTGGATGAGGTCTTTTTATTCAATGGGTGTCTGTATTAAGAGCCAAAATATACTGATAAAGGGAGGAGAAAGACACAAAAACACAGGTAAATGAAGTCCAGGTTGAAAAATGTAAATAGGCTACACTCCACTTTTTGCACGTGTCTCCCGCATCATTGTTTCTCGTGCCACCTGTACTGAGAAAGTATTTGGTCGTGTGTATAGTTGAGTGATGCAGATTAAACAGCAGCAAGCAAGCAAGAAAGCTATGATCATTTGGAAATAACATAAAATTGCAGGAGTTTTACAAAAGACTGGCTTGTTAAAAATCCACAGGGAATCCATATGGCCTGATGCAGAACCTATAGCATATCAATAAAAGTTCACGCCATAGACAGAACTGTAATTATTGATCCGTCTCAGACTATCCTGATTTGGGTCCTTGAATTGATGGGCATTGTTCCTGGAAAGTCCTTGAATTTGTTGTTTAAGAAGATGCAGGAACTCTGTTTGAATAAGTTGGTGTTGTCTTTGACCTAAATAAGTATATAGTGTGTACAGTGGAGAATTAGTTAGAGTGTGCCCAGCTTTTGTTAGTGTCTGCATGTGCAGACACACACGTGAACATGAGGTATATGCATTCCAGGGGCACAGGTGTGGCAGGTGTGGCAAGTGTATCCAGGTGTACTGTCATGTCTTGTCTCTGCACACAAGCACACACATACACACATACAAACTCTTCATCTGATCCTGACAATGTGGGGCCCACACCCTGTTTGTGCTACCAGGGTGGAAGCACAATGTCATCAGGGGATTATAGGTATAAACCTCAGCCTGGAGTTAACCGTTTAAGGGTGAAAATGCATGAGTAGCATTGTGCCTTTCATATTGTAGCTCTTCCACAGAACAAAAAACTGGCTATGACACGCTAGCATAGCACGCTATTGACAGTCACGCTTGTAAGAGGCCGTGCAGAGCGGGACAGCAAATCAATGTGTTATTGATTTTGTGACACTTGTGCTTGGCGCTAACTTCTAACTATGCCACCTCGCTCACAATTTAGCATTTAGAATTCAAATCAAGTTAATCTGTGTTCGTCAAAAGCTTCAGTTTTAGTAAAAGTGATTTTACTTTTTTTTTTTTACTTTAAAGGACTGTCCTCAAGGGATTCACTGCTTCTGTGTTTGCAAATATTGAACTATTCTGACTGAAATGCTGATAATGTATATTGTACATGACAAATTTTCACATTTGTAGTAGATTTCAACATGATAGAATTGTTGTGAGCCAGAGCATATTTTAAATAGGACGCTGTAAGTGCTTGACAGGGTTAAACTTGAACTTGAGAGCTGTCTGTGTCTAGCAGTCTATCAGGGTGTTCCCCTATGAGGCAGACACACGGGTGATTTGGAGGATCGGTATTAGGTTTCACTGCACCTGACGGGGTTAAGTCAACAACACAAAACTAACATATGAACAGTGCAAACAGCACATGCACTCACACATTCACAAAGGCATGCATGTTCCTACAGTGTGCATTATGTCAGTAACACTGAAACACTTTAGTATCAAAATGACAATTAATTGCTGAAATTGCCCACAGAAAAGCCATTTCTAAGTTCCCACATCTCTTAAAGCAATGTCAAAGCATGTTGAGGCAAAGGAACCCTGCTCACACACGATCTTAATGATTGCATACACTGTGAGCCAAGTATAGCTTTTACTTACTTTGCAAATGCAACATCAACTTCTAGAGCATCGATATGCCCCTGGCATAGGTAACACTTAATGTTATGGTTTTGCAATTTCTGAATAATTTCCAATATGTTTCAAGGAAAGAGCTATGTAATTTGGAACTAATTACAGAGAAATAGAGCCAGTGTTCAATTATTCCCAGTTAATTGCTGTGTAACTTTGACATTCTTTCAGTGTACAGCATATGCAGAAAAATGCAAAAATATGAACTGTGCCTACAGGCAAAGATACTTCAACAATTATGAGGGATAAAGTTGCCAGCAATAAATTAATAATGACTGAATATTTACTTGGATTGAAATGTTGCTTTTCTTTCAAGGAAATTCATATTTCCCCTATGTTTATTACTAAGTTACATAATCATTTCTATAAAACCCCTCAGGGGAGGCTGTAGGTCAGTGGGTAGAGTCCACTGAGTGATGGGTTCGATCCCTGCTCTTACTCTCTACATCTTGTTGTGTGCATGAGTGAGACACTTAACTCCCAACTTGCTCCCTGGGCACTTTGTATAGCTGCCCACTGCTCCCTTATGTGGATGGTTTAAATGCAGAGGACAAATCTCATGTTTGTACTTTGTATATATATGACAGTAAAGGCTATTTTTTAATATATTTAGTATAAATTATCAAGAAACTACTGTGAAGACCTGTAAATTACAGTGATACCAAATGTTATTGCCCAAATTATTGTTTTGAAGCTAAATTAAATTAAAAAAAAAAAGATTAATTTTATTTTATTTTGACCTTGGGAGCATCATGGGACTAAAATCAGCAAAAAAATCTTGCAGCATCTCTTGGTCTATGGGTCTGTTGTAACCCCATCGCAGTTCAAGGGTGGTCTTTGTTGTTGTGTGTCTATCTCTCTCTGGCGAGGAGTTTGACCACTTTCCAGTCGATGCTGTGCCTCTGTTGTTCGCAGGCAGCTGAGATAGTCTGTTTCTGGTGCTCATTCAGTTTTATATGTGATTTTGCACATTTGCCATATTAAGATACAGTACGTGTATGGAGGAAGCTTTCAATATCATTTTGATGTTAATGTTAACCCTTTTTTTCTTTTTTATCTTAGTTAAACTCAAGGTGCATTGGAAGGTCAAATATCTAAGATCTTGCTTTCCTCCAAAGTCGGAAATTATCCATGCTACTGTTTTTTTGATGTGGGCTTATCTGTCAGTATGTCCTGATGTGGCTCCACTGCTTAACATTACAAACAAGGAATCATAAATTAATAGGAATAAATAAAAAGTTCTTGTCACAGTGCACTAAGAAATGTCAGAGAGGACCTGGTGAAGGGAAGGGAAGCGCAATGTGATGGAAAGAAAGATATGCTAAACCCCACCAGTGTGCACACACACACACACACACGCACACACACACACACACACACACACACACACACACCCATACATACATTAAAGACTAAATGGCAGATTGTGCTCTTTCCAAGTTCAGTGGGTCACAATTGACACCCCCTGATCCAGCAGGGGCCCCAGTGGTCAGTGTTTATCAGTCCATTTCAGATGAGTTATATTTAGGGCAGCCTGGGCCAGACGCCATTCTCCCTGCTGATTCACTGGGCTGCTGGGAGCACTGCTCTACCTTATCCGGTTTCCACAGTCAACCCAGTGTAATTTGTCAGGATATGGCTCACAGAGCTATAAACCTGTGTCTGTGCATGTGTGCGTGCGTGTAAGTTTTACATTAAGTTCTGTCAGTAATAGCTCCTGATTTCCTCCCGCTCTTTCTCTTTTTCTTTCTTCCTCTCTCAATCTGAGACACACCCAGGTGTATGTATGACACACACCAAGACAAACACCGTCCCTCTCACACACACAGCCTACGAGTCAGATAAGAGCCCCGTTTATTCTGTAATACATTGAGCTATTGTGTGATTCTCCAAGGCAGCGAGCAGCGATTCCTCTTAAAGCTGTAGTAAATCATCTCTGACAAAGAGAGATGGCGAAAGGCAGAGATTTACACATCCATACGTCCCTGGCCTGGACAGTTGGAAGGGTGGAGTTCCTTTGTGTAACACGGCAGTGATGGATCAACATTTTTCCTCTCCGCGCTGTGCCACCAGTATCTGTGGCGCAGGAAGCTGACATATATTCTCATTCTGGAAATACATGTTCTGTCATTGTTTTTGTCTCTTGCCCCAGTCCCTCTTTCTATCTGTACTTCACTGTCTGACACACAATTTCCCAGGGATACAGCACGTCCTGCTGTCTCCTAAAAGTCTGTTTCATCTTATCAGGACTAACAGACAGACATGGGCACTACGGGCCTAAGTAAAGAAATAACTCCATGATAAAATAAAGGGGAGATGTTGTGTTCATGATATACAGAGAATAAATAAAAGAGACATTTATCAACAACTGAGACAAACAATTTTACAAAGCAGATTCTGCCTGTATTCCACAAATACATTTGATTATTAATCCATTTGTTCACTGCCCTTCCCACAATATTACCAGGCAGCTTTTGAAGTACAGACAATGAGCATCATTACTAAGATGTTTCCACAATGGATTTTCCCAAAGCTTGTCTTAAGCTTAGCATGTTTATATGTGGCCCAGCTGGAAGACTCATTTGCATAATGAAAGTAAAGAAAGTGTCCAGTCGAATTCAGAAATTCCTGGTAGTTGATGACTTCCTGTCTCCCGTTCACTGAGCAATCCAAACATTCTCCTGTCCTCGATTTCTCCTCCTCCTTCTCCTCCTACTCTTCTTGTCTTCAACCTCAGTGTACTTCATTATGCTTTTCTGCACAGCTCTGTCTAGACAAAGACTCAAATAATAGATCAAATATTTGACCAACTTGTTTCACCGAACAACTGAACAACTGCCTAACTCGAGAGATTAAACATTTAGGTTTTACATCACACATGAAGCAGAATTTTGAATGTGTTTTTTTTGGACTCCCTGTATGTGTCTGGCCCTGTCATGAAGCCAGTGATGAAGGGTGTATTGATTGGTGGGCCAGGCGCCTGGCGTATCGACTTGGCAGGAGGGCGATCCTTCAAGGCCTTCCTATTGGCACACTGAGTTAATCTGCGCAGCCTGATCAATACCACCTAACTGAAAACTATCATTGCACAGCATCCCACATCAGTGCTGTGTTTGTTTGGCTTTTATTAGCTTTATGTGTGTTGATAGAGGTTGAAGGGATGATTTGTATCTGTGTGACAGGGAAAGTGATGCCTCTTTTGTGCCTGTAGACGATGGTGCTTTTTTTTGTGGAAGTGTTATATGTTCGCTCCATGAGTCATGGGCAGTAAAGTCAGAGTGCAGCGCTGTGAGGTCATATAAACAGTATAGCATGCTATTATAAATCTGCAGCTTGATTTCCAGCCTGCCTCAGGCAAAGTACGGCAACTTGGCAATGTGTTTGCCATTGAAAGGGCCGACTGAGTGGCTGGATTTAGTGTTGCTGACAGTGTGTTCTTGCTCTGTAGAAATTGTGGTTTTCTTTCAACTAAAATGCCGGAGAAGGATGAAATGAAAACTCTGTGCTTAGGCTCTCTAACTCTGTCTCGCCCTGTTTTTGCTTTTCTGTTTGTGTCATTTTCTGTGCACCTTCCTGCTTACATTGTGGGTGTTAAACATCTTTGTCTGTGTATGCCTCCTTCCTTGTCTGTTTTATCTTTCCATGTATTATTGTTTCTCTGCTCTATTTGTTCTCCTGCAGGCCTAACATGGAGAACACTGGTCAGGTCAGTGAGTCTGGCTCCTCTACGGTTAAACATGCCCTCAACCCTGACAAAACCTTCATGCAAGTCCACTACCTCAAGGTGAGATAAATATGTGAAATACCTGTGTCTTTTTCAGTTTCATGTGTATCACTTTTAATGACTATAGATGTTGCTCCAGTGTCTCTCGCTCTCTCTCTCTCTCTCTTTATATATATATATATATATATATATATATATATATATATATATATATATATTTTTTTTTTTTTTTCTTTGATGGATCATGTCTTCTTTTTCCAGGGTTACTTCCTCCTCAGGTTCCTGGCCAGTCAAGTTGGAGAGCAACAGTTCATCAGCTTCTTCAGTTTATTTGTGAAGAAGTACCATGGGCAACTCATTTTGTCTCAGGTGAGACTGTAGCATGGGAAATTTGATCTACTTAACAGAGAATTTCACTGTTGTCTTGCAGCAAGAGGCTGTTAATAAAATCTGAGCTCAGATGTGGGCTGTTTCAATATGACCTGCCTCTGAGCCAAAGTGTTATTTCCAACCATAAATGAATGGGAAGCTGATGTAAGCTTGATTGCCACTGTGTTACAATTGTTGAAAATGCTCCAGCAGCTTTTCAAATTGATGGTCGTAGATCTGATCAGCCACATATGTTTATTCTCCTGGGGTCATGAAGCTGAGTGATCACACCTGGAATTTGGTACGTTTGTATGTGTCTCCGTTTGTGGGATATGTGATGTGTTCCACCTGGCTCCTGTTTCTTCAGTGACAGGCTGAGTCTTCCCTCTAAATAATGGATGTAACATAAACACTGTTTAACCTTGCACTTCTGACGTTAGATCAGGTATGCCTTTCTCTTTTGTTTTTTTTCTTCCGCTCACACGTCACTGAATGCCTCAGTTTCTTTCTCTTTTTTGTTCTTTTTGACAGGATTTCCTGCGAATGCTGCTGATTACCTTTCCCGGCTTGGAGAGGTATGTAAGTGGCTATGAATAATGCTTACAGTGTAATTCATGAATAATGAAAAAAACATGTCTAGACATTCAAACCACTTTGGTTTGTGCTCAAGTGTCAGTAGCCTGGTTGCCAGACAGATTAAAGATATGTTATTCATCAATTTCTCTTTGAATTTAGTCCTCTGTGTTTTTTCCTCAACAAATGTGACTTGTTAATAGATTTACTGTCAGCTATATGAGCATGTGATGATTTGGCCTCTGTTCTGGGTCCTGCTGTGGAAACATGACTAGCGAAAGCTCCTAAACCCAATCCTGTTAAGAAGTCTCATCCACTCTCATATTAATTGAAGTATAAAAGGATAACTGCTCCTCCTGCTCTCCTCCTCTCTAATTTTCTCCCTCCCCCCGTACTTGCTTAATCATTCAGTTCTCTATTTCTCCTGATTGCCTCATTAACCTCTTCATCTGCTTGCCTCTCTGTCATTCACTTTCTCTTCTCCATCCTTTAACTCCTCAGCACCATTTTGTCTACTGTGTTGTCTTTTTGCCTATTCTGTCATGTGGAGTGTGCTGCTGGGCTAGCAGAGATTGATTGAATTTAACAGGGGGAGTTGGGGACAGTCAATATTTGGATCTGATGCCTCTTTCAGTAAACAGCCTGCTAGAGGGTGCAGGATAAGAATAGACACTCACTGTTGAGGGTCATGGCCGCTCTTTGTGCAGGGCGCAGGGTCATTTGTCCTGCCCATTCCCCAGAATAAATGAGGAACGTTTATTTATACAACTAAACATGAAAACTATAAACCTGTAAAAAAAAAACAAAAAAAAAACAAAACACAGATTTGCACTAATCAGAAGCTGCTGTTTTCCAGGAATCACCGTCACTCTTCTCATCTAATAAACAATTAAATGAAAGATAACAAGCTCAACATGAAAAAAAACTGGTAGATACACATCTTGTCAGCTTTTATACTGTAGACATACTGTAGAGCTTATTTCTATCCAATCCTTTTATGAAACCGTATTTGACAGGCCATGTGGTGTATTAACATTTTGTTTGAAAAAAAAAACTCCTGTAATACCATGTAATCCTGCCTTTTGTGTCTCATTGTTGATGTGCCAAATGTTTAGTCTTTGGAAACTCTCTGTGGATCTAATAAATTATTGTATACTCTCTGTGGCTCAACTCCACATGCCAAAAGCTCAATTTACCTTATGGTGAAATCATGATGACACAATCATTTTTAATGTCCGATTTCTGGGCAAAATGGTGGTTCAAGGGGAGTATTGCCTCTTCTCGTACGCTAGTATGAACAGATTTTATGAACTTAAATTTATTGAAAGCCCTCAAATTTGCCAGCAAATACACAATAGGAAATGATGCAATAGGACTCGTGTTTGGGAGCAAGGTGCCAAGACCTTGAAACAAAACAGCAGTTTCTCTAAACCATTTTTATCCCCACTGACATGGGTACGGCTGAGTGTCTAAAACACGCTTTGGCACAATAACCTGTATGAATGGCATGAATTGCGTTGTTTCCATATGTATCTTACTTATTTTAAGACCAGTCATGACAACATTTACGTGCATGCAATTACCATTACAGTTAAAAGCAATTAGCTCATTGACAGAAACTGGGGGCCATCACGCTGTCATGACAACCTGGAAAATGAGCATGTATGTACTCTGAAATGGTATCTTTACATGAGATTCCCATCTCATAAATTCAGATTGGACCAAATTCCTTTAAAATATTTTTGGCAAATATGAGAAATCATTAATTAAGCTTCAGTTAGAAGAGAGAGAAAATGGCAGAAAAATGTAAATTATAGCCCTCCACTGCAAAATAACCCCTTTAATGGGCTGAACGTGACAGATTAATATACAGTAATGACTTCAGATTAGCCAAGTGTGGAATTTTCCTTTAAGCACAAACAGGCAGGGAGATGCTGTGTAGTTACTTTACGACTTACTGTGTACTTTGTATACCCTACACTCTGCGTACACACTGCAGACTGCTTGTGAAATGTTTGCTTGCATATACACTTATCTTTGCAAGTCAGTTCTATCACCATGTGTGTTTTCTGTGCATGATTTATGTCTGTGACTGTTTTTATGTGTAAACCATCCTCTTTGACACATACGTGCTCACTATACATGCATACATATGAACCCAATTCATTGTCTGTACATGCCTGCATAGGAAAGTGGGTGTGATCCTCTTTTTGTTTAAGGTGTTGGCCTAAACCTCAAGTCCACCGCGACCCCAACAATATTTTCCCAGAACTGTGTTTTCATAGGGTGTCTTGGGCAATAACAGTCATTGCTATAATAATAGGAATAATACTAACACTTGTGCCATTGTGTTTCAGAAAAGGCCTCACCCTCAGTGCTATTTACGCTGAATGGCTCGATCGACCGGGAATTCCAAAGGTATGAAAAGTCTTTCTATTTTTTGTTTTGAATAATACTAATCTATAACTTCAAAAATTAAATTAATTTAGATTATTATGTATAAAATATATTATTACCATCTAGTCACAATTTATTAATAGTACACATTAGTGCAATAATTCAGTACGACTGATTTGTTTTTAGAGTCGGTTTTTAACTTTTTTTTTGTCCACTGTGCTCAGAGGCATCATGTCTTCAGTCATAAAATAAGTAATTACTTTTATGTTCTTCCTCTTTTTTTGTTTCTTTATCGTATGAGTTAATGGAAACAAATTAACACACAGATGTTGTTTTGGGGTACTTTTTTTTGGCATTTGTTGTGAACCTTTATAACCTGGCACATTTTATGCATTGGGCAATAATTTCATAGTTTTGTGTACTCAGTAGACTTATTTCCTGGTTATGGAACAAATTTGTTTCCTCAGTCTCAGTTCGAACCGGCTGTTGTCACATCTTCGTCTTAAGTTTTTCACTTACCCAGACCACTCCCATGCAGTGTACTGGAGCTGATATTGTTTTACTTTTTTGTCAGTCCTTAAAGGGCAAACCAAGCTTATGTTTGCTTTCCTAGTTTTTCACTCTTTTTTTGTTCTTACTTTTCAGTGGACACTTGATGTTTACTGCAGATACATGCGAGTTCAAAGCCAGCAGTGTTACACATAGTTAAATATATGTATACATGTTGTTTTTGGGAGGAGTAAGCTTTAAGCATTTTCTCTTAAGAGGACAGGAGTGGCCCAGCATTTATCTTGCTATGTACCAGTTGTAAATAGCAGTGTAATGGAGCTTTCATAATGGCAATTATGCCTCATATTAGAAGTCAGTAACTTTCAGTATATAAACACTTATATACTTAAATGGTGTGTGACTATTAGCTGGTAGGTGTTTTTCAACTGCTAGATGTTGACGATGATGATTTTGATGATGATGGTGTATTTGTTGTTCAATTGAAGAAAGTTTTTCAAATCAGTTCCCCAAAATACATCAGGATGACATATTATAAGGCATCGCTTGCTGTTTTGCTCTTGAGAGAGCTAATCATGCAGCTAATAGTGTTATTGTGTTGTTGAATCATTATCTTCCCCTGTGTTACCAGACTGTTACTGTTTGTTTACAAGGTGAGCAGGTCTGCTCTGCCTCTGCCCTCTAACTGAGAAAGACCTGCGGTCATAGATACTGGGATTGCAAGACCACACACACACACACACACACACACACAATCAATCAATCCACTTTAACAGCTTCTTCAATTCTCCCATCTCCATGGTAACTGATCTTAATTACCACTGTGTGTATGTGCATTTTTGTGTGTCTGTACTCTTGTTGCTGTCTGAGAACCTTCGCCATCTAGATTATGTGATGATGTAACTGGAGCCTTTCAGGGGCCTCTGAGGGTGTGAAGGACAGCGTGAAGGGACTGCTGTTTTCTCACACCAGATTGGGCGACGGCTAGAGTATTCTTACAGAGGCTTTTTTTTTGTGTTTGATGTTCCAGTCACCAGCTAATAAGATCAGCCGGATCGATTGAAACCTTTTACAAATGCAAGTGCTTTTATATTATGTACACTTGACATGAACACATTTTTAAAGTCTCGCACTCTCTGCCTGCTCTCCATTGCTTGACAGTGTGCTTGAACTGGAGAAAGGCAGGAAGTGGTTTGGCCTAATAATAGACAATGACAGAATTCACCAATCCCAGAGTAAGAGATGTGGAGTGGGAAGGCCAACGTCGACCTATTTTAGACCTCAGAGTTTAGATGAGTAAGCACTCCCTTTGAGACTTTTTGATTCACCAGAGCTTTCAATTTAATACCTCCTACCCTACAATAACATTTTATATTTATATTTTTTCTGCCCATGGCTTATGAATAGAAAAAACTCTCGTGACAATTTATTTAAACATCATTATTTAAACTGCCTTATCCCGTATTAAAGTACTTAAATGTTTATTGTTCTTTCAGGCAGAAATTGGATTTGGATTTATTTTGCAGTAAGTCTGAGCAGCTTAAAAATAAGCTAAATTGGCTGATATGACAAATAAAAGAGTGTCAATTACTGAAGCTCATAACCTTTTCCTTTGAAAATTAGGACTGTCTGTCGAACCTGAATACTTTTTAAATGTAGCCACTCAGCTGTTTGCAGCATTAACGATTTAATACAAATAAACCCTGGAAGCTGATGCCAAATTCTTGGTCAAATTTCCAGTCAAATTCTTTGATTCAAATCCCAACAAGTTAAATCTTTTTACTTTTTAGATGGAGTAAACAGTTTTTATTAAATACTTTATGTCTCTACTCAATAAAGAAAGGCATTGGAAATGTGTTTGTATTGATACAAAAAAAGTCTGATGTTGTTACTGTCTGGCTAAAATAAAAATTAAAAAAAACGAACAAAAAACACTCACTAAACTGTATTGATTGTTGGGAAATATAGGACATTCTTGTCATGTTTATGAGTGAGAGGTGTAACTTCTGAACATGCAATCTGACACTGAGAGACAGATGGGGGTGTGGGATGAACAGAGAGTCCGAGGAAGACAAAAGCCTTGCTATTCAGAGACAGTGGTGGAGATCTAGGCAGCAAAAGAGCCATGTGTGGTATCGTGTTACACAATACTCCAATTTACTGCTTCAACACTCACTACTTTCTGTATAAGCCACTCTAACACCTCTGTGTGTGTGTGCGTCTCTCCACCCATCTCCTCGCCTCTTTCATACACCTTCATGCTATTTCTGCTGGAGTACTTGTTTAATGCGCAGAGAGGAGGAGCACTAGTCATGCATGTGGTTATAGTATTGAACTTTGTGTGTGGCTATGGTAACGCTAATAGCTGAATTGCTGTGTGTGTATGTGTGGGAATGTGTATCCAAACTATTACATGAATATGATGCTGCTGTTTTTTGTGTGTGACATTACGAATACTTTGCTTCCATACACCCCCTGTCTGACTCCCCACACACACAAACACAGACAACCCTCACCGTCATCGCTCTGATATGTGATTCACATCACTTGAGCTCTGCTGAAAGCCTTAATAAGGTTAGAGAGTAAGTGCTCTGTGTGTGTGTGTGCGTGTGTGTGTGTGTGTCTGTGTGTGTGTGTGTGTGGGACTGAGGTATCTGTCCGTCTTGTAGCTGCTAGTTATTGAGGTGATAGTTTCTTCCTCCTCCTCCTTCTTTCCCTCTCTGCTGCTCCACTCTTCCTCCTTTCTCTCATCCTCTGGAGTCAATTCGCGAATTTCCGTCAGAGGAACAAGTGATCGCACTCCCACCTCCTCCCTCTCCTCCCACCTCTCCTCTCTCCCTCCCCTTCCTGCTTTGCTTGCTCTCTCTCTTTCTTTCTCTCTCTCTCTGCCTCTGCAAAGCATTCCACTCTGTCTCGATCACTTGCCCCTGGCTCACTGCTTTCCCTTCTTCTCTGTCGTTCAGTGGCTGTATGAAAGGAGCACCGTGTGGTCACAGACGAAGCTGGTGGAGGAAGTCAAGGCAGAGGTAAGCTTTCTCACTCTCTCTCTCTCCAGTCTCTTCTTCTTGTCTTCAGGGAGTGGCAGACAGCTCTCAGATTTGAAATATTGCACCTCAGACTGCTTGATGGTGATTGTCATCTTATACTCACCACTCACTCTCCTGCCTCCTCTCAGTTTCATATACACGCTCTGCTTCACAATGTATGATACCATCTCTTATCTCTTCCTCTCTTGCACTCTATCTACCTCTCTTTTGCTCATTTGCTCCCTGTCTCAGTCTCTCCCTCTGTCTGTCTCTTGAGCGAAGTGCTGCACACAGCGCTGTACATCTGTTGCGTGTCATTCTGTGCTGCCTATCAGATTTCCTATAAAGCTATAAAGCTCCTATATGTTGTTCTTAATTGCTTTGCCTAGCTGATGCATTTTTGCTGCTTATCTGTCAGTTTAAATAAAGAACTAATGGGAATATTTGTCAGATATATTTTAAATACCCTGAAACACAAAGAATGCTTGAGTGACTTTGGGTCCCATAAATGCCTTGTCCACTTTATGTGCTGTAAACCGTGTTTAGTTATTTATTCATTATTTTTAACAAACGACAGCGGGTTCACTCTGACATATAAATTGAAGCAGAGGAGAGGGGATAGAGTTTGGCCTTGATAGTGATTGGCTGTTTAATGGAGATCTATGGTGTAGGGAGTTGCTCCTCTCCAGGCGCCGTCACAGCAACATACTTTCACTATTACTCTTTTGTCTCGGCCTGCCGTTTGTGTTGGTTACATATGGAGCTCAAGCGAGTGCTGAAAGGTTGGAATTAATGTGCGTGTGTGTGGGTGAGAGAGAGGGAGCAAAGGGGCTGTAGACTGCTGTGCACTGTGTGTGTGTGTGTGTGTGTGTGTGTGTGTGTGTGTCTACTTTACAGTCTTTTGCCTGTGTGCCTTTCCACCTGAGAGATGGAAAGTGCGCCTTAAGTCTGTTTATATTTACTCTCTGCTATTGGATGTGACCATTCACCATCTCTCTTACACCCTGTCCTTTCTCTGCTCTGTCTCTGTCACTGATTCCTCTTCTGATGTCTCCTTTTTTTTCTCTGCTCACTCCAAACCTGCCACTTTGGTGTCTCTCTCTACCTCTACCTTCTCTTCTTTTTCCCGCCTTCACTACCTTACCTCCACCCCTCCTCCCATCCTGCCTCCTGCAGGTTGTAAAATGGATTCGCCTCAGTCAGAGTCATCAGGAGAAGGGCAGAAAGCGGAAGCGAATGGAGCCCAAGGTGAACTACAAAGAGGTAGGAGGCACTCTACTGTGTTAAGACATCTGTCTGCCTTCCCTAGGCTATACCTTTAACTCTTGTGTGTGTGTGTGTGTGTGTGTGTGTGCATTGCTTTTGTAAACCTTTATCTTCCTGTCTATTTTTGCTCAAAAAACTAGCTGCAAAGCGTGAGCCGTACAGTGTTTTTGTTTGCCTGCCAACACAATTATCCCCCAATTCTGTTTTGTGTCTGTGAGGACAGCCTACCCTGTTCTACACATATTTAACCTTTTAAGAGCTTGTATACATCACATTCCCTCCTCTGCTTCTGTGTGTGGTCATGGCCAATGTGTGTGTGGGATGATGTCTGTGTTTGTCTGGAGGGGATGGGGGGTGAGGACCATTTAGTCTCAGCACTGTGGGTTTGACACTGGCCTTGAACCTTTGTTGCATTCCTCTTTCTCTTCCCATACTTCCTGTCAATTCACACTTTTTCCTACCAAATAAAATATCCATAAAAAGACGGTTTTGCCTGTGTGTGTAGTGTTAATTAGTTCTCTCGAGGGACGGCTAATCCCCTCCACCCACTAATTGACACACACACTTGCACACACGCCTGCATCATTAATGAACACACACTGATCTATAAGCCACAGAGGGCCAGAAGTCATTAGTGAGCATGAAGCAGCTTCTATATATCACTCTCAATATGCTCAGATATTGTAGACTGTAGGAAACATTTGCAAAGTACATTTTATGGCATGAATAACTTAGGTTAGTGCCCCTGGGTGCCTTTGAATAAAATTTTTCATTCATTGCGAGAAGATTGTGTATATCCAGTGATTTTTTGGCCTTTAAATTTCCCTTCAACACTCACTTTGTACCACAGCTGTCAACAGATGTAATGTAAGCTTCATTCATAATAAGCTACAAAATTTATATCTAAATTCCAGGGAGTATTTTACAAGTCTCTGTGTTGGAACATGATTTTTCTGGATTAGATTACTTCCAATTCCTGTGTTGTAATTTGGAGCGCACAGTGAATGAAATACCTGTGGAGTCTGCAACCAGTGCAGCTGACTTCAACCACCCGATACCTGCCGTCTGGCATATTTACAACATACACACACATACACATTTACTTCTAAGGGGCAGTGAAGGGGCCTCTTCCTGTGGGGACCAGAGAGTTCTGAAATCAGCCTCATGAAAGAATAGCCAATTACTGTCCACTTGGTGATACACAATAGTGAGAAAGAGGGAGGGAGGGACGATTGGATGGACGGATGGAGCGAGGGAGAGGGAGGGGATGTGGGAGGTCAGCGTTTGAAGTTACACCATAAAAGCCATCCTGAAAGGAAACACGGAGAGACCCCCCCTCCTCTATCCATCCACCTCTCTCCCCCTACTCTCCTCCTCTATGTCTCCCTTCCCTTTGTTTCTGCGTACAGAGTGTGCCCCATGGATGGACCAGGTGTATTTTATATTACTCTTTCATGTACTTCAAACGCCCAACAGCCCAATTTCTGCTCAACCCCTCTCTTCATCTACCTCTCCTCCCTTTCTCCTCCTTGCATCTACCTGCCTGTTGCAAGGCTATAAATCATGCAGCGTACCCAAGTGGTGAAGGAGGAGAGAACAACGAGGGGAAGATGGTTAAAACACAAGAGACAGGGAGGAAAATGTTTGGATGAATCAGAGATGAAGATACAACTGGAGCAAAGAGAGTGCAATATGAGAAACAACACT
This sequence comes from Synanceia verrucosa, assembly GCA_029721515.1. Lineage (NCBI taxonomy): Eukaryota > Metazoa > Chordata > Actinopteri > Perciformes > Synanceiidae > Synanceia > Synanceia verrucosa. The sequence continues at coordinate 19,490,934 of CM056551.1, read as the reverse complement.
TGACGCCACTGCTGGGCATTATGTGTCCCCTGTGGTTATCTTTTAGATCCATTCAAATTGGAATGGAAACATGAATTAAAGCCACAAAATTATGCAGTTGGATGGAAAAATACAAAAGGAAAAAAATAGCAGATGATTTGAGAATAAATAGATGATGGAATGACAGTGTGGAAAGAGAAAGAGAGGATGAAGAAAAGATAGAGAGCAAATCTGAGAGACAAGATTTTAGGAGCTGAGGATTTGAGCAAGACTAGCAGTGAGGTAGAAGTTAATGATTATGAATTCCAGTAAGGTAATGACTCAGTTACGGGTATTTGAAGAAATGAAGAGCAGAGTGGATATTTGAGGAGATGAAATATTACTGGACTGGTCAGATGATGTAAGAGTGGTTAGAGAGAGAGAGGAAAGAGATGGCGAGGGAGGGAATAGAGAAGGTAGGACATTTAGTGGGGAGCTAGGGTTGCATTTAGCGCTAATGACATCATGGATGATTCGGGGATATACACACACACACACACGCACACACACACACACACACACACTCAAACCTATAGATGCATTCAGAGGAAAGAGCCAGACACCCCCCACAGAGCAGCCCGAGATCTGGTCAGTTAAATAGAGCCTGAGTTTATTACCAACTTCCCGTCGTCTCTGCTTCTGTGGTACATTATTGATTCACACGCACGCCTCTGACTTTTTTGTGTACACGTGTAGCTTTGACGGGCGTGCGTGTGTCCAGTGTGTGTGGAGAGGTCTATAGAGGGATATTAGTCATGCCCGTGTGGTAATGGGCCTCATTTTGCTCTCATTTTCATCTGCGGTCTCCGTAATGAGGGGTTCCGTCTACCCCTGCTGATCAGGACAGGAAACCCTGTAGGGTAAAAGAGCTGGGAATTGTGGGTTGGGGGTGGGGGGGAACTTTTCTGGCAACGACAGCCTCCTCTGCTCTTCAAAGATGCTGTTTGTAAGTTATTGATCTGGGTCTCATATTGATCAAACGGACTCCACGGTAAAATGCCTCAAAGATGATCAATAGGTATCATAATATACCTAAAACCTTTCTGAAAACCTTAGAGTGCAGCTTTTGCTATATAGCATGTTCGATACTCTCTGGGTTCGTGGAAGAAATATCCTCATTAATGGTATGACACATGCAGCAATTCTTCTTACACATGTAATGGTCAAGATTAAATTTAGAATTTTATTGTTACCAGAGTAATCTTACTGAAGACTGACATAGTTCTAGTTTACGCTTCTGCACTAGAAAACAATATGTCTGATGCAGCATGACACATCCCAGCGCCTTTGGTGCAGATGTGATAAGGTTCTGTATATAGAAAGTGTTTACATAGCTCTTCCTCTCGATAAACAAACCCGGGAAATGGTGTAATCATGAATTCTTTTCATTCCTGCAGAAATAGTTCTGCACGACACTATTTTTAACTTACTTCTGTGAATCTCAAGCTGCACAACAATGTCCACCAAACTTATTTTAGTTCATATTGTGATCATAATTCTGAATCTCTAAAAATATGATCTTTAGGTTACTTTATTATCCCTCTTTGTAGTATTAATTTTACAGACTGTATCTCAGGCTCAGAGCATAATATATATCAGAGCAGGGGCATGTTTCTGTGTACCACGATAACTTTACAGATGCAGCAGAATATGTGGATGATGAGTCAGCCTCCATCTCAGTGTCACTCTGTCACCTCATTCACACCTACATGGCAATCTGCACCATCCCATGATCGATGCCATGGGTTACTGTGAAAACACGTACCACCACATTTATGCTTGTGGCTGAGCAGGTTGTTTTGAGGTTTTGAGAAACAGTCTGTCCTCAAACAGCCCTTCAAACTGTACAGTGTCATCTGTGGAAAGAGACTGGATTTAATTTACTTCAGATTTGTCTGACTACTAGACAAATTCACAACATCTTCTATATATGAATATTATTATACATACTGAAGGTACATTTTTCACAAAGAGAGAAAGGGTTGTACTTTTTACAAAAGAAAATCTTAAAGCAGTACTAAGTCAAAGGCAAATGGACTTTTCTTGGAGGTACTTTCACCTCTCATCCATAAAGCTCCTATACACTATATGACTTTTTTTCCTCAATCCATGTTACATTTTTAACTCTTTAATAGATGGACCCACAGCAAGTATTGTTTCCAAGATCAAGAGTAATAACTAAAAACTCATAACGCAACCTGCTCAAGAGGTATCAGGATCTCTGCTCAACCACACTGGATGTGGACATTATTACCTCCACCAAGGAGGTTATGTCTTCACCGGGGTTTGTTTATTTGTTGGTTTGCAAAATAACTCAAAAAGTTGTGGACAGATTTTGACAAAATTTTCAGGATTGGCCGGAAGTGGCCAAACTTATTAATTTTTGGTGGTGCCGTTGAATCGGATCCAATCACCACCAAAAATTAATAAGTTAGGCCACTTCCGACCAATCCTGAAAATTTTGGCAAAAACCATCCACAACTTTTTGAGTTATTTTGCAAACTGACAAACCAACAAACAAGCCCTGGTGAAAACTTAACCTCCTCCTTACTTACCTACCTTCAGTAAACCTACAGCAAAATGAACTGTGGTGACTGAAATCCCTTGTGTTGTGCAGAGGTACGATGCTGATAGTTTGAGAGGGGAGGTGGTGGGAACTGGATCCACTGTGGGAGGGTGAAGAGCAGGGAGGGCACGATCAAAATTCTCTTCAGTTGTAGTTCTTCCAGTTGACCTCTTCCTCTTTCTGTTTGTTTAGAATTTGACCAGTACCTTTGAAATAATGGTTATCCGTTTAGTAGTGGTGGTTTTCATGGTGTCTGTGTTGTTGATGTTTTCTTCAATAAGACGTCACCATTTCAAAGTACACTCCACCCCTGAGCAGTATTGACGAGAACACAACACACATCTGGTTTTCCCTCATCTCTGTTGTCCAATCTCCCGTGCACTCCTGTCTCCTGGTTTCTACTCCGCTACTCTTTCTCTCCTACACTTTTTTCTGACTTGCTCTGTCTTTCTCAGTGATTTATTGGCAATGAATCAGGGATGAGGGAGTATGCCGGAGAGAGATGGGAACATTCAGCGAAATGGCTGTTTCCGGCCAGACTTCATCACATCAGGATGGGAAATGGTCGGAAGAAAAGTGTGTGTGTGTGTGTGTGTGTGTGTGTGTGCGTGCGTACGTGTGTGTGTGTGTTTCTCCATTATCAGACCAACTGGGGATCAGCTAAGGGCTGCTCACAGTCTGAGTCCACTACTGTGAGCCACAACCCCTTAATGGTCTTTTAAATGAAATCAAAACTCACTCTGCTCACATATGGAAAGGCATACAGAGATCATGCCAAATAATCTTTGCTATGGCTTTAGAGGAATATTTAAATCACAGTATGTCTAGCTGTCACATGGAGTTTATTGTGTAGCTGTGGCTCACTTTTATGGGTCCAGTTGTACTCCGTACCTCGTGCAATTTTGAACTTATTGTGATGAAGGGTTTGTGTGCCCCTTTCACCCTAGGATCTGTGCTGTCTGATTAGGGACTTCCATGACAGACTGGTTTCAGATGACAGGTCAAGCAAAGAGCAACACAGACTGTGGGCTCATTTCTGCCCATATTGTAAAATCCTTTGGCTGTGTTTAATATTATTATTATTAATAATAATAAATATTGATGACATTAACTTAATACATATTGTACACATTGTTGATACATTGTGGACATTACTGTTGATAATTCTCTTTGCACAGTGAGTTTTTACAAAACCAGTTGTCATTTTTATGAGGTGGCGAGGCTTTCATTTAAAAAAAAAACAAAAACAAAAAACAACTCACCAATGGAGATGTCAGGAGAAAGTCAAGCTGAGAAACCAGGGCGCTCATAGGCATATCTAAGCTCCACGTTTGAGATTTTGGAAATGAGAAATGATTCCTGTAATTTCAAATGTCTTTTGTGTTCACCGTGTACAAACCACATGTCTGCATTCAAGAGCTCACCATCCAACCTGACAAAGCAATACAGCAATGTGCTGATATTAGAAAAAATACTCACTGTACTTGTGAATATGTTTTAAAAGTAAGTACTTTAGTGCTTCAACTTGAGTAAAATTTTGACCAAGCAACTTTTATTTGTCGTTGAGTAAGATTTAACCATGAGTATCAGTACTTTGACTCAAGTTCTGGAGTTGAGTACTTTGTCCACCACTGCATATAAATAGGTATAACTTTGCAGCAACAACAGACATGCACATGTTGTCAAAGATGGTCATGGTGAAGAGGGAAATGAGCAATCTGAGATCATGGGCTTTGCGTAGTGACTGAAAGGATATGATTATGGACACAAGAGGAAGCCATTATGGATTATTAGTTGCACCATCCACTTCTATTTAACCTCCTCTGCTGGAGTATAAACTGCTCTCAGAAAGAGGTACAGTTTGCAGACAATTCTTATCTACTTTCTCACATGCAAGGCACTGCCATTAATAGCTGGACCAACACAAAAGCACTCACATACTGTGCTACTGGGGAATGGATTACTAGATGAAGGTTCCCTTAGGGTTGAACTCATGAGCTCATTGAGAGATAGTGAAGTAAGAGAGAGAGAGAGGGAGTCCAGAACATCTAAAGAGACAACAGAGCTGGAGTGAAACAACCGATCAATAAAAGCATCTTACTGGCTTTGTCATTGTCTGCAGTAACTGTTGTGAAAAGTGCTGACCAGAAGAAACATTGTGTGGGAATCAGGGTATAAGTGTGGCAAACAAGCTCTGTTTGATTCACCCTCCTCTCACTCTGACTTTTCGTCAATATGCTGTTGATCCAGCATTACCTGTCAATGAAACTTCTCAGTCCACTCGTGTGCCCGTTTGAATAGATGTTTTAGCATGTATTTTTTATTTTTTATTTTTTTGCTTTATAACAAAGCCGATGTGCTTCTACAGATCATAATTCACACCTATGTCTGCGTGCTTTATTGCACTGGTGACTGGTAATGTTTCCACTATACGTGACCCCAGGGTTTAACTTGTAAAACTCATGCCGTAGTATGACAGGATATTACTGTGTAAACAGACTAAGAGTAAAATCCACACAGTGTCTGTAAAACAGTACATGACAGGCAGATGTGTGCCATCTGACTGATGATGCTGTAGTTCTGTCAGCTCCATTTTAATCCCATCACAACATCTTAAAAATAATATAAAATCAGGCTGTTTTACGCTCCATTTCTTCAGACATTTTCTCACGTCTTCACTGATGGAGAGTGAAAACTGTTTTCTTTTCGCATAGGTTGTAAAAAGGCTAAGAGAAATTCATCAGCGGGGCGAGCATTGGAGATGGAAAAGATTTATGTACAGAGATGGGAGGAGAGGAGAGAGAGGAGATGGCTCCATTTGTGTTGTGTTAATGAGGGAGAGCAAGAGAAAGAAAGTGAGAGGGGGAGAGCACCGGCGTGTATTTGTCTCATTTATCACTCAGCAGCAGTTCTGTTTTCGGGGTCATTTGAAGCTCGCAGCCTGTCTCATCTCGTCAGGGGACTCCCTGCAGTCTGCGTTGCGTGCATGCATGAGTGTGTATGTATGTATATATGTATATTTTTGTGCACGGGTGTATACAGTAAAATAGGGGAGGGGTGTAAAGAGATCACCAGTCAGGAGTGATGATGCTGACAAGCAATTTTATAGCAGACATAGCACTTAGGGCACATAGCACTTTCATGACTCTCGAAGGAACACACCCATGCTCACAAATACACAGACACACACAGGGTGGGGGTGGGGGGGGTATCTTCAACATGCTTTTCACTGAAGTGTTCAAGAAGAACACACACACGCTTACACACAGACACACACACACATGCACATATTCTGAATCCCAGAAGCATTTGAGTGTCATTAAAGTGCAGCTGTGTTTGTCTTTCCAGCACACATGGAAAACACATCAGGGACAGAGAGAGAGAGAGAGGGAACACAGCCTGCTGAATATGGCTGCCACAGTACTGACAAAACAAGCACAGCACTTTGTCACTCACACAAATACGCATTGTTCATTTTGGAGTCAATTCAAACTCAAATTTAGACATTGAGTATAATGCAGTGCTATAAAAAATCAGCATGGCGTGGAGGTCACGGTGCTAAACCTAGTGGTGCTCATGCTCAATATTGGGCTGGGCTGTAAAAATGGAGTTGGCTTTATAGTGGTGGGAAATGAATCAGTGCGTTTCACATAAAAGCTGATTTAGGCGTCACCTCTTAGCGTTCATAGGTACAGTACGTAATGCTGCGTTTGTGTGTCTGTGCTGTGCACGTACAATTGCGGCATGCTGAGTGCTAAAACATCTGCCTTTCCCGGTAATGACTTGGGAGCTGACATCGCCCTCAGACAGCCCTGACGCAATTAGCCTTGTCGGGCACACACAGATACACACAGATACACACATATGCACACAAAGTAGTGTCAGCTTTATACAACAAGGCCCATAGACGCTGAAAATTGTAGAAATCCTTGCATATGAAATCAATGAGTAAACTAGAAAAGCACTCAGAGAGCACAGACCTCCGCCAAGGCGGCGGCGGGGGTAATTTTAAACAAAAATGCTGCATGGAGGTTATGTTTTCACCAGGGCTTGTTTGCTTGTTTGTTTGTTGGTTTGTCGGTTTGCAAAGTAACTCAAAAAATGATGGACGGTTTTTGACGAAATTTTCAGGATTGGCCAGAAGTGGCCTAACGTAAAACTAATTTCTGGTGGTGCCGTTGAATCTGATCTGATCACCACCAAAAATTAATCAGTTTTAAGTTAGGCCATTTCTGACCAACCCTGAAAATGTCATTAAAATCCGTCCATAACTTTTTGAGTTATTTTGCAAACCAACAAACCCCGGTGAAAACATCACCTCCTTGGCGGAGGTAAATATCTTGGAGATCTGACAGTGTGTTTAGGGCGAGCTTGTCTTCACAGAGGCTGTCTGGCTTGTGATGCTCTTTCTTCATTTATTGAGATCACAGTCGTATTTATGAGATAAGAGACAAATCACTGATCTAACCATTATTTAAATAAAGTGGCTTGTTGCACTCCCAGACAGATGAAAAATGTATTTCAAACCTGTCATTTCTGAAATTTTTTAGTTTGTAAGACTCAAATATTTATGCCTGCAAATAACCACAATTTTCAGTATTGTTATGGTTCATAAAATGTTAGAAAAGAGAGGAGAAAACAGCTTGTTTTATCCATCTGATAGTCCAGAATCCAAATATACTCAATTTAACATCAACTAGAAAGAAAAATATTCTTACGTTCAAACATAAAGGTGTTAAAAATTCAGATTTCTGTTGAGCTTAAACTCGTCTCATTACAAGGGATTAAGTGTAAAATAGGGACAGATTGGCTTTATGACAACACATAGTGATGATCAACATGCTGCATCACAACAATAAGACTGTATATACTGCCACTGACACCGCCAGGGGATGACAACATGGAACTACCATCTAAATCTTTCCAAAGTCTGGAGTAATCTTGTATTCAGACAGACACATATAGAAGTCGTTCAGTTTTTGCCCACAGCCATACTTCAGATGACAGCTTCAGCTCCTCAGTCTGGGATATCATGTGTTGCTCAGCTAAATGTGGTCTTATCGTAGGAACAAGACAGACGGATTGTCTTTCTGGGGTTTTAATGCAAAGTAAACAAGTTTTAAATTTCTTTCCATTTGTTTCTCCTGTTGCTCCTCCTCTGTGATGCTCTCTTTGCTCTCTTACTCCATCTCACTTCTGTTTCTGTGGTTTGTGTGTGTGTGTGTGTGTGTGTGTGTGTGCGTGCGTGCAGCAGATATCTGGGCTCAGTCCATCCTGCATACCTCTGTCAGCTCAAACTGCGTAAACTCAGCCAGCCTTGAGTTCACACAGGAGACAACACATATAGTACTGTACATACAGCTCTCACACACACGCACACACGCACACACACACACACACACAAAAGATACAAATACCAACAAGGATGACTGTCTGTGTTTCAAACACATTTACGCATCCCACACAAAAGCAGAAGGGCTCTTCCTGAACATGACCTTTCTCTTTGATGGCTCTGGCTATGTTGGCTTCCCTCTGCTGACTCCTCTTCCCTTCTCGTCTCTTGCTGCCACTCCCTCTTCGTGTTTGACTGCCAAAGTCATCCCATCTTTCCTCCTCCACTCTGGCTCGCTACCTCTCGTTGTCAGTGTATCTTTCAATGGCAGTAGATGCTATCTCTCCACAGTAGAGGTCATCAGCAGTGCATGTTTGTGCTCCACCCCTATTATTGTTGTCATTCAGGTAAAGCCACCTTGAATAGATGAACCCTAGTTGTCTGTGTGTGTGTGTGTGGTGTGTACATGGATGTGTTATGTGGAACCTAACTGCTACGAAATAGTATGGTAAAATTGAGTTGTGTTTTTTTTTTTTTACATTTCGGTGTGTTTATACCCTATTAACCCCTCTAACTATTATAATTAAGAGCAGCATACCACAACCAATAATATTTATCCACCACCTCTGACAGGAAACTGCGGTTCCCCATAGATAATATTTGACCGTGACCCCTAGGCTGCTCTCACCATCTCAGGATCAGTCCAGAACAAATGACATGAGGAAATTAAACCTGGTGCTCTGCTATTTTCAGCCTAAGTCACATTTCATACTTCAGTGCCCCTTATGTATTCAGGGAGTGGACAGTAATTTGTGAGATAACTGAATATATTGTGTTAGTGTGTGTTGTGTTGAGCAACAGGGTTTAATTGAATTTAAACACGGTAATGATTTTGGATTGAGATGTCAGTTTTTCAATGTAAATTTTGTTCTTGGCAGGAAAAAAATCCACTGAAACAGGATGTAGACCATCTGAAACTCTCAAGTGACATATGGAAAACGCAGTGATGGTAACAACAAGAAAGGATGCATGTGTGTAATTCTATTAAAATGTTGATTTAAATTGAAGTCAGTTTGAGTTCTACTCAAAGAATCAGTCATAATGAATGTGTGTATCTTTAAAGAAAGTAATGCTCGGCTTGCCAATACAGTCAGTAAATGGGCAGCCTGGTGATGTTTTATAATTTTGTTATTGTTCACAAATCCCATGAAAAGAACAAAATTCTCTGGCTCAGATTTGTAAGCTATTATGCTTCCCATGCACAGATAGTACCTTAAGTTGGATTAGTTTGTTGTTGGTTTCTTGTTTTTTTTTTAATGAAGTATTTCCAGACTTGTGCTTTAAGATGACTCCTCAAGGAGCATCTGTCTCCATCAGTTTATCCTTGTCATTCATGCCAAAAACCCTGTAAGCTTGTGTTCTCCACCATCCCTTTCTCCTCACCTCTCTCTTTGCCTGATGGCCAGCTGTTACTGTAGTACAAATGCTGCAGATTTTTTTTTCTTTCTCACATAAACAGAGTCCTTTTGTTCCAGTTCTGTTTCAAAGGCCTCTCTCTTTCAAAGGCATGCGGGTGGTGCATGGACAAAACAGTCAAGAGCTGCATTCACTCCCCAGTCGTGACTCCTACTGGTTGGTTAGGGCTCCTGCATGGAGCACAGCTGGATCTAAGGGGGCTTGTTTTACCCTTCCGGTGAAGGTGGCAGGTGAGAATGAGGAGGAGGCCCGTGCCTGTCTCTTTCTCCCCAGAACAATAATGGCACAAGAAATGACTAGGACTGTCATACAGGGGAATAGTTCTTTCCAAAACTGTGAAGAAAAAGGTGAAAAGATAAAAATGAGGCCTATCAGAAATGTTTGAGGAGTTGTTTGTGTCTCCATTGGGAACAGAACAGCGGGTTGTGGGAATAGGAGGAATGGTAAGAGGGAGGCGAGGGAGGCATGCACTGGAGACAGTTAGGATTGTGGCTTGCGTTGCAAGCACAGAGTGCCAGAGATTAATTAAACTTACCCTGTTTTGGAGGTGTGCGTATGTGTGAATGAGTATGAGTCAGAGCGGTGATGAGTAGGAGAGAAAACATGTTAATTGCCTTCATATTCTATGCCAAATTACAGGAACATAGAATTTCACATAACAAAACTCCCCACCTTCTGTGGCTGCACAAAGAAATCACAAAGTGTTGAGACAGTGAAAGAAAGCTATCCGATGAGACCAGATGCCTCATGCCTGCTCAAAATGTGCAAGAATGTGTGTTTGAACACGCTCTTTGTGTAGGTGTGTTTCTCTGTGCATGTGTGTATGTTTGCCTGGTTGATTCCCCCCTCAGAGTGAGTAGTCATTCTCCACCGCCAGGCCCACTGTGTGTGCTTTTTCAGTTTAACCCCTGACTCACAACCCCGCTGTGACCCCACGCTGCTTTTTGATTTGCCTGAGACTGTGAATTTGAAGGCCAGGAAGGAAGATTGGGAGGGAAAGGAGCTTCTAGGGGCTACTCATCCTAACAATCAGCAGCTGATCAAACACATATACTCAAACATGCCTGGCCAAAGTCTGGGTTTAATATTGGGGGGAAGAAGTACACATTAAATCCTTGATGTAGAGCACAGACTGTAGCTGTCCTGTGCACACAGACAAGTATGTGCTCAAAAATGTATCCAACACACTTGACTAACACAAGATAAATGAGGCACATAGACTTGTTTGTTTGGGTTGTGTTGATTGGCAAATTATTGTACGTGCTGTGAATATTTGTTTCCCATTTCACTCACGCTGGTGGACATTCCTGACACTGTTGTCAGCGCATGTGCTGGTGTCAGAAGACACTTTGATGAGACAATTGATCCAGACAGTAATCATGATTGCAAGGTCAAAACTTTAAAAGCTTTTTCTTTTCACTGTTTCTGTCTTGTCCGACTCTCTCGAAAGCTCTCTTTAATATTTTGCTTCCTGATTAGCTTCACGACTGATTGCAGCAGCCAGACACACACACACACACACACACACACACACACACACACACACACACACACACCCTCCTTCCGCTCTCTGTAGATTTTGTGGGTGTTGATTAAAGCAGTTTTCCAAAATCGAAAAAACAAAAATTAATGAATAGATTGCAGATAGACAGTTGCAGCTTGTCATCGCCGAGGTCATCAGTCTGTGACCGGCACTATCTGCGATATTGTCACCATGCAGCAGCGGCAGGTGTGACATCATTTGAGAAGATGGTAGCACAGAAGACAGCTCCATTTCACAAGTTGAAAGGGTACCATGTGACTCACAGATAACCTTTCAGCATCTCCTGTGTGTGTGTGTGTGTGCGCGTGTGTGTGTGCGTGCATGCATGAGCTGCAATCCATTTCCTGAAATTGGTTTACAAAACCTATGATGTCAGCAGGCTTTTTTATAATGTCTTTTTAGACCTTGTGAAGCCACACGATTGCAGTATCATATCCCTACAGTGTATGAATTTATTTTTCTTTAGCCACTTATCATATTTATAGGTTTTATATTTATAGGGTCCTCTCATTACTGCTGTGCCTTATACTAAAGTCTCCCACACATGCTTCAGCAAGCAGAGACTCTATATAAGAGGAGAATCTTTCTAAATTAAAACCATTTATATGATAATTAAATGAAGTAATTTGTTTCTTACTGATACTCAATTTGCTACGAAGAGTCACATTATTTGTTGCACTTTAGTCACTGATTACAACTGCTTTATATGTTACTATTGAAGAAGTTTGCATGACCACTTGCCGAAATGTAATATTTCAGAGGTACTGAACAGTTTCTTTACATCATTTGGTTTTATTCCTGCTATGTTTTGTTGCACATTTTAATTCAGTGCTGCTGTAGGGAGCAGTTAAATCCTGATTAAATGTGTAAGTATTTGTGATGCTATTTATGCTTTCTAGAATCTTAACAGCTGCTTTGCGTACTGTGTCTCCACAAGACCTGAGCCTGCCACTGCAGTTTCAGCAGATGAATGCTTGGACCCTTAAATCAAGTGTAAAATAAAGAAGGACAGAGGAAGATAAAACGAGCAAGGGGGTGCTTATAATTGGAGGAGCCAGACACA